>CM060317.1:25048003-25055503 GCA_030674155.1 Stramonita haemastoma
TACAATCTCCCAGGTCAACTTCGAGTGCAGAACTGCCAGTGCATTCACCCCCTTCGTGTATAATACAGAAGAACAAAATATGCATGTTAAAGATCCTGCAATTTTGTGTCAGCATTTCGCGGATTACGGAGCCACAAACATACCCAGCATACATTCTTGAAGTCGGAATGCGGCTACCATCATTGGGGGGGGAAAAAACGCTCGCATATGCAAAATCTCACCATTGTTGAACCTCGGAGCTCTAGCTAGCCAAAGAACGAGAACAAACCCAACACTTTGCCTATATTATTGTTTTGTTCTGGCGACCAGGTATTGATACTGTAAACACTGGGTTGGTGCACAAGATGTCTATTCTGCAACAATGTTGTTTACACACAAAAGGTGTTGTTGTTTTTTTCTTTTCAGTTACATTGAAATGTCCGTTATCCTTTTTACTCTGCAATGTTGTTTACAACAAAATGTGTTGGGTCTTTTTTCTTATCAAGTTACTTTGAAGTGTCCATTATCCTTCTTTTTATTCTGCAATGTTGTTTACACATAAGGTGTTTGTGTTTTTTTTCCTTATCAGTTACTTTGAGGTTTCTATTATCCTTTTTTTTTCTTTTTAACACATCTTAGCAGCCAGGGGAGGGTGACTTAATTGAAAAGACTGGTGTCCTCAGCACACTTGGGTTTTGTTAACCTTGAAGAATGACATGAGGAAGAAACCTTGTCATAGAATGTGAGATGGGGGCCGGAAAGGGGGGATTGTCAATTTATTTTATTTACTTTTATTTTATACCACTTTTATGTTACAGCAGATTTCTCTACGTGAAATTCAGGCTGTTCTCCCCAGGAAGAGCGCGTCGCCACAAGTGCAGCGCCACCCATTATTGTTTTTTTTTCTCTTTGTCCTCTCTGCAACTGTATTTTTTTCCCTATTAGAGTGGCTTTTTCTACAAAAATGTTACCTGGGTTAGTATAACCCTCTTGCTGTCGTGGGTTCTTCTACGTCCGCAAAATAATGCTGTGTAATACACGGAACCTCATTTTATCGACTCATCCATAAGACTAGCACCCTGACCACCACTCATGGTCTTAAGAATGGGGGAAATGTTTTTGGACCCAAACGGGATTCGAACCACTGCACACTCCCACCCCCGAACTTTTCGCTTTCTGCTGGCCAGGCGCGTTACCTCTCGACCCCCACCGATCCAATTAATTTTGCTGGTGTTAGATAACGATGTGAGGGGATTAGATGGTGCCGATATTCTACTTGAAGCCAATGTTATTGAAGTTGCTGAAACTGAATATGGTGACAACCCTCTGCGTCATGTGTGGTGGGTAAGGTAAGGCTATAAACAACCTGCAATGACACGACAAGGACTGAGTATTGAGCAGCTGTGTTGGGAGATTATCCATCCATAATGACCCTGAGAAAGCCGAAGTTCTATTTGATTTATAACAGATCAATACGTGTAGAGCAAGGAGGATAAAATGTCTGACAGGTTAATTTTGTGTTTGTGTGGCTTTTTTTGTGTAAATAAGGAACTCGTGTAGGTGTTTGTGTGCGTCAATGTGTTTTATAATTTAAACAGGGATACTACTTCATTACATTGAAATCGTTACCAGCTGCGTTGGCACAGTGGTTTGCTTGTATGTTGGGTGGTTATGGGGTGGGAGGGAGCAAGTTCGAATCCCATTAGAGTCATAGGGTTTCTGAAGAACTCGTTCTGACGGCTCATACCCAGAGTGAGTGTGCTGTGGATTCTTTGGGAAGACTGGGACCAACACAGTCGAGCTTTGTCCACATTACGGATGGATTAGTCCAATATAATGCGAGTCATCACGAAACGTCCATTACTGAGAGAATTCAACATTAACGACCATTTCACGATAACACAATACAGCGCAATCGCCCTCTAACCTAAGCTAAAAGCGTGTATTGTGATAGATAAGTCTTTTCATCCAGTCAGGCACTCACTTGCTAATGCACCCACAGCTTCTGCCAATCTCATCTTGACACGTTGTGGAACCATCTACATTTTCAACTTTATAGGAGGAAAAACAGGCAATGTTGGTCGATAACCATTTTTTTCTTCATTTATTTATTCTAATTAATTGTTTTTAAAATCGAGGATAATGGAGTTAGCACTCATGTGCTTTTTTTTACATCCAGTCTCTGTGTGTATCCATTTCAGAACACAACATAATGTAATTGTATTGTGTTCTATTGTGTTCTATTGTACTGTGTTGTGTTGTGTTGTGTTCTATTGTACTGTACTGTATTGTATTGTATTGTGTTGTGTTGTGTTGTATTGTATTGTATTGTATTGTATTGTATTGTATTGTATTGTATTGTATTGTATTGTATTGTATTGTATTGTATTGTATTGTATTGTGTTGTGTACCATTTTAACTCACTGCAGATTTCTCTACGTCAAATTCGGGCTGGTCTCTCCTGAAAGACTATGTCACCACAAGAGCAACGCCACCCAATATTTTCTTGTATATTTTTATAGATAGATAGATAGATAGATAGATAGATAGAAAGATAGATAGATAGATAAGATAGATAGATAGATAGATAGATAGATAGATAGATAGATAGATAGATAGATAGATAGATAGATAGATAGATAGATAGATAGATAGATAGATAGATAGATAATAAAATAATATGTTTGTTGTTGCTTCGATTTTACGTCTGTTCACTCAAAGTGATATTAGACGATGGGAAGGGAAGGGGAGGGTCTAGTATGTTGATGGATGTGTGCAGTAAAATGGGTGTCTTTTTCTTAATAATGTACACAGTACATAGATTTTGGGTTAAACAGTGATAACAACAAGTAAATACATAACAATTGCTAGTATGACTTAAAACTATAACAAATTTCCTAAAGAACTATCCATTAAAGATTTTGTTATACGAAATGCCAAATTAAGATTTTTAAAAATATTAATCCAAGGATTTTTTCCGAGAAAGAGGGTAAGAATGGTTTTAGACTCTTACATTCAAAAATTATGTGACTGTTTGTAATTTTCTCACCGCACAAACATTTTATATTTTTGCTATATTTAGTGATGAACGCATTCAGTTTTATCCGAAAAAATAAAGCCCTAACCTTTCTTGCTGTGAAAAAACTTGTATTGATCTCAGAGCGATCGATATCCTTTAAATTAGGGACAGTGAATGAAGACCTTTCTGATATGCGCTCCTTTGGATAATAAGCCTTTTGGCCCTGCTCCACGATGCCTCTTCTAGTAAGTGATAGCCTTCTTGTAAAGATAATGGAACGTGTAGTTCTACAGAATCCTCTCCATGTTTTGCACCTCTCTTTGCAGCTCTGTCAGCCCACTCATTTGGTAAGAATCCCACATGAGAAGGTACCCAACAGAAAGTGACACAGATACCCCTTAAAGCTAAAACATGTATAACATGATTGATCTCTAATTAATGAAAATAATATGTATGCGTGTGTATGTGTGTGTGTGTATGTGTGTGTGTGTGTGTTGTGTGTGTGGTGTGTGTGCGTGTGCGTGTGTGCGTGTGTGTGGTGTGTGTGTGTGTGTGTGTGTGTGTGTGCGTGTGCTTCCAAATTCACCTTGCGTCTCTTCACAAGTTAATATTAGGCGAAAAGGATCAAATGGACAGGGAGAGGAGAGTTGGCAGTGAATGGGAAAAAGAGTATAAATCTATTGTGTAAACACTGAATAAGAAAAAGAACCAAAAGTTGAGGATGAGACAAAAGGAATCTGGGTATGGCTGTGGCGGGCAGATTGAAATGAGCGGCGTGGGAACAGCAACGCTGGAACGTCACAGAAGATTAAGCAGCAAAGAAAGAAGAAGAAGAATTGCGAAGAAGAAGAAGAATTGCGAAAAAGAAGAAGAAGAAATTGCAACGAAGAAGGAGAGAAGAAGAAGAAGAAAAGAAGAAGAAGAAGAAGAAGAAAAAGAAGAAGAAGAAGAAGAAGAAGAAGAAGAAGAAGAAGAAGAATTGCGAAAAAGAAGAAGAAGAAGAAGAAGAAGCAAACGACCTTATTAAACTATTGAATTATAATGCACAGTGAGGAAAATACTCACTCACATTCTTCACAAAAACAAATGAACCTACGGTGCTGAGCAATTCTCGTAAGTTTCAGTTACCAAATGATAGTAACAATGAGGAACAACTATCAAACAATAAATAAAAAAAAAAAGACAAAACAAACAATCGAAAAAAATCACAAGCAAAAACATCCGATCCCCCCTCCCCCCTCCCCCCCCAATTCCCCCCCCCCCCCCCCCCCCCCCCCTTAACACAATGTAAAAAAGAAAACATTATTATCGCAAACAATACCTAACGAGCAAAGGAAAGAATAACCACTAAAATATAGAGCACCTTTAATGTCCAATAATAATCATAACAACAAACCAACTTGACTATGTAAGAGCTATCAACAACAACAAAAATAATAAAAATGAAAATAACTAATGGACGGTTCAGAATTACTGATGGAGAAGATAACATCAGCGCATGTACAAAGAACTTTTAAGCTGTTGCATGTTAATGATCATGATCTAGGAGGAAGGTGGCAAGATGGTTAAGACGTTCACCTGCCAACAAGTAAACCGTGAGGTTCTGGGTTCGTACCCAGCTTCGCCCTTTCTTCCCAGTTTGACGAAAAAAATCGAACTGAATGTCAAAGTCATTCGGATGAGACTAGAAACCGAGGCCCGTGTGCGAACGCACGCAGAACATTTTGGGCACACGTTAAAACCCCGTTCCACCTTTCGGAAGAGCAGGCCATCGTGTGCCGGTAGGAGCGGATGACAAAATTAAAAAAAAAAAAAGCATGCACACAGGGTGTGTTTAGACACCATCCCTAAGGGGGGGGAAATAATAATGGGTAGGCGCTGCACTTGTGGCGACGCGCTCTCCCCGGGGAGAGAAACCCGAATTTTACGCAAGAGAAATCTGCTGTGACATAAAGTGGTATAAGATATTATATATATTAAAAAAAAAATATCTGTTGATGTACTATAATAATTATAACTGCATACAGACAAAGTATTTCATTTCCAGCATAGTTTTGTGAAGAAGTTGCACTTTTTTCCATCCATAAGCTAAGGAAAAAGAATTTCTGCTCTGTATTCATTATTTTATTTCCAACTTAATGGAATAAGCACTGTATGCTTTTTTATATACAAATTCAGTCCCTGTATGTATGCAGGCTTGTAAATTTTGTCATCTGTTCCCACCGGCACACAATGGCCTACTTTTTCCGAAAAGTGGGACAGGTTTTAACGTGTGTGCGCAAGAGTGTGTGTGTGTGTGTGTGTGTGTGTGTGTGTGTGTGTGTGTGTGTGTGTGTGTGTGTGTGTGTGTGTGTGTGTGTGTGTGTGTGTGTAGTTAAGCCTATTTATTGAAAATATATAATTAATAATGTATGAAGTGTAGCATTTTAACGTCTTTCCCAGTCTTTAAAAAGGAGATTCCCAAAAGAGTGTGCGATTCACACTTTATACACAAGAACATAATTATATTTTGTATTTTATGTTTATTCATTTATATCGAGGATATTGGAATAAGCACTCATGTGCTTTTTTTTTTTTACATCCAGTCCTCGTGTGTATGCAGTTTTGTAAACCCTGTCATTTGTTCCCACCAGCACACAATGGCCTGCTCTTACAAAAGCGGAACAAGATGTAACGTGTGCGCAAGATGTTCTGCGAGCGTTCGCACACAGGGCCTCGGTTTAAAGTCTCATTCGAGGGACTTTGGGGAGAATGGAGTCAGCACTGATGTTAACTCCAGGGGGAAAATCCCTTCGAACGGGAATCGAACCCGGGTTGTCAAATAGCGAGCGCAATGTTCTGACTAAGAGACTATCCCGACCCCCCCCCCCCCCCCCCAATACGGGAAAGAGTGGCTTTGTGGGTAGTGGCTGTAGTCTCGTGCTAGCTTTTTCAAAATGTTCGGCGTGCAACAGGTATTTAGCCATGTAAAAGAACTCAAGGCAGAATGAGAGTGGTGGGTTTTTTTCTTTACAAAGCACGCTGACAAATTACACATCTATCTATCTATCTATCTATCTATCTATCTATCTATCTATCTATCTATCTATCTATCTATCTATCTATCTACTTATCTTCCTTTGTTGTTGTTGTTGTTGTTGTTGTTGTTGTTGTTTTTTTGGGGGTTGGAGGAGGAGGAGGAGGAGGAGGAGAGGGTGTGAACAACATATGTTTCCACATGTTTTCTTCCTGCTTTTGATATCATCTTAACGATGGCAGCGTTGACAAGCCACAGGCACACTAACTAAAATCATGTTGTTAGTTAACGCGATAGACACTTCTAAATTATGAAAACTTCTCTCGCTGCGTGGTACCACAGGGGATGGGGGGTGTATTTATCAGAATCGAAACCTCAGAAGAGTGCAAAATCCACTAGCCGAAACTTGAGTCAGCTCAGGACTAAAGGTACATGCGGGATAGCCTGATGGTTAAAGTGATGCGCATTGCGCTCGTGATCCGCTGACCCGGGTTCGAATCTCGTTCGAGAGTTTTTTTTTCTTCAAGGGTTTAACATCGGTACCGACTAGGCTACTCCCCCCCCCCCCCCCCCCCCCCCCCACAAAGTCTTTCGGGAGAGACTTGACCGAGGTCTCGAGTGCGAATGCACGCAGAACATTTTGCGCCCATGTTAAAACCTGTTCTGTTTGGGGTTTTTTTTTTTAAGAGTAGGCTGTTGTGTACCGATGGCAACGGATAACAATTTGCAAAACTGCATGCACACACCAACACACACACACACCACACCACACAACACACACAACACACACACACACCACACACACACACACACACACACACGTAAATACACACACACACACACACACACACACACACACACACACACACACACACACACACACACACACATACACTCACATATGGCGGAACAAATGAGACTTTGACAACATTGACGCAATCATTAATTGCACAAGACTAGAGGTAAAAAGAAATCAACACGTGTGCACCAGTATGATTGACAGCTGTCGGTAATTTCCCCTTGGCGATGACTGATCTCCCTTCTGACAAAAAAAAATATTGAATTGAAAACAAAAACGAATGTATTGAATCAGCCTATGCTTCGCATGGTACTCAGTACAAATGCATTATCCACTTTCTTCCCCCGTAAACAGCAAAACAAACTGATTAAACCGGCACTAATTAACATGTCAATACTTCGCCCCCCCCCCCCCCCCCCAACACACACACACACACACACACACACACACACACACACACACACCATCGTGGTTTATTCACAAAATTTGGGTGTACATATCACTGGTAGATCTATGGCGATTACATAAAAAATCAATGTGGTCATTTCTTAATAAAACATGGATCCAATAGCATAAAGGAACGGACTTCTTACATTCTCGTGGTCATAAGCACACTTGGTGTGTTAAATTTTGGATGGAGCCTGCTGAGTTTAAGGTGGATGAATACGGATACAGTCGTTTCCTGAC
>CM060317.1:25065503-25073003 GCA_030674155.1 Stramonita haemastoma
TCTTTCTGAGATCTATCCAGCTTCAATGGCTCAGATCTGAACCAAAGCAGGTGTCAGGAAAATCTACACCTTCCTTCACAACAGAAGTATGGAAATCTTAGTCTGCCTGGAGAATGGGCTGGTCTAGGCTTTTTTTGGGGGGGTTCAAGACATTCTGCAGCCAGGCTCTTACAGTCCGTGACTGTTGTGAGAATCTGGGTTTCTTTCCCATCTTCATTTACTTATTTATTTTTTTATTCTTTTATATCAAGGATAATGGAATAAGTGCTCATGTGCTTTTTTTTAACATCCTGACCGCGTGTGCATGCAGTTTTTGTAAATCTTGTCATCTGTTCCCACTAGCACACAATGGCTGGCATGCAAGCTCCACCATCATGGCAAGGGAGACATAAAGGGTGATATGATTGATAATTATATAACACATAAAAAAATCTTCCCGACCATACACAGGACAGATGGTTGAAGTAGATTTCACAGTTACTGATCACATTCTGTGTCTGAATTTGAATCAGAATATCACACACACACACACACACAAGCACAAGCGCAAATTCCCCCCAGCCCCCCCCCCCCCCCACAAACACCCAAATCAGTTATCATTTTTTTAATATCCTAAATTTGTCACATTTATCATTATGATAAGTATGTTATGGCATATTTGATATTTAAGCAATGTAATGAAAGCAAAGCCAGTATCTACTTACAAACAGAATATTACACAATAACAAGATAGAATCGCAGTTTGCAATATTATGAACAAAATGTATGCACAGAACAAAATTGTCCTGATTATTCAGAACAGGTATATATGTGAGCAAAGATCAATTACCTCGTAAAAAGATATGTCAATTTATAGACCAACACCTCAATTGCTCTCCCACCCCCTCTATTACACCTCATACCTGTCAAGTTAGCTTGACATTTTCCCTGATTTCTTTGTAAAGCAAATCTACGTTTCTCTTGGAATTGAGTACAAATAGAACAAAATCTATCAATTCACAAAAAATTTGTGACTCCCCCCTCCCCCCCTTTCCAATCACTCTCCCTTCACCATACATGCAAACTGTCTGTAAATATAAAACAAAACCATCATTCAATGGCATCATAAACTAAAATGCCAGCCAAACGTTTTGAAATGAAAATAACAGTAAGCAAATCTACAAACTAAATACAGGAAGCACTCACAAAGATTACAGAAATCTCAAGAAATAACAGCAACATTTGTTCTAGTGCGGAACTCTTACAAGGGCAATAAGATCTTTAGCTGTTCTGAAAATAAACATATGAAATGCTAAATCACATGTTCAGAGCATTTTTTGCCACGTTCATCATTTAGGGTGAAACAGAATTAGTACCAAGACTTGAGATCATAACATACAAAGAGCTAATCCTTGACAAAATAAAAGACAGGAGTTGAGATCATATGGTGTGATAATCAGAGGGCAAAACTAAATACATGCTTTGGCAATCGTCAGGAAACCCAATTGAAAATACACAAGTCTGTATTACATAGGTAGAAAAGAAAAAAAAGAAAAAAACAAACATGAACTACAATTTTCAAAACTAGAAAGAAAAAACTGCATCAATGGTGTAACGGCAATTTTTCTGTCTTTATGCTACAAACAATGATAAACTTGCCTTGTCTGAGAAGTCAGTTTTGTTGTCTACTCATATGACTGGTCACTCAAAGAATAGCAACTAATCACAATTACTCAAAATACTGTGATGAACAACTCATTGAAAATCTGAATAGCTGAAAAAAAAACTAATGGAAAAATAAAACAAAATACCTGCAATCCCAGAAAAATGTCACCTTGTTCTACTTTGCTGAAAGTCACCGTTTATTCATTGTATGGAAAAGTACTTTATACCTTCTATATTCCCCCCTATTTCTCTATGAACATTTCTTTCACAGTAAAATTCCTTTTCATACATTGATCATGAAATCAGTAAAAGTAGAATACATAGCATGGACATGCACACCTTCAAATACGGGTGATTAAGGCACTTGTTTTTAACAACTTGTGGAATTCTTCCTCATCGAACGAACGTTCAGACAGCAACTATTACAGTCTGTCATAGGAGTGAAAATGCATAGCGCTGCCAACTTGTGCAATGTGTGCCAGTCAAAATCATGTAGAATCATTCAAGTTTTAGTTACAATGAGTACATCATATACATTTTTTTTAATTGATAAATGCTCATAAAATTAAACTTTTGAACCCCAGCAAAAAGAAACAGATATCACAAAACCCACAATCAGTTTACAAATGCAGAAGGGAAAAAAAACTATGAAACTGTCAATAGACTCACTGAGTCAAATAGATGGACTTAAAATAAAGTCCTTTGAGCAGAAAAAGAAGAAGAAGAGGAAGAAGAAGAAGAAGAAGAAGAAGAAGAAGAAGAAGAAGAAGAAGAAGAAGAAGAAGAAGAAGAAAGAAAGAAGAAAAGAAAGAAAGAAAGAAAAGAAAGAAAGAAAGAAGAGGAACAAAGGAACAAACCCTCCCCCCTTTCAAAAAAAAACATGAAAAAAAACAACTTTGAATGCTGTTATGCATAAAGTACAGCAGTAACATTCAAATCCTGGTTCAAACCAATGAAAACTTCAGAATTCATAGTCAAGCTTTCCCTGCCTTTACATGGGCCAACCTATTGGTGGTAGGAAACTCATGAAATGCAGAGATAAAATGCAGTGATACTGAGAGACAACCATGATCAACACAATTCAGGGCACAAAGGAGACATTGCATCAGACTTGGTTAATTCCGTTAAGATCTGGGTATCTAGTACACTACTGAAGGCAAACTTTTCATACAGAAATTTCCTATTACTGGCGCTTTTAAAAAATATTACATAAGATGCAGCTTATTACTATCACAAATGCTTTTGTAATATTAAATAAGATGCAGCTTATCACAAATTACCAAAATATGCCATATTGTCTGTAATATCAACATTTGTTCATCCTAAGAATGAAACCAAAAAAAGAATTATTTTGAAAACTCAACGAACTACCTGTTGTTTTGATTGTTGTTCTTCATTGTTTAGGAGAAATAAATACAGAAAAATGAACGTCCAAAAAATGTTACCCAAATTCTAGAGAAAAGATGCTAAAACTTATTTACATTTCAACTGAGAAGTGTTTAGAAATTCCAAAGCATCTCATTCTCAATAAGTGTTGTACAGTTGCCTTGTTTACCATGTAAATTATCTCTCATATCTTCCCATCACTTCTCAAAGTAAAGCCTTCCTGCAACTTCCCATATTCTCAAAGGAACTGCCTCAGATTCTTGCATTCTTATAGGTTAGTACAAATGGTAAAAAAAAAAAAAAAGTACAGGTGTTCCCATTACCTATATGGTCATTGTTCCTAAAGAGGGCAGGTACCCACTTACAGCTGTGTGAACTGGAGGACAGTACTGAAGCCAAGGCACGCAAAGAGGCACCCATCCACTTTGGTAACCACATTCAATGCTGCTTAAGCTTAGCTTGGGGAAATCAAGTGCTCTGACCACTGGACTATCCGATCCCGTACAAATGACTTTTAATCAAAATAATCAATGTATGAAAATTGTAATGAAAGTATATCTTCTACATGTTTAACTTAAATGATTGGGAGAAATAAATAAGTGAACCCTGAGTGATACCATCAAAGCTTTGCAATATGTGTATCTTAAATTCAGTATACAAATCTCTATCATCAAAGATTTTATGTCTTTTTTTTCCAATCAGTAGTGACAAAAGGTGATAAATTATTTAAGTCAACAAATAAGTGAATACACAACAAACAAATTTATATCACAAAAAAAGTAAATAAAGGGCGGACAGACATTGTCTTGAGTATAACAACTGCAGTTAAAATCAGTACATGTGTCTACGGCATGTTAACATCACAGAACCCAATTTTCAAAAAGATGAATTGCAAATTAAATATATAATTAAGTATACATACAGCATTCTTACACCATGGAAACAGAATGGAAAAATATCACATATAAATTTTATAAGGGTTTTTCATACATTCCACAAGTCCACTCATCCCTTCCCCCAAAAACAACAACAACAACTCAACAACAAAAAACAAAAAAAAGTCCCAAACAAAAAAAACAAACAAAAAACAACCCAAAGCAACAAAAGAAGAACAACAAAAAAAGCAAACCACCACCATTACCACTGAAATGCCTCACACAAATGTCTACATTCTGTACATACATGAACAGCTGTGAAACATGAAAACAGCCCAAAATGTTGATAAAACCATCGGGTAACTACTAGCTGGTCATAAAGTAGTTGGTAAATGCTGTGCTTTAAATTTGGTTTGATGGACCTTTCATTGGAGCAAAAAGAAGTCATAAAAAAAAAAGAATGCAGGTTCTCATTGTAAATGCACATGTGTGTGTGTGTGTGTGTGTGTGTGTGTGTGTGTGTGTGTGTGTGTGTGTGTGTGTGTGTCTGATTGTTTGGCTGTTTGGATGTTTTTTAGTGTGTGTGTGTGTGTGTGTGTGTGTGTGTGTGTGTGTGTGTGTGTGTGTGTGTGTGTGTGTGTGCATCTTTCTTTTAATTTTTAAAATTTATTTTATATCACTTTATGTTGATCTGGACTGTGTGGGCATCTTGACTGTGTGGTGTGTGTGTGTGTGTGTGTGTGTGTGTGTGTGTGTGTGTGTGTGTGTGTGTGTGTGTGTGTATGTGTGTGTGTGTGTGCAAACACAAGTGCAAATTTAAATGCATAGGCATAAATGTACACAGTTTCATTGAATTTTGTGAATATGTAGCGGTGCTTTCTTTTTTGTTGTCAATTTTGTTTTGATTTTCTTATTTTGTTTGTTTGTTTGGGGGGATGGGGCTATAGCTATATTTTGTGTGTGTTGAAAACTATACAGAATTTTCCCATAAGAACATAACTCATTTTTCACTCAAAAATGAAGAAAAGAGGTAAATGGCTTACTCTTCCATAATTTGTCAAGAGGATGGCACTTTTACAACTTGAAGTATTGTACATTCTTATTTTCCAACTGTTTTCCCCATCCCTTACAAATGGAAGTGCAAGTTTCACTTCTGAAAGAGATGTAGCTCAGGCTCTGTGTCTCACTCAAATGGCCAGTTTTGCTGTTTGTGCATGTATATTTCCAAACACACCTCTTCTCACCCCAGGCTAACCCGCTGACATCATTTTGAATTTGTTTCTTCACTTGATACCTGTCAGTTTGGTACATTTTTTCTGGTGAAAATCACTACCATGTTCCACCATATTGTTGTTGTGTTAAGTGGCACTGTCAAAGATCATGGTGCATGTGCACTGACTCATCAGCCTAACAAGGGGAGATCAGCCTCTGAAAAAAAAGCACACAATGTTTCCAGTTTTCAGATTTTTGGTTGAAAAATTTTGGATTTTCAGGTATGAAATTGTATTTCCATATTTTCCAATTTTCCCCATCCTGAACAACTGCAGAAGAATATGGAGAGTGCACAGGTCTGAAGAATGAACTGATTACAACAAAGACAAAAAACAAACAAATGAAAAAACAAAAGTGTTAATGCATACATAATAAACGATGAAGAAAAAAACTCGAAAATCTATTCACAAAAATAAGTCATACTGTGTTTAGAATAAATTCATATACCTTCCTTCTTCTCTTTTTTTATAGAAACTGCTCATGTTCTATCTACAATTTCTGGAGTGTCTCTCTCTCTCTATATATTTATACTTTTTTTTAGAACTAGCTCATGTCATATTTACAATATAGTATTTCAGGTAGATCTCTTTTGCAGGTTAATCGCTCACGATAATTATATTTACAATGCTATTACAATGACCATCCAGACCTGTGTGACATCCAAAAGCAAGGAGCATGAAACAGACAAGAGGATGGTGAGTGTGATGTGTGATGCATCAGGAAGGGGTGCAGTTGCTCTGAGAAAGGCCACTTGAGTGAGAAAAATACACAAAGGTGATATTTACAGAATATCAAAGATTTTTTTTAAAAAAAAGAATCAACAATGCATAAAAAAACAACAACATATTATTGAGGTGTTCAGTGGTCAAGTCTTCTAGGATTTGAAAGTAGCCAGAAAAGGGATATGTCTGTATATATACAAATTTGATAAAGACAGAGAATCAGATTCATAACAACAACATAAAAAAACAGTATTTGTCATTAAAACAGTGCAAAAAACCCGAAACAAGCCAGTATATTAAAGCCATCAAAGGTAAAAAAAAACATTCTTAAACGTATACAGTACATTAGAGTAACAACAAACGATTTGCGCAGCTGGAAACTTGATCCAAAAACAAAAACCAACAACAACCCCCCAACCCCAAGTTAATCAAATCCATAAATAACTACCACACCCCCCTTTACCCCCTCCCGTACCTACAAATCCCCATCTTCCATATGCTGCCGATGCTTTTTCAACATCCCCTTCTTCTTCTTCTTCCTTCTGGTGGTGGTGGAGGCCTCAGAATCCTGCAGCGGAGCTAGACGTCCCACAGGGGCAGCTTGGGCAGCCTCCCTCTGCGACATGCTGGCACCCAGGGCCACAAAATCCAAGCCTTCCTCGTAGCCAGGGTGGTAGCTCTCTTCAGAGACGCGACGCTGCGGTCTGCCCAGGCGGCTGTTTTCAAGGTAGTCCTGGCTGTAAGCGGGGTTGGTGTAGCCGTTGAGGGGAAGGCGTGAGGCGCTTTCTCTTCTGCCGCCCACGCCCAGGCTGCTGTTGGGCCGAGCGTCCTGAAGGTAGTAGTTGTTGGGGGAGGGCTGGGAGAAGGCAGCACTGGGCACTGTTCCAGCCCCGGGGTAGGTGTTCAAGGAGGAGCGTGAGGACTGTTTGGAGAGTCGCCTGTGTTTTTTCTGGCTCCTGGAAACAGGGGGTCAATGTAAAGGATTTAGATTAAAAAAAAAAAAAAAGTGTTGATTTGTTGGTGGTTTTATTGTGTGTGTGATGGTGAGTGTGAGATTTTTAGTATTGTTGTTGTTGTGTGATGGAGAGGTTGAGGTTTTAGTATTGTTGTTGTTGTGTTTGTGATGGAGAGGGTGAGATTTTAGTATTTGGTACAAAATAAAAATATAAGATAAAATATAAAATAAAAAATCACATAAAAAATATTACTGTGTTATGGAGATGGGTAAAATTTGGTGGTATTTTTCACACACTAAAACCTGCTCTGCCTTTTGGAAGAGTAGAGCATTCATTCTGGTAAGAACAGATGACAAAAAACATTTTTTTTTAAAACCAAAACTACTGCATGCACACTGGTGTCATGTTCAGACATCATCCCCGAAACCGGAATGCCGCTACCTTCTTATGGGCAAAACAAGTTGCATACACTAAAATCTCACCCTTGGTGAACCTTGAAACTCATGTTGAGGAACAACAACAACACCAACAACAACAACAACAAAAACCCCGCAAAAAGCTGACAAAGTTGCTTGGAAGACCCCAAGAAAACAGTTTTATAAAATATCACAAGAAAAACACTATGAGCTGAACTCTCTCTTCCGA
>CM060317.1:25085503-25090503 GCA_030674155.1 Stramonita haemastoma
GTCTTTGAGTTTTTTCCAGGTCGAATCTTATGCGTGGGCTTTTTGGCTGTTGTTTTGCTTTCAGTTTCAGCCTGATGGTGGTAAGTACAAGGTCGTGGTCACTGCCAATGTCAGCTCCTGGGAATGTTCTTGTGTTTGCCTTGTTTATGCTGGATTTGAATCTTTGGGGTGACAGAATGTAATCAATTTGATTATGAATCAGACCATTTGGTGAGTGCCAGGTTGATGTTCTGGATGGCTTGTGAGGGTGGAGTGTGTTAGCCAAAGTCAGTTTGTGCTTCTTTGCGAATTCCAGCAGCCGCTGTCCTCTGTCATTTGTTTCTCCCAGTCCAAATCGTCCTGTGGTTCCTGCCCAGGTGTCATAGGCATCAGGTCCCACCTTAGCATTCCAGTCGCCTTCCACAATAAGGATGTCTTTTTTGGGCGTTTTGGAGATGACGTTTTCAAGTTCTTCATAGAATTGTTCTATCTGATCGTCATCGTAGTCAGATGTTGGAGCATACACTTGGATGATGGTGAGATTCTGGGGTTTTGCAGAAACTCTGATTGAGATGAGTCTGCTGGATACTGGTGTGCAGCTGATGATGCTTGACACAATCTCTTTCCTGACAATAAAGCCTACTCCATGATGATGTAGTTTTTCTTCTCCGCTGTACCATATTTTGTGGCCGTCTTGCGTGGTTGTTTCTCCAAAGCCAATCCATCTGACTTCCGCAAGCCCTACTATGTCCCATTTATACCTCTGTAATTCATGTGTAAGTTCCTGTACTCTTCCTGTTTGGTACAGAGTTCTTACATTCCATGTACCAATGGTTGTCCCTTTATCTGGAAGCTTTAGGGTTTGTTCTGCCCCAGTAGCACACTTGTCACTCCCACCCTGGGAGAATATGAATAGGAAATCTTTAATGTTTTAACAAGGGTGAGAAATTCATGTAGGTTTACAAGCAAGCATATCTAAAAAAAAAAGTCAACATGTGAAGAAAATAGAGTAAATAGATGAGACACATGACAAAAAATGACAAAATTTACACAACTGCATGCACTCAGGGACTGGATGTAAAAAAGAAAAAAAGCACGCGAGTCATTTCTTGAAAGAAAAGAAGGATGATGAATGATGGAGAGAAGTGGTAACCCGTTACATGCCCTTGTTTAACGTCTTCTTTTCTGAACAAGAGAAGAATGATAAATGGTACTAAAAAAAATATTTAGTAAATTCAAACTGAGAAATAACCCTCAGCACCACCAAAGTAAAAACAAAAAGCACACAACCAGGCTTTAAACTCCTCCCACATACCCAAACATACACACCTAAATTCATAACAACTCTACCTATCAAGTCTTTTTTTTAGTCAAGTAAAAAGAAGAGTGCTATTAGCCTTACGACTTGAACCACAAAAAACCCCACCAAAACCCAACTCCAGCCACAAGATTCAAGATTCAAGATTTAATTCGCCTTTGACCCCTCTTGGGGCATGGAGGATTTCAAACAAACAAAATCAACTGTAACATATATAATTTGCATTAATAGAATACGTTCATACACAGAATTTTTCACAGAAATAAAAATATAGTCAACCTTTTCATTAATATCATGCAACTTTACTCTTAAGTATGAATTTGCTAAGTTTTAACAACATATTTTTATCAGAAGAGAACAGATTACAAAATGTGAACATGGATCTTGGATACAAATATTCATGAGGTAGGACATTCTTCCGAAGCTCAGAAAACTTTGGACATTCCATTATGAAGTGAAACTCATCTCCTATCGTTTTCATGTTACATTGTATACAAAGACGATTTTCGCGCGGAATGCCGTTGACCCGTCCTGTTTCAATCGGTAAAGAATGGTTGATACACCTGAATCTAAATAATGAAATCACATTGTTATATGGCAACTCACCAATGTACTTTTCCCTCTTAAAACATTTTTTGTAATTACGATAAAATATACATTTATTACTTCTTTGCAAACACAGCCATTCTCCATCTTCCGGGAGAAACGATCTCACCTCTCTGGCCTTCTCCATCTGCAGAGCAGTGATCATTGCCCCCAGCCGTTCCTCCTGACCCTTCAGAGCCAGGGCTCTCTCCTTGGTCATCTCCACCCGAATCTGCACACAGCAAGGGGACCGCATGGATAGCCAGCCTAGTGGTTAGATAGAACATTGCGCTTGCGATCTGATGACCCGGGTTCAAATCTTGTTTGAGGGGATTTTTTTTTCTCCTTGGAGTTAGCTATCAAGTGCAGACTCCACTTCCTCCCCCCAGAAAATGTGTGTGTGTGTGTGTGTGTGTGTGTGTGTGTGTGTGTGTGTGTGTGTGTGTGTGTGTGTGTGTGTGTGTGTGTGTGTGTATGCGTGTGTTCATGTGTGTGTGTATATGCAGGCGTGCGTGCATGTGTGCATTGTGTGTAGAATGGTCCAGGGGAAAGAACTTCTTCAATATGAGGACCCTAATGCAAATTGTCTCCCTTTACACACACAAAATCCTCTTCACCTCAACTATCCCATAGTCTAGTAAAGCCATTGTTTTCAAAAATATTCTGTTAAAGGAAACACAACTTGTCCTGGCAACTATCCAGCATGATGCAGTTGCACTAACAGCAATTGTCTAGCAAAGTATGAAACTTTTAGGCCAAAAAACCCCAATATAACTCAGCTGGAATCAGGGAATGTCTGAAATTGATCCCCATTTTCTTGAATGATGTATTGATATCTTCTCCAAAGTTGGAATGCAGATACCTTAATGGTGGGGGTAAAAACGGTTGCATGAACAAAATCTCACCATGAGTGACCCTCAGGGCTGTAGCGGAGGAATGGGGAGAAAAAATGAATATCTTGCCTAGAGTGGGGAGAAAAAATGGATACCTTGCCTAGAGTGGGGAGAAAAAATGGATACCTTGCCTAGAGTGGGGAGAAAAAATGGATATCTCACCTGGAACGGGGAGGGAAAAATGGATATCTTGCCTAGAGTGGGGAGAAAAAATGGATATCTCACCTGGAACGGGGAGGGAAAAATGGATATCTTGCCTAGAGTGGGGAGAAAAAATGGATATCTCACCTGGAACGGGGAGGGAAAAAATGGATATCTCACCTGGAAAGGCGAGAAAAAAAAAGGATATCTCACCTGAAATGGGGAGAAAAAACGGATATCTTGCCCAGAATGGAGGAGAAAAAAATGGATATCTCACCTGGAATGGGGAAGAAAAAAATGGATATCTCACCTGGAATGGGGAAGAAAAAAATGGATATCTCACCTGGAAAGGCGAGAAAAAAAAAAAGGATATCTCACCTGGAATGGGGAGGGAAAAATGGATATTTATCTCACCTGCTCCAGTTCCTCATCGATGTTGAGGTCTGAGCCCTGCATGACAGCGATGCGTTGCTGGGCGTGTTTCTTCATCAGTTCCACCGTCTCCCGATGAGTTTCTTCATCGTCCTCCTCTCCATTGTTCTCTGCCATTTTACGGTGTTTCTGTGCAAAGAAAAAAAACGTTTCTTTTAAATTTTTAAAAACACTTGGGCCTCGGTTTATAGTCTCATCAAAGGAATTTTTTGGGAGAGAGGAGTTTGCACTGATGTTAACTCCAGAAGAAAAAAATCTTGAACGGGATTCAAACCCCCGGTCATCAGATTGTGAGCAGGATGTTCTAACCACTAGGCTATCCTGTCTCGTGGACTCTGTTTCTATGTACAGTACTGTGTGACACCACTGTGCTTTATGTCAGGAGTAGCAGAACCAGGCCAAGCTAGTTCACTAAAGGTGTATGAACTCATGCACATGAGTGTCTTTACCTCTGTTTGTGATTCACAGGCACGCACGTATGCACATGCCTGCATGCATGAATACTTGTGCACGCAAGCACGTGTATGAACACACACACACACACACACGCACGCACGCACGCACACACACACACACACACACACACACACACACACACACACACACACACACACACACACACACAGCAAATGAATAAAAAAGGCCCAACTCACAATCACTTCTGACTGCTGCTGTGTCTGCAGCTTGCTGATTTGCTGGGCACGCTTCTCGTTGAGGCGTTCCTCCAGAGCTCTCTGCTGCCTCAGCTTGTTCAAAGTCAGACTGAAAACACAGCAAAATGCCAGTTAACCCTCTTAGTCCAAAACCAGGATTTGCCGGGATTGAATAATGCCCCCCCCCCCAATGCTGAACCAGGATTTGCCGGGATTTACACACAGTAGTTTTCCATCAGGCAGCAACCTTCACCGTAGGCCAAGCTCTACCAGGCCACAAGCACAAAGATGCTGTGAGAGCCTGGAAGTAATTATAGCTGCTGGTAGCTACTTAGAAGGAGGAAAAGGCGAGCGAGCATGTGAGTCTGACCTGATTTCATGATGGAATGCAAAATCTAGGGGCAATTTATGGTCAGAGAACCAGAATGCAAGAGGGTTAACCTTTCTGCTATGACCATCAGAAGACCTGTATACTTCAAGGCATGGGTTTGGATTAAAAAGCAAGGCAATGAAAACAATGTTTGAGCCAGTACCAGGAACACATTTTTTTTTAGGGGATTTTTACCCTGGACTTTACATCCGTACTAACTCCACGCCTCTGAAAGTACTTAAGATAAGACTCGAGGCTCCCGTAAGCAAACACATGTCAGATATCCCACACATGTATAAAAACCCAGTCTGCCTTTTGGAAGAGTTGGCCATTTCGTGCCAGTAGGAATGGATGACAAATTTATTTTTCAATGCTTGCACACAGATGTCATGTTTAGACATCATCCCCAAAGTCAGAATCCTGTTACCTTGCAGGCAGGTTACAACGGCCACATACATAAAATCTCATCATCAGTGAACTATGGAGCTCTACATGAAAAATTAAACAAAAAATACATCCCTCGTGTTCCCCCAAAAGACCATTGTGGTCAAAGGAATGCTGATGCTGATGATGATAAAAACTGCTGCAAGGTATTGCTTACTTCTTCCAAAAGCTACTTGCATGTTCTG
>CM060317.1:25093003-25110503 GCA_030674155.1 Stramonita haemastoma
TTCCATAATCAAAATCTTTTTATTGTGACTTCTGATTTTGTCTTTTGAACGAGTGCATTTTTAGTACCTTACCATGTATAGTGTCTTTATTCTTGTGTGTTGTTTGGTACTGCATAAAGTTTCATTGTTTAGTATCCTTTCAACTTGATGTATCCCTGAAAAGGGCGGGGACTGGATGTAAAAAAGCACACGAGTGCTTATCTTTTATCCTCGAATAAAATACTTTGCCTTGCCTTGCCTTGCCTTGTCTCTCTCTCTCTCTTTTTCTTATACTCTCTCTCTCATTAATGTTCTTCACCATCTACAGATACACAAGTTTGGATTTCTTCCCTCTCCCAGCTCTGACAACACATACATACTATAAAGATCATGTCATACATGTTCTTGTACTTCATTAAGCAACTTTATCTTAGCATGAAAAATGACGGTGGTGACCAAAAAATACTTCTCCTACTATGATTTAGAAGTACGAACAACAGATAATAACCTAACCTGGAAAACAATGCTACACACATACACACATGCCCATGCAAACATGTGTAGACACATGCAAGCACACACACAAATGAACGCATGCACGTGCATGCATGCACACACACACAAATACACACAAACTTACACACAAAACTTGTGCACCTCATATTCCAAGAGACGTGGGGTGGGTGGGTGGGCGGGGGGGGGGGGGGGGGGGGGGGGGGGGGGGGGGGTTGGTTTCAAACACACAAGTTCAGCCTCATTTTTCTTATCTGACAATGTGTTGATTCAATATGACCTATATCATCATTTCTTTGTTCAATACAAACAACAGTCAGGCACTTACTCCACAACCTCAGCCTCATGTTCTCTCAAATCTTCCTGCTCCTGACGTTCCTTTTCACGTCTGTTGTTCCATTCCCGTCGTCTGCGAGCCAGCTCCTCCTGAGAAAATGGCAGCTATGCTTTACCTCAGCATGCTCTAGACTAATGATGGTCATTTTCATAAAAGAAAGAATATTTGCTTTCTTCTCATATTTGAGGAGCATGCTTTTTCATGCTGCTGGGCTATTCCAGTAAAAGTGAAACATGTAGCAAAAAGCCCGATGTATGAATCTAGACTGAGAGACAATCCAAAACCACATCACCAGTGTTGACTTTAACAGAGAAGAGGAAATTGGGGGAATAAGTTCACAAGCAGACTGATAGACAGACATAGAGAAGCGTGGAGGGGAGGGGGCAAGACAGCAGGAGAAAGCTTGAGAAAAGTGGAAATGAGATTTAAAAAAAAAAAAAAAAGACAGAGAGAGACAGGGAAAGAAAAGATGGAAGAAATAAACACTGCCTTTTTTATAGCATGTTAAAAAAAAAGTCTGATCATATTTTTTCATCAAGATAATACAGGTAGGATCAGATACTAATAAACAATAACTACCATTTAAACTGGGGATGGGGTAGCTAAGTGGTTAGAGCACCCACTCTCCTCAAGCTAAGGTTAAGCAGCATCTTAGATGGGTGTCGAGTTGTGCATCTTGGCTTCAGTACAGTCTCACAGTTCATCCAGCTGTAAATGGGTATCTGCCCTCTTTTGGCTCAGGGAGGTTTTAAAGCAGTGAGGGAGAAAAGATGGGTGCCACCCTCAACATGCTGGCTCCTACAGAAGCTGAGGTCTTTGACACCTCACTCCCCAATGACTGTAAAGGTTATTGGAACACCTTCTATTACTTATATACCGGCATTCTGATAACTAGACATACATAAAGCCTGAAAATATTACCTGACATTAAATCAAATATGCAAGCACTTGATTTCATAGACAAAATTTGTACAACCTCCATATTTTGCACTCTTCTGGGCATCCAAACTGTAAACTACTTTTTGTTGAATTTTTGGGGTAAAAGTTCTTTTGGTAATAAGCAAAGTAGGTTATGATCTTATTATCATGGTCACTCACCTTCAGCTTGTCTTCCTGGTTCTGTCTGTTTCTCTCCTGAGTTTTCTGCAGGTTCTCTGTTTCCTCAGAGTACTTCTTGATCAGGGTTTCCACCACCTTCTCATTCATCCCTGATTAAACAAAATTGAAAAGAAACACGGTAAAACAGAATGCACTGTTGTAGTGAACACTGATGGTAAATATGGTAAAATCTAATTGATAAAATTAGAGGAAGAAAAAAAAGAAAGTAAAAAAAAAAACCCCATCCAACATAGTATATCTTTATATTTTCAAATAGTATCCTACTATAAATACAACATTGCAACCCGCTGTTTTGAGCAAATAAACGCACAAATAAAGAGCAACTACTTCAGCAAAATCTGCACAAAAGATGCTGCTGAAATGATTCACATGAACGCTTCTCATAAACAAAATCTGTCAACGAAAAAAACCCTAACCCTTCCTTGCCATTAATGTTATGCAGTTTAAATAACTGTTTTAAAAATGTATTTATATTCATTTTATCTTATTTATTTATTTATTCTTTTACTTTGATGATAATAGAATAAGCACTCATGTACTTTTTTTACTTCCAGTCCCCATGTGTCTGCAGTTTTGTAAATTTTGTCATCAGGTCCCACCGGCACACAATAGCCTTCTCTTCCAAAAAGCCGAAGAGGTTTTAATGTGAGCCCAAGATGTTTTGCGTGTGTTCACACATGGGGCCTCAGTTTGTAGTCTCATGAAAGCAGTAGCTAGTAAACCCCTCTCATCCAAATATACTTCTTCTTTTCTCTCTTGCATAGATAGCTTATCATCGAGTGCATAAAAAATCATGTGTACCATTTTTCTTTTCAATTCTCTTCTCATCAAATCCTGATCAAAATCCCTGAGCCAAAACTTGTCTCTTTTCTATTCTCTAGGTCACTATACAATTCATGATGCGTGCCTACAATTATCCCAAAATACACCTTCATTTCACGATCCCTGAACGGCATGCACAAACGTTAGTTGCATTCTTAAACATGTGCCTTTTCAATTCTCATCTCATCAAGTCCTGATTAATATCTTGTGCACACATTAAATCCTGTTCGCTTTTCATAAAAGTAGGCCATTGTGTGCAGGTTGGGAACAGATGACAAGATTTACAAAACTGACATACACACAGAGACTGGATGCAAAAAAAAAAAGCACACGAGCGCTTATTCCATTATCCTCGATATAAAAGAATAAAAAGAAAGAAAAAAAAAAGGAACTCAAAAACTTTCAATGCTACTGCCTTGAAATTTCATGACTTTATCAATATTTGATTTGATTTGATTTATTCCATTATGTCAACGATAATGGAATAGGCACACTTGTGCTTTTTTTACATCCAGTCCCCGTGTGTATGCATTTTGTAAATGTCATCTGTTCCCACCGGCACATGATGGCCTACTCTTACGAAAAGCGGAACAAGATTTAACATGTGCGCAAGATGTTCTGCGTGTGTTCACACATGGGGCCTCGGTTTAAAGTCTCATCTGAGGGACTTTTGGGGAGAGTGGGGTCAGCACTGATGTTAACTCCAGGAGAAAAATCTCCTTTAACGGATTTGAACCCGGGTGGTCAAATTGCCAGCGCAATGTTCTGACCACTAGGCTATCCATCCCCTGACGGATAAAATAAACATCTGGTGTACATTTACACACACACATAAAAAGAAGCCAAGGGTGATCCCACACAACAACATCTGGTGTACATTTACACACACACATAAAAAGAAGCCAAGGGTGATCCCACACAACAGACAGACCTTCGTCCTGCAGTTTCTTGATGGTGTCCCTCTCCACCTCCTGCAGCTTGTCCTCGGCCACTGTGGCCTCTTTCTGCCTCAGGGTCATCAGCTGGGCAGCATGGTCAGCGTCCAGTTCGTTCTCCAGGCTGGTCAGCTCCACACGGTGCTGAGAGTTCAGCTTCAGCATGCCTTCTGCGTACGACACTGGGTCTGTGCAGAACGGGACATGATTATACGTTTCCTAACACCAAGGACTTGCAGAAACAATACTGCAAGGTGCTGTCCGTCCAAGGAGGGAGAAAAAGAGGCAGGCCAAGGAAGAGATGGGAGGACAACATCAGCGAATGGACAGACCTAGAACTCAAAAAAAAAAAGAAAAATGGTGGTGTATATGTATATGGAATATTTTGCATGTTGTGGTGTCTTCATGAGAGAAAGTCAACTATACTGAATGGAACAAGGGTGATGATGGTTGTTTGCTGGCTTCTCCATTTACTTTTTCCTTTTTCCTTTATAAAAATGCAATCGTTAAAGCTGCTTCACCAAACAAAGCTAGATGGCATAGTCACTGATACAAATGATAATTGCGCTCAAATATTCTGAAACGCACGTCACTCATTCTGACAAATGAACCATGCACAGTCAACAATGACACCACATGGAACATGTGCACAGGAAGTGACAATGACAGCAGACAGGTATACGAAAGTTGATGATGTCATGCAGACACGTGCACATAAAGACAGCAGACAGGTATACAAAAGTTGCTGATGTCACGCAGACATGTGCACATAAACATTGTTATGGCCAGAACTCACCCACTGGGCCCTCTGCCTGTTTCGCCTTGCTGTTCTTGGCAAATTCATGAATCTCTGCTTCATGCTTTTTGATCTGGAACAGATGTACACATACTTCAATGGTAAATAAGGAGTAAGGAGAATGGAGGGAGGAAAAAAAAGACAACAAACAATAGGTAATGAACTTAAATCCTAAAAAAAAATCCAACACATCAAGAAAACAGAGAGGGACAAAAATGGTTGGTTTCATACTACAGAGAAGCATTCTCCTTGGAAATAAACAGCCTATATTTCAACAGAAAAGTCTGTGAGGATGATGGGTGTTTCACAATGCAGCAAAGTACAGCGCCAATTATCCACCATACAGACACACATACCTGCTTTTTCCCCTGAAGCAAAAAAACCCCCCATATTCCAAACAAACTAAAGAGGGACAGTACAAATCATGCAAATCCAGCATAACTCAGTCAAGGGTCCAGGGCCCAGTGCTAAAAGTAGCAAAGACATCATGCCCTTTCCTTTGACCAAATCCAAATGCTTATTCTATTATCATTGATATAAAAGAATATAAAAGAATAATAGATGAATAAATAAACAAACAAACAAACAAATGAATAAATTAAAGAAAGAAAGAAAGAAAGAAAAGAAAGAAAGAAAGAAAGAAAGAAAGAAAGAAAGAAAGAAAGAAAGAAAGAAAGAAGAAAGTCCTCATGTGGTCAGTTACTGCTATAATGAGTACCAGCTGGCCAAAGACAAGTTGGGATGGGATGAAATGGGTAGCAGCTAAGAGTAGCAGCATGTAGGGGAAACTAACAGCTGTGCATGGGGATTTTTCCCCTGGAGTTAACATCAGTGCTGACTCCACTCTCCCCAAAATTCATTCGGATGAGACTATAAACCGAAGCCACGTATGCGAACGCACGCAGAACATCTTGCGCACACATTAAATCCTGTTCTGCTTTTCGAAAGAGTAGGCCATTGTGTGTCTGTGGGAACAGATGACAAAATTGACAAAACTACTTACACATGAGGACTGGATGTAAAAAAAAAAGCACAGGAATGCTTATTCCATTATCCTTGATATAAAAAAATAGATAGATAAATAAATATATTAAAAAAGATAAATAAATAAATAAATAAAAGAATAAAGAAATGAATGCATGAAAATAAATAAACAAATAAAAGAATAAATAAATAAATAAATGAATACATAAATACATAGATAAATAAACGAATTGATGAATAGATAAAAGACTGACATACCAGTTCATTGAGGCGGGACACTTTAGCCTGGGAGAGTTTCTTGTGCAGGTCTTTCTCCTGCGTGTCGTTGGCGGTGTCCATCTGGGTTTTGATGGCCAGGGCTTTGGCCTTCATCTCCTCTATCCACTCCTCCGTCTGCTCCGCTGTCAGCAGGCTGTTTCTGATCACACACACGCACATGCACACGCACATGCATGCACACACACATGCACGCACACACACACACACAAACTTGTTGCTTCTGGATGTGGACAATTTTATAAACGTAATCATTCATTCCTTGACTGATTCATTCATTATTTCATTCATTTATTCATTATGTTATTTATTCATTGTCAGGATCCAGGACAGACTTTTCTCGTGTGGTTGGTTATACAGACTCAAAGACGACACTTTTTCCATCTCAACATTGACCCAAGCACCTAAAAACATTGTGCATGCTGTTTCTGCAAAAACAAATCTATCAAAACATGATTGTGAATCGTATTCATATTGACACTGACCTCCCCATCCTCTGGAGTCAGAGTATGGCTGCCTATAAGGTGAGGTACTTAAAAACAGTCATACACACAAACTTCTCATCTAGTGCGCAATCTCAATCTCACACTGATTCCCAGGTGGGACAAATGAGTCAAGAGTGCATATTCTGGGGACCCCGGTGACGTTAACCAGGGGAATGCACAACAACAACAACAACTGACCTCCCTGATAATTATATTGGGGGTGGGCATTTAGTATCAGTCAGTACTTTTTATGCCAACCAAGTGAATATAGGGACCAATGGTTCGGTCGCCAGACTAAGGGATGGATAGATAGATAGATACAATTGTATATACTGTTGTGTTTTGATTAACCAGTGCATGTTTATTTGGAATGTCAGAGCAAGTACACTGCACAGTATTTTGCAGTTTCTCATAGGTTGAAAGAAGAATGATCACAGGTGAAATTAGTCAATGCTGATTTGAATGCAAATGGCGGAGAAGTGGTTGCTTATCATCTCACACAGACTAATCAAACAGGGAATATGTGTTCCAATTCTAAATTTCATTTTGAAAAAAAAAATACTGGAAATTGATTAAACACAGATAGACTGTTATATTCAAAGAAATATCCTCTTCTTTTTCCTACACATGCTATTTTGTAAAGGGTTATTTTTTAGGGGGGAGGGGTGTTCCTTGGCTAGAGTTCTGATGTTCCCAATGGTGCAATTTTTGCATATGCAATCATTTTCACTCGCCATTAAGGAAGCCGCATTCTGACTGCAGGGATTTTTTAGGGAATGATTTTTATCAAAAGCGAGATCCTTTTTCTGAGCAAAAAGCTTCACATTTATATATGTACATACACACAATATGTAGGGGACAGGATAGCTTATGGTCAGAGCACTCGCTTTCTTCAAGCAAAGGTTAAGCAGCTTCAAGCATGATTACCAAGTGGTAGGGTGACTGTCTGCACACCTTGGCTTCAGTACAGTCCCCCAGTTCATCCAGCTATAAATGGGTACCTGCCCTATTTAGGGTCAGGGAAGGTAAAGCAGCGAGGTAGAGCAGATGGGCGCTGCCCTCAATACGCTGGCCTCTAGAGAAGCTGTGGTCTCTCTGATACCTCACTCTCCTACAAACCCACAGGTTATGGGGACCTTTCCTGTTTTACTCATTATACACAGCATCATTTCCAGCGACAACTAGGACTGTACAGGACTCTGTTAAACAGACCATCATCACTTACTTTCTGCCTTTCTTAAGGAAGCCAATGATGTGTGCCGCCGTGAGGTTCAGTTGTTCCTTCTCATCATCTTCCTGAGTTTCCTGCACACACACACACACACACAATTTGACGACCCAGGTTCAATTCCCATTCGAGGGGATTTTTCCTCTGGATTTAACATCAGTACTGACTCCACTCTCCCCAAAAGTCTTATGGTTAAGACTATAAACCGAGGCCCCGTGTGTGAACACATGCAGAACATCTTGCCCACATGTTAAATCCTGTTCTGCTTTTTTGTAAGACTAGGCCATTGTGTGCCAGTGGGAACAGATGACAAGATTTACAAAATTGCATACACACGGGGGACTGGATGTAAAAAAGCACATGAGTGCTTATTCCATTAACCTCAATATAAAAGAATAAATCAAATGAAAAAAAAGAATAAATCAAATCAAATCAAACCCACCCGTCCACACACACACACACACACACACACACACACACACACTACACACTACACCCACCCACCCACTACACACACACACACACACTACACACACACACACACCCCCCCACACACACACTACACCCACCCATCCACCCACCCAAAACACTCTACACACACACACTACTCACACTAGCTTTGGCCAGAGCTCTGCGCCTGGCTAGCTTTTCCTCCAGCACCATGCGCTGACGGGAGATTTCCTCATCGTACATGCGGTGCACAGCTTCCTGCTGCTTCTTGTGTTCCTTCATCAGCCAATCCGCTTGCTCCGTCTGCAGCT
Organism: Stramonita haemastoma; assembly: GCA_030674155.1. Taxonomy (NCBI): domain Eukaryota; kingdom Metazoa; phylum Mollusca; class Gastropoda; order Neogastropoda; family Muricidae; genus Stramonita; species Stramonita haemastoma. The sequence goes on from CM060317.1 coordinate 25,101,239, forward strand.
TACCTTTGCTGACCACCTCTGATATCATGTTCTGCTGAAGCTCTTTGATTCCCATCCTTTTCCGAATAGCAAATTCCTGAAAGGAAAGTTTGAGGGCGTTTTTTTTTTTAATAATATCTTTCTAAAAGTTGTGGTTTTTACTTTAACTGCTGAATGTGTTGCACAGGCAGTTTGTATAATCAGCAACTACTGACTGATTTATGAATCAAAATGGTGAATTGTGTTGTTTGGGTGGGTTTTTTATGTAGCTGCATAGCCATTCATTTATTTATTTATTTTTATTTACTCATTAATTCTTTTATACTGAGGATAATGGGATAAGCACTTGTGTGCTTTTTTTTTTACATCCAGTCCCTGTGTGTATGCAGTTTTGTAAATTTGATATGACCAGCAGATATTCTCTATATTATAACTGTTCTGTATGATAACATCTTCATAGATTAAAAAAAAATAGTATGGCTTGTATCGGTGTCTGAGAGATAATCAGAGGAAAATTTGATCTGTGTCTGACTGGCCAAAGGAATAATTTTCATGCAAGTCTGTTTTATGGATTTAGTCCGAGTGTGAGGTATTGTAAAATCGACTAAACCTTGTTTTGTGAGATATATTAGGTTTTTCAACGGATTTTGAAACTTTAATATGTCTTTATTTGAAATCCGTTGGAGGCCAAGTTGGGAATGTTGGGCAACTCTTGATATAAAGCATTATTTATCCCTACCCTAAACACTTTTCTGGCATCACTGCGGCGTTCTAAATTTAGCTGACCGGGATTTTAGAAGACCATCCCAACAGCGCGCAGGGGAAGCGGCTTCTATAAACAGTGGGCCAGCTGCATGCCAGGCGCCCTGCGGCCTTGTTTTCACCCCCGTGAAACGGAATGGGTTTGCTCACAGCGAGTCGTGCCGGCGTTTGGCTTTTACACGTTTTGTGTTGACTATATTGTACCATTGACACTTCTCGTTGTGTTTCTTTTGTGAAGTACAATCCTCGATTATTAAAAATATGCACACAATTTTATCAAACATTCTTGGCAGATCGACTGTGTGAGCGGATGCGTCTTGAGAAGCTGTTATGCTTGATCAGAAAGAGCAATGTTTTCGACCCAGAATCTTTCGTGTACCATATTTTAGAATGTAAGCCAGAAAAGATGGAATTAGTGTGTGTGTGTGTGTGTGTGTGTGTGTGTGTGTGTGTGTGTGTGTGTGTGTGTGTGTGTGTGTGTGTGTGTGTGTGTGTGTGTGTGTGTGTGTGTGAGAGAGAGAAATGAAATGAAATGAAAATGTTTTTATTGAACATCAGCCTTGGGCCACAATTCAAAACGAAGTGGGAGATGGGGGAGTGGATGTATGTGCATATAACGAATTTGTTCAAAGTCTCATCATAAAGCAACGGTACACACTTGATACAACGCATCTTTTTCACTATTAGATCTAGATCTACTTACTTTACATAAGTTCTGCCACTGTCTGTCTTCTTCGAATAGCACGGAATAAAAATGTTGCTAGCTGCACTAAACCACATCTACTACGTGCCTGAAGAAGAAAAGGCATAGGCACATGAAGAAGATCTTTCAGGTAACTGGTTCGTAAATCTGTATATAATGGACAAATATATATTAGATGGTATTCATCTTCAATAACGTTTTTGCACAAAGAACAGTTTTTATCTTGATTGTTGTTGCTGTATCTGTTGAGATTATTATTTAAAGGAAGAACATTCATTCTGGCCTGTGACAGTGCAACTCTGAAACAATAAATATCAATACTATGAAGATACAATTCTTTTTCAAAAACAGTCTTAAAAGATCTATATGTTGCATACCTATTACTCTCTCTCATGACACCTGACCACTCCTGAATAAACATATCAATTAATCTTTGCTTGAATGCACTAAGGAATCCCTGAATATCACCAACACCCTGTTGTAGCCAAACAATATTAAACCCTGAATTGCACAACAATTCCCTTACACTTGCTACCCAACATTTTTTACCTTTCTGATCTAGAATTAATTGCATTTCATAGGCCTGTCTTGGCAACCTCTGATTACTCATTTGTAGTAATTTTAACCAATATCTAACTGCACAAATATATGAGTTTATGAATAAAGGATATCTGGCAACTTCCCCATAAACCATTTTATTTGGTGTTTTAACAGGAACTCCCAGAAAACGTTTACAAGCCATCAAATGTATTTTTTCTACATGTTCTAAGCGATATACTCCCCATACTTCAGATGCATATAGCAATATTGGCTTAATTTTTACATCAAAAACTTTAAAATAAACCTGGTAAGAAATATCTTTGTTTTTTTTAAATGCTCTAATGAAACTTATTAGTGCTTTTTTCCCTTTTACACACAAATGTTCTGTACCCAGCCTATGACAAAGTTTTGTCGTAAAAACATACCCCAAATAACAATATTTATTTACAACTTCTAACTTTTTATCTCCTAAAAACCATTCCTCATCCTTACCCAAAATCCCTCCTTTCCTAAAGACCATAACTTTGGTTTTATCTGTATAAATGTTTAATTTCATATCCACACAACACTTTTGGAGAATATTCAACTGATTTTGCAGGCCTACAGGAGTAGAAGACAACAAAACAACATCATCTGCAAAAAGCAAAATGAACAACTCTACAGCACCTGGTATCAGTTGTACACCATGTTTTCCCTTCTCAGACATATGAGTTGCTAGTTGATTAATAAACATTCCAAACAAAGTAGGACTCAAGACACGAGAGAGAGAGAGAGAGAGAGAGAGAGAGAGAGAGAGAGAGAGAGAGAGAGAGAGGAGAGAGAGAGAGAGAGAGAGAGAGAGAGAGAGAGAGAAATGAAATGAAATGAAATGAAAATGTTTTTATTGAACATCAGCCTTGGGCCACAATTCAAAAGGAAGTGGGAGATGGGGGAGTGGATGTATGTGCATATAACGAATTTGTTCCAAGTCTCATCATAAAGCAACCGTACACACTTGATACAACGCATCTTTTTCACTATTAGATCTAGATCTATTTACTTTACAAAAGTTCTGCCACTGTCTGTCTTCTTCGAATAGCACGGAATAAAAATGTTGCTAGCTGCACTAAACCACATCTACTACGTGCCTGAAGAAGAAAAGGCATAGGCACATGAAGAAGATCTTTCAGGTAACTGGTTCGTAAATCTGTATATAATGGACAAATATATATTAGATGGTATTCATCTTCAATAACATTTTTGCACAAAGAACAGTTTTTATCTTGATTGTTGTTGCTGTATCGGTTGAGATTATTATTTAAAGGAAGAACATTCATTCTGGCCTGTGACAGTGCAACTCTGAAACAATAAATATCAATACTATGAAGATACAATTCTTTTTCAAAAACAGTCTTAAAAGATCTATATGTTGCATACCTATTACTCTCTCTCATGACACCTGACCACTCCTGAATAAGCATATCAATTAATCTTTGCTTGAATGCACTAAGGAATCCCTGAATATCACCAACACCCTGTTGTAGCCAAACAATATTAAACCCTGAATTGCACAACAATTCCCTTACACTTGCTACCCAACATTTTTTACCTTTCTGATCTAGAATTAATTGCATTTCGTAGGCCTGTCTTGGCAACCTCTGATTACTCATTTGTAGTAATTTTAACCAATATCTAACTGCACAAATATATGAGTTTATGAATAAAGGATATCTGGCAACTTCCCCATAAACCATTTTATTTGGTGTTTTAACAGGAACTCCCAGAAAACGTTTACAAGCCATCAAATGTATTTTTTCTACATGTTCTAAGCGATTTACTCCCCATACTTCAGATGCATATAGCAATATTGGCTTAATTTTTACATCAAAAACTTTAAAATAAACCTGGTAAGAAATATCTTTATTTTTTTGAAATGCTCTAATGAAACTTATTAGTGCTTTTTTCCCTTTTACACACAAATGTTCTGTACCCAGCCTATGACAAAGTTTTGTCGTAAAAACATACCCCAAATAACAATATTTATTTACAACTTCTAACTTTTTATCTCCTAAAATCCATTCCTCATCCTTACCCAAAATCCCTCCTTTCCTAAAGACCATAACTTTGGTTTTATCTGTATTAATGTTTAATTTCATATCCACACAACACTTTTGGAGAATATTCAACTGATTTTGCAGGCCAACAGGAGTAGAAGACAACAAAACAACATCATCTGCAAAAAGCAAAATGAACAACTCTACAGCACCTGGTATCAGTTGTACACCATGTTTTCCCTTCTCAGACATATGAGTTGCTAGTTGATTAATAAACATTCCAAACAAAGTAGGACTCAAGACACACCCTTGTCGAACCCCTAAAGGGCAGTCCAAAAAATCTGAATATTCGTTATTGGATCTAACACAAGATATCAAACTACTGTACATTGCACGTAGGGAACAGAAAAATTTTCCTCTAACACCTTGGTCTCTAATCAATTGTAATAGCTTGTCATGTCTTACTGAATCAAAAGCTTTTCTGAAATCAACAAAAGCAACATACAATTTTTTACTCCGCTGAGAAAAGCATTTTTGAATAATAGAGTGTAAACAAAAAATATGATCAGTTGTTGAATATTTTTTACGAAAACCAGCCTGACCTTCTGAGATCATTTCATTGTCTTCCAACCATGTATAAAGCCTCTTGTTTAGTATTGTGCTGTAGCATTTGGAAATTGTGCTCAGCAGAGAAACCCCTCTATAGTTGTCAACATTTTCAGAGAGAGAGAGAGAGAATGAATGAATAATCTTTATTTTAGAGAGAGAGAGAGAGAGAGAGAGAGAGAGAGAGAGAGAGAGAGAGAGAGAGAGAGAGAGAGAGAGAGAGAGAGAGAGAGAAGAGAGAGAGAGAGAGAGAGACTGGCCACTTTATTTGTTTGCAGTTGAGAAAATAATGCATACTTTTTTTCCTGCTGGTTACTTCAACTACGCACGCTATGGGCTCTACTGTCTGCATTCCAAGCTAGTCTACATCTTGATCTGTCCAAAAAGTTCATTGGTGGAGGACACGTCATGCGCCATGAAGCACGTCTCTGGAATGACAGATGGTCTGACCTCTTCATGGAGACAACATACATGTGCTATAGCCATGGACCATCTGGGGTTATTGGATCCACATTAAGTGAGTCCACATTGGTTATTTGGGCATACTCTCACAGTACAATGACGCCAATCCTGCACGATCTTCAGGAGATGAAGAGAGGGAAAGAATCCCACACAGCTGTTGAGTCTCCAAAAGAAGAACACAATACTTGCCTGAAAGAAGATGCTGCAGACAGAGAGAAGATAAGAGAGGCCCTGTCAACACGCGTTGATGTGTTTGACATCAGTTAACACCCAGAAAATGGCACATCATCAATATCTATCTTAATCAAGCAATGATGTAGATGAGCCCTCGCTGAACGTTCATGAAGCTGTTGAAATTAAATCCCAGCAATGTGAAGATTTGATTTTTGAAAGCCACCGGCCCACTGGTTTCCACATAAAATGGATAAGATGCATCAGAACAATGGCTTCTGTAACAAAGAGAGCCCACAACGACCAGGCTGGACATTCATGCATAGACACTGAGTTCATTTTTGTGCGTTGTCTTGGAATCATGGCCTAAATGAAGGACAATATCTTACTAGAAACTCTCTTTTCTCATGAGTTGGCACCATTTTTTATGTCAATAGCGCTATGCACACAACAGCTAAGTCTGCATTGAAGAACAAGCTGCTGGCTGTTCATGGAACACGTCGTCTGGACCCTGCAGATGTTGTCATCCTGGATGCCTGTGCTGTACTGTGCACGGTGTCATGGCCTGGCCAGCTTGCAAAAGTGTCGGATTTTGTGAATGCAGCTGTTGCTATCATTCTTCGTTATGCTGAAACTACTTCACAAGTTCTATATGTGGTGTTTGACCCATACCTTGAAGTGAGTACCAAGTCATGTTGTCCTGCTGGGTGACAGGAAGGATTCAGCCAGTTGTACACCCTCAGTGAGAGCACATCTCTTTAAAGCAAACATTGGTCTTGAATGGAACAGCCAACAAGCAGCCAGTCATCAAAATGATTGCAGATGAACTGAGGGTCATGGAACCAGTGAAGGGAAAGCAGATGATTACGACTGGGCCAGATCTGCAGCCATTGTGCTAGGTGTTGGTCCACTGCAGACAGCTGTCCACCATGAGGAGGCTGATGTGTTGATGGCACAGACTGTGCTTCAAGATGCAAGAAATGGACGCAAATCCATGCGTGATTTCTGATGACACTGATGTCTTGATTTGGACCCACCACTTACATTACAGGACTGATGGGTTTTCTAAAGACCTTCTGACCATGGAGTCATGCAGTTTGGGCAAATCCATCATCAAAGTAAATGAAGTCATCAGAAGACACACAAACATCATGCCACACCTTCTCTGTGCTCATGCACTCACTGGATCTTACACTGTGTCCTTTTCTGGTGTTGGCAAGCTAACTGTGCTGAAGAAGCTTTCGTCATTTGATGGATTCCTGAGACTTGGGAATCTGACAGCAGAGAAGAAGGACGTCATAATTATATCCATGCTTGGATTGTGTTTCCATGCTATACAACCATGAGCAAAGAACACACCTGGAAACTACGCGTGCTGACATCTTCAGACCAAAGATTAAAGAGAAACGACACATCGCTCACAAATTGAATTGTCTGCCACCAACCAAGACCAGCTTTGAAGCACACTGCTTATAGCCATTTATCAGGTGGCCCTGTGGAAAGGAAGCAGCAGAACACCCAACAACTCCAGACATCAGTCCTCTGAACTGTGGCTGGGAACTGTGTGGGTCCACACTCATTCCACAGCATGGATTGCGGGGACAATGACCAGCACCAGACGAGGTCTTGAATCTCAACAGCTGCACCTGCAAGACTGAATGCAGTTCAACCATTTTCACCTGCACCAAGTTAGCACTGACCTGCAGGGAATTCTGCAATTGCAAAAGATTTTTTTCTGTGCAAACCCCCCAGGACAGACGTCACCAGAGACCCAGAAAATGATGATGTGGACAAGACCTGTGTGGAGAGCTGATTGGATTTGAATTTATGTACCTGATTCTTTAAACCATATTTTCCAACACATGCATCCATTAATCATTCAATACTGGAATAAGCTTTATTATTTGTTTGCTTGCTTGTTTTAGATTGCCTGTTTGTTTGTTTCTGTTTGCTTTACATTATTTATTTTATTCAATAGCATGCCCAAGTATATCCATTGAAGTATTTCTTGCCTACCTTGAAAAAATACAAAAAATACGTAAAATTATGCAAAATTACGTAATCTCTTTATAAAAAGTGTACAATTGTGATGATATGAACCCCTTTCAGTTAACTGATTAATAATTTTGCATGAAAAAATATTTGATTTGAAATTAGATGTCAAATACCCTCTACTTTTAACATTCTCTGTATCGGTGGCGGCCATCTTGGATATTACGCAATAACTCAAGATGCCCAACATTTATGACTTGGCCTCCAACGGATTTGGATTCAGCACCCCAAAATCCTTTAGAATCACCAAAAAAACTAAATATATCTCTCAGAACAAGGTTATCCGAATTTCGCCTGGACTAATTTGTTTCCTCCCCAATGTTTTACGGAGTGCAAACCACCATGTATATGTTAAAAATCACACATGTTCAAATGTGCACTCAGCAATGCTGAAGATACATTGCAATGTTCAAAACAGTCATTATAAGACAATCAGACTGTCTAAAGATCAAAATGGGTGGAAGGTGTAAGGGACAGCAGTCTTACCAAATTATCTTCTCAAAAGATGTAAGTTAGTGACTGCCAATTCTGTCACATAAAAAGATCCCTCAACAAATATGCCACAAAAGTAAACTATTTAAACAATGCTATTGTAACAGACTGGCACAAAGTAAACAGAAGAAATCTTAAGTAACATAAAAAACCCAACAACCTAAGGAATATGAAAATAGATTTTGAAATTACAAAACTGAAACAACATAAACACAAAATCTAAAAAATTGTGTTAACAAAAATGAAATTACTCTGGGTTTGATTGCCAGCCTCGCTTTTTCTTCCAAGATGAACAAAAAAATTGAACCGAAGGTTTAAGTCCTTCAGATGAGACTATAAACCAAGGCCCTGTGTGCAAATACATGCAGAACATCTTAAAAACCCATTCTGGCTTTCAGAAGAGTAGGCTATTGTGTGCTGATAGGACCGGATAACAAAAAAGCCACCAAAATCCAAGCATGCACACAGATGTCATGTTTAGACACCATCCCTAAAATCAGAACGTGGCTACCTAAACGTGTGTGTGTGTAGGTGGGTGGGGTGGGGGTGGCAGGGAACAGTCACATACCAATAAATCTCACCATTGGTGAACCTCAGAGCTCTCTGAGAAATGTAGAAAAAAAAATTACACTCAACCAAAATACCAACAAACAAAATGCAAAAAAAAACCCCAACAACATCCACCCTCCCAACACCCCACATCCCACAAGCCCCCATCACCCCCACCCCACCCCATCCCCCCACCCCCACACACCCCTAACTAACCTTTCTCAGTTTCTCAGCGGCCTCGTTCTGCTCCAGAGCCAAGGTGAATGTCAGCTCGTTTTCTTCCATGCTTTGCTGTTGGTCCACCAGTTCCAGCAGCCCCTGCCTCTCCCTGTCAGGCAGGTCCTTGGTGGCCCCCACCACCTGCTGCTTCTGGGCACGCTGCTCGTGCAGCAACTCTGCCAGTCTCTCCTGCAACACGCACACCGCACACAAAAATCCAGCATCACTCAGTCAAGAGCGCTGAATTTACAGTGCCCCTTTAAAGTCTGTATGCCTTAGTTCCCAAGTGCGTTCAGTTCCTGCTGTATTTTATTTATTTATTCTTTTATATCGAAGATAATGGAATAAGCACTTGTGTGCTTTTTTACATCCACTACCCGTGTGTATGTAGTTTTGTAAATCTTGTCATCTGTTCCAACCAGCACACAATGGCCTAGTCTTACGAAAAGCGGAACAGGATTTAACGTGTGCACAAGATGTTCTGCGTGCGTTCGCACATGGGGCCTCGGTTTATAGTCTCATCCGAAGGACTTTTGGGGGGAGTGGAGTCAGCACTGATGTTAACTCCCGGGGAAAAATCCCCTTGAACGGGAATCTAACCCAAATTGCGAGCGCAATGTTCTGACCACTAGGCTGTCCCGTCCCCATCACTTAGTCAAGAGCGCTGAATTTACAGTGCCCCTTTACTTCCATTTAC
>CM060317.1:25133003-25148003 GCA_030674155.1 Stramonita haemastoma
CCAAACTCACACTGCTACAAACAGGCTTCAGATTTGTTTAAAACAATTGAGATTGTGACTTTAATCACTAAAATGTAACTTCATTTCCCAGTCTAGTGTTAAATAGGACTTTCTAAGTTTGCTTTTATGTTCTTTTTTTTTTTTTTTTTTTTGGGGGGGGGGGGGGGGGGCTGGGGCAGGGGAGGTAGATCCTTAACATTCTGTAATGGGATGCTGGTTTTCTTAAGGGTGGGTTTTTAAAAATTAAAATTCATTCAAAACTCTGTAGAGAAGAGTTCAGAGATATCACAGAAGATGCTTTCAAGATCAAACTTTGTATATGAAAAAAAAAGATGTTTGAGACAAGTATACCAAAACAAAATGAGATTTGATTTGAATTGATTTATTCTTTTATATCGAGGATAATGGAATAAGCACTCTTGTGCTTTTTTACATCCAGTCCCCGTGTGTATGCATTTTGGTAAATGTCATCTGTTCCCACCGGCACACGATGGCCTACTCTTCCGAAAAGCGGAACAGGATTTAACATGTGCGCAAGGTGTTCTGCGTGCATTCGCACACGGGGCCTCGGTTTTAAAGTCTCATTCAAAGGACTTTTGGGGAGAGAGGAGTCAGTACTGATGTTAACTCCAGGAGAAAAATCTCCTTGACCGGACTCGAACCTGGGTCATCATATTGCGAGCGCAATGTTCTGACCACTAGGCTATCTGTCCCCAGAGAGAGAGAGAGAGAGAGAGCAAAGTATTTTTTTTGTCTTTCAACAGCTGCTGCTCAAAGTTCTGGAGTTTCTGCTGCGGAAGAAAGCGGCCAAGCGGCTGGTGACCGACAACTTCTGTGACAACTTCATCAGGAAAACCGAGCAGGACCTGCGTGACACACGCAACATGATTGACAGGGAGAAAGAGGAGGAAGAAGAGGTAGTCATGTGTGGTGTCATTTGTTGGTGATGTCACTTGTGTTGTACTAGAGTTACTCTTCCGTATTGGATTTTCGTGGTGTATTTTTCAAAAAAATATATAATTTATTTCTTGGATTTTTTTTTGGTTCATTTTGTTTTGTTGTTATTTCATGGGTTTTTTGGTTTGTTTTTAATTGTTTGTTTGTTGTTGTTGTTGGGTTTGTCTTGGGGGGGGGGGGGGGGGGGTATTTGTTTGTTGTTTTTTTGGGGGGGACAAAATTTAGAAATAATAATGATAATGATATTGATGAGGGCAATGGTGATGATGGTGTGCATGTGTGTGTGTGTGTATGTGTGTGTGTGCGTGCATGTGTGCATGCATGCATGCATATGTATATGTGTGCATGCATGCATGCATGCGTGCATGCGTGTGTGTGCATGTGTGTGAGTAAAACATAGACAGACTTCTTTTTAGGTTTCTTGCCATCATAATAACGCTGTAAGATCTTCAAATGGAAAGAGTATTTAATTCCACTGAGTAAATTCATGATACTGCTCAAATACGAGGGGATTTTTTTCATGTTGTGCTGTGTTTCAGAAACTGAAAAATGACAACAAGTTGAGCAAGGACCCCCAGGCATTAGAGACAGAGCTGCAATCTCTGCAGACTCGCTTCAACAACAAACAGGCCAAGCTGCAGCGAGACTACAAGGAGAAGATCCGAGTCGATCTCATCAAATCATCCGGCATGTCTGAAGAAGAGGTATCATACAGCCTTTCTTTTTGCCTTTCTTTTTTTTTTTTATCAGTCAGAGTATTCTTTGACACTTTTCTAAAACCCTCAAAAAGAAGAGAAAAGAATATTTTTGGAGATTCTTACAAATAAAAAAAGCTAGGATTATTGTCTGTTCTCTGGTTTGAAATAGGTTACAAGAATATTGTGGTCAAGCATTAACCTGTCGACACTCAGGTTTGTGCGTTTGATTGTACATATTTGTTTTTAGCGTATGTTACATTTGAAGACAATTTTCCCACATATTCATGTGTAAGTGCATCTTCTCAGATGTCCCTTTTTCAAATAATGTATATGGCAGTTTACTTTTTGTTATAGATATATAATCTTGACTAGTTCTAAGGCTTTCATAGATAAAAAGTACTTTCCTTGCATTTTGGAGTTTGTCTACTCATGAAAGTGATAAATATGTATCAGTACTGTGTGATTTTGATTTAAAAAAAGATGGAAAGTGATATCATAGATATACATGCAGTGTCTTTGTATTTGGGCTGTGTGGCACATAGACACACACCAGCACTACATAGAGCTACTGTATACTCTGTGACTGCAGGTGGAAGGTGTGATGGAAAAACTGAAGGCTCAGATGTCAAACCTGGAGGAAAAAATAGGACAGGAGCAGGCTCGTCAGCGCCGAGTGAGTTTGGCTTTCTTTTGTCTTTTTGTTTGTTGATTTCTTGGGATAAAAGCCATATATTTCTATACAGGGGACTCTTTTTTCTGTTTTTTTTCTCTTTTTTTTTTTTTTTTTTTTTTTTTTTTTTACTTTCTACCAATGCATGTTGGCTACAGTATATTCATATGGATGTCATTGTTAGCTATGTAGGGTTTTTATTTTCATGTATGCTTTACTAAAGTGCTTTCACTCAAATATCATTGTCAGATCTTTTTTCTTTTCTTTTTTTTTCTTTTTTTTTAAAAAAGAAAATTGCATACTTTCTTCCTGTTCTTTTTCTTCATCTTCATATTTTTTTGATGGTTGATTGATGGTACAGTCCCTCAGTCTGAAAACTCCACGGGGACTCTAATGCAATCAAACCAAACCAAAACTGATGGGTCTCTGACTTCTTTTTCTCCTTGTCCATTAACTCTGTAAGAGCACTCGCATCGTGCGTGGATACCAATTGGATGGGTGACCATTTGCGTGCCTTGGTTTCAGTACAGTCCCCTTGTTCATCCAGCTGTAACTGGGTACCTGCGCTCTTCAGAGTCAGGGAAGGTAAAGCAGCGAGGGAGAGGAGATAGGCGCTGCCCTCAACATGCTCGCGCCTAGAGAAGCTGAGGTCTCTGATGCCTCACGCTCCCCTATGACCACATAGGTTATGGGACACCTTTACCTTTTATTTTTATCAATTAAGTCTGTTGGGAGTTGTTTGGGCAGTGCACAAAAGACCTAAAGGTAAAAAGGTAAAGGTGTCCCATAACCTGTGTGGTCTTAGGGCAGCAAGGCATCAGAGATCTCAGCTTCTCTAGGGGGCCAGCATGTTGAGGGCGGCACCCATCTCCTCTCCTTCGCTGCTTTACCTTCCCTGACCCCAAAGAGGGCAGGTACCCATTTACAGCTGGGTAAACTGGGGGAACTGCACTGTAGCCAAGGTGCACAAAGCAGTCACCTATCCAATTGACAACCACGCTCGACACTGCTTAACCTTGCTGGGTGGAAAGCAAGTGCTCTGACCACTGAGCTATCCCGTGCACAAAAGACCTACATACATATGTGACGCTCCACCACGTAATGAGTCACATTGCACCAGAGGTCAATTTTTAGTTATTGACATGTTATCAAACTGCAGTGAAATGGCTATAGAAAACAAAAAACAGATTGAAAATTGGACTATTCTTTGAAAAGTTATTACAAGTTGAAATGCTAGACTGCAGGAAATGGCAAAATGAGAAATGGACAAGTTTAGCATCGTAATAGGTGGTCAGAATGAGGGCTAAGGTATTTTTAAAATATGTGTAAAGGCAAAAGGAAACAAAATTATGCCTTGATATTTCACTATAAGGTAGAATAGAGGCTATAGTTTTATAATCAATCAAAATCTTAAAATTGACAACTTGACCCCTACTTGCCTTTAATTTATGCTTGCTAGCAGAATATTAGGTCAGGTGCTAAGCGATTCATTTCGTGGTGGAGCATCACATATATATATATATATATATATATAAAAGCACACCAAACATGTCAGCGATCTCTCCCCTTCAGGTTCTGGAGGAGCGTTTAGCCAAGCGTCGCCAGGTGGTGGAGTACAGGGAGGAGGTGGAGAAGGAGCAGAAGGAGACGAGGGAGAGCCGCGTGGGTACCATGCGTGACCTCCTGCACCTGAGGGTCAGGGACGGGCAGCTGCTGGAGGACAGATGGACGAGCTGACCAACCAGTACGACATGAACCTGTACTCCCTCTACGGCGATCTGAACAATGGTACTGGCTGTGTTGTTGTTTGGTTTTGTTGTGTATTGTGTGTGTGTGTGTGTTTATTGTTGTTGTTGTTGTTGTTGTTGTTGTTGTGTGTGTGTGTGGTGTGGGGGGGTGACAGATGGACGAGCTGACCAACCAGTACGACATGAACCTGTACTCCCTCTATGGCGATCGGAGCAATGGTACTGCTTGTTGTGTTGTTGGTTTTTTTGTGTGTTGTTGTTGTGGGGGGGTGGGGGAGGGGAGGGGTGTGTGTGTGTGTGTGGGGGGGGGGGGGTGTGTGTGTGAGAGAGACAGATGGACGAGCTGACCAACCAGTATGACATGACTCCCTCTATGGCAATCTGGACAACAGTACTGGCTGTGTTGTTGGTTTTGTTGTATGTTGTGTGGGTGGGGAGGGGGGGGTGTGGGGGTGGGGTGGGGTGGGGGGTGTAGGGGGGAGTGGGGGTGGGTAGGTGGGTGGGTGGTGGGTGGGTGTGTGTGTGTTTGTGTGTGTGTGTGTTTGTGTGTATGTGTGTGTGTTGTGTGTGCATGTGCCTGCGTGCGTGCGTGTGTGTGTGTGTGTGTTGTGTTGTGTGTGTGTGTGTGTGTGTGTGTGTGTGTGTGTGTGTGTGTGTGTGTGTGTGTGTGTGTGTGTGTGTGTGTGTGTGTGTGTGTTGTGTGTGTGAGACAGATGGACGAGCTGACCAACCAGTATGACATGAACCTGTACTCCCTCTATGGCGATCTGAGCAATGGTACTGCTTGTTGTGTTGTTGGGTTTTTTGTGTGTTGTTGTTGTGGGGGGGTGGGGGTGGGGGAGGGGAGGGGTGGGTGTGTGTGTGTGGGGGGGGGTGTGAGAGAGACAGATGGACGAGCTGACCAACCAGTATGACATGAACCTGTACTCCCTCTATGGCAATCTGGACAACAGTACTGGCTGTGTTGTTGTTGGTTTTGTTGTGTGTTGTGTGGGTGGAGAGGGGGGGGTGTGGGGGTGGGGTGGGGGTTGGGGGGTGTAGGGGGGAGTGGGGGTGGGTAGGTGGGTCGGTGGTGGGTGGGTGTTGTGTGTGTTTGTGTGTTTGTGTGTGTGTGTGTGTGTTGTGTGTGTGTGTGTGTGTGTGTGTGTGTGTGTGTGTGTGTGTGTGTTGTGTTTTGTGTGATTCAGCAGTGTTGCATGTGAATGGATACCATAATTTCTTCTTGTTTCATTCTTGCAGAATATGTATCACTGCTGAGTTGTTTTTCAGGTCTCTTAATAACAGTCCATGAGACTGCGTCCAGATGTCAAATATATCCCTGTATCCCACCTCTGAACCACATTCCCCATAGCAAATAACTATCAATGAGCATGAAATGGGTCAATGAGGCAATGACAGGATTAGTTTAACCCATTTTTTCCTGTGGCACGAGTCCCTTGTGACTTACTGCTTGTTTCATAGATCCCATGGAACGAGGGACTTGTGTCTTGGTCAGTACTTTTGGTTTTGATGAATAGTTTCGATTTGCCTTGATAATATTCGTTGACATGAAGGGAGATTGATCTTAGTTCTTCCTGTGCCACCTGTCAACCTTGTGTTTGATGCCAGTCTTTGAGAAACAAAATTTAAATTTTTTTTTTTTTTTACCTTACCCTCCCTCAAAGGTCACCGCTCAAAATTTACTGTGGCTGGAAAATGAGATATGCTCAGTTTTATGTGGGATGAAAAAGAGTTAACTCACTTTAGAACAAAAAAAAAACAACCGTCAATTTGTGAAGACGGAGCAGACAACCAACTGATAATTATGAAAAAAAATTCATGGGTGTGTTTTGTTATTGACACAGAGAGCACGATACAGTGGACAGACTTCAGCGAACAGCTCCGGCAGAGTCGACTGGCAGAAATGCAGGCCTTGCTGGAAAAGCAGGGCAAAGAGAAAGCCATGTACGCCAAGAAGACTGAAACTGCCACCGCCATGGCTGATATTGTCAAGGTTAGAGGTTGTCTGGTTTTTGCCTTCTTCATGGTCTTCTCTTTTTTTCTTTGTTTTTTTTCTGTCTTCTTTGTTCTTCTTCTACTTCTGTATCTTTTGTTCTTTTAGCTAGCATTCTAAAGTCAACCATTTACGAGATTTTTATGTATGCATCTGCTTTCTTACCACGGATTGCCACATTTGATCATCAGGGATGATGCTAAAGTTCAACACCAGTATCGCTGAGTTTAGAATTTGTCATGCACTCATATTTATTTATTTATTTATTTTTATTTCATTCTTTTATATCAAGGATAATGGGATAAGCACTCTTGTGGGTTTTTTTTACATCTAGTCACCGTGTGTATGCAGTTTTGTAAATGTCATCTGTTCCCATCGGCACACGATGGCCTACTCTTATGAAAAGCGGAACAGGATTTAACATGTGCTCAAGATGTTCTGCGTGCATTCACACAGGGGCCTCGGTTTATAGTCTCATCTGAAGGACTTTGGGGGGAGAGTGGAGTCAGCCTATGGGTACTTGACAGCCTCAGGAGTTTTTCCTCTTTTGTGTTCATAAGCTGGAATAGGACTAAAGTGCGTGCAATATTATTTACACAGTACTTATGTTTGTGCAAGGGATCTAGTTCTAAAGTTTTACTCAAAGGAATAAGAGGGGACTGGAGCCTGCACAATGTTGGCAACAAAGAAGAGGTGTTGTCCATCTTGGCAACCGCCAAGGAGATTTAAGCCCCTGACCTTTGATCAAGGGTTGAATGCGCTACCCACTGAACCAGTCGGACCCTGTGGGGTTGTTTAAAAGGATCAGTGTACCAGCATAGCATGCGAGATAAAGTGACAAGTGGCCATGTTGATATGTGCATATCACACATGTATGAGTGTAATATGTAAACCTTAGCATTCATACAGACAGACAGATACACACACACACACAGACACACACACAGACACACACACAGACAACACACACACCCACACACACACAACACACACACAAACACACACACAAACACACACACACACACACACACACACACACACACACACACACACACACACACACACACACACACACACACACACACACACACACACACACACACACAACACAACACAGCACAGCACAACACACAACACACACACACACACACACACACACACACACACAACCCCCCACCCACCCACTCACTGGCCTGTTTGGTCATCTTCTATTGCTCTGATTTGTTGATCTCTCTATGAAACTCAGCGGATAAAGTGACCCAGATTTTTTTTATAAAATTTACTTTTCAGGGTTATCATGACCTGTTGTCAAGGCATCATGCAGAGCAGGAGGATCTCAGCAATCAGATGGATGAAGCAGACGTCAAGAAAATGGAGCAACTAAACAAGGTCTGTGGAATGGGTAGAACTGTACAATTACACAGAACAAGGGACAGGGAAGGCTCAAATCTAAAAGAATTGGGAAGGAGAATTATGCTTTAGGAAATTGATACAGCAGATTTGTTTCTTCTAGTTGCCTAGGGAGCTTGCAGTTGTATCTATCAAGATAAAAGCTACATTTCTAGCATTAATAATTAACAGCAAATTTTGTATTTATGCAAGCATACACGCATGCAAGCATGCATGCATGCACACACACACTCACACATGCATTTTGAAAATGGCAGGATTAAATTTGTCTGTTTCATTCTTGTTTGAGAGTGAGTGGTGTTGGCTTCTTCTTTCATTGTTTGTTGCTGGGATTTGGGGGAGGTTTTTAAAAAAACATACAAATTTGAAAGAGGAGTATTTATCTAATTTAGTATTTTAGTTCTATAGATTCATTCATTGTTTTTATTTATCTATCCAGTTGTCTATTCACATATTTATACATTCATTCATTCATTCATTTATTTATTGGTATATTTGTTCCGCAGGACATGAAGAAGAGGGAGGAGAAGGGGAGCCAGGCAGAGGCGGCCCGAGTGATGGAGAGTCTGGAGAGCCTCTCCGACATCTCCAGCAACGAGGTGCAGAAGATCCTGCAGCAGCACAAACAGCGCATGGAGGACCACAGTGGTGAGGACCACTGATCAGTCAGACACATACACATGCATACACTCACACTTTTGTTAGGAATTGTTAGAACTGCATTTTCCTTTTTATTCATTGTAGTTTAGTAGGTAAGTAACGTTAAGGTGTTTTTTTTATCAATCCACATGTAGGCCCTATTGATCCCCTGAAATTCCATCTTCCATACATTACCAACTACACCCTCCTCCCCTGACATTCACACACCCTTCCCCCTCTGTCTTTATCTGTCTCTGTCTCTCTCTCCCTCATTCCCGTCTAATATCACAATTTGTGAAAAGACGTTAAAAGAAATTGAACTCACACTGTCATTTGTACACTAGCAGAGGTGTGTGTGTGTGTGTGTGTGTGTGTGTGTGTGTGTGTGTGTGTGTGTGTGTGTGTGTGTGTGTGTGTGTGTGCTGTGTGTGTGTGTGTGTGTGTGTGTGTGTGTGTGTGTGTGTGTGTGTGTGTGTGTGTGTGATATTTCTTATTTATCTATTTACTTATTCTTTTATATCAAGGATAATGGAATAACCACTCATGTGCTTTTTTCATCCAGTCCCCATGTGTATGCAGTTTTATAAATTTTGTCATCTGTTCCCACCGGTACACAAGTGTGTGTGTGTGTGTGTGTGTGTGTGTGTGTGTGTGTGTGTGTGTGTGTGTGTGTGTGTGTGTGTGTATGCGTGTGTGTGTGTGTGTGTGTATTTGTGTGTGTGTGTGTGTGTGTGTGTGTGTGTGTGTGTGTGTGTGTGTGTGTGTGTGTGTTTGTTATGATTATGTGTATATTTTCACCCATCCACTAGATCTTGAGGTGGTCTGGCTGCAAGTCTTTGGGATGAGATGATAAACCAAGGTGTTGTGCAGAACACACATTGAGTATTTTTTTTATAAAAGCCACAGTCATAGGAGAGTTGTTCTTGGCAATATTTGACAGAAAAAAGCCACACTGATTGGTAAACAGTGTCTTGTGTAGACAGGATTTTTTTCAGAATTTTAATTAGGTGGTGCTGCCCTTGTGTCTGCGCACTTTCATTGGGTAGAGCAGCCCAAATTTCATGCAGAGAAATCTGCTGTGACTACAAAGTGGTTTACAGTACAATACAACACAACACAACCCAGCACAACACAACATAGCATAGCACAGCACAGCACAGCACAGCACAACACAACATAACATAACATGACACAGTGTAGTACAGTGCTGCACAGCACAGCACAACACAACACAGCACAACACAACACAGTACAGCACAATACAATGCAACACAACACACCACAATACAGAAATCATGCACGTGTCTATCCCTGAAGTCGGCTTAAGCAGCTACCTTCCTTTAAGGTGAGTAAAAACGGTCGCATTCTCAAACCCTCAGCTTGGGCAAGCATTGATGCTCCAGCCAAGGAAACAAAAAGAAAAACCCCTCAATCCCCACACAATTTATTTATTGATTTATTCTTTTATATCAAGGATAATGGATTAAGCACTCATGTGCTTTTTAAAATCCAATCCCCATGTGTATGCAGTTTTGTAAATATCATCTATTCCCACCTGCACACAATAGCCTACTCTTACGAAAAGCAGAACAGGATTTAACATGTATGCATGATGTTCTGCATGCGTTCACACACACAGGGCCTCCATTTACAGTCTCACCTGAAGGAATTTTGAGGAAAGTGGAGTCAGCACTGATGTTAACTCCAGGAGTAAAAAAACCCAAAACAAAACAAAAAACCACCTCCAGTAAAAAAAATCCCCACAAACAGGAATCGAACCCGGTGTTATCATCAAATTGCAAGCGCAATGTTCTGACCACTAGGCTATATCCCACGCCTGTGTCTGTGTCTGTGTCTGTGCAGCGCGTCAGCAGCGGGAGAAAACAGGCTATGCTGCAGAGGCTCCAGGAAAAGCTGCAGCAGCGACTGAGCCGAGCGTCAGAGGCTGAGGCCAGGGATGCCCAGGAGCAGCAGATGCTGGTGGAGGAGCAGTCCCAGACCATCCAGAAAGTTCTGGCCTCCAACATGGACCTGACTGAGGAGTGAGTGTCTATAGAGAGGTCTTGGAGAGGAGAAGGATGGGGGGGGGGAATTTGGAGAAGGAGAGGGGTGGGGTGGGTAGGAGGAGAGATTGGTTTATTGTTTGTTTGATGGGGGGGGGGTGCCATTTGTGTTGTTATTTTATTTTATTTTAAAAAATTTATATCACTTTATGTCACAGTAGATCAGTCTGTGTGAAATTCAGACTACTCTCCCTGGGAAGAGGGTATCGCCACAAGTGCAGCACCTACCCATTATTATTATTTTTTTTTTATATGATGGGTCAGGATAGCTCAGTGGTCAGAGTGCTTGCTTTCCCCTCCCCAGCCAAGGTTAGGAAGCATCAAGCATGGTTACCAATTGGATGGGTGGCAGTTTGCATTCCTTGGTTTCAGTACAGTCCCACAGTTTGACCAGCTGTAAATGGGCACCTGCCCTCTTTAAGGTCAGTGAAGGTAAAGTAGTGAGAGAGAGGAGATGGGTGCCACCCTCAATATGCTGGCCTCTAGAGAAACTGAGGTCTCTGACGCCTTGCTCCCCTAGGACCGCACATGTTATGGGACACCTTTACCCCTTTTTTGGTTAGATGAAGGGAGATGGGGGAGAAATCAAGGAGAATGCCTGTATGTGACTTTGAAATTTTGGATTTTGTCACTGTAGTGTAGTATAGTGTAGCATAGTGGTGTGTGTGTGTGTGTGTGTGTGTGTGTGTGTGTGTGTGTGTGTGTGTGTGTGTGTGTGTGTGTGTGTGTGTGTGTGTGTGAATAAATTTATATCTTTACCTCATTGCACTTTAATACGGTTATGTACACATATTTTATGTTTAATTTTTTTGCTGTTGAAGTGTGTAGAAATTATTTGCGATAGTGTCACATAATGTCTGTTTTTTTAAAAAATCAGTGTGTGTGTGTGTGTGTGTGTGTGTGTGTGTGTGTGTGTGTGTGTGTGTGTGTGTGTGTGTGTGTGTGTGTGTGTGTGTGTGTGTGTGTGTGTGTGTGTGTGCATGTGTGTGTGAACGTGTGTGTGTGTGAACGTGTGTGTGTGTGTGTGTGTGTGTGTGTGTGTGTGTGTGTGCTTGTGTGCGGGCACGCATGCATGTGCATGTTTGTACAGAGCCAAAGACAAGATTCTGAAGCAGCATGAGCAGAACATGCAGGCATTGTCCAACCAGCTGCAGAGGAGCAAAATGAGACAGCAGAAAAGGTGTGTGGAGGTGGTGATTGGACGTATTTCTTCTTTCCATTCCTCTCTTCTAACATTTCTTTTCTGATTGTTTTAGTTGGTTGGTTTGTTTGGTTGATTAACTGGATGGTTGGTTGGTTTGCTGGTTGGTTGTGTTTGTTTGTGTGTGTGGGGGGGGGATGGGTGGGTGTCAGTGTGTGGGTGTGGGTGGGTGTGAGTGTGTGTGGGGGGGGGGGGGGGAGGAGGGAGGGTGTGTGGATGTGTGTTTGGGTGGGCGGAAGGGGGTGGAGATTGCAAGAAGGAATATGAGTGAGTGTATGTTTTCAAAGCCATATAATATTCAGCTTCCGTTGACAAATGGAGAAGTCATATTTATGCACATATGTATGCATGCATTCACACACAGAGGCATGCACACACCCACATATGCATACATGCTCCCTCTCTCACTCACTCACAACAAACCAACTATTCACTTCTTGTACAGTTAAAAAAAAAAACTGCATGATTTTTGGGGGTAATTATTGTGATGGTAGTTTTGTTTGTAGAAATCATTTTTAAAAAAAAAACCCAAACCCCACCTGTTTTCCAGTCTGGAGATGAAGCTGAATCAGCGACGAGCACGGATGGAGGACCTGAAGAAAAAGCAGGAAGACATCAAGAAAAAGAAGAAGAACATGAACGAGAAAGAGCGGGAAAAACTGGAAGCTGAATTTGTGAGTCATTCCTTGAGGATTGCAGATGTTCGTTTGTTTCGGGGTTGTTTTGTTTGTTAATTTATCAAAAGCTGTACAACGTGCACTAGGTTCGAAACATACACATTGTAAAGGTAAGAGAGTCTATTAGAAAATCAGACTAAATGGTAGGAGTGTTATTGGATTACAACACATCAGTTATGAAATTTAGAGGTAGGATTTGAAATATCTTATTGCGTGTCATATTTTATGTAGTCATAAATCAATAGGTCAGCAAGAAGCCTTTTTGACTTTTTGGGTCTCACAGCTGACTATGAATTGTTCATCCAGCTCTCAATTGCTGGGAGATGGGGAATGAAGGGGGAGGGGGGAGACCTTATGGAGTTGTTTTTTGTTTTTAAATTATTATTGAAAACTGCCAGAGCAGACATAAACTCAAGTTACAGAATTATTACACTTCCATATTCTTCCACTAAGATGTGATAGCCTGGTGGTCAGAGTGATGAGCTTGTGATCTGTTGATCCGAGTTCTATTCTCGTTCAAGAGGATTTTTCTAGTGGAGTTAACATGCTGACTCCACTGTTCCCAAAAATCCTTTGGATGAGACTATAAACCAAGGCTCCATGTGCGAGCGCACAGAGAACATCTTGCACACACGTTGAAACCTGTCCCATTTCTTGGAAGAGTATGTCATTGTGTGCTGGTGGGAATGGATGACAAGATTGACCAAACTACATACACATGGGGACTGGATGTAAAAAAAAAAGCACATGAGTGCTTATTCCATTATCCTCAACATAAACAAATAGAAAAATAAATAAATAATAAATAAATAAATGACTGAATAAAAAACAAATATAATAGCACACACAATAGCACATTTCAAATCCTACCTCTAAGTTTCACAACTGTTGTAATCCAACAAATGAATAAACAAACAAACAAACAAACAAACAAACAAACAAACAAAATAAATAAATAAATAAAAAACAAGAAATACTGACTCCCTTGATGGACAACAGTGTAACGATCACTGCCACAGGCCAGCAAATCGCTGTAGAGGAGCAGAAGCTGGAGGAAGCCAGACAGGCGGCGGTGACGGAACTTCGCAGACAGCTGGCGGCAGAGACAGCCGAGGCCCTGCGTGTTCAGGATGAAGAAATCGGGCTGCTGATCGCTCGTCTGCAGGTGAGCTGTTGTTGTTGTTGTTGGGTGTTGTTTTTAGTTGTTGTTGTTTGTATTTTGTTGTTGTTTTGTTGTTGTTGTTAGTTGTTTTTTTTGGTGTTGTTGTTTGTATTTTGTTGTTGTTTTGTTGTTGTTGTTTTTTTAGGGGGGGGGGGGTGTTCGGGGTTCTTTTGTTTGTCTGTTTGTTTTTTGTTAAGATAGATGGCTTGATGACAAAAAGGCAAAATTTATTGTTTACTCACTGTACCATCTGGAAATAAAATTTTTGATTTCGATTTGATTTAAGTTGATTTGATTTGTGAGCATTGGGAGGGAAAGGGTGACCAGTGTGTGACTGGAGATATGTGGGGACTTTACTGTGACTGTGGCAGTACAAGGTGGATTGGTGGTCTGGAGGTAAAGGCATCTACCTAGAAAGCGAAAAGTCCAGGTTTTAAGTGTGTGGTGGTTTGATGTCCCCCCTGTGGTGCCCAAAATTTCTCCCCCATCTGTGAGACTGTGAGTGGTGGTCTGGATGCTCAATTTTTGGAGGATATAACAGACCAATGTCCAGTGTGCAATACTCATTTAGTGCACATAAAAGAACCTGTGGAATCAAGAGTTTTCCCTGGCAAAATTCTGTAGAAAAAAGCCACTCTGATTGGAAACCAAATATATATGGTGAGAAAAAAAAAAAGGGTGGTGCTGCTTTTGTGGCAACACATTCTCCCCAGGAAGAGCATCCAAGTTCAATGCAGAGAAATCTGCCATGACTTTCTGTAGTATACAATACAATACAATAGTGGAGGAACATGTCTGTTTTCACTTTTGTGTCTCACCTGTCCAACCTGTTAGCATCACTGAGTTCAATGTTAGCCACTGCACCTTATGATCATGACATCATGATGATCTTCTCAATTTGCTCCTGTCTTCTGTAAAAATGTTTGAATCATAAGTTGTTTATTCCATATAAAAGATTTTGATTTTCAAGGCTGTGAATAGTAAAAGTACTACAAAGTGATCTGTTCACAATGCTAAGAAAAAATTCTATTAGATTTTCATGTTTTTTTCAAATGTGCTAGTACTTACTGTCGAGTGCACTAGAACAAATTCAGCAGATAGTGTAACTACTACCTATTTCTGGTTGCAGGTCGGACAAGCCAGACGGAAAGCTATCCTGGAAAGACAGGACAAGACTCTCAAGGAACTTCAGGTACTTCAGACTGTGGGCCTTAACATAATTAGACATTGTTCATCAAGTATTCCTTTTGTATTTGAAAGTAAATTATGACGTTTCACAATATGGCCAAGACTGCAGTATGTTCTTCAGTGCCTCATGACAGCTTTTTGCTGTCATACTTTTGAGTGACTGAAAGTGTCCAGGAAAAACCATCACCACTCCCAAGACCAAATTCCCCACAGGCAAAAAGTTGCCAATGAGCATAAAATGAGCATGGCCGTGAAAAGTTTCAAAACAATTTGTGTTTAAAAACGTAAGGTGAGATACCATTGACATTGATGGAGTGGTGGGTGAAACATTAGAACTCACAATTACTTTATCTCTTAAGTGCTCTGAAATATCAAGGCATGGTTTTGCTTTTTTTTGCATTAACAACATGTTTTGAATAATCCAAGCCCTCGTTCTGATTCTGACCACCTAGTATGATGCAAAACTTGTCAATTTATCATTTTGTCACTTCCTGCAGCCTATCATTTCAATTTGTAATACCATTTCATATAATTTTCAAGTTTTCAATCTGGCTTGTGTGTGTGTGTGTGTTTGTGCATGCGTGCGTGCGTGTG
>CM060317.1:25150503-25178003 GCA_030674155.1 Stramonita haemastoma
TAATTCAGTACCTATCAAGAACACTTTTTTTTCTCAAAGAGCCCAACAGTATTTCCCTCACCAACCTTCATCCTAGAATTTAAAAAAAAAGAAATTAATCTTAACCCTACACCTCAGTTTTACTTTTCTCTGCGAAACTAAAAAATGGAGTGAAGTCTGTCCTGAAACAAAGTGACCCTGCCCTTTCCTTCTGCTCACACAGCTATGCCAGCCTGGCCCTGATGCAGTCCTTCCTGGAGCAGAGGCACCAGCGAGCCATCACGGAGCTGGAGCAGGAGATGACAGCCGAGCTGGAGAAACAGAGGGAGGAGCTCAACTCCCAAATGGAAGTAGAGCTGCAGAAAGAACTCCAGGTAATTTTAACATTAACTCTCTTGCGTTCGGATTCTCTGAACACAAAACTGCCCCTAGATTTTTGTATTCCATCACGAAATCAGGTCAGGCTCACATGCTCGCTGGCCTTTTCCTATTCCTTCTAAGTACATACCAGCAACTATAATTACTTCCAGACTCTCAGCACAGGCTTTGTGCATGTGGCCTGATAGAGTTTAGACATGTGGTAGGAAATAGTGATGGTCACTGCTTGGTGGAAATCTACTGTGTGTAAATCCTGGCAAATCCTGGTTTGGGACTTAGGGGGGGTAATTATTCAATCCTGGCAAATCCCGGATCGGGACTAAGAGGGTTAAGGGGAAGTCTGCATTTTATCTTCTTGACTGCTATTCAATGAGTGAAGGTTTTTTTTTTAATTTTTTACTCCAGAGTTGTCTTCTTATTGCTGGATTACTTGTGAGCTCAGGCTTCCCACCAAACCCTATTTCTGAATGTACAGTACATGGCAGTGATTTGGGTTATCAACTTGTTTGTTCTTTGGTTGATGTGATCTGCAATGGTCTGGTGGATATTTGGCATGCAATGTATGTTTTGAGTGTGCTTGGAATTAATCCAATCCAATTAAAAGTCATGTGAGAGAGTGCTTTTCTTCCATGGGTAGGATTGCGATGTGTTCTATTTGGGCACTCACATACTACAAAAGACTTTATTTGAATGGTAGCTTTGAGGTTTAATTGTGCTCCTGATAATAACATAAAGATTCATACACAAACACACACACACACACAACAACAACAACAACAACAACAACAACAACAACAACAACACACATTACTACCCCTTCAAGATGGCTTTGCCAAAAACAAAGCAAATATCAACAACTACATCATGGAGCTGAAAGCTGGCAAGATTGACCACAATATTGAACTACAGGGGGAAATTTAAAAATAATTTTCTTAAAAACAATCATTGATGTTGCACACATAGAGGGTCATGCAGTTGGCATAGGTTTTAGAAAAACATTTTTTTCTCGAAAACAAATGTTTGTGTTGTGTAGAGAATAAATTGAGTGGTTTGCATTCACCTTTTTCAGGTGCAGAAACAGAACCTGCTGACTCAGCTGGCTGCAGTGAGCAACCTGTCCCACAATGAACTGGAGGATGCTGTGGATGCTGCTGTGTCTGGTGAGTGAATACATGTCTGCTGTGGGGAGATCAGGGCAGGCACAGAGCATGTGTATATGTATGTATGTATGCAGAGATACATGCATACACTTACTTATATTCATTTTCTTGCAGACCTAGGCGAGTAGGCATGCTCACAGGTACAAAGCCATCTCACAGACAATATGCACACAGAGATGTCTATAGAAACATACATTCTTGCATGCATGCCCGCACACACGCATGCACGCACGTGTGCACGTGCATGCATGCACACAAACACTCACTCACACACACACACACACACACACACACACACACACACACACACACACACACACACACACACACACACACACACACACACACACACACACACACACACACTCTCTCTCTCTCTCTCTCTCTCTCTCTCTCTCTCTCTCTCTCTCTCTCTCTCTCTCTCTCTCCTCTCTCTCTCTCTCTCTCTCTCTCTCTCTCTCTCTCTCTCTCTCTCTCTCTCTCTCTCTCTCTCTCTCCTCTCTCTCTCTCTCTCTCTCTCTCTCTCTCTCTCTCTCTCGCTCTCTCTCTCTCTCTCCATCTCTCACATGCATGTGCATGAACATGCACACACACACGAAACAGTTACATATGCCTAATATGCATAAAAAAAAGAAATTATCGACAATGGGCTATGTCACTCTGTTGCTGCTGGTGGAGTAGATCTACTTTACCTGATAAATATTGACAGGGCAAATATACTGACTTTCAGGTCTGTACTGCTTGGAACTTTTACTTTGTAATTCTTGTGTTACGCTTGTTATAACACTATCCCTACTTTAAGGTATAGAATCCCTCTTTCCCTGTACATGTGCACTGTGCTCATTTTGTATGCTTCTGTAACCCATATGTGGATGCTACATAGGGAAGGGATAGGAGATGGTTTGTCTTCCAATAGTGGGCAACCCCATAGGGAAACGGTTAAACTTGGCAATAGGTAGGCTGAATTAACCCTCTTGCATTTGGATTCTCTGAACACAAACTGCCCCTAGATTTCACATTCCATAACAAAACCAAGTCAAGCACACATGCTTGCTCACCTTTTCCTCCTTCTAAGTACATACATGCAGCTATAATTACTTCCAGACTCTCAGCAGGATTTTGTACTCCTACCCTGATAGATCTTTGACATGTGGTAGCAATAATTAGTGATGGTCACAACGTGATGGAAATGTACTGTGTGTATGTAAATCCCAGCAAATCCTGGTTCAGGATTCCAGGGGGGGGGGGCGAGGCAATTATTCAATCTTGGCAAATCCCGTTTCGGGACTAAGAGGGTTAAGGTATGAATCCTCGGTGTGCAGGTAAGCAGAATGAGAAGCAGGCCAAGCGCCTGGCCAAAGATCTGAAGCAGGGCATTGAACGTGCCAAGACCTCCATGACCATGGACTACGGCGATGGAAACAGAGAAGGTATGCTAGTGTCTTCAGGCTGCTTGGGGCTTTTTGTTGTTGTTTTTGTTTTTACTTTGTGGTGTGTGTGTGTGTGTGTATGTGTGTGTGTGTGTGTGTGTGTGTGTGTGTGTGTGTGTGTGTGTGTGTGTGTGTTTTGTTGTGTTGTGTTGTGTGTGTGTGCATGTGTTGTGACATGTGTGTGTTTGAGTTGTGTTGTGTTGTGTTTTTGTTTGTTTGTTTTTTGGTGGGGATTTTTTGGTCTAAAATCACTAAATGTGAATAGACGTTACACTGAGGATATCACACACACACACACACACACACACACACACACACACACACACACACACACACACACACACACACACACACCACTCTCTCTCTCTCTCTCTCTCTCTCTCTCTCTCTCTCTCTCTCTCTCTCTCTCTCTCTCTCTCTCTCTCTCTCTCTCTCTCTCTCTCTCTTCTCTCTCTCTCTCTCTCGTTTCTGAATGAGTGCCTTTTTATAACATTACCTTAATATTGTATCTCTGTCTTATTTCTTACCTGTTGTTGTTGCTCTTTCTCACCCTTTATCAAAATCTTATGTTTTATGGGACATATTTTGATGATAGATGGTGGTGGATTGATGTTTTCAGTCATCTAACCTCATCATATTCTCATGTTTGATCTATAATCATTGCGCCTTTTTTTCTGTTTTGTTTTTTGTTTGTTTGTTTTGGTTTTGTTTTGTTTTGTTGTTGTCGTTGTTTGGTTTTTTTGTTTTTGTTTTTTTGTTGTGGTTTTTTTTGTTTCTTTGTTTGTTTGTTCGCTTGTTTATTATTCAAATCAAACTCATCATTGATTCTTACTTCTTATTTTCGTTTCTGAATGAATGCCTTTTTTAAAACATTACCTTAATATTGTATCTCTGTCTTATTTCTTACCTGTTGTTTAATACTTGGTGTGGTTTGCTCTTGGTAATTGGATCATTATAATTGTTCTTGTTTTAGTTGAGGCTGTCTTTTTATCTTGATGTTATCCCTGAAAGGGGCGGGGACTGGATGTAAAAAAGCACATGAGTGCTTATCTATTATCCTCGAATAAAAGAATTTTGCCTTGCCTTGCCTTGCCTTGCCTTGTCTCTCTCTCTCTCTCCTTCTTCTCTCTCTCTCTCTCTCTCTCTCTCTCTCTCTCTCTCTCTCTCTCTCTCTCTCTCTCTCTCTCTCTCTCTCTCTCTCTCTCTCTCTCTCTCACACACACCACACACCACACACACACATACACACACACACACACGTTCACACACACTCACACTCACACACACACCAAAGTGACATCCTATGACTGTGTGATGCTTCACGCAGGTCTGGATTTTCGGAGAACCAGAACTGATCTGGAAGGGGGAGACAACCAGCCACTGGAGATGTCCAGCAGACGTCCAGCCTCAGCCAAACGCTTCACGAAGAAGAAAACGGCATTCGCCCCTGACATAGAGGAATTTGGTGATGATGACTTTTAACTGGAAGCTCAATTGAAACCAAAATCATTCTTTTTCTACAGAGACCAAAAAAAAAAATCCACGCTCAATAAGGTTGTGCTGTTTAGTCCTTGAACTTTCTGTGATGCCAGTATGTTGTTTACAGTTTTTTGTTGGGTTTTTGTTCTGAGTTTATTTGTGTTACTGTAAGAAGTAGCAGATACAGCTTTGATCTGTGCTTTTTTGTTTTTGATATTTTTTTTAACAAAGTTGCTGTGATACAGGTTTCTTTTTTTACTGGTTTTTTTTGTTGTTGTTCCTTGTTTGCTGTTTTTTAGACAGTGGTAGAAAAAACATTTTTTCTTCAAAAAAGCTTTTATTCTTATGTTTATGTGATGCGTATATTGATGTTGATATTTGTAGACTTTTCTACATTCATAGCTAACACTTCTTTTAAAGCAGCTTTTTCAAATCAGTTCACTTCAAAACGTTATCAAAGTATTCAAGGGGTTTCCGATAATGAATGATTAATAAATGAATAGATACATAAAGAAAATAACTATCAAGGATAAAAGGGTTCAAGAAACTGTGAGGCTTAGGCTTGAACAAGGTCCTACATTACCACTGCAACATGTTAAAAAAAAACTGCTAAAAATTGTCATTTCAGCAGAAAGTCATGCTCTGCTGATGGCTTATGGCAGGAGAGAAATGTGCAACCACTCTCCAAAAGGAAAGAATAAGTGTCAATTGACCATTCTCAGATGATTCCAGTTCAGACAAAACTAACCATGAAAGGACAAACTTATCACACAGAGTTCTTTTCAGTGTTAACATGACAGCTTTCAGTGGTGATATTTTGTTTGTTGTTGTTGTTGCCTTGCCAGTGTGTGGCCATTTGCAGAAGTGTGTGCAATCCTCTTTTTCCACCTGCTTTTTACCTGGCCCTTGTTTACCTCATGCTTTATTCTAGAAAGATATTTATCAGCGGATTTTTAAGGCATTTTGTAATTTTGGTCAATATTTCTTTTTTTTTTTCTTTACTTTGTAAACCCATCTGCTACTGCTTGTTCCAGGTTTTAGCTGCTAGTAGACTACAAAGATGTAATCATGATAAGTCTGAATAAGGTCAGAACAGTATATGTCTTTATAATTCTCAGGAATATGGATAAATTGTGCTAATCAGTATGAATTTTCCAATTTCTAGTCTAACATACTGTTAAGCAGAACAAAATGAAACTATGAAAGAAGGAAATTTTTTTTTTTTTTTAAACCTCTACACAAAGATTTCAAAGATAGCTGTTTGCCATTCAGATCAAAAACTGAAAAATCAGTCTCTCATATAAACAACCTTTGGTGAGAAGTATGGAACACCTGAATGGACCCCTTCACACCCCCCCATTTTTTTTTTAATCTGCCAAACCTGATACAGGCTTTGTTTGTTTTTGTTTGTTTGTTTTTATTCTCATTGTTTTGTTTGGCTTTTTGTTGGGTTTTTTTTTTGGCAAATAGGGGCAGGATAAAAGAAAAGATTGTTATCATCATGGTTTGTATGGTCACTCCCATCTGAAGCACTCTTCCACTTAAAGTTGAGTAAGCAACGCAAGTCATAACTAACAGGGTGGTGATGATTGGTTGATGGTGCAGTCCCTAAATTAGACAGCTCTGCTGGGACTCAAACAATCAAACCAACCAAAAGTCGTAATGACAAAGATTCTGCTACTGGACTGCTGGATAACAGTTTTTAACACATATGACATTCAGGATATAATTATGCTTAACTGCAGATTCCATGGGAAAAAAGTGATGCGATGCTCTATTGTACAGTGGTTTTAGACATGACTGGCAAGGAAAGAAGACATTTTGTTGTACATGCCTATTTTGTTATTCTTTAAAATGTTTGTTCGTTTGCTGGTTTTGATAATGAGTGTGTGTGTGTGTGTGCGTGCGTGCGTGGGTGCGTGCGTGCGTGCATGCATGCGTGCATGCATGTGTGTGTGTGAGTGTGTGTGTGTGCACAAGCCAGTGTCAGTATGTGTGTATCTTTCTGTTGTCAGGAAAGTTTTAAAATATACTTTTTTAGATTTTATTTCAATCTGGTTTTTTTCTGTTTGGGTATATCTTTTTTTTAATTCTTACATTTTGTTTTGTAGAAATTGCTGCATCTTTACCATCCATTTCCAAGATATGAAAGATCTTAGAAGAAACTGACAGGTTGTAATCAAGCAGCTTGCAAATAGTTATTATAATGTTTCACATAATTGTCTCTTGTTCTGTTTGCGTAATTTCACTTTCATCTCTGCCTCCTCCTCCTCATTCTTTATCATCTTGTTTTCTTTTTCTCACCTTGTTAAAATTCTCACCACACTCTCTTTTAATTTCAGTTTCTTCTCCTCCTCCTCCTCCTCCTCCTCCTCCTCCTCCTCCTCCTCCTCCTCCTCCTCCTCCTCCTCCTCCTCCTCCTCCCATTTTTGTTGTTCTTCCTCAGTTTAGCCATTGTTGTTTGTTGCTTTCTTTTTTTCTCAGGGATATTATTACTACCTGGCAAAGACAGTTCAATCAAAAAATCATGTAATCCTCTGGGAAATATTTAACTGATTGAATATATTTTCACACTGAACTATTCAACTTGTTGAATATATGTATTTGCACACAGGTTGTTGGAGACAGTTCCTAATATTTTTTAATGAAATCAAGAAGAAAAGTATAATGAACACGTTTGCGGGATGTAGGTTCACTTTCATAAATATTATTTCCTGAAGTGGAAATTGTACATTTTATCCATTTTTGCTGTTCTTGGAATGTCTAACAATTTGTTTTCCTGCTTCTCTTAGTATTCAGTATATGCTTGGGCGTATATGTGAATATATGCATGTGCATGCATGCACAAGTGTGCATGCATTTTTGCCAGAGTAGTTATATGTTTATTCTGATTTTGCTTTTCATCTGTGACTATGTGCATTTATGCAGTGGCCATTAAAAAATATTCGCCTTCCCCCTTTTCCCACAAATGACCCAGTTTGTATAGAAAAAAACCAGCACAAACATTTAATCTCAGTGTATTTTGCGAGGGTGGGGAGAAGGTACATGGGCACACATGCACAGTACATGCATTATTAGCATGCAGGCCTTGTATGCATGCACAGCGCGTTTGTGAAAGAGATTTTCTTGTTTTTACTCTAAGTATATGTGTGTGTGTGTGTGTGTGTGTGTGTGTGTGTGTGTGTGTGTGTGTGTGTGTGTGTGTGTGTGTGTGTGTGTGTGTGTGTGTGAGAGAGAGAGAGAGAGAGAGAGAGAGAGAGAGAGAGAGAGAGAGAGAGAGAGAGAGAGAGAGAGAGAGGTTGGAAAAAAAACCTCCTTAGAAATTATTAATCAAATTATATACTAATGGTATTTGACTAAGGGGCTAACAACATTTCATAAAGAACTAAGACTTTACTGTAGCTTACTGCAAAATGGTTGTTTTATATTTGTTGATCATTGTTTTTGCTGCTGCCTCTTCCTGTTTTAGATTAAAACTAACATGAAAATATACTGCATTCTTTGCTTGAAAAACTCTTTGTGTGTGTGTGTGTGTGTGTGTGTGCGTGCGCGCGCGTGCGTGCGTGCATGTGTATGCGTGCATGTGTGTGTATGTGTGTGCGTGCGTGTGTGTGTGCGTGTGTGTATGTGTGTGTGTGTGTGTGTGTGTGTGTGTGTGTGTGTGTGTGTGTGTGTGTGTGTGTGTGTGTGTTGTGTGTGTGCATGAATCAATGCGTGTCAGTTCTATATTATTCAGCTGTGTGGTTACTGATTTTGTTATAGACATATAGCTTAGTCCTCAAATCTTCAGTGGCCTGAATACATCAGCATGAACAGTTAAGTGCAACTAAGTAGGAAACTTTTTAATCAACTTTTTTTAGATGGCTCTTTGGCTAGAGCTCCAAGGTTTACCAATTGTGAGATTTAGCATATGCTATTGTTTTTACCCCCCATTACGGTAACCCCTTTCTGACTTTGGCGATGGTATTTTAAACATGGCAGCTGTGGTGTATGTGTTTTTTTTAAAATCTAGTTTGTCATCACTTTCTACTGGCTTGAAATGGCCGATTCTGCTGATAGGTGGAACAGTTTCCCAGTGTGTACAAAAGACCTTCTGCAAGCGTTTCCACACAGGGCCTTGTCTATAGTCTCACCAAAGTTCTTTTGGGGTAGTGGAGTACTTGATGTTAGGTTAACTCTAGGGGAAAATTTCCCAATGCCATTCAGTTAAGCTAAGGGGAGATTTCAAGTGCTGAAGATGATGGTTTCGTCAGCCTGACGTCCTGAAGACAAAAGATTTTTTACTTGCAGAGAGAGAGAGAGAGAGGGTGAAGAGATAGAGATAGAGACAGACAGACAGACACATAGACAGACAGACCGACAGCCATATTATGGAAACAGAGGCAGCCATCCATCCAGACAACCACACAGACAGACAGAATACAACATTACGAGTCTTGAACAGGATTGTTTCGAGCAATAGATAGATCAGAATGAGCAGTGTGAGAACAGCAGGACAGGAACATCACACAAGATGAGGCAGCTCAACAAAAGGTAGACCCACACACACAAAAAAAAACCTCAAGAGAAACAGACAATAGTGCAAGAGAGACAAGAAACCCCCTTTTGCACAGCTAGAGATCTAGGCTTAGGCACATAACCGACAAGACATGGAGAACATTGCTACACGTTTAAACGCAGAACATCATGCGCACACACTTAAATCCTGTTCCGTTTTTCGTAAGTGTAGGCCATTGTGTGCCGGTGGGAACAGATGACAATATTTACACAACGGCATACACACGGGGACTGGATAAAAAAAACATGTGAGTGCTTATCCCATTATCCTCAATATAAAAGAATAAATTTTAAAAAAAGAAGTAAATACACAACTCTGCAGAGCCGCACACCCAAGGATTCACAAGAAAGTCGATGGAAAAGAAAACAGACTGGATTCGAACCCAGGATTTCGAGGACCTCAAGGCCATAATAATTGTCTTTGATCTTTACCACTATGTTTGCTGCACGTACACAGACGCCACCTGTGGCATGAAAATCCAGGAAGTTTGCTAGGCCAGCTAAGAACAGAGCAAAAGGGGAAGGAGGCTCATGTTGGTGTCATTGGGTGCAGTGGCTAACAAATGTACCTGGTGACATCACATCGAGCCAGCTGAGACCCAGACACCTGGTGTCGCTGATGGTGAAATTTAAGCCGTATGGATGGAGCTCACTTTTGATTTCCTCGTCTAAATGAAAGTGGAATATTAAAAATGTGTCAGCTTCTTGTTCTTGCTTTTGTTGTTATTCTTGTTGTTGTTGTTTTTGTTCTTGTTGTTGTTTTTGTTCTTGTTGTTCTTGTTCTTTCTTGTTCTTGTTGTTCTTGTTCTTGTTCCTCTTGTTCTTGCTCCTCTTGTTCTTGTTCCTCTTGTTCTTGTTCTTGTTGTTGTTGTTCTTCTTCTTCTTCTTCTTTTTCTTCTTCTTCTTCTTCCTTTCTTCCTTTCTTCCTTTCTTTCTTTGCTTCTTTGTTTCTTTAAGGTTTCTTTCTTTCTTTCTGTGTGTCTTTTCTTTCTTTCTTTCTTTCTTTCTTTCTTTCTTTCTTTCTTTCTTTCTTTTCTTTCTTTTTTCTTCTTTACAGGCTTTTGGGGCTCTTGTCCTCTTCCTCAGCTATTTTCTTCTTTATTGTACACCATGTCCTCAAAATCAAACAAATGAAAACAGATGGAAACTAAAATGAAGCACAAAAAACGAGATATCTACTACCACAATGATCAAAATGTGAAGGCAATAATTTGGATTACACCGAAATTTAGATTAAAGACCATCACCTCAATCAAATACTGCTGCTGCTGCTGCTGCTGCTGCTGCTGCTGCTGCTGCTGCTGCTGCTGATGATGATGATGATAACTTAAAATAAAAGCTTTCATTTTTGGCCCCCCGAAAATGGAGACAGACAGACAGACAGACAGACAGACAGACAGACAGACAGACAGGCAAGCAGGCAGACATACAGGCAGACAAACAGACTACAGACTTTTCTTTTATCTTTGCGTTTCTTTTTCCCATAACCGTTCCTGTGTTCCTCAGTTTCTCTTTATTATTTTTTTATACGTATATTGTTGTCTGTATATATGCACTCTGTGCATATGTGCACGTGGTGTGTGTGTGTATGTGTGTGCGTGCGTGCGTGCGTGCGTGTGTGTGTGCGTGCTTTCGCGTGCGCAAATAATATATACACATAATCCCAAACTGACTCGAAAATTAATATTAAGACAGATACAGATACACTAATTATGAGTAACTACATTACATAGAGTAAAATAGAAAGAAGACGGCAAGAAGCTGGAGAGAGAGAGAGAGAGAGAGAGAGAGAGAGAGAGAGAGAGAGAGAGAGAGAGAGAGAGAGAGAGAGAGAGAGAGAGAGAGAGAATAGCTGAAGTATAACTTCAGATTGCTATAATTATGTCAAACAACCCATCAGAAAACAATAAATATCAAAACTAATTACACAGCCCTTTTTTTGTTTACCACAATACTTTAAATGAAAAAAAATGAGAACACAGAAAGATTTTATAAACAAACAGAAAACAAAAATTCCCCAAAAATTAGTAGATTGAAAACGCCCCATAAAACCCAAACATCACACCTCAAAATGAATGAAACCACCAAACTCCCTCCAAATCTAGTATAATTCTGCATTTTAAAAAAAACACACCAAATCCCCCCCCCCCCCCCCTCTCCAGTCTAGTGCAGTTCTGAAAAGTGTAACATAACATGTGAGGAAGAGAACAACAATGTCCTTAATTTTGAGAAGAGAGAGAGAGAGAGAGAGAGAGAGAGAGAGAGAGAGAGAGAGAGAGAGAGAGAGAGAGAGAGAGAGGTGGGATGGGGTGGGGTGGGGTGGGGGTGGGGGGTGATATACGAACAGATAGAGGGACAGACAGAAAAACAGATAGATGAACAGGTAGACAGACAAACTGGAAAATAGAGAGAGACAGACCAAAGCAGAGATAGAAAAGATCAGAAACGTCACCCAAAGCAGCATGCACATTTACTGCCAAAGCCAGCTTCTGTTTCCACAGTTTTTTTTTCTTTATTTTTTTTCTTGTTTTTTCTTTATTTTTTTTAAAATTGCGAACTGAACGGTGAGCACTTTCGCTTTTCTACGTGAAAAGTGTTCATGTGTGTGGACTGGGGGGTGCAGGGCAGTTTAGGTGTCATTTCACACAGCCCCCTAGCTGCACTGCGGACCTTTGGCACTGCTGGGGAGGAAGAAAAAAAAGAAAGACCTCTGGAGACTTGACATTCAACTGGTCGGTGAAGACTGAAGAAGCGGTACGTGTCAGTATATTTTTTATCAGTGTCATTCAGAATTTATATCTTTATTGTAATTAATAGTAATAGTTAGACCAGTGAATTTAAGCTGAGAGGTTTAAAAAACACACCAAAATCTGGCTCTAGGTATATTCTTGGATCATCCGAAGTCAAATTGTAAAGTGAGTGATACCTCATTAGGCCTGACCATACTTCAAGTTTTGCTGTTGGTCCAATATTGAATAAGTAAAGTTTTTTTCTGACATTGACAATCTCCTCTTTTTTTAAGTCTTGATTTTCCTTAAAACTTTTAAAAGAAGGGGGATGGGGGTGGAGTAAACTACTCAAATTCAAAATGAAATATTTTTCGAAATTATTGCTATCTAGCTGATTTTTTTTTAACTCTTGGCGCAGATTTGAGTGCTGGGATAAGGATTGCGAAGGCGGGCTCAGTCCCCGTATACCTGCTGGTTTATAAATTCTGTTATCTCTTGCACGCAATGGTGTATTATGAAAGGTGGAACATGTTTTAACGTGAGCGCAAGAGGTTCTGCACTGACACACAGGACCTCAATTTATTGTTTCATCCAAAGAACTTTTGGGATAAGCACAGTATATCGGATCGACAGCTTTATATGCCCATACAGCATTTTAAACCTTTTTTGTAATCTGCTTTGAAGAGTTTTTCTTTGCTTTTGTGTAATTTAGGGATGATAAATCAAGCACAATGGCTGGCGTCCTCAGCACAGCCTGGCTTTATCGCACAAAAGAACAAAATCATTAAAATATTTTCTCGTTTAATTTATTTTTGGAACTGACGGTGTATTGGTTTTGAACTTGAAGTAAATGTTACTACTAGAGCTACACACGCTAAATGAATTGACAGCCCTGATATGGCCTTCGTGGTCAGTGGGGCTTTAAACAACATAAAAAATAATGAAACAAAAGCAGGAAATCAGTACCAGTGAACTGAAGATACGTGTCATGCGTTTTGTTTCAGGCTGGCCAAATCCAGCAGACTCGAAGCTGCCATCCTGACGACGCCCATAGCAGGGAATGTGCAGATCCCTGGCAACTCGCGCTGATATCCTTGTTCTTCGGTCCTTTTCTTCGCAAGATGAACTGGTAAGAGAATTTTCTATCAGTTCAGGGTGTATTACATCTTCTAAACCATACATTATTTATAAACGTTTCCTCCACTATAACTCCTAGGTTTGCAGATGGTGAAATTTGTGTATTTGCCACTGCACTGTTATTTATCCACCATGGATGATAATTATCTAAACATGACACCAGAGTACATGCCTTGGGTTTTAATTTGTATATTTTCCCGTACAGTGGGTTTGCAGGGGGGACGGGCTCTCTCTCTCTCTCTCTCTCTCTCTCCTCTCTCTCTCTCTCTCTCTCTCTCTCTCTCTCTCTCTCTCTCTCTCTCTCTCTCTCTCCCTCCCTCCCTCCCTCCCTCCCTCCTCCCTCTCTCCCTCTCTCCCTCTCTCTCTCTCTCTCTCTCTCTCTCTCTCCATTACTCTCTCTCTCTCTCTCTCTCTCTCTCTCTCTCTCTCTCTCTCTCTCTCTCTCTCTCTCTCTCTCTCCCGTCTCTGTCTGTCTGTCTGTTCTGTCTGTCTGTCTGTCCCGTCTGTCTGTCTGTCTCTCTCTCTCTCTCTCTCTCTCTCTCTCTCTCTCTCTCTCTCTCTCTCCTCTCTCTCTCTCTCTCTCTCTCTCCCCTCTCCCTCTCTCTCTCTCTCTCTCTCTCTCTCTCACGCGGGCTCGTGATGCCTTTACCTGTACACATCAGATGATTAAAAAAAAAAGTCAAACCCTAAACATGCTGACAGACGCGCGCACGCGCGCGCACGCGCGCGCACACGCAACACACACACACACACACACACACACACGTGCGCGTGCACGGGCCTCTCTCTCTCTCTCTCTCTCTCTCTCTCTCTCTCTCTCTCTCTCTCTCTCTCTTTATACCCATGAGTTCTTTTGTTGTTCGTGGTGTTGGTTTTGTGTTGGAGGGGGTTGCTAATATTTTTTTTGATAGTTGTGGTTTGTTTTGGTTAGGGACTGATTGTTTTTGTTTTGTTTTTGTTAGTTTTTTGTTTTTGTTATAGTTCCTTATCAGGGCAAGGGCCAGATGAAAAGAACAATGTGAATATTTCATCTGTAGCCCTTGAAAAAGGATCATTCATTCTCTCTCTCTCTCTGTCTGTCTGTCTCTCCCCCCCCTCCCTCCCCCCTCTCTCCCTCCCTCGCTCTCTACCCCTCTCTCTCTATCCCCTCTCTCTCTATCTTCTCTCTCTATCCCCCCTCTCTCTCAATCCCTCTCTCTCTCTATCCTCTCTCTCTCTCTCTCTCCCCCTCCCTCACTCTCTCCCTTTGTATCCCTCTCTCTGTATCCCTCTCCTTTACCCTCCCTCTCTAGATAATAGATAATTTGGATAGCAAAATTTTGAAAATTTCTGCACCTGTAATCTCAGAACATCTTGCTTACATTTACAATCTTTGTATTGAAAAAGGGTGTTTTCCTCAAATGTTCAAAGATGCCAAAGTAATACCCATATTCAAATCTGGTGATCCTAATGACCCTTCTAATTATAGACCTATCTCAATACTATCTACATTGTCTAAACCTTTAGAAAAACATCTAAAACAACATTTTTTGTTACACTTTACAAAATATGAATTATTTCATCCTAACCAAAGTGGGTTTAGGAAAGATCATTCATGCCATACAGCACTTAGCAATCTAATAGAGCAGTGGCATTATAATATTAACAGTGATCTATTAACGGGTGCATTATTTGTTGATTTTGCTAAAGCATTTGACTGTATTGAACACAATCTACTCATAAGGAAACTCAGAATGTATGGCATATGTCCAGATGCACTTAAACTTATTAACTCATTTCTTAATGACAGGAGACAAATTGTTTATCAAGACTCGACAATGTCATCTTTCTTGCCCGTAAAATATGGTGTTCCTCAAGGGTCTGTGTTAGGGCCCGTCCTCTTTTCTATATACATTAATGATCTTCCCCTCCATATTTCTTCCACATGTGAACTTTTTGCAGATGACACTACCATACATACTGTAGGTACAGACTTAATGTCTTTAAGTACGGTTTTACAAAATGACTTGGACAATCTGACAACATGGACAGAACACAATCATATGGCTCTCAATCCTCAGAAATCAAAACTCATGGTTGTTACAACGAGGCAAAAGCGTCAAAACTTCAAAAGCAAATTAACTAGTATAAAAATTATTGATAACGTGTTGGAAGAGGTAAATTCATTTAAATTATTTGGTCTGTATATTGATAATAACTTGTCCTGGTCTAATCACATCTTTAATGTCTCAAAGAAAATATCTAAGAAACTTTTTCAACTTAACAGAATAAAACATTTTCTAGATCAGCATACTCGCAAACTATTCTTCTCTGCTTATATAAAACCAGACCTAGATTATGCCTCTACTTGCTGGGACTTGGCCAGTAAAAACTGTATAAAACGAATAGAAAGAGTATATAAACGTTCACTAAAGGTAATTCTCCTCAAAACTAGTTCCCTAGAAGTTTGTGACTATAAAGAGTTGGATATTCTTCCCTTAAGTCTAAAGTGTCGCTTTAATAAAGGCCTATTTATGTATAAAATTATGAATAATTTAGCTCCACGATATCTTTGTCAGAAATTTCCAGTGAAAACAGTTCGAAATAAAAGTGTGGTTATTACTCCTCGACCAAGAACTGATCTTTTTAAGTCCTCTCTTGTATATTCTGGTACCAGACTATGGAATGAAATCCCCATCTCAATTAAAAATAAAAGTAGTATATCATCATTCAAAAAAGCATACCACACATACTTGTTCAATTCAATGTGATTGACATTAGTGAGCTCCCTTTGAACTGGTGTGTGTATGTGTGTGTGTGTGTGTGTTGTGTGTGTGTGTGTGTGTGTGTGTGTGTGTGTGTGTGTGTGTGTGTGTGTGTGTGTGTGTGTGTGTGCGGGAGGCACACGCGTGTGGGCACATCCTCAAGTGCCTGGGTGGTGTATGCTGCCTAATGGGTCAAGTTGGACTTTTGTTTTTGATGGCACATTGGGTGGGCAATACTTTTTTTTTTTTTTTTTTTTTTTTTTCCCCCCCAACATTAGTGAGCTCCCTTGAACTGGTGTTGTTGTTTTTTTTTTGACATTGGTGAGCTCCCTTTGAATTGGTGTGTGTGTGTGTGTGTGTGTGTGTGTGTTGTGTGTGTGTGTGTGTGTGTGTGTGTGTGTGTGTGTGTGTGTGCGTGTGTGTGTGTGTGTGTTTTGATCTTTGATAAATAATGAAATTGTAAAAGGTTTTTCTTTTTTTTTTATTGTTTGGTTGGGTTTTGTTGATTTTTTTTTTTTTTTTTTTTTTTTTTCTCTGAAATGGTGTAATGCGTATTTTTATGTTTATTCTTTAGGCATATCCCATTGTAGCAGAGATACTGTACTGGTATGGATATGTATCCACGATGAAGAGTGTGTGTGTGTGTGTGTGTGTGTGTGTGTGTGTGTGTGTGTGTGTGTGTGTGTGTGTGTGTGTGCGGGTGTGTGGGATGGGTGGTGCCTGGGTGGTGTGTCAAAATGGGTCAAGTCGGACTTTTGTTTCGGGATGGTGCATTGGGTGGGCAGTACAATTGCTTTTTTTTTTTTTTTTTTTTTCCCCCCCAACATTAGTGACCTCCCTTTGAACTGGTGTGTTTTTTGACATTGGTGAGCTCCCTTTGAATTGGTGTGTGTGTGTGTGTGTGTGTGTGTGTGTGTGTGTGTGTGTGTGTGTGTGTGTGTGTGTGTGTGTGTGTTTTGATCTTTTGATAAATAATGAAATTGCAAAAGGTTTTCTTCTTTTTTTATTGTTTGTTTGGTTGGTTTTTGATGATGTTTTTTTTGTTTTTTTGTTTTTGTTTTTCTTTTCTGAAATGGTGTAATGCGTATTTTCATGATTATTTTTCACGCATATCCCATTGTAGCAGAGAAACTGTACATGTGTATGAATATGTATCCAGGATGAAGTGTGTGTGTATGTGTGTGTGAG
Organism: Stramonita haemastoma; assembly: GCA_030674155.1. Lineage (NCBI taxonomy): Eukaryota > Metazoa > Mollusca > Gastropoda > Neogastropoda > Muricidae > Stramonita > Stramonita haemastoma. Next base: position 25,167,285 of record CM060317.1, read on the forward strand.
TGAGTGAGTGTGTGTGTTTATGCTTGTGGGTGTGGGTGTGGGTGGAAGGGTGCTATGTCTTGACTTTTGAGGATGAATTGTTTATGGGAGGGGAGTAGTTTGTGTCTGACTGGTTTTGCTTATTCATTTGATTCGTTATGTCAATTTTCAATGATTTCCTGATTATCAGTAATTGGATGACAATATGACTGATGGATTTTTTTTTTTTTTTTTTTTTTTTTTTTTTTTTTGCTATCTTACATTTCTTTGTCTATTAATTCATTGATTTATTGATAATTGTTTCCTTTTTGCCCATGAGGGCCTGGTGTAAAGAAGCCTCTGGCTTATCCAATTACCCTCATTAAAATTTCGAGTTTCGAGTTTCGAGTTTCGAGTTTCGAGTTTCCCTCTCTCTCTCTCTCTCATTCCTCTCTCTCTCTCCATTCCTCTCTCTCTCTCTCTCTCTCTCTCTCTCTCTCCTCTCTCTCTCTCTCTCTCTCTCTCTCTCTCTCTCTCCAATATTTTTCAAAGTTATGATGTCAGATGGGAAAGCAAAAACATTGATATTTGATTTCTGTTACGTAACCTATGACAGAAAAGGAAGTTGGTTGTTTTGTACAATTCAGAATTCTGTATTTTACAGGGTTTTTTTTTTTTATCCCTCATTTCTCAGCGAAGCTCGCAGGTTGGCTAATAGTGATATTTTTGCATAAACGACCGTTTTTGATAACCATTCAGATAGCTGCATTCCCACTTTGAAGATGAAATCTAAAACACCAGTGTGTATGATTTTTTCCCCAGATATTTATGTATTTCTTACCCACACAAACGGGCCTACTCTTCCAAATTGTGGAACGGGTTAGACGTGTTCACAAGATGTTCAACTTATGTTCAGAAATGGGACGTCGGTTTAAGGTCGAGAGCAGATTAAGGGAGCAACACTTTAACGAATAGGCCTCTCCCGACCCTTATCGTAGTCTTTTTGTGTGTAAAAGGGTTGATACAGACTAATTTCTGATAGCTGTGTTCATGTTCTTCCTTCGCACCAGAGACCATGGAGACGCCATCGCCACGATGTTGGGAGCACATGACCCTGGACTTGTCCAAGATCCCCATGACTAAAGTAGACAGATGTCAGATCTATGGGGAAGAAGGGTTTAGAACAGGGGAAAGGAGAAAGTGCGACATCAAATCCCTGAAGGGCAGACTAGGTTACAGCCTGGTTCCGATGCCCAGGGATCAAGGACATAGATGTCATCCGTCTTCTTTCACTGGTAGGAGCTTGGGGGCTTTAGTATCAGAGTCGTGTTTACATGACCGCCCATCTCTGCAACACTTCAAGGAGCAAAGGCGATAAGAGCAGGAGGGGCTGTGGTCCTTGTGGACATCTGCTAGTCGACATAGAACCGACAGTAGAAAGAGGTAGGGTTGAAGAAGATCCGAACATGCAACCCCTGTCTTGCACACTTTCCTAGCGTGTCTATACAGAGTATAATCTGTCAACGTGTGTGTGTTCAAATGTCCACAAAAGTCACCCAGTCCCTCCTAGTTTCTGAGCTCGAATCAAACTTTGTCCCGGTTGCAAGGCTCACTGACCACAGGGTTGAGTACTCCCGTCAGTATCCGATCAACCTTTTCCGCAGTGGTCACAAAGGGAGCGTACCTAGAGTGGCGTGGAACAAAGATTTGGGTGTCCTAAAACGAAACAGCCTGCCTACCCCCGCATACCGTGCTCACGAGGGGAAGGGACACCTCACGCCCCCAAACATTTCTTTAAAGCACTTCCCAGACCTTCTGGGTCTCTCCATTCTTGCTCTGAACCCTCAGAAGTCTGGCATAGGTGTCGACAGTTGTCATGGGGATCGAATCACAGTTCTGGGCGTGTCTTTCATCGTGGCAGAAGACCGTATCCAGACAACCATGATGACTGCACTAGTCTTCAATCACGGTGCCTTCATTACACATCAAGAACTCACAAGCGTAAGTATTATTTTTTCGTTCCTTGGATAGAGCTCCGATACAAACCAATGGTGAGATTTTGCGTAGGCAAACCCTTTGCAATCCATTTAGCTACATCACGACTTCGGGGATGTCTAAAGACACCATTATGTATATGTTACTTTGTTTGAAGGTTATCTATTTTGGCACGCGAAGGCCTACTCTGCCAAAAGGCTAAAGGGGTCTTAACGTTTCTGATTTTTTTGCGCGTTGTTCACATATGGGACCACGGTATATAGTTGCATGCAAATGACCTTAAGGGAAGTAGTCATTACTTGTTAACTTTAAGGGAGAAATTGAACAGATATCTGGGTGGTGGTTCAACCCCAGGCCGTTGGATCACAAGCACAACAGTTTAACCACCAGGCTATCGCGCCGCGGCGCGCCCATAACCGTTTTTTTTTTTTTTTATTTTAAATGCCTCCATGCCACTTTGAAGCCGTAAAAAGATGCTGACCAGGTGTTTTTACACTATAAGTAAAATTGATTTATTTAAACAGATACTGAATAATTCATTTGTTTGAACATGTAAACTGTCCGGATTGCTCAAGTTGCTTGTTGATGCTGTCTTCAGGAGTTCTGGCGCCAGACCAAAGCACCAAGCATCCCAGGGCTCTGGAAGCAGTTCCAGACTGCAGGTAAGGATCAACAAGGAGGAGGAGGACAACATCCCCAGCCCCATGTTTTGGCTGCCAACACCCAGACGTCCGTTCAAGAGATGTTTCCCGTAGAGTCAACTTCAGTGCTGACTCCACTCCCCCGAAAAGTCTAAGTGAGATTATGAACGGAAGCCCCCCCATCCCCCCCCCCCCCCCCTACCCCACCCGTGTGCAAAAGCAGAACATCTTGCACGCATGACACGAACCATTTCAAAAGCGTAAGCCATTGTGTTCCCGTGAGACAGAATGACATTTGAAAAAAATGCGCGCAAAGAGGTGTGTTCCGACATTATCCCCGGCGTCGGAATGAGGCTACCTTAATGCTGACCAAAAATTTGCATTCACAAAATGTCATCATTTGAAATCTTCAGAGCTCGAACCCAGGAACGCAACAACAAGAAATCACCTGGTGATATATCTATTTAAATTTATTTATTTATTTAATGTCTTGTAAAATAGTTAGCTGTGGGAAAACTGTTTCTACTGTTATATCCTGTGAGACTGGTAATTGTTTTTGCCCAAGAAATCAAATGAAAAAGTGTGCTTAAGAGTATCTTCCCCTTGATAATCACTATCAATGCTCTGTGATTTTTTTTTTGACATGAAATGAAATTTTCAAAATTATTGGAGAATAGGTCCATGTGTTCCATACCCTATGCAGCCCTTGGGAAGCAAAAGTGTCAGACCTCGAAAATCAAAAGTGTCAGACCTCGAAAATCAAAAAGAAAATGCAACCTTTTGGCTTGAGTAGAAATGTGTACTAAAATGTCCTAAGGGTCGCGGGATGGTTTAGACGTTTGCTTGCCGACAAGTAAACCATGAGGTGTTAGGTTCGATTCTCAGCCTAGCTCTCTCTTCCCATTTCGACGGGAAAAAAATCTGAATGTCAAGAGTCCTTCAGATGAGACTCTGAACTGAGGTTCCGTGTGCGAACGCACGCAGAACATCTTGCACATACGTTAAAAACCCGTTCTGCTGTTCAGAAAAGTAGGCCATGCTGCGCAGGTAGGAGCGATAACCCCCTCTCCCAACATGCACACAGGTGGCGCGCGCGCGCATTGTGTGTGTGTGTGTGCGTAAAATTGGTATGTGTGTGTGTTTGTATCTGTGTCTGTGTGTGTTAAAAATGGGTAGTTTTGAGGAGGAGACATCGGGTTCGAAGGAGAAGCGAGGAAAGGAAAGGAAGGGGTGTTTGAGGGTATGGATGCATATTTAAAGCAGTGGGGATAGAAAAATCTGACCGATATTTTTCTTACATGGTTTATTTTGGGCTCTTTTTATTTTTAAAGGAATGCAACTTCTAAAAAAAAGTCTCGGGTTTGAAATCAATTTGACCAGTGCTTACACAGAATCTCACCATTGGTAAACCTCGGAACTTTAGCCAAGGAATAAACTAAAAATAAACAGTAAAATCTGCTGTTGCTGGGACTAGGGATTCTGATTTAAGGCTCCATAATACTGTGAGCTGTGTACCATTGTGTCTATAGCTACTTACTGTTTGTCTATGTGCCTATTGTGTCCACATTTTTCTAATATTCAGACTGACCATCTGACAGACAACCCTTAGCCGCTATTAACTTTTTAACACTAACCTTTACACTAACCTCAACTCTAACCATGATCCCCCCCCCCCTCCCGCCGATGTGGACGCAAAAGGCAGGTAGATGTATGGTATATGCTGACACTTTTCTTCGATTGCTCGTACTGGCTAGAAAGCACGAGGTATGTGCCTTGCTGGCCTCAGCCGACACATTTCCACTATAGGGAAGTTCATTAAGTTTTTTAAACGAGAAAAGAGACGCAAGAAGAAAAGCGCGAAATAGACTGGGTCGGATGGAAATGAGCAAGAATGGATAGAGCCGAATCGAAAGTCAGAAAGAAAGCGAAGGATAGAAAAGAGGAAATTTCTTGCAGAGAATTTAAAAAAAAGTGGGGAAGCTCTTTGTACTGAAAGATCTCCCAGCATTTTGTATTTGAAGGGGAGGGGGGGGGGATGAGGAGTATGTTGACAATGAATACACATTTTCACAGGGTCAGTGGGAGGAGGGATGCTAGAATTTTAGCGAAAAGGCTAGGAGGAAGGGGGGCTGGGGGGGGGGGGGGGGGGAGCAGTAAAGTGTTTTTGTACATGGGGATGAGAAAAGTACATTTCAGAAAGTTTATTTTAAAATAATTGAATTAAAATTAAAATTTATGTGGATGTTGATATGGGTACTTGCCCTCTTTAGGAACAGGGAAGGTAAAGCAGCGAGGGAGAGGAGATGGGTGTCGTCCTCAATATGCTGGCCCCTGGAGAAGCTGAAGTTTCTGATAATTATGACTATCACAGTCCTCTTTTGCTTTTTTCCCCCTCAAAATTAAATTACATGCCGTTTGTAGAATGCCCGACTATTTGGCGAGGGGTTGCATTAATATATATATTTTTTAAAGATTTAAAACGGAAATGGGGAGGCACTGTTATAAGGAATTATTGAATAATCATTGGAGCAATGCACAGTGAGACTGCACTGCAGAAAATAGGCGTTAGTAAAGAGTAGAAAGTATGTTCGTGTGTTTTCGTGTGTGATCGCGCGTGCGCGCGCGTGTGTGTATGTTGTGTTGGGTTCAAGGTGTTGAATAGAAAAAAATAGCCGTAACCCAAATAACATTAATATGATACACGTGCGTGTAGCGGGCTTTCAAAGAAAATTTAAATTGATGGATTTGCGGCTGTAAAAAAATTGATTAAAAAAAAACTCGCGGTAAATTTGGAAAGGTGAAGGAAGTAGTGAAGTGTCGGATTTAAAAGAATTGCAGTATTTTTTTCAAAAAAATACTACGTGTACATCTTATTTAACAAAATTGCATGAGAAAATGCAGGATAGCTCAGTGGTCAGAAGTCGATGTAAATAGGTACCCACCCTCTTTAGGAACAAAGAAGGTAAAGCAGCGAGAGAGAGGAGATGGGCGTCGCCCTTGAATATGCTGCCCCCTGGAGAAGCTGAGGTTTCTGATAACTCACTCCCCAACGACCACATAGGCTATGGGACACATGTACCTTTTTGTGAATTAGAAAAGGCATGGTGCTGTTTGTATTTTAAAATTTTTTACTAGATAAGGTACAAGAAAAATGTCAATCTTTCATTCTGTAATATGTGTAAGATAGCCGGCAACTTGTACTAGTATGTCCAGTTACCTTGCTTCTTGCCTTTGCTTTGCCATAGGTCAGGGACATGTCCATTTCCCCGGTTATAGCACTCCCAGCCCATTAGTAGACTACTCCATCTGCATCTCTCCCAGCAGTTTTTGATTCCCATTTTCAACTCGAATAAACTTAATCTCTATCACAGTCCTCTTTTGTTTTGTTTTTTTAATCTCAAAATGAAAAAAGAGCAACAGGTAGGTCTCACATTATTATTAAGCAAAACAAAAAACCTAGAAATAACGGAAAGATAAATCAATAATAAAAAACAAACAAAAGAGAATGAAAGAATTTAACTGGAGACAAAGGGGGTTGCCCCCCCTCCCCCCACCCCCACCTCCGTTTTTATATATATATATTTTTTTTATTAGCAAGACCAGAGTGAAAGCCTTTACTTTGATCAGTGCTCATTGCTGCATGATTTCTAGTCCGCTTTTTTGGCATTAGCCCAACCTTTGTATTGTACTATCTGTTATATATTCATGCTTTTCTGAAAGCATGAAGCTCCTTCTCATAGTCTTTAGCAAAATTCCAAAATAGTGAATGTTGTGAAACACTAGTCTATATTCTTGCGATACTACATGTGCACAATGCGGGTACAACTTTTTTTATGGGCTTTTTGTTTGTTTTTTTAATCACCTTGTCGTCTTGCTTTTACCTCTCTACACTCACGATACCTGGGTTGTGGAAACTATAAAGTAATTTAGCATGTGTGATTTGTTTAATTAATGGGTGATTGTAAATTGTTTGCAAGCAGTTGTACGAAACACTTGGCTCTATTTCGAGTCGAGTCAAAATTATTTTGAGTGTGTGTGTGTGTGTGTGTGTGTGGTGGGGGGGGGGGATGGGTGGGGGGGGGATGGGTGGGGGGGTGGTGGTGGGGGGGGGGGATGTGTGTGGAGGTGTGGGGGTGGGGTGGGGGTGGGGGTGTGCATGTGGGTGTGTGGGGGGGTGCGCTTTAAACCGATTTGGCAAAGTTAAACGTGCATTTTAGCACAGGAATTGTATTTTATGTACTTTAAAAAAATGTTGTTTATATCGACAATGGAATAAGCACTCATGTGCTTGTTTACATCCAGTCCCCGTGTGTATGTAGTTTTGTACATTTTGTGTGGAAATCTGACATTTTTGGTATCTGTATCTATTTGTAAGTTTAGTGAATGCGCCCCGCTTTGTTTGCTGCCCCTTCCCCTTATATTATATCCTTCCGGGGTCAACAGAGTTGCACTGGTATTACTAGAAAATAATTTCCAGTTGAAGCTGAGTTTTAGGTGCATTTTTTAAACTGTCGTGAACATGAAGCTGTTTTTCAAATATAATTATTTACTCCCATGCAATCACGAACTGAAACCCCCATTTCTCAGTAGCATGTTAGACATTTTGCTTTTGGGGTTAACACGTTTTATCAATGATTCCCTTGCTTTGTTAGTACACTAAGTTAAAAACTGATTTATTTTGCTTCTAACCCAGCTAAACTTGATCTAGAATACCAACTAGAAATTTACGAAGTTATAGAAAATGTTTACCTATTTTGATTACCTATGATTATTAATTGTGATGATGACGATAATACATGTTCCTTTAGAGGACCAACAAAAAGTTTTGTTGTTAGTTTCGCTTCCATTTTTACTGTATGTTATAACAGCTCTGTATAGAATGAATAAAATGTTTAATTAGAAGTGGTGAGTACACACCACAGGCACTTGACTTACTGACTGACTTTTTTCCTTGAGAAAAATAACAACTTTGTATACAACTCCCTCTTAGAACTTACAAGCTGATTTAAAAGCATATTAGAATGAACAGATCATTTTGGTCTAGTATTTGAATAATGTAATATTTTTCTTTAATTCAGTTGGTCGGTCAGTGTGTCACTGCTGGTCAGAGCATTGGGAAAAGCCTACCTCCCCCTTCACCCCAAAAAATAAAGGCTGGAGTTAGGAGGGTTGGGTAGCCGGCTCGCAGCCGAAATCAAACGAAATGAAAAGGAAATTCCAGAGCTAGTTCGAATAAACATTTTCAAAACTGGACGAAAGTTTATGCAAGGAAGCATTAAAACACGAATGTTTGTGATTTTACTTGGCTGAGTTTATGATTGGCTGAGGTATAGTTGATTTTTTGGGTGCTATTTGGTGACTGTTGTATTTATCCGTGATTTTATGTTTACATTCTTACTCTTTTATGTATGGCTTGTAACCTGCTGGAATTTCTCTGAGATATGAAAGTGTTTGAATTGAATTGACATGAAATATGACCAAAAATGAAAGGAAACCTTGATCAATGTCTTTGTTCAGAGTTCCAGTCATATAAAGTATATGCACAAGGTCTCGGATATTTATACACATTTGATCTGTACTTCCATCTCTCTCTCTCTCTCTCTCTCTCTCTCTCTCTCTCTCTCTCTCTCTCTCTCTCTCTCTCTCTCTCTCTCTCTCTCTCTCTCTCCCTCTCCCTCTCCCTCTGTCTGTCTGTCTCTGTCCGTTGTCTGTCTGTCTGTCTGTCTGTCTCTTCTCTCTCTCTCTCTCTCTCTCTCTCTCTCTCTCTCTCTCTCTCTCTCTCTCTCTCTCTCTCTCTCTCTCTCTCTCTTCTCTCTCTCTCTCTTATCCACTTTTTTTCAAATATTATTATACTATTCTAAACTTATCATTAGATAGAAATATTGTGGTTCTTATGTTGAACTTGAAATTGTATTCTTGTTGTCTAAATAAGAACGGACTGTGTTTGTTTGTTTGTTAGCTGGCTTATTTGATTGTTGGTTTTGTCCCCTCCTTTTCTGGTTTTCCCCACATATTTGTTACGCCTTTTGAACTTTTTTAAACACATGTGCTTCAATACATAGTGAAAAGATACTATGTTTGGGCGATACATGATAAGGTTGCTGATTTTTTAAATGTTTGTTTGCTGTTTATCTTTTCATATTTTTTCCTTTTCTTCACGATATTGTTTCAAAGAAAGCAAAACGTGTTAAAATGCTTGATATGTTTCATATGTTTCTAATTCATTTTGGTTGGGCTGCTCTCTTCTCAGTTGTCCTTTTTCAATTCTAATCTATTGATTCACTTACTATGATGCTTGGGTCAGTTAGGGATTATGCATTGGTGAATATACGTCTCTTCTGGTTAAATGATTGTCAATACATTTAGTGGGAATTATGTTTTTTCAATGTATATCTATCCTTTTTTTTTAAATCAAGGGTCGAATCTTATTACTGGTGGTGGTGGTTTTGATTTTCTTTTGCTTGTTGTTGGTTTGATTTTTTTTTTTAGGAGGGGGAGGGGTGGAAGGTCATGGGGGTGTCTATTCCCTAACCAGGACAAGGGCCAGATGATAAAAAAGAATGTGAGTGCTTACTCTGTCACCCTTGGAAAATAAAATAATGATTATTCATTTTGTCTGTCTGTCTGTCTGTCTGTCTGTCTGTCTGTCTGTCTGTCTGTCTCTCGCTTTCTCTCTCGTCTATCTCTCTTTCTCTATCTCCTCTCTATCTCCTCTCTATCTCTGTCTGTCTGTGTCTCTGCCTCTGTCTATGTCTGTCTGTCTGTCTGTCTGTCTGTCTGTCTGTCTGTCTGTCTGTCTGTCTGTCTGTCTGTCTGTCTGTCTCTCTCTCTCTCTCTCTCTCTCTCTCTCTCTCTCTCTCTCTCTCTCTCTCTCTCTCTCTCTCTCTCTCTCTCTCTCTCTCTGGGTTAAAGATATGTGATGCCTTGTGAACCATCGACCTAAATAATTGCAGTCTTCTTTCTTTAATAGTATATATGATATTTTTAATGGATTGAGCTCGATTTAAACCTGGTTCATATAACTTAAATGCTGTTTCGTTGCTATTTGATATTTTTATATACAGTTTTGTTTTGTTTTTAGTTTAGTTTTGTTTGTGTTTAGTTTTTTGATTGATTGTTTGTTTGCTTCTCGGTTGTTGTTTTTTCTTCTTTCTCATCTCCTATAGGTTTCATTGATTATTTATGGATGTTTTCAAATACTTTATTGACTGGATTTTTCATGATGATGTAATTTGAAGATTCTCTCTCTCTCTCTCTCTCTCTCTCTCTCTCTCTCTCTCTCTCTCTCTCTCTCTCTCTCTCTCTCTCTCTCTCTCTCTCTCTCTCTCTCTCTCTCTCTCTCTCTGCTTTCCTTTCCACCTTCCACTCATACATATACTATCCTAGACTTATCACTGTATAGGTGTTTGGTTCCTATGTTGAATTGAAATTGAATTTTACTGTTTCGATATAGAGATATGACTTTTAATTATTTTTTGTGTTTAAGGATTTTTATGTGTTTTTTATGTGTGTGTGTGTGGTTTTTTATGCCTTCTTTGCTTCTTTCCCCCTCTCACACACACACGGGTACACAAACACACGCACACACACACACACACACACACACACACACACACACACACACACACACACACACACACGGGTACACACCACTCACACACACTCCACACACACACACGGGTACACACACACACAACACACACACACACACACACACACACCACACACACGCACACGCACAGGCACACACACACACACACACAAAAACATACATAGAATGTATTTTTTCATATAAATGTTTTGGCATATAGATTTGTAATGCCTTATGTACAATCGTCTTGAATAATTGCATTTTCTCCATCTTCATTAGTATATATATATTTTTTTAATGTATTGAATTTGATTTAAAACTGATTTGTATAACATTAAATGTTGTTTTACTCCTATTTGATATTTCTTTTATACAATTTTGCTGTTTTGTTTGTTTTGCTTTCGGGATTTTTGTTTCATTGTTAGGCTTGGCCACATTGTGAGCTTATAGGTTTCATTGATGATAATTATTGTTTACAGAAGTCTTTTGTGGGTATTTGAGATACTTTGTTGACTGATTTGTTTTGATCTCGAT
>CM060317.1:25183003-25185503 GCA_030674155.1 Stramonita haemastoma
ATGTATCTACAACTCTCCAAGTCTTATTTACAATTATTAAAAAAAACGTCTCGCGTAGAGATAATGCCTAACATTCACCATCCTAAAATCTTCTATGAAATTATCTTGCGTGTATGTAATACCTGATATTGTATCGTTTCACTCATTGCCATTGGAAACATGTCTCCCAGTGTATTTAGAGTTTTGTTTTACAGACGTTCAATGCAGTTTTTAGGTTTACTGAATTTTCCTTTCAGTAATGTGGGGCTTGGTTGATGGATCACTTGATTGGCGGAAAGCAGAGACAGGCATGCACAAGTGCCGGCATTTAAAAACTTCACTCAGACGACGGAAGTCAGCTTTTAACCCGTATGATAACAACAGTTTTTTGTTGGTTCTTTTGCTTATATTTTTCATTGTACAAGACTGGGCCAGCGGTAAAGGCCTCATCACACATTGTGATTTCCTCAATGATAATGTTTACTGAAATATTCAAACAAATTCCGAACATAGAAGATTTCTACACTGTTCTAACACTGCTGTTCTGGCAGTGATTTTCAGTAGTGATGGCAGGGAGTGCATAATTTTTTTTGAATGACCGCACAATGTTAATCAGGGGAACGCCCTATTACATACTGCTGTGCTACACGAGGGAAAAAAAACTAACAAAATGGAAATAGTGTTAAATACACTCAGTTCTTTCTTTGACTTATGTAGCTTTATCTGTTTATTCATCTGACTTTGTTAATTTGTGGACTAGATTTTGAGCGTCGGCTTAAAATCCTGTTGCTCAGTGAATTGTCAGTTTGAAAACACACACAACATACTCTCCTTGGATGTCCTTTGTTTCTCCGACATTATGTATGCAAACTGAGTTGATCCAAGAATTCGTGGATGGGCGACCGTTTGCGCACCTTGACTTCAGATCAGTTCCCCCGTTCACCCAGCTGTAAATGGGTACCTGTTCTCTTTAGGGACAGGGAAGGTAAAGCAGCGAGGGAGAGGAGATGAGCGCCGCTTTCAATGTGCTTGCTTCTGGAGAAGCTGAGGTCTCTGATGCCTCGCTCCCCAAAGACAGTATAGTTATGGGGGACACCTTTACCTTTTTACACTGTGCTTACGCATTTCTTTGGCCCTCAATGCCCTGTGGACATGTACAAATAAACTCGAGCCAACAGGAGTGTCCTTTTGTTTTCTTTTGTTTTACTGTACCTGTTGCACGTTTCCCTGATGGTAATTGATTTGGTATTGCAAGTAAGATTGGATAGGACGCTGTGTTTCTTGGTTTACTATAGAATATTGTGGCTATTTCATTTTCATTATTCTAAGGACAAGCTTTTAAGCTTATAGGTTCTGAAGTCGCAGATTCTTATCACACCAGAGCTTAGTCGTTCAAAGTGTGACCGGGATCTTCGTTTTAAAAAAAAATCAGAACTCTTGTGTAGCCTGGACAACCCTTTCTCTATGTCCTATGCATACGAATTGCATATGCATGCATAAAATCACGTAAGCAGATAAAAGATCCCATAACGTGTATCTACAGTTTATGGATTGTGAAAACACTAAAATGCCTAATATATATGTCAGTGTGGCTTTACTAGCAGAATCGATTAGGCAAAGTAGGAGGGCAGAATTTGTTTTATTCACATGTGACGCATTGTACTTTACCGGACAATGTCCTTGGTAATAGCCTATTTTTCATTCCCCACCTTGAAAATTTCGATAAGAAAGAAGAGACATAATTATGCTGATTAATTCCAGACGAAATAGTCTAAAATTTCTGTATTCAAATGCTATTTTTTCTTTCAGAGAATTTAACTTTCTGGTACTGTTTAAAACTGCCTTTTCATGCTAGCATTTTTCATTCTTCAATTTGATGGGGGGTTTTTTAGACGCAGTAAATTCATCTCTAATGAAACCCAAACACTTCACGTCTTTTCCAAAAGCACTCAATCAGTCTTAGAGCACAAAAACAACCTGCCCATTTCAGATGGCGGGGCAGGTGAGACACATCAAGCCAGGACAGCTTCTGGGGGAGTGACAGATGGAAGGAAGGGAGAGGAGCGTGCATTGGCGTGATAATCTTTATCTCCCTTCCCAACTCCACCAAGACAATTATAAACCACACTCCCCCCAGCCGTACAGGGGGATAACGGAAAGGCTGTTTGTTTTAAGAAATACAACTTGTTTTGTTTGTCTGTGTGAATTAGTTTATGCAAACAGTAGTCCTTTTAAGTGCTTTCCTTCCCAGAAAGGGAAAGAAACACTTACCATTGCCTGAAGTTTCATAAAGAAAGTGTAATGATTTTTAATTTTGGTAAAAAAAAATATGTGGCAAAGTATTCCTGAATTGTAGGTGTAAATTTTTGGTGCAGTGTGGCGTAAGCCGGATAAAAACAAAAAGTGAAAACGAAGTTTGTGTCTTTGTTTTTTCTGCTGTGAAATTGTCAGGATTCAGAGGTGGGGGTGGGGATGGGGGTGGAAGTGAGGGTATAGTGACAAGGCAGAATGAGAAGAGTAA
>CM060317.1:25213003-25215503 GCA_030674155.1 Stramonita haemastoma
TTTTGGAAAAGACAGAAAATTTTCTCGTTCCAATGAATGGAGAAAGTTCTAAAAAAAACAAAAAACAAAAAGTTGTGCAGGTATTGATTGATAGTTTTGAGAACACTCTGTTCACGTTTCATTTTGATGTTTCAGAAAATGAATATTGGAGAAAGGCCAGTAAATGGGACACACACTTTTGTGTTATCCTATTCTAGTTAAACAAGCCTTTGCTGGCTTAAAAAGCAGACTTTCATCAACCCAGCAAGGTTTTAAATGCCTGCACTTTGCAAGCCAGACACTGCTTTCCGGTGACCAAGGGATCAGTCAATAGAGCATCAGGTTACTGAAATGAAGACTCAATAAACCTGAAAAACGCATTTAGCTTCAGAAAAGCTGAACGGAAAAAAAAGATAAGCGGCGACTTTTAAAAAAAAGAAAAAAATTAAAAAGGTAATTGATTTTATATGAAGGACAGCTTTTACAGCATTGTATCATGAGTAATTTATGTGTTATATGTTTTGTGGTCTGTGAACTCTTGGTGTATTAACTTAACACTAAGTACAGCCATATTAGGCGCTACGAAGGTCGCAACTCTCTGTCTCTCTGTCTCTATCTGTCTCTGTCTCTGCCTTTCTGCCTCTCTCTCAGAATGAAGTTCAGAGATACTGATAAAAAAAGGCTACAGCAAGGCCACCAACTGTATAGACTCTGCATCCACTGTAGGGTTATTTCAGTGATAATTATATACCACTTTTTTAAGTTCTAGACTTACTTTGACTGCTGGTGTTAACCGTTTCGTTTGTCTTGAAAATAAATTGAGATACAGTCTACACTAAAATGGAAGCTGTTGTACACATTTCTCGATAAAGAATCTGACCAAATTGTGTTAGCCCTGAAGAAGAAGCGAAGGATATCAGAACAATCTCTCCACGAAGTCAAATTACGTTACCTTAATGGTGTGTGTGTGTGTGGGGGGGGGGGGGGGGGGGGGGGGGGGGGGGGGGGGGGGGGGGTATGGTGTGTTGGGGGGGGGGGGGGGACGATCGCAATACGCAAAATATTCCCTTTGCTAAAAATCGGAGGTCTTGTGAGGAGCGAAAAAAGGAGAAGTTACAATAAGATTTTTAGGAACATGTCGTGCGGAGGCAAGTATGTAGCCACTACAGACATTATGCATTACTCACTATTCTCCCAAGGATTTTAGATACTTAAAGACAATATATAATCATCAACAAAGCCGTACAATCCAGGCAACCTTGCAAGCTTATTCAAAATGTATTCCTCCTCTCCTCGTGGTACAAATAATACAAAATGTCACACTTTCTCTATTAAGAAAAATTAAAATTATATGTAAGACAATGACAACAATTTGAGCTTTAAGTTCGCTTTGAGTATTCAAGGCAAATCTGATATACTTGCTTCAAGAAGAAAAAACAACCTGCATTGCAAGAGATCTATAAACAAAATAAAATATGATATTCTTATGATATTCCATTTCTCACGGGGTTTATAATGGCAGCAAGAACAAGAAAAATCCTAAAGTCTGCAATGCACAGTGCTTGACAAGGGATTGGAACAGCATTACCAAAGCTGTCTCCCCAAAACTGATGCCAATTATTTGATCATGAAGGCATTGAGGAGAGAAGGTGGAGGAGCAAACAGCAGCAATAGACGGATAATAAAGAGAAGATAGAGAGAGAGAGGAGAGACGAGAGGAGAGAGAGAGAGAGAGAGAGAGAGAGAGAGGAGAGAGAGAGAGAGGAGAGATGAGACGAAGAGAGAGAGACGAGAGAGAAGGAGAGAAGAGAGAGAGGGAGAGAGAGAAGGAAGAGAGAGAGAGAGAGAAGAGTGAGGAGAGGGAGAGAGAGAGAGAGAAGAGAGGAGAAGAGCGAGAGAGCAGAGAAGATGAGAGAGAGAACAGAGACAGAGACAGAGACAGATAGACAGAAGACAGGCAAACGAGAGAGACAGAAATGGAGCAGACAGATAGACAGACAGACAGGAAGACAGACAGACAGACGATGATAGATAGATAGATAGATGATAGATAGATAGATAGATGATAGATAGATAGATAGATAGATAGATAGATAGATAGATAGATAGATAGAAGAATTACAAGATAGATAGATAGATAGATAGATAGATAGATAGAAAGATAGAAAGATAGATAGATAGATAGATAGATAGATAGATAGATAGCTAGCTAGTAGCTAGCTAGATAGACAGAGACAGAGACAGAGACAGAGACAGAGACAGACATACAGATAGATAGTCAGACAGATAGACAGACAGACATATTATTTATTTATTCATTTATTCATATCCCTTTATATCACAGCAGATTTCTCTGATAGACAGACAGACAGACAGATATATGATAGACAGAGAGATACAGACAGAAGACAGACAGACAGACAGACAGACAGAAAGACAGACTGGCAGACAAAGACAGAGAGACAGAGAGAGACAGAGACAGAGAGACAGAGTAGAAAAAGAGTAAAGGCCACTGAAAAAG
>CM060317.1:25220503-25223003 GCA_030674155.1 Stramonita haemastoma
TTTGATCTTGAAGCTGATGGCGATGTTCTTGTCGTTCCAGAGGACGTTCAGTTTGGTATCTAGATGAATGAGGGCTTTTTAAGTAATCTCTCAGGGTCAACTTACAATGTAGTTCCATCACCAGTGGTTTTAGTTTTCTTGTGTATGAAATCATTATATATATCCAGAACATAAAGTACTTTAGATAACCCCCAGCTGATGCTTCATGTACCAAAAGCATTTTAATAAGAATTGCTCAAGCCAGACAAAGAATGGTTAATAGAACTAGCATTTGGAAAGCCAGATATTTAGAAAATGAGAGAAAATACTGTAAACAATACCTTAACCATTTCGTTTTATATGGAAGGGAAGCTTAGATTATACGAGCAGAGCTAGAGATGGGGTTCTACAGAAGACTCAAGAAAAATAAGCTGAATCAAAAGTCGAACAATTCAAAGCATTTTATCAGAACGGAACAAACACCCTAAACGTTTAGGCTTGATAGGCAAAGAAATGAACACATTTGGACACGCTTAGAGACATAGCTGCTGTATAAATGAAGACTTAGCCCAGGGCAAAGTCAGAGGACAAGAGATGACAAGGAAAATCACTGACTTCCTTTGTAGATAAACATAACCAAGAAGATGGAGTTGCAGAACGAAAACATCTACAGAAAGACTGAAGACAGAAGGGAGTAGAGACAACAACAGCGTATGCAGCAGGGGCTATCATCAAAAGTGATATTGCAGACAGGTGAACAGGTGAGTGGGTAATGCATGTCAGCGTTTGATGGGTTAAAGGAAACACAAAAAAATTATACCCAATATGCACCCTTGTGCAGGAGAGGTGACAGGCTGCACGTTGCTCAATGTGCTCAACAGGCACAGCCTGAAAATTCAGTGATTTCTCAAGGAGTTAAGGAGAGAAGCAGAAAGAAGAAATCACAGATTAATTAATTTAACCCTTAGACTACCATTAAACAAGAACTTGGGAAAGATTGCACTCATTACAAAGCACACGCTATTTGCTGCTCAGAATTCCACCGACCAACAAGAAACAAAAGAGAATTGGTGTTTCATTTTCAGTAATGAAGCTTTGAATGCCATGATCACTTGTAAGAAATTTTTTTTTCCTAGATGAATGTCGTAATGATGTTGACAAAAGCTTAATAATGCTCTCTCTCTCTCTCTCTCTCTCTCTCTCTCTCTCTCTCTCTCTCTCTCTCTCTCTCTCTCTCTCTCTCTCTCTCTCTCTCTCTCTCTCTCTCTCTCTCTCCTCTCTCTCTCTCTCTCTGCACGTGCGCATGTGTGTGTGTGTGTGTGTGTGTGTGTGTGTGTGTGTGTGTGTGTGTGTGTGTGTGTGTGTGTGTGTGTGTGTGTGTGTGTGTGGTGTGTGGTGTGTGTGTGTGGATAGAATTTAAATCCGACTCCTCTTTCTTTCTATCTAAGCACGTTACTTGTAGATCTCTAAAGGTGTCTTCAGCATTGAATCAAGCTATCATTAGGTGTCCCTTACTTTTCCTAAAAATAGCAAAATGATAATTATTTTAGCACATTTATGGTTCGTCTCGTTTTCTATGATTTTAAATGAGTTAAATAATTCGAGCATAAGTCTATAAAATAATTTTTTTATCATTGGTTTCCTGTGAGTCCCTAAATATATGACATGAAAAGGATTACATTAATTACAGGATCACGCGTTTCGCAGGCCTTCATTCTGTGTGGCGGGCAAAAACACTACATGCAGAAATTCTTTTGTTCTCAATTATATAGCTTTTAATGGCATGATTATGTGCCAAGACCAGAAAGAGTTATTCTCCCTAGGATAATGTCATAGCCAACAGATTATCAGTGAAATTAATGGGTAATACTTTACAGTAACTTGTTGCTTCTTTCCCTGTCTCTGTCCTTTTTCCTGTCTCTTCTCTGCCCTCTGTCCCTGTCTCTGTTTCTGTCTCTCTTACTGTCTGTCTCTTTATTCTTTGAATGAGACTATAAACCGAGGTCCCCTGTGCAAACGCACGCAGAACATCTTGTGCACATGTTGAAAACCCTTCTGCTTTTCGGAATGTGTAGACTGTTGTGTGCTGGTAGGAACCGATGACAAATAATTTACAAAACTGCATACACAGGGGACTGGATGTAATAAAGCACATGAGTGCTTCTTCCATTATCCTCGAAATAAAAGAAAAATTTTTCTCTGCTGTCTCTGTCTTTTGTTGTCATCTGTTGTCTGTCGTCTGTCTGTGTCTTTTGTGTCTGCTGTCTGTCTGTCTCCTTCTCTCTTTTCCTCTCTCTCTCCTCTCTCTCTCTCTCTCTCTCTCTCTCTCTCTCTCTCTCTCTCTTCTCTCTCTCTCTCTCTCTCTCCTCTCTCTCTCTCTCTCTCTCTCTCTCTCTCTCTCTCTCCTTTGTCTCAGTAATCCACACAATGCTCCACTTTCTGATAATTCTATGAACAAACCAGTCTCATCTCAAACCGATTTTCTTTTTCACCACAGGCAACCAAGGTCTCCTTGCGCTGA
>CM060317.1:25228003-25258003 GCA_030674155.1 Stramonita haemastoma
AAGAGAGGGCACCTCATTTACAATTCATGTCAGCGTTACAGTTTCTGACGAGCGCTTTGACGACATGTGCGGAAATCGGTTTTGAACTTTACAACATCTTGAGAGCTGAGATGTCTCCGAAATGGTTACAGCAACTACTGGGGTAAATTCTGAGGAGTGGGGGGGGGGGATGAAATGAAAGGATTGTAAATGGCAGAGTTACAGATGGTTAAATAATGAATTAAATCATGAATAAAATAAAAAAAGTATCATATATGTAAATCCAAAACAAACTTGCAGATGGCATGTTATGTTGACAGATGTTATTACTGAGTGGATAGATTGTTTAACTGCCTTTAGAAGTTACGAGTTCCAATCTAGGTAGTGGCATCTGAAAAGTGCAGATATGTTAGTGTTTGGTCTCTCTCTCTCTAATATATATATCTATATAATTATATTTCCTTATAGATAGATAGATAGATAGATAGATAGATAGATAGATAGATAGATAGATAGATAGATAGATAGATAGATAGAGGGAGGGAGGGAGGGAGGGAGGGAGGGAGGGAGAATGAGAGAGAGAGAGAGAGATAGATAGATAGATAGATAGATAGATAGATAGATAGATAGATAGATATATAGATAGATAGATAGATAGATAGATAGATAGATAGACAAACAGACAGACAGACAAACAGACAGACAGACTGACAAACAGACAGACAGACAGACAGACTGACAAACAGACAGACAGACAGATAGATAGATAGATAGATAGATAGATAGATAGATAGATAGATAGATAGATAGATAGATAGATAGATAGATAGATAGATAAATAGATAAATAGATAAATAGATAAATAGATATGAATGCTATGTCTGTCATTCAATACGTCTGCCAGTTTTTTTCTATTGTCTATGTCTGTATGTATTTCTCTGTCTATCTCTTTCTTTCTCTTCCTGACACATGTATACACGCATGCACGTGTGTGTATGAGTGAATACGTGTGTGCACAGGTGTGTATGTGTGTGGATATGTGTATGTGTGCGTGTGTGCATATGTGATGTGTGTGTGTCTGTTTGGGGGTGAGGGGTGGGACAGGGTTGTTTCCTTTATCCCCTCTCTACATCCTTCTACCTCTGTGTTCTGTCTATCTTTTTTTTTCTGCGTGTTCTTCTTGTTCCTATTCTTGCTGTTGTCCTTGTTATTGTTGTTGTTGTTGTTGTTGTTGTTGTTGTTGTTGTTCTTCTTCTTCTTCTTCTTCTTCTTCTTCTTCTTCTTCTTCTTCTTCTTCTTCTTCTTGCAATTCTTTGAAATCCTTCTTCTCCTATCTCACTCATTTATCCCAATAATCCATGATGCTCAAGGTCAGACTCAAAACACAACCTCTGAATCTGTTTTTTATTAGGAATCATTTTCAGTCTAAACCCATTTTCTCTCCAGTAAAGAAAACATCAACAACAACAAAACCCTTTGCCTGATCCTGTTCTCTGAATCCTGTCACCAATCCATCTCTACGGCCATCACATGAACCCTTCAGGATGCTTTGGGCCCCGAAGAAAGGGCCGTCATCGACAGTTCATGTCAGAGTTACAGTTCCTGACAAGCATTTGATGACGTGTGTGAAGATCAGCTTTGAACCTTACAACATCTTGAGATGTGATAGGATACTGATATCCAAGGCACAGGGGTCAAAATATGGGTGAGAAGAAACTTTAAAAGGATGAAAGAAAGATGAATGATTGATATGGTGATTGTGTGTTGTGTTGCTCTGTGTTGTTTTGTTTTGTTTTATGTAGTATTGATTTGTGCTGTTGTTAAGCAGGCTGATTGTGTGATGTGTTACATGTTGTGCTACGTTGTCTTATCTTGAATGTATTCTTGATTGTTTTATGTTGTAAACCTGGAATTAAAGACCAAGCAAAGTTTCTGTGTACAAAAGATGATCATCTGTTTCCCAGCAAGTATATCTATCACCAGGGTAAGGCATAGACCATTTTCGTGTTTTTTTTTCTTTTTTCTGTTTCCTTTTTGGTCTGCATAAAGTCTTGTTTGGAATAAATGTAAACTTTCTATAGCATATAACAAAGGAAAATCATAACGTAGGTGTGTGTGTGTGTGTGTGTGTGTGTGTGTGTGTGTGTGTGTGTGTATGTGTGTGTGTCTGTGTGTGTCTGTGTGTGTCTGTGTGTGTCTGTGTGTGTCTGTGTGTGTCTGTGTGTGTATAAAATGTAAATGAGATAATTCTTGTTTAATGAATAAGTGAGATCACCAACAATATCTTCAGTAGTTAATCAAACATAATGTTTTAATATTTTCCTCTCAAAACAAAAAAAAGATGACAAGCCATTTTGACGTTTTTATGTTGTGTCTTTTTCTGTGCTTTTAAATGGGTAAAAAAAAAAAGCTTTCAGCTTTAATTCATGAAATTGATAAAGATTTCCGTCACTGGCTCTATGTGAAGCTCTGGCTTGCGTAATTAGAACAATTACCTTAATTACAAGATCACGCAATTTGCTTGTCTTTGCTCTGCAGACAGGCAAGAAACACACACGTCAAAGGGTGCTTGTATTTCTTTTAAAATAAATCTGTTTACCTTGTGACTAGGTAAAAAAAATGTCTTTAACAATGATAATATTGTGGGTAACAGATGTTTAAAAAAATCAAATGTAAAATTGTATAACTGTTTTGCCATTCTCGTTAAAATTTTAATTTCTGCATCTTTCCGTCCCACACTTGTCTTTGCCTGTCTGTCTGTCTGTCTGTCTTTGTCTGTCTGTCTGTCTGCTGCTGTCTGTCTGTCTGTCTGTCTGTCTGTCTGTCTTCTCTCTCTCTCTCTCTCTCTCTCTCTCTCTCTCTCTCTCTCTCTCTCTCTCTCTCTCTCTCTCTGATTGCAAAAGTTGGGGTGAAACAAGGAATCAAAGAGACTCATTTCATCTTTTCGGGGATGCCTTTTTCTTGTGTGTGTGTGTGTGTGTTGTGCGCGTGAGTGGTGCGTGCGTGCGTGTGTGTGTTGTGTGTGTGGTGTGTGTGGTGTGTGTGTGTGTGTGTGTGTGTGTGTGTGTGTGTGTGTGCTCGCACTCGTGGGCGTGCCTATCACGTTGGCATTGTATTGTATTGTGATAAAATGTATTGTTCTGTATACTACATAGAGTTCCAGAGATTTTTTTAGGTCAAAGACAAGCTACTTTTCTCGGGGCGGTTGTGTTGTTACAAGAGCAGCGCCGGCCGCCCATTTCAAAGAGGTTAGTGTAGTGTGCATCACAGCTGTCAGTTTCCCCCACTTTCAGCTCCTTTCATCTGCTAATTGATTCATCCTATCCCAGCCCAGATGGAGCCAGCAGGTGCTAATTATAGCAGGAGCTGACCACACTTGGACAAGGTAAAAGGAAAGGGCGTACTAAATATAGCACTATCAACTGAGTGATGTTGGATTTGTGGGCTGTGGCATGTGTAAAAGACAGTTCTTTTGCTGCCCTGAGTTCAGTTACTGTGCAAAAGTTGGGGTAAAACGAAAATTAAACTGGCCCTTTGTAATCTTTCCTAAAGTTACCATTTTTACCTTCTCCTATTGACGATCAACAGGGTTTATACGTAATAGATCTATAGGAAACAGTATTTGACTTATTCATCATATAATTTAGTATTTCAATGCCTTTTTTATGCCTTGATTTTGAGAAAGCCTTTGATTCTCTTTACACCGCATTTATCTTCAACGTCCTTTTCGCGTTGGTTTGGCCAAGATTTTTGTAAGTGGATATATATTTTCCACAAAATTATCAAACCATCTGTGCTAGCTAATGGACAAATATCACAGTGGTTTCCCATCCTAGATGTTGCCCACAGGGAGATCCAACATCACCATGTCTGTTTATTTTGTGTGTGGAAAAACCGTACCATAATAATCTGACATGGCAATAAGATAAAAGAAGGAATAGAAATGTGAAATTTCACATTCCACAGATAACACTGTCTGTACTCTCTTACATGGAACTAAAAAGAATTCACAGAAGCAGCATTCTCAACAAATTTGGGAATAAGTCCGGCCTGTGCTTAAATACATGGCTGTGTGGCTTTCTTGGAAGTCTCAAGTAGTCACCAAAACGCTATAGTCCTCATCTACACATGCGGAGGAAATTCTCCAAGGTTTAAGTTATTGGGAATTTAGTTCAACATTTAAAAGAATGTAAAAGTTAACCTGAAAATTTTTTGGAAATTAAAACTCTTTACAAAATGTGGCTGAAACGGCAAATTACTCTTGATAGAGATGCCATTACTGAAATCATTGATTCTACTCAATTGTGCATTGTAGAGTTTTTGCCTAAACGCCTGATAAATAGTCAATATGATCCAGAAAACTGGTCTCAGTTTGTATTGAAGAACAAGCAGGATAGGACTAGTAGGAAATGGTTGTTAAAAAGCTATTTCGAGGAGTGGAGTCAAAATGCTGTTAACTCCAGCACAAAATCGGCCTAGAACGGACACCTGCATGATGGATCGATCCTGGGCCCTCTGATCACAAGCAACCTATAACCAGTCCACTCGGCCCCCTTAAAAAAAAAGCAAACCTGAAAAATGTTAGAGACTAGCTGAAGACACACCTTCAACTGGAGCTATGAAAACTTATTGTGTCCCACGCGCAAGTCGTTTGTTTTTCTGAATCACAGGGGTGAGGTGAGTTGCTCTCAGTTGGTCATTTCACAGGCCAGATTGCTGCAGTAAGGACGACTTCGACTACAGACAGACCAGGGTCAAACTTCATCTGTGTCCTTTGCCAAAGGGACTGTCTTTCTGTGTCGGACCGGCCAGCCACAACCCATGCTGTACCTGAATTAACACCTAGAGCGCAACTCCATAGCCTTCGGAGACTGAAGGCTGCCAACATTGTTGACAGCTCTCTTGCCAGCGCAAAAGTGTAAGTATTTGATGCAGTTTAAAATAGATAAGTAAGTAAAGGCCATAAGGTATAATATAACAACTTTTTGGCAATATCTGCAGCTTTTCCTATCTGTACAATTTTACACAGTTTTTCTGTAAAGTAGATAGTTTTTCTTTTGACAAGGGGAAACGTAGGTACGCTGCGTTTTATATGCTAAAACAGTTTTCTAATTTTTTAAATGATACTTTTAAGGCTGTCCAGTGCAGAATGTTCTATAACTGGCAATAGTTTCATACGCAAAATGTTGCAGTAGCTTGCTCAGCCTGATAAACTCAGCGTAATTAGAGTATAATTTATAACTGATTTGTAGGAGTCTTTATGTGCATATTGTTCGCTCTCTCTTGATCCTCTCCATTTTTGAATTTTTTTTAGAGAGGAGGGGGGGGGGGTGTGAACTATTTACGCATTTGTCAAGACTTCCACCCCTCCCCCCCTTTTTAAAAAAGCGATTTCTGCATTTTCCTCGGAAATGTGTAGTAAAATTAAGACTTTGAGGGATATTCAGTGCAAATTTTCACCCAAAGTTTTAAAAACGTATAGTCATTTATACATACTAAAAGCGCCGTTATCTGTAAATTAAGTGCAATCACCATGATAAGCAAACCTGCTGAAACAAAACTTACGACAAAAGATATATTGTATCTATTAACCCCCCCCCCCCCCCCGAAATACAACAAACAAAAACAAACAAACAAAACAAAACCACAAAACCAAACAAAACCAAACAAAAACTAAGATACCCGTGTTTTTTGTCTAGGTTTATCAAGCCGACACAAATCTACCACCCTGATAAGCATGACAAAAGATGGGGAAATCCTAGACAAAATCCCAGCCTTCATCAGGAATCTGCGGCAACCTCATAGGATGAACTGGTGAGTGGGAATGTTCTCTATGTTTAAGCGCAGTATTGTTTTTTTTTTTAACCTTATTTCTTTTTACATTCATACACTGAGGAGGCGGATAGATAAAAAAAAAATAGACCAGGGGACGGGATAGTCTAGTGGTCAGAACATTCCGCTCGCATTTGACGACCCGGGTTCGATTCCGTTCAAGAGGATTTTTCTCCTGGAGTTAACATCAGTGCTGACTCCGCTCCTCTAAAAAGTCCTTCGGTGAGACTTTAAAGCGAGGCCCGTGTGCGAACTCACGCAGAACATCTTGCGCACACGTTCAATCCTGTTCCGCTTTTTGTAAGAGTAGGCCATTGTGTACCGGTGGAACAGATAGACTTACAAAACTGCATACACACGGGGACTTAATGTAAAAAAAAGCTTATGAGTGGTTACTCCATTATCTTCGATATAAAAGATAAAATATAAAATAAAAATAAACAAAAATTAAGTGGCCACTACTTCACGGCTTATTACCTCTGAGACATTGACAAAAATCTGCATTTTGTTTGAAGGTATATTTGCCTATTGAAATATGTTCTAGATAATGGTAGACAGGTGTTGTTGTTTGTTATCTATGCTTGCTTAAAATATGGAATACAAACCTAATTTTTCTGTTACAAAAATTAATTTCATTTGATAGGGTGATGTACGCATATAAGGTTGTCCTTAAGATGAGACTATAAATCAAGGTCATGTGTGTAAACGCACACAGAACATCTTGCTGGTGTTTAGACACCACCGAAGTCGGAATACGGCTACCTTAACGGTAGGCAAAAGCAGTCGCGTATGCAAAAATTCTCACCTTGGTAAACCTCGGAGCTTTAGCAGAGAAACAAAAAGATTTTCACTGTTTGTCTGAGGGATATTTTTGCTGAACGATGTTTTCGGGAAGTTAACATCCACTTCTCTGCCCTGCAAGTCCTTTGTGTGACTTGAACCAACGCTCTGCGTGTCTACTTACGCATACCAACTTGTGTATGTTAGAAAGTAGTCATCTTTCTCAGTAGGCCAGGTCTGGCTGATTGTGTAAATGATTGAATTTACCTGGAATGCAGTTTGCTAACTTGGAGAATAGGATTATTCTGAATGTCCATTTTCTTTTGAGGAAACTTTTCAAAGAGTGAAAGAAATCCTCTCTCTCTCCCTTTTCTCGGTATCTGTACCTCCAGCCTCAAGACGTAATTTGTTTCCAAATTTTTTCCTGCTGTTTCATCCCGTAATCTATCCCTGCGTTTAACAGTCGAAATCCCATCATCTGCGCGTGCGCGCACGCGCGCGTGGAGTGTGTGTGTGTATGTGTGTGTGTGATTTCGATTTTATTTATTTTATTTCGAAGATAATGGAATAGCACTCGTGTGCTTTATTTACATCCAGATCCCTAGTGTATGCACTTTTGTAAATTGTGTCCACCGTTCCCACCAGCACACAATAGCCTACTCTTCTAAAAAGCGGAACGGGTTTTAACGTGTGTTCTAGATGTTTGCATGCGTTCGCACATGGGACCTCGGTTTATAGTCTCATCCCAATGACTTTTGGGGGGAGCGGAGTCGGCACTGATGTTAACTCCAGAGGAAAAATCCTCTTGAACGAGATTCGAACCCAGATTAGATCACTAACGCATCACTCTGACCATCAGACTGTCTGGTGTGTGTGTGTGTGTGTGTGTGTGCGTATGCGTGCGTGTGTGTGTGTGTGCGTGTGCGTGTGCGTGTGTGTGTATGCGCGCGTTTGTGTGTGCGCGTGTGTGTATGTGCGTGTGTGTGTGCACGTGTTTGTAATATAATTATCGTATCATTATTGTTATTCAGGTAGCCAGTATGTTACCTATTTTAATGGTGACAAAGCACACAAATTAATGACGCCTGTGTATTTGTGTCTAGGTTTCCCAGATCAACAGGGCACAAAGCTACCCCCCCTGGCACACAGGACAGAAGGCAAGAAGACACAGCGCCCACCTTCATCATAGTTCTACAGTTTCACAAGTCCCAAATCGGTACGGTTTTTTTCTAATAGATTAAAATGCATTACGTCTCTCTTCAAACCAAATAGTTCTTTTTCCGTATCTAAATAATTGGCAACTATATTTTTTACTACTCTCTGCCTGCTGAAATGCAGAAAAAAAGCTCAAGTTAAAGTAAATCAATGTTGAAAAACCTGTGTGCTTTATGTGGTAGACAGCCATAAAAATGAAATTATTTACACATACCGGGGACGAAATAGGCAGGTGGTTAGAGCATTATGCTTGTGACCAGATGGCCCAGGTTCACGCTACCATCGAGGTACCCCTTGGAGAGGATTCCACCCCCATCCCCCTTCCGGAGTTAACATCAGTATTGACTCCACCACCCTGAAAATTTTCTGGATAAAACTATAATCCAAGGTCCCGTATGCAAATGCACGCAGAATATCTTACTTACACTTCCCTATGGGATTCCGGGGTCCTGTCAGTGTAAATAGTATCCCCACCTTCTGTAATTCTCGCGAGAATTCCTCTTTTCTTTTCCTCTCTTTTTTTCCTGTTCCTTTGTGAAAAGTAGGAATTTATGCCAGTAGGACACATGGAAATTTATGAATTAAAAGCATGCACATTGTATCATGTTCAGCATCATTACCGAAGTCGAATACAGCTTCCATAAAGGTGGGTGAAAATGTCCAAGCAAAATTTTACTATTGATGGCAAGAGCTGTAGAGGGTAAGAAATAAAAGCGCACATACATGATAAAGAGACCAAACGCGTTTCGAAATATTTAGACACTGAAGGATAACTTGTAAACACTCACAGGCAGCAAAAACAACATTTTGATACTGAATACTTGATTGACGTAACATCATTATAAATTTTAGTAAATTGAATTAGGGACGGGAGCCCAGTGTTGATGTTGCACTCACAATCGACTTTGAGAGGATAGCTGGTGATTATTGACAATAATCCGCTGACCCTGGTTCAATCTCGTTGGAGGGATTTTCCTTGGAGTTACATCAACGACTCCTCTCCCAAAGTCTTCGGATGAGACATAAACCGAGTTCCCGTGCGAACGCAGCAGCACATCTTGCACACACTTAAATCGTTCGCTTCGGATGAGTAGCCATTGTATCCGCGGGAAGAGAAATGACAAAACCTGACATAACAACGGACTGGATGTAAAAACAACACATGGTGTTAATCATTATTCTCGAATGACAGCCTTGAAGTCGAAACATGGCTACCTAAATAATGGCGTACAAAACCGTTGCATCTGAATTACCAATCAATTGGTGAATCTCCAAGCTCAGTCGAGGATCGATATTTGTTTTAGATATGATCCAAAATTTTTATAAGTCCTGTGCACTGTGGCAATATATCCCCACTCGAATGTCTCGACTAAAGTTGTTTACAGCTAAGTGACTTAGGAGTCTATAAAACACTGTCAGATCAGACCCAGGGGAGGGAAGGAGGGGGATAGCCTAGTGGTCAGAACTTTAGCTCGCAATCTGGTTGACCCGGGTTCAAGCCAACACAGAGGCAGGCTGCCTGTTCGAGGTGTTTTTTGCTTCTGGGATTAACATCGGCGCAACTCCATTCCCCGAATGTTTGGTTTGATATATAAAAATAAGTTCCGGATGAAAACACATGCAGACTCTATTGAACACTTGTTAAAACCGTTCTGCATTTCGAAAAGTAGACCATTGTTTGCTGGTAAGAAGGGATGACAAAATCTTACGAAACGCATGCACACTTGTAAAATGTTTAGACATTATCCCCAAGTCAGAATGCAGATACCTGAATGATAAACAAAGCAGATGCATATGTCACTCACCATTGGTGAACCTTGGAGCTGTAGATGAGAAACCAAACAAAAAAAAAACAGTTAAGAAGAAATAGTTTGGTTTTGTCTGGTGTATGCTAGAAAAAAATTGTATGGTTTTTCGTCTCAGATGGTTGCTTGTCATCGTGAACCTTCTCAACCAGAGACAGTGGAGACAGCAGCGCACGATATTGGATGACATGACCACTGGACTAGTGTCCGAGACCACTGACTTGACTTGACTTATGTTAGGCTGATGGGGATAAAGGGCTCAGAATGGGAGATAAAAGAAGTGCTTCAAAAAAAAAAACCCAGAAGGGCAAAGCCAGTGCAAAGCCTGGTGTCTTCGCTCTGGGATCTAGGACAGGACAGAGATGTCTGTTTTCAGATCCTACTGGGTAAGAGCAGCAAAGCTCAGACGAAGCGATTTGGAGCTACGTATCAAGGCACTGAGGAGTCAGTGCAAGACTTGGCCTCTCTGATTTTACGATGAGAGAAATGAACAGTGCAGTGTGCTAACAAAACCCTGAAGGGCTAAGCCAGCCAAGCTGGCATTCTTCGCTCTGGGATCTAGGTCATGGACGCATGCTATCAGATCCCACTGGGTTGGAGCAGCTTGACTGTTGAGAACGACTGGAACTTCCGTATCGAAATTTAGCGAAAATAATGTTTGGGGCTTCCACAATCAGAGTGGCGTCTATAAGACCTTCCACTTCCCGAATTGCTACAGGGATCAGATGCGGTGAGAGCAGTGGGAGTTGTGGCCTTCGTGGAATCCGCTTTCCGACATAGAACCGAATGTAGAATAGGTAGGCACCACGAGCGTCCGGCTTCACGACTACGGCCTTTGCACACTTTTCAGACGTGTCAATACAAAAACACGTGTGTGTACACAGCGTTCACAAGTGACTCTGTCACTTTTCACATCCCCTGCGCTCAAATCCACATGTATCCCTGAAGCTCTGCGTGAGCGAACTGACCACTGATGTCGAAAACGCATCGGCAGCCGTTAAACTTCTCCACTGATCACAAACGGTGCAGCCAGCTTAGGTTGGACAATGGGTTGTCGATACCTGGAACCCTTGCACCCAGTGCTCCTGAGGGAAGTGACAAAGTGGATCCCCAAACACGTTCCTGAAGCACTTCTGGACCTGCTGGGTCTCTCCCTTCTGGCCTTGATTCCTCAGAAGTCTTGACATAGGTGTAGGAAGTCGTCATGTGGTCATCTAAAGTTCTCTGGTCATGTATTATCCAATATCTTGGCTGCCAGACGTGTCAAGTCCTCAGGTACGTAAGTAGACTATTTTTTTTGAGTATTTTGCTGAAACCTTGGTGGATTGCTTGTTTTACGCCAAGTATGACAAAATTAAAACTTTCGAATCGAATTTTCTCATGGATGCGGGGCATATTGAATAGTATAAATACATCCTCATCTTCAGGAAATTCTATGCTAGGAATTTCACTTTTCTATCCCTTCTCTTGTTTCATCATGTTCTTCCTATCACTTCTTTCTTGTCTATTTTCTCATCTTGGGTCTATATTCCTGCCCTTTTTATTTTAGAAATAATTAAAAATAATTCTCTCCTCACTGAAGTCAGAAAGCGCTGGGTCTAACTAGTTAGCACTTAACGGCAGCGCAACGCATTTTATCCATAATTATGACAGACAATAATAGTTGCTGTCTGAGCATTTGAACACAAAGAAGAAGACTGATAAATGGTCTTTTGCTTGCACGTCCATACAAATAATATAAAATTAAAGTAAAGAGCTGACCTTGCTGAAAGATAGTAAATCTTTTAACCCACAAGAATATGAACCTAAAATTAACCCTTTTCAGCATTGATAAATTGCGAAGGAAACAAGAGGAAAACGCACCATCAATGAAGAAAGTTTTTTTTTTCATACAGTATGTTATGGATTTGCCACATGCATCGACTCTTTATTTTTGTGGTCATTAAAAATATTCATCTACAATTCTTTTAAAAAGTCTTTAATAGTAAACAAATGTTAAACGCAGTTTTTCTGACTTTGCAGATCATGAACAACATCTGAAATATAGTTTTCAGTGATAACTAGTCACGTCGGTGTATTTCTAAATGATTAGAGAGCCATTTCGATGTTTGACTTAGTTTTGAACTGCAAATATTGTTAGCGAGTTGCTGATGGATATCTTCTGTTTTCAGGGGAACTGGTACAGTGGCAAATAATAATCAAGAATTACCAAGCAACAAGTACCAGTCACCAATAAGCAAGCAAAAAGAAGCAACAAGAAGCAAGCAGCAATTACCAACCAAAAAGAAACGTCAATTACCACTTAACAGGAAGTAATCATCAAGAACACGCAACAAGTACCGAGCGACCTGCCAAACCAAGAACCAAGCATCAAGAACCTCGCCACTAGTACCAAGCAACCTTATCAAAAGCAAGAACTAAGCAACAAGAAGTAATCAACAAGAAGTAATCGACAAGAACCACGCAACAAGCACCGATCAACAAGTACTAAGAAACGAGAACGAGAACCAAGCGTCAAGAAACAAGCATCAAGAATAAAACATCAAGAATAAAACGTAAAGGACATAGCATCAAGGATGAAGTCTAAAGGACCAAGCATCAATAACCAAGCATCAAGAAAAAAAATATCAAAGACCAAGCATCAAGAATTAAACATCAAGAATCAAACATCAGGCTACAAGAACCAAACCACAAGTACAAACCAAAAATAAGAAAGCAAAATGAAAAAAGCACAAAGTACCAAGCATCAAGGACCAACCATCAAGTCAGGCATCAAGAATAATAAAGCAAAGACCAAGCATCAAGAATAAAAAATTTTTTTTTTTAAACTGAGCAACAAGAATAAAATAACAAAGATGAAAGAATAAAGCATCAAGATAAGACATGAAGGGCAAAACAGCAAAGAACAAGCATCGAGATTCACGCATCAAGAATAAAACATCAAGAACCGAACATCAAGATCCAAGCATCAAGAACCAAGCATCAAGAACCAAGGACCAAGCATCAAGATAAAAAACATCAAAATAAAATTAAAAAAAAAACATTAAGAAAAAATATCAAGAATTAAACATCAATGACCAAGCATCAAGAATAAAACATCAAGAACCAAGCATCAAGAATAAAATATCAAGAACCAAACGTCAGACATCAAGAACCAAGCGACAAGTACAAACCAAAAATAAGGAAGCAAAAAGACAAAAAACGCATCAAGGACCAAGCATCAAGGATAAAAGATCAAGAATAAAACATAAAAAATAAAACATCAAGAAACAAGGACCAACCATCAAGAATAAAACATCAAGAATAAAACATTAAGAATAAAAAATCAAGCATCAAGTCAAGCATCAAGAACCAGGCATCAAGAATAAAATATCAAAGGCGAAACATCAAGAATAAAACATAAAAAAACATCAAGAATAAAACATCAAGAATAAAACATCAAGGGCCAAGCATCAAGAACCAAGCATCAAGAATAAAACATCGAGAATAAAACATCGAGAATAAAACATCAAGAATAAAACATCACGAATAAAACATCAAGAACCAAGCATCAAGAATCAAGTACCAAGAATAAAACTTCAAGAATAAAACATCGAGAATAAAACATCAAGAACCAAGCATCAAGAATAAAAAATCAAGAATCAAACATCAGGCAACAAGAATCAAGCGACAAGTACAAGACAATAAATCAAGAAAAAAGAATAAAGTATCAAGGACCAATCGACTAGTACAAAGCACAAATAATAAAGCAAAAAGAAAAAAACATCAAGAACCATCAGGCATCACGAATAAACATCAAGGACCAAGCATCAAGAATATAACATCAAAGACTGAGCATCAAGAATATAACATCAAAGACTGAGCATCAAGAATATAACATCAAAGACTGAGCATCAAGAATATAACATCAAAGACTGAGCATCAAGAATATAACATCAAAGACTGAGCATCAAGAATATAACATCAAAGACTGAGCATCAAGAATATAACATCAAAGACTGAGCATCAAGAATATAACATCAAAGACTGAGCATCAAGAATATAACATCAAAGACTGAGCATCAAGAATATAACATCAAAGACTGAGCATCAAGAATATAACATCAAAGACTGAGCATCAAGAATATAACATCAAAGACTGAGCATCAAGAATATAACATCAAAGACTGAGCATCAAGAATATAACATCAAAGACTGAGCATCAAGAATATAACATCAAAGACTGAGCATCAAGAATATAACATCAAAGACTGAGCATCAAGAATATAACATCAAAGACTGAGCATCAAGAATATAACATCAAAGACTGAGCATCAAGAACCAAACATCAAGAACTAACAAGAACCAAGCAACAAGTATCAAGCAACAAGAACAAAGCAACAAGAACTAAGCAACAAATAACAATAAGAACCAAGCAATAAGTACCAAGCAACAAGAACCAAACAACAAGAACAAAGCTAAGAGAATAACGCATCAAGAATAAAACATCAAGAATCAAGCATCAAAAACCAAACATCAAGGACCAGGCATCAAGAATAAACATCAAGGACCAGGCATCAAGATCCAAGCATCAAGGACCAAGGATCAAGAATAAAACCTCAAAGATCAAGGATAAAGCATTAAGAATCAAGCATCCAGAATGAAGCGTCAAGAATCGAGCAACAAGAATCAAGCATCAAGAATCGAGCAACAACAATCGAGCGTCAAGAATCGAGCAACAAGAATCGAGCATCAAGAATCGAGCATCAAGAATCGAGCATCAAGAATCGAGCATCAAGAATCGAGCAACAAGAATCGAGCATCAAGTACCACTAAGTACAAAGCAAAATGGAGAAAGCATCAAGAATTAAGCATCAAGAAATAAAGCATCAAGGAACAAGGATCAAGCATCAAAAAAGGGCCACGCATCAAGAACCAGGAATTGAGGACCAAATATCAAGAACCAAGTATCGAGGACCAAGCATGGAGGACCAAGCATCAAGAATAAAACGTCAAATCAAGCATGAAGAACCAAGCATCAAGTCCAGCATCATGAATAAAATATCAAAGACCAAACATCAAGAATAAAACATCAAAAACCAAACATCAAGCAACAAGAACCAAGCGACAAGTACAAAACAAAAATTAAAAAAAGCAAAAATGATAAAGCTAAAAGAAAAAGGCATCAAGAACCAAGGGCAAGTACAAAACAAAAAGTTAAAAAGCAAAATGAATTAAGCATCAAGGATCAAGCATTAAAGACCAAGCATCGAGCATCAGAGACCAAGCATCAAGAATCAAGGACCAATCACCGAGATGAAATATCAAAGACTAGGCATCAAGAATAAAACGAAGAACCAAACATCAAGAATAAAACATCAAAAACCAAACATCGAGCAGCAAGAACCAAGCGACAAGCACAAAACAAAATAAAAAAGCAAAAATAATGAAGCTAAAAGATAAAAGCAACAAGGACCATGGGTCAAGGACCACGGATCACATACCAAGCGTCAAGGACCACGGATCAAGGACCACGCATTAGGGATCAAGATCCAAGCATCAAGAAACAAATAAAGAAACAAACATCAAAAATAAAACAAGGACCAAGCACCAGGTCAACAAGAAGAACCAGGCATCAAGAATAAGATAGCAAGGACCAAGCATCAATAATAAATATCAAAAGACCGAGCAACAGGAATAAAATATCAAAGACGAAACATCAAGAATAAAACATCAAGGGCCAAGCAGCAAAGACCAAGCATCAAGAATAAAACATCAAGAAAAAAAATCAAGAATAAAACATCAAGAATAAAACATTCAGAAATAAAACATCAAGAACCAAGCAGCAAGAATCGAGGACCAAGCATCAGAATAAACATCAAGGATAAACATCTAGGACAAGCACCAAGAATAAAACATCAAGGATAAAACATCTAGGACCAAGCATCAAGAATAAAACATCGAGGATAAAACATCAAGGACCAAGCATCAAGAACCAGGCATCAAGAATAAAATATCAAAGATCAAGCATAAAAAATGAAACGTCAAGAATCGAGCATCAAGCAACAAGAACCAAGCGACATGTACAAAACAAAAATTATCAAGAAAAAAGAAAAAAAACGCATCAAGGACCAAGCATCAAGAATAAAACATCAAGAATAAAACATCGAGGGCCAAAGCATCAAGTCGAGCATCAAGAATAAAATATCAAGACTGAGCATCAAGAATAAAATATCAAGAATAAAACATCAAGAGAAGACATCAAGGGCCAAGCAGCAAAGACCAAGCATCAAGAACCGAGCAACAAGAATAAAATATCAAGAATAAAACATCGGGTAACAAGAACCAAGCGACAAGTACAAATCAAAAATAATGAGGCGAAAAGAATAAAGCTAAAAATAAAAAAAGCATCCAGGACCAAACATCAGGAAACAAACATCAAGAACCAAGCATCAAGAATCGAGGACCAAGCATCAAGGACTAAGGACCAAGCAACAAGGACCAGCATCAAGAATCAAGGACCAGGCATCAAGGACCAAGCAACAAGAACCAAGCACAAAGTACAAGCAGCATGCCAACACAAGAACCAAGCAACCTTGCCAAAAGTAGAACCAAGCACCCGGCCAAAGCAAGAGCAAACAACCTTGCCGAACAAGTACCAAGCAACTGTAACATGCCAAAACAAGCCTCAAGCACTCCTGTCAAACTTAATACCCAGCTACCTATCAAGAGACGAAAGGAGCCATTCTCGATTGCAGGTAAGCTGTCATATTAGGCAGTTGGTAAACATCAATGCTTTTTTTTTCTTTTTTTTTAGCAAAAATACATGCTGAATATGTAGTTTCCCATTTGATATTTTTCTCCTTTTATATACTTTAATCTGATTGTTTAATTTATTCTTAGTGGTAGTTCCAAGCCAAGTCGTCAGATTACGAGCTCAACGCTCTAACTACTTGGCCATCCTGTCCCTCCGTTTTTCCTTATCTGTTTGCCTGTCTGTCTGTCTGTCTGTCTGTCTGTCTCTCTGTCTGTCTGTCTGTCTCTCTGTGTAATCATCTGGTGGGCTGGCTGGCTGGCTGGCTGGCTATCTATCCATATAGGCATAATTTATCTGTCTGTCTATGTATCTGTCTGTCTGTCCTGTCTGTCTGTCTGTCTCTGTCTATTCAATCTATCTATCTCTATCAATCTATCTATCTATATCAAAATGGTTACCACTTTGAATGTTGCGTGTGATCGACGTTTTATATTTGCAGATAATTATTCTGTCAATATTTGATAGTATGCTTCTTCGATATTCAATTTCTTCGATATGAAGTTTCTTAGAAAAGTGTTTTTTGTGTCCTTATGTCCACAGAAAAGCTGTTACCACTACCTTTTTTTCTTGATGACCTGCTCTGATCCGTTGGAATCAAGGAGTTGCCTCCCCATAGTCAAAAGTCAAGGTAAAGGACGGTTTTTTTCTTCTGGTAGACAAGTTAGGCTATATAATTATCTTTTCATATAAGAGACATTTTTTGGTAATTATTAGAAGACAGGCATCTGCTATTATCATGAAGCTCAGCTCTCTACGCTTTTACAAAATTATGTATCAAAAAAGCTTTGCTGTTATGTAGCTTGCGATAATAACGATTAATAATAATGATAAAAAAAGGAATTTATATAGCGCTATATCTGGTAAAAACAGAAGTGCTTGCATTTAAACTATTCTTACACAGGAACCAGTAAGTTTTAACAAATTCATTCTCACACACACACACACACACACACACACACACACACACACACACACACACACACACACACACACACACACACACACACAGAGGTTATACAAGGTGTTGCCTTGGAATTAATATCGGTACTCAGGAAAATTTGAATAACACACTGACACACACTCACACACTCACACACCACACACACACACAACACACAACACACAACAACCCACACACACACACACACACAACACACCACACACACACACACGCGCGCACCCGCACGCGCATATGCGTACGTGTATACACACGCGCATATGCACACACACACAATGTCCGCACTGGGGACAGCATCTACTAAGCCTCTTGCTAACAACAGTGATAGGTTAGTTGTGGAGACGGAGATGCCCTTCAGGGCTGGTGACCTCCACAACATCCATCAAGTGGACTTCTCTTACGAATCTCCAAACCTGAAGGCTACAACACTCGCTCACCACAGACAGAGAGGTGTATGGGAAAACTGAGTTGTAGATCGTTTTTTTTTCCCCTGGTAACCACTGCTGATATATTATTTCAAAGTAAGACTGAATTTATCTGTTTGCATGGTCAAACTGTCTAGATTGCTAAATGTTCTTGTTGATGGCTGTTTTCAGGGGCTCTGGAGCCAAACCAAAGTATCCAGAACTCAACAAGTCCGAAGTTCCCTGTTCTAAACCACAGGTAACGGTCAACGAGGAAGACGAGGACACCCCAAGTCAACGACAGCTCCTATTCAGTAGCTACTCATTAGCTAGAGTAACTTGAATAGAACAACAGGACTGGAAAGGACCGTTTAGATTCAAGGCCTTTTTTTAAAGAAGGATTTGAGGGCGGGAGGAGATGGTTATGTGACACAAAATGGGTCAATATCTAAATGGAAACGTGCCATAAACATATTTTAGAGAGAATGTTTCCAAAATGCCACTGAAAGATGTCACAAAATAGCAGATAAATATCTAAATGGAAATGTGCCTTAATACGTTCTTTTAGAGAGAATGTGTCCAAAAGTCACTGAAAGGTGACACAAAATAGCAGATAAATATCTAAATGGAAATGTGCCTTTAAACGTTCTTTTAGAGAGAATGTCCTTAGTGCCACTGAAAGAAGGGCAGCAAATCTAATACACGGATTATCAAAGTGAAATGTGCTCAAATGGAAATAAAGGTGGAGTAGATTTTGGTTTCTAAGACACAGTCTTAATGATTTGTGGTGCTTATAAAAGTTTTATAACCTTTTTATTTTAATGAGATAAGGAATACGCAATACGCTTTGTGGGACTGGAGAAAAGTGTTTTTTTTCAGTAGATCGAATCGAATGACGAATTTTTTTTGTTGAAAATCTAGCCTTTTATGTTTGAACAACCGGCAAGGTTTTTATATTTTTTATTTTAATAGGAAAATAACCACAGTTGTTGGAAAATAGATACGTTCCATAACCTATGCAGTCGTTGGGCAGCTAAGTGTCAAAAACCTCAAAAATAAAATTAAAATAGCAATTGACTATCCCTTTTTTTGCCTGGAGTATAATTATGCAAAAATAATTCCTAAAGTATTTTTTTCCAAAAAATATCCTGGTCATAGATGACTTTTAAGCAGGACTGTTTATCAATAAAGGCAAATCTATGCTCTGGCCACCACTCGCATAGAAAAAAATATCGCAGAAAGATCTGCTAGATCTGAGAGAGCAGTTTAAGGCTCGAGATAAAATCCTTAAAGAGGAGTTTCATTTCACAGAGCATTACTGTTGCATCATTTTGTTGTGTGTGTGTGTTGTGTGTGTGTGTGTGTGTGTGTGTGTGTGTGTGTGTGTGTGTGTGTGTGTGTGTGTGTGTGTTGTGTGTGTTGTTGTTGGTGTTGGTGTTGGTGTGTGTGTGTGTGTGTTTGTGTGTGTGTGTGTGTGTGTGTGTGTGTGTGTGTTGTGTGTGTGTGTGTGTGTGTGTGAGCGCATGGGGGATGGGGGATTGGGTGTGTGTAACGGGAGTAGCTGTGGGGAGGAGACATCGTTTGAAGGGAGGGGAGGAAAGGAAAGGGTCGTTTATTGTGGTGGTCGTGGGGAAGGGGGGTGTGTGCACATTTAGAACAGCGAGGAAATGAAAAATATGGCTGGTTGATTTTTTTCCTGACATGGTTTACTTTTAGGTATTTTTTTTTTTAGCAGAAGCAACTTGTTCAAAACTGGATTCGGTTCGAAATCAGTTTGATAGGTCACATACGCCAGATCTCGTGATTGATGAACTTTGAAGCTCTAGCTAAAGGACAAAAGAAAAATCTTTGAAAATAGCAAAATGGAAATTTTCGAACACGGAATTCCAATGCACAGCTTAACTGTTGCTAGGAAAGTTGATTCCGATTTAAAGCTCTGTACTGTTGCGAGCTATGTATTTCTGTGTCTACAGCTACATACCACTTTTCTATGTGCTATTGTGTCCACATGTATTCTACCTAACATCCAGACCAACCAGCTGACAAGACAACCCCTACCCCGCTATTAACTCTTTAACACTAACCTAACGCTAACCTCAACTCTAACCCTGGCCCCACATGTGGACACAATAGGCAGGTAGATAACGGGTTGTATGCTGACACAGATTCTAAACATTTTTCCCTCGTTTTTTTTCGCCCTTTTTGTTCACAGAATAATGGAATAAGCATTTATTTCGTTCTTTGCATCAAGTTGCGGTATGCATACGATTTTTTTTTTCGGTTTTTTATCTGTTCCCGCTGGCATAAATTAATGGCCTACTTTTCTGAAAGGCGGAACTGGTTTTGATGTGTGCGCAAGATGTTCTGCATGCGTTACACACAAGGTCTCGTTAAAAGTCGATAGTCAAGGGATTGTGGCAGGGGAAGGATAGTAGAGTTTTTAGGAAAAGGTTGCTAAGAGAGAGAGAGAGAGAGAGAGAGAGAGAGAAGAGAGAGAGAGAGAGAGAGAGAGAGAGAGAGAGAGAGAGAGAGAGAGAGAGAGAGAGGGGGGGGGGGGCGGCTGTTAGAATGGTGTGGCCGATAGGGATGGGGAAAGAGGTGTAATGACTGAAGATAGGGATAGTGGGTAGGCAGTCACACGTTTCATGGTCAAGGGAAGTGGGGGTGAGGGTTTGAGCACGGGGCATTTACTAAAAAATGATAAATAGTTCATTAAAAAGGTATAGGGTGCTGGTTAAAGAATGCACGATTGAGTAATCCTTTGGAAAACGGGAGGGGGATGAGGGTTGCATTGATTTTTTTAAAAGCAAAACTGGGAGTCCTTGGTTTTATAGTTCATTATTGAATAATCATTTGGGGAAGGCAGTTGGGGAGGGTAAAGATGCACGACAGAAAAGCGATAATAGTAAAGAGAGGTAGAATTGAATTCAGGTCAGTGGTAAGAGGGCGGGCGGGCGGGCGGGCGGGCGGGCGTGTGTGTGTGTGTGTGTGTGTGTGTGTGTGTGTGTGTGTGTGTGTGTGTGTGTGTGTGTAGAAATGTTAAGTGGAAAATCAGTTACTGAAATAGCATGAATGTGAGTCATCAGTGCATGTGTGTGTGGTTTCAAAAGTTTCGAAAAAAATTGATAAATTTTCAGGGGTAAGCAACATTGACTAAAAAAAATCCATAATTTTGGAAAGGATACAAGTGGAGAAAGTACTGGAATTTTACATCAAAAAGAAAAATGCAGTATTAAAAAAATATCTGTGTACTTATCTAACAGCCTTAGATTAGAAAAGGCAGGATAGCTCAGTGGTCAGAGCACTAGTCTCCCTGAGCTAAAGTTAAGCAGCATTAAACGTGGTTGCCTTTTGGAAGGGTGACGGTTTGTGTACCATAGCTTCAGTGCAGTCCCCCAGTTCACCCAGCCATAAATGGATACCTGCCCTATTTAGGGACAAAAGAGGTAAAGCAATGAGGAAGAGAAGGGCTCCATCCACAATATGCTGGCCCCTAGAAAAGTTGAGGTCTCTGGCACCTTGCTTCCCAATGACCACATAGGTTAGGTGAACAGTTTGTTTTTGTAAAAAGCGTTTTCCCAGCTTATTTTACAAACTATGGTTTCCGTAAAGTTTCTTGTATTCGATATTGTGTATAAAATTGTAGGTATCTTATATTGATGTCTTGTCGCCTTATTTCCTTCTTGCCTTTTTTCTGCCATAAGTCAGGCACATGCCCATTACCCAGGCCACATTACTCCATCTGTATATCTCACAGCAGCAGTCTTTGATTTCCTTTGTCAGTACAAATATACTTTATCACAGTCTTTTGGGGTGAATTTGAATTATTTTGGTTAAATCTGAAAAGAAACTTGAGAGAAAAAAAAGAGTGGGAGGCCCCACAATGGCATTTTAAAAAGTTCAAGAGCAGGAAAAGGATGAATAAAGAAAAAAATAGGACGGAAGGAATAAGTGGAGTAAAAAGGACCCCCCCCCCCAAAAAAAAAAAGTGATTGAAATGTCAAGACTAAAGTGAATAATTTTGCTTCGATCAATCCTCATTGCTGCATGATTCATCTGCTTTTTTTGCATAGGTCTGACTTTTGTGCTTATTTGTTATGTGCATTATTTTTTTTCGCTTTTTACTGCAAGTATGGAGGTTTACTTAAAATGTGTGTATTCTTAAACTTCAGTGTAACAAACGTTGTGTACCACGTGTATTCTAGCAGATCACGGTTACAACACAGTGTAATACATGTTGTGTGGGGCTTTTTTGTTTTTCTGTCAACTCTGTTTTTTGCTTTCATTTTTATGCTCAAATCCTGGGTAGTGTAAGATCAGAAAATGGTTAAGCATATGTGATTTTTATGGAGGGAACTGGTTGTCAAGTCTTCATGGGTGCCCCCACGGTCATCAGACTAAGGGAGGGATGGATGGGGGGAGGGGGGGGGAGAGAGAGAGAGAGAGAGAGAAGAGAGAGAGAGAGAGAGAGAGAGAGAGAGAGAGAGAGAGAGAGAGAGAGAGAGAGAGAGAGAGAGAGAGAGATTTTATTTTCTATTAATCGTAAACTGTTATGGACTTTTGGGAAATACTTGACTGTGGATTCTGTGTGCATTTGCTTCAACCCCCTTTTTCATGTTTATTTTACCCCCCCCCCCCCCCCCCCCAAGTCCAGTGCATTTCAGCAAGGAAAGCTGGTGGACGTGACTGATAGTTTTCTATTTAAAGCTTGTTTTTCCCACTTTTTTTCTTGTCAATCACATATTGAACACTTAAAATTGAAACTGATGAAAGTTTTCATGAAATCGATTACTAAAAGCAGATGTCCACAAATGTAAGAAATATGCAGTTAATTGGATTCTTTTTTACCATTGGGTCACTAGACTTAACTTCTTTTCGTCTGCATAAACACCAAAAGTAATCGGTACTTCTGAGCGTGACCGAATAAAAATTAATTTTTTCACAATTTTCATCCTTACATAGTACTGCCCTGTTTTGAATGAATCACATGCCTTTAAATTGACATGTTTACAACTTTTAATTTGCATTAATTGATTAAATTTTCATTTTTGAGGCTAAACATTTCTTAGCATTATCTGGGAAGTTGATTAATTGGTTTAGTTGCATGTATCCATTTTTTTTTTTAAAATGCCCCAAATTTTCCCATTCAAAGTAATAGATAGCGTATGTGAATAGCTTGTTGTCTGTATTACTTCTCGATCATAAACAACCTAAAGGACATGGTGTGAAGCACATATTTAACTATCCTCGTATAAATTTTTTAGATAATGGTTTTGTATAGTATCCTGTAGATTTTGTTGAATTTATTCAGTTGGTACACTCCATTTTATTTGCTGCCCTCTACCCTTTTCTATCATTCCATGGTCAAAACTAGCTTTATGTGCATCATTTCAAATTATATTTCTGTTAAAGCTGAGTTTTAGGTGTTTATTTTAAATATATCTTGTATACGACGCTACTTTTCTCGAATTGATTTTTATTCCTATGATACGTGACCCGAAACTCTGTCAATAGCATGTTTAGTTTCATTTTGCTTTTTGCTTTGTAAATGTACTAATTGCTTTGCTCTATTAGACTAGTATATTTCATTAAACCTTTTTTTTTTCTTTTTTGCTCCTGGCCCAGTCGAGCTTGTTCTGTAATCCCGACTGGAATGTACAAAGGTGTGGATAAGCGTTTGCAACTTAGTTTGGAGACCTATATAATATGTGATCATCTGAATATTTAGAGAAAATAATTGCATGTCCCTCTTTCAAGGATCAACAAAAAAGTTGTTTGTAAACAGTATAACTTCCTTTTTTTCTGTATGTCGTAACAACCCTGTTTAAAATTGATAGTATGTTTACCTTAAAGATGTTGAAAATAGTGGTGAGCACACACCAATGACATTTGACTGCCCAACTGACTTTCTTCCCATATTTATATATATTTAAATTTTATTACGAGAATTCAAATTTAATTTCAAGTTCTTTCGAGGATAACAAGCACTCGTCTGCCTTTTTACATTTAGTCCCCTTATGTATGCAGTTTTGTCAGTTTTGTCATCCGTTCCCACCGGCACAAATGGCCTATTCTTTCAAAAAGCGGAACAGGTTTTAACGTGTGCGCAAGATGTTTTGCGTGCGTTCGCACACAGGACTTCGGTTTATAATCTCACCCGAAGTCCTTGAGAAAAACAGAAGTTTTACACAACTTCCTCTTTCAAATTATACAAGCTAATATTTTGCCCTTGTACATCGAGGGTGTCTGTGTTTTTTTAGCTGTAAAAATAGCATGGCTTTAAGTAAACATTGTATAACCGCTGTATTTTAAAGGCAAAGTGGAATGAATGCACCGTGCTGATCTGAGATATTCCAAATGATGGTGCGAAAATTGAAAAATGAACAAAAGTCAGTTGGTCAGTCATTGTCACTGCTGGTCAGAGCATTGGGAAAAGCCTACCTCCCCCTTCAGCCAAAAAAAC
The DNA here is from genome assembly GCA_030674155.1 of Stramonita haemastoma. Lineage (NCBI taxonomy): Eukaryota > Metazoa > Mollusca > Gastropoda > Neogastropoda > Muricidae > Stramonita > Stramonita haemastoma. Next base: position 25,252,236 of record CM060317.1, read on the forward strand.
CCAAAAACGCTGGAATGGGGTTGGGTAGCCGGCTCGCAGCTAAAATAGATCACATGAAAAGGTAAACTTCAGAATGAGTTTTAAAAAACGATAACCAAAACTAGATAAGTCGTGTGAATAAGCACAAAAACGCAAGACCAAAAATAAAACAAAAATGTGTCCAAGGTATTTGTTCAGAGTGCCATTCATGACTGACTGTGTGTATTGCAAGTGATGTGCAAGATCTCGAATGCATAAATTATGCTCTCTCTCTCTCTCTCTCTCTCTCTCTCTCCTCTCTCTCTCTCTCTCTCTCTCTCTCTCTCTCTCTCTCTGTCTCTCTGTCTCTCTCTCTCTCTCTCTCTCTCTCTCTCTCTCTCCTCTCTCTCTCTCTCTCTCTCTCTCTGCCATTGTGTGCCAGTGGGAACAGATAAGATTTACAAAACTGCATACACACGAGGACTGGATGAAAAAAAGCGCGTGCGTGCTTATTCCATTATCCTCGATATAAAAGAATAAATAAAATAAAGTCTGTCTGTCTGTCTGTCTGTCTGTCTGTCTGTCTGTCTGTCTGTCTGTCTGTCTGTCTCTCTGTCTCTGTCTCTCTCTCTCTCTCTCTCTCTCTCTCTCTCTCTCTCTCTCTCTCTCTCTCTCTCCTCTCCTCTCTCTCTCTTTCTTTCCCCCTCCCTCACATTCAATTGTACACAATCAGTTCATCATAAACCCTTGCTGAGTAGGTGGTGTCCTGCGAATGCTAGTATAAAAAATCTGGGTATGGCTGTGGCGGGGTGATGGAAATGAGCGGCGTGGGCACAAGAGGTAGTGAACATCACAGAAAAAGAGGCAGCAAAAAAAAACAAAAAACTAAACGAAAAAACGCACAATCTTTTCTCTTCTGTACTCAACGGAACACTTCGTGCTAATGCGCCACGCTTTGAATTCCCCCCCCCTCCCCACTATTCCTTTCTTTAAGACTACTGAATTTCATCACGGTGCTTTGAATTACCTCCCCTGGAAAAGAACACTATTGCCTTCTTTCCTGTTACTAAAATTCATAAAGGACTGCAGCTTCAGGGGAGGTAATTCAAGAAACCTACAAAATAACTACTCGACACATAATTCTGCTGTATCTCTACTTTTGCACATGTTACATCCTTTAAAACAGGAGAAATATAGTTTTGACTCTCGATATTTAATGATGAATAGTTATGGTGTTCGACATCATAAGGCACCTTAAAAATTAAATAACGTGTACTGTCAGAAAAAAACAGGTTTCGTATTTCTCTCTCTCTCTCTCTCTCTCTCTCTCTCTCTCTCTCTCTCTCTCTCTCTCTCTCTTCTCTCTCTCTCTCTCTCTCTCTCTCTCTCTCTCTCTCTTAAGGGCTGGTTGGAAAGAAAAAAAAGTCTACGAATGCATATATGTCACCTTTGAAAAATAGACTATTCATTCATTCATTCATTCATTCATTCATTCATTCATTCATTCTCTCTCTCACTCTCTCTCTCTCTGTGTCTCTAATTAATCCAAAATGGGCAAAGTCAAATACAGGACACAGCTCCTGACTATGAAAGTGTTATACATAAACCAGTTTAATCTTCAACTATTTTCCCATTGTCACTAAATGCAACCAAGGTCTCCTTTGCGTGATCCTGTTCTCTGAATCCTGTCACCAATTCATCTCTACGGCCATCACATGAACCCTTCAGGATGCTTTGGGCCGGAAGAAAGGGCCGTCATCGACAGTTCGTGTCAGAGTTACAGTTCCTGACGAGCATTTCGCGACCTGTGTGTGGAGGAGATTGTTTGAACTTGACATCGCCTCAGGTGCTGATGTACAATCTGATACGCAGGACAAGGGAGGACAAGATTGTGGTCACAGAGAAATGAGATGAAGAAGAAAAGATGGACAATTCATTTGTTGATTGTGTTGAGCTATGTTGCGTTGTGTTGTGATGTAATGTGTGGTGTTGTGTTGTTTTACCTTGTCCTGTCTTTTATTTATTTATTTATTTTTGTACAAAGTTTAATGAAGCAATATTTCTCTGCATAAAAGTTGAGTGTCTGTTCCCTGCTAAAGCGTATTAACATGGTACTGGAAATATTATTTTCTTGCTTTTCTTTTTCTTTCCTTTTCTTTTTTAATTGCTCCTGCATTTTTTTTGGTTTTTGTATGAAAGTGGGTTTTCAATAACATACAGGCAAGACTTTCACTGCCATTGTTTGGTGTGTGTGTGTGTGTGTGTGTGTGTGTGTGTGTGTGTGCGTGCGTGCGTGCGTGCGTGTGTGTGTGTGTGTGCGTGCGTTTGTGCGTGCTTACGGTTTGTGTGTGTGTGTGTGTGTGTGTGTCTGTCTGTCTGTCTGTCTGTGTGGATAGGATTTAAATGGGCCACCTCTAGTTTTCTAATTAAGCGTGTCGTTTGTAGAGCACCTAGGATGTCTTCAGTGATGAATCAGGCAATTAGGTTTCCCTCTCTTTTAAAAGAAATAATAACACCCCCAGCAAAATGGTAATTCCTTCTCACACATTTGGATGTGTCTCTACTTTTCTTTGCGAATGATTCAAACAAATTCCAGTTTTAATCCATAAAATTCCAGAGTTTTTTTTGTCATGGACTTCCTGTGAAGCTCTGATTTATGTCATTAAAAGGATTACATTAATTACAGGGTCATGCGAAGTTGCTGGTCTTAATTCTACAGGCATATAAATAAGCAGACCCTCACATCCAGAAGGCATTCTTTTCCTAGTATTGAAGCTTTGCATGACATGACTATTCCGAGAAAAAAAAGTTAGGGCTTTTGTTTTCGTTTTGTTTTTGCAATAGGTGAGCATCCTAAAAAAAATGATGAAATGATGTGACATATTGCTGTACTTTTTTCGTGTGTATGTGTGTGTATGTGTGTGTGTGCTCTCTCTCTCTCTCTCTCCTCTCCTCTCTCTCTCTCTCTCTCTCTCTCTCTCTCTCTCTCTCTCTCTCTCTCTCTCTCTCTCTCTCTCTCTCTCTCTCCCTCCCTCCCTCCCTCCCTCTCTCTCTCCCTCTCTTACTTATCACCCTACCTGTCTGCCTATCTCTGTCTATAATTATGAAATAAAGAGAACGTTACAACAAACTGCATACATAACGTCTGTTTACGACATACATGTAAACCAAAAGACAATAAACAGCACAGCAGCGTAAGATGTATGCAGGGGGAGAGAGAGGGGGGAGAGGAAGGGGGAGAGGAGGGCGAGAGAGGAGGGAGGAGGAGGGGAAGGGGATGCTGACAGGGACATGGCAGTGACCTTTTCCCCACCCTCAGCATCCACGCTGAAAGACCCTGCTACTGCCTGATGTCATTATATGAAGGGAGGAGGGAATCGATCCCTCTAGCCGGCCATGCTTGTCCCTGATCCACATCCCCCCTTCTGGCTCGTGCTATCCCCTGTGGTGCGTGACGATTTTTTTTCTCTCTTTCTATTTCTTTTTCTTTTTTTCCCTTCTTCTTCTGGTTCGGATATTGAGCATGAGGGTTTTTAGAGAAGTAGGAAGATTGGGAAAAGAGACTTTGGAAAAAGGCAGGAGGGAGGAAGGGAGGGAAGGAATGAAAGAGGCAGAGACAGTCAGCGCAAACATTGTGAGGCTTCTTCTTCTTCTTCTTCTTCTTCTTCTCCTTCTTTTTCTTCTTCTTCTTCTTCTTTCTCATGACCGGAACGGTCATGGAGGAGACTAGACATGAGAGACGATTCTGCAGCCAGCCGTCGCCATCCAGCCCTGTCCTCCGCCTTCGGAATGAGTGTTGGACTGTCCAGGCGGGAGGCGGACGGATGCAAATGGAGGAGACAGAAAGATGAAAGAATGACGTGTGGGTGAAAGGAGAAGAAGAAGGAGGAGGAGGAGAAGGAGGAGGAGGAGGAGAAGGAGGAGGAGGAGGAGGAGGAGGAAGAAGAAGAAGAAGAAGAAGAAGAAGAAGAAGAAGAAGAAGAAGAAGAAGAAGAAGAAGAAGAAAATAAAAGAAGAAAATAAAAGAAGAAAAAGGAGGAGGAGGAGGAGGAGGAGGAGATAAATACAGACAGATAAAGACATAAACAGAGAGACAGACAGAAAAAAACATGTGTGTCTGCGCACGTGCGCGCGTGCGTGGTGTGTGTGTGTGTGTGTGTGTGTGTGTGTGTGTGTGTGTGTGTGTGTGTGTGTGTGCGTGTCTTAGACAGGTGCATATATGCACACCCTACCTGTAAACTTCTTCTTCCTCTATTCACAGATCACCAAAAACCAACAACAACACACACACAGGCGCGCAAACAAATGCTCATCAAACTCTACACGAAAATACATCTTGCACTCTGGCTGATTGAAGAACTGACAGATCAAACGAACTCCTTTTCACTTTTGGCAAAATAAAACTTTCTTTCGCGTGATTTCCTTCTCTGAATTCGGTTACAGCTTCCACCTCTGCTGCCATCAAACGCGCCATTCCCGCCTCTCTCCCGCCACCGGCGAAGGGAGATCATTCACAATCCCTGTCAGGGTAACGACCCCTGGCATGCATTTGTCGACATCCGGAGAGGTCAGGCAGGAATTGAGCAACAACATGGCATGCCTAGGAAGAAAATGGATAGTCTGAGTCCTGAAATCGGAGATATGAGAGTGTTCGAAATAAAGCTGTTTTTGTTGTTGTCGCCTTTTCCCTAGTCTAACACCCTGCGGGATCATCCAGAATATACAATTTTTGTTTTGCATTTTTAAAAGGACTAATGGTTGACCGTGGCGTTGATACAAGGAGCGATAGTAGAAGGGGCTTTAAATCTACTTTTAAATCTGTATAAAGTTGCACAATTTCAATCTGATATTTCAATTTGACGAGGTGACAGCTCTGATATAGCCTTTGCGGTCGGCAAAACGATAAACAAAGTCATCGTACTGGACTGACAGGGTCTAATGGCTAGTCATTTGGATGATTCCCGGTTCTTACTAGTTTGCACCGTAGAATAAAATCAGACTTATACAAGGAGAGGAAAATTTTAATGCAGTAAAGGAAAGCTCATAACACATAAAGGCATCCTTTATTGAACATCACCATGCATTGTTTTACATATCTTGTAATCATCTCAATTGTCAAGGCAACATGGATGACTTGACAACCAGCGCTCTGCATTTTTCCCTGTGTTCTGCCTCTCGCAACGCTGCACTCACTCAGCCTTAGGCCAATCTAGACTGAGATGTTGTCCTCCTTGTCCTTTTCCTTTACCCTGATAAGGCCGGGGACTGGGTGTAAAAAAGCACACGAGTGCTTATTCATTATCCTCGAATTCAAAGAATTTGCCTTGCCTTGCCTTTGCTTTGCCTTGCCTTTCTTGGTGTTTGGATCATTATCATTGTTGTTGTTTAGCTAAAGGATTTTTTTTATAATTTTGATCTTATCCCTGATAAGGGCGAAGACTGGATATAAAAAAGCACCCGAGTGCTCATTCATTATCCTCGAAATAAAAGATTTTTCCTTGCCTTGTCTTGCCTTGCCTTGCCTTGCCTTTCTCATCCTCCCATTATCTTTGCACTGCGCCTTGTAGCATTGCCTTGGTAGATCCTGTTGCTCGAGAAATGTGCACACACTACTTCAGTTTTCGTCTCCGTCGTCATCGTCGTTATCGTCGAACGCTCAAACAGCAACTTGGTTTGTCAGATACGTAATGTCAGTTTGGCATGTCACATACGTAATGTCAGTTTGGCATGTCAGATACGTAATGTCAGTTTGGCATGTCAGATACGTAATGTCAGTTTGGCATGTCAGATACGTAATGTCAGTTTGGCAT
>CM060317.1:25263003-25268003 GCA_030674155.1 Stramonita haemastoma
GATATGAGAGACACAGCGAGACAGACAAACAAGAGACAGGCAGACAAACAGACAGAGAGACAGACAAGAAACAGACAGAAACACAGAGAGAGAATGAGAGAGACACAGAGAGAGAGGCAGACAGACAGCCGTATACAGACAAACACAAGACAGATAGAGAGAGACAGAGACAAGAAAGGCAAAGAGAGAGAGAGAGAGAGAGAGAGAGAGAGAGAGAGAGAGAGAGAGAGAGAGAGAGAGAGAGAGAGAGAGAGAGAAGAGAGAGAGAGAGAGAGAAGAGAGAGAGAGAGAGGAGGGAGGGAGAGGAGGGCCAAAGACATAAAGAATAATAAAGCAGGGACAGCGATATTAATGCTGCTATCTTTGATATCTGGCATCTCTTGACAGCAGTACTCAGCATTCTTCCTTGAAATCATTGTGGGGAATTTTTTGCCCTCATCCAATTTGAGACAAACATTCTAATGACGGATCTGAAATCACCACCATTGATCTCTTTTAATTCTTTTTATCTTTTAGCAGTTAAAGACGAGCCTCAAACATCTTTGTGGGTTTCTAATCAATTCCAGTGACAATGACGACGATGTTGTGAAGATAAGAATAATAATAATAATGCTGGCCAAAGGAATGAAAATACAAAATTTTGTTGTGTGTGTGAGAGAGAGAGAGAGAGAGAGAGAGAGAGAGAGAGAGAGAGAGAGAGAGAGAGAGAGAGAGAGAGAGAGAAGAGAGAGAGAGAGAGAGAGAGAGAGAGAGAGAGAGAGAGAGAGAGAGAGAATATATATATGAAAATATATGAAGACGCCTATAATTTTCTTTTTTCTCAATTTCTTTTGCATTTAAGGATTTTTTTCTCCTCAAAGGAGATCTCATTGCAAACCGGATATTTTATAACATAACGCAAAAAATAACATCAAAGAGAAAATGATGAAAAGCTTAATTTGAATTACAAAAAGAAAAATAAACCCTAGACAGATCTCGTCTTCTTCTCTTTTCCTTGCCGACAAATGAAAATAGATTCCCTAGTGAGTTTGCTATAACAGTCATTTGAGCAAAACAAGCACGACAATAATAGTTGTAGGGATTAGAGATGAGAGGCCTAGTTACGACTATACTCCAATAAAAACTGTATTCGCTATTACGTTGGTAATGATGACAATAATGATTAATGTAATGATACCGAGTATTTTTCATATAACATAATTTAACGAACCCAAATATGCGCTAACTTACATAATGTCTCATTTCTCTTCTTAACTAACAGTATAATCATTTCACCAGGCTACACAAAACTTGCTCATTGATGATGTAACGACAACGAAAATTACAACTTAAGGGCCCAAGATTAGTAATCATCGAATAGTAGTCTGAATCAGATCTAAGAGCTTGACCACATGCTGCGATTCATTGGACTATTAAAACTACGAGCGTAGGTTCAATAGCAGTCTCAGCATACCGGTTTTAGTTGTTTTGTTTCACCGACAGGGGGGCCATTAGTTTAAGAATATGATGTATATGGTACAGGACGTCTGCTGGTAAAACGACCAGAGGGTGTGTTGATCGGTGGTTAGAGGTAACCGCCTGCCTAGAAAACCAAAAGTCCGGGTCGGAGTGTACGGTGGTTCAAATCCCGTTTGGGCCCAACCCCCCCCCCCCCCCTCCATCCATTAGATCATGAGTGATGGTCTTGGTGTGCGAGTCTTTCGGATGAGACGATAAACCGAGGTCCTGTGTGTTACATATCATTATTTCGTGCACTTTAAAGAACCCACGGCAACAAGAGGGTTGTCCCTGGCAAAATTCTGTAGAAAAAAGCCACTCTGATAGGGAAACAAAAACAAAAAAACTGCAGACAGGAAAAATAAAAATAAAATAATAATGGGTTGTGCTACACTTGTGTCGACGCGCTCTCCCCCGGGGAGAGCAGCCCGAATTTCACGCAGAGAAATCTGCTGTGAGATAAAGTGGTATAAATAGATAAATAAATAAATAAACGAATATTTAAAACTACACAACCTGATACCTGAGCCAAGCCTCGGGTAGGCTTACATGCTGATTGTAGTCGTGTTCCCAAACTCTCCCTTGCTCTAACATACTTGATCTTGAACATATGTGTCTGTGAGCAAGAATGGGGGTGAGGTTGGGGGTTGGGGGATGCAAGTGAGACATTGGCAAGTCCGCGTGTATCTTGACCCACAGGGTATCATACTAAAACTACCATACTTAAACCACCACACACCGTCCATGTAACTTGTTAATGTAACCTGACCCATGCTATCATAAAAACTGCCATACTTAATCCAGCACGCACCACCCAAAATCGCAACTTTAGCACCATGATGACAACAAACCCATCGATAGGGAAACAAATACAGTTGCATGCAGGAAAAAGAAAAAAAAATGGGTAGGCGCTGCACATGTGGCGACGCGCTCTCCCCGGGGAGAGCAGCCCGAATTTCACGCAGAGAAATCTGCTGTGACATAAAGTGGTACAAAATACAAAAAAAAAGAAAAAAAAAAAACTTCACCACTTGACTTTTGTGCCCTTGTTAAGATTGAAGAGTAAGTTTTTAATACACAAGTCATCAACGGAATCTTACATGGTTGTTTTGCCATAATCTGTTTTTTTTGTTGTTGTTGTTTTTTTATTCTTTTGACAGTTTGTTGATCGTTGATCGTTGATTCAAACTCAGCTCAACCCAAAATGTCTTCATCGTGGCTGTTGTCTGTGGGAGGTCCACGCAATGTCAAAAGAGTTCGCCATTAATTTTCTCCCTGTGTCTGCTTAGTTCTACAATCTCCTGTAGCCCTCTCAGACCACTGATCTCAGTGATGTTGGCAATGTAGGATGTTTGTGCTCTGCCTCTTTTCTTTCTGCCCTCAACATTACTTGGGGAACCGTCGTCATCAGATTTGCCCGTGTGCATGACCAACGTGATTTTTCTGCCGGTTTTTCTATGTTTTATTTTTCTATTTTATTCTTTTATATCGAGGATAATGGGATAAGCACTCTCGTGCTTTTTTACAGCCAGTCCCCGTGTGTATGCTGTTTTGTAAATGTCATCTGTTCCCACCGGCACACTATGGCCTACTCTTACGAAAAGCAGAACTGCGTGCATATTCGCACACGGGGCCTCGGTTTACAGTTTCATCCGAAGGACTTATATGTGCCGTGTGTGTGTGTGTGTGGTGTGGTGTGTGTGTGTGTGTGTGTGTGTGTGTGTGTGTGTTGTGTATGTGTGTGTGTGTGTGTGTGTGTGTGTTGTGTGTGTGTGTGTGTGTGTGTGTGTGTGCATGTTTGTGTATGTGTGTGTGTTTCATCCTGTCTTTTTTCTTTATCAATCCCATTTCTGTCTTCTTCTCTCTCTTTTTCACACTTGCTCACTCACTCACTAACTCACTCACACGCGCGCTCGCACACACACACACACACACACACACACACACACACACACACACACACACACACCACACACACACACACACACACACACACACACACACACACACACACACACACACACACACACACACACACACACGATACACACAAACACCCTGTGCATGCTCGTTTGCAGGTTTAAAGCTCTCCTCTCTCCTCTCTCTCTCTCTCTCTCTCTCTCTCTCTCTCTCTCTCTCTCTCTCTCTCTCTCTCTCTCTCTCTCTCTCTCTCTGCCCCCTCATATCTGAAAATGAAAAGATTTTGTTTTAAAAAGAACAGGCTGATCACAGACTGTGAAGACTTGACTGAACCAATCAAATTCCTTTGTGACTCACACGTGATCGTCCGGGACTTTTGGCCTGTCGCCGTGATGCATGTCACATCACACAACCTTTGATGTCTGTGAAGAGAGAGGGAGAAGAAAAGAGGAGAAAAGAGAGAGGGACAGAGAGAGAGAGAGAGAGAGAGGAGAGAGAGAGACAGAGAGACAGAGAGACAGAGACAGAGACAGAGAGACAGAGAGATTAGGGCTGTTCCATTTCAAGCATTTCAGCCATTTCGGATTTTTAAAATTGATCAGCATTTGTAGTTATTGTCATATGTTATCTGCTAATGATTTGGCAAAACTTGGAAGAAAAACAATACCGCAGGGTTTAAGAAAGCAAGCAAACAAACAAAGAAACCAACCAACGGAGATAACAAAACATTGCTGTCAGACGTGTTGAATATCAAAGAATTATGCCATTAAATCTGTTGGTCTGTTTGTCTCTCTGTCTCTGTCTCTGTCTGTCTGTCTGTCTGTCTGTCTGTCGCTGTCTGTCTGTCTGTCTTGTCTCTCCTTCTCTCCTCTTCTCTCTCTCTCTCTCTCTCTCTCTCTCTCTCTCTCTCTCTCTCTCTCTCCTCTCTTCTCTCTCTCTCTCACAATTCACATGTGTAGTGCATATGCGCGCACGCACACACACATACACACACCACACACTCACACACATACTCACCACACAACACACACACACACACACACACACACACTCACACATCACACACATACACACACACACACACAACAACACACACACATACACACACACAACCACATACATACAACACACACACTACACACACACACACACACACACACACACACACACACACACACACACACACACACACACACACACACACACACACAACACACACACACTGGGGGGACGGGATGACCCGGTGGTTAGAGTAATGTGCGTTGCACTCGTGATCTGCTGACGACCCTGGTTCGAATTTCGTTCTAGAGGATTTTTTTATCTGGAGTTGACATCAGTGCAGATTCCATCTCCCCCAAAAGTCCTTCGGATGAGACTATAAACCGAGGTCCCGCGTGCGAACGCACGGAGAATTTCTTGTGTATACATTAAAACCTGTTCTGCTTTTCGGATGAGTAGGCCATTGTGTCCCGGTGGGAACGGATGACAAAATTTACAAAACTGCATAAACATGGGGACAGTATGTAAAAAAAAAAAGCACATGCATGCTTGTTCCATTATCCTCCAAAGAAAAGAATTTTAAA
>CM060317.1:25285503-25288003 GCA_030674155.1 Stramonita haemastoma
AGTAGTAGTAGTAGTGTAGTAGTAGTAGTAGTAGCAGCAGCAGCAGCAGCAGCAGCAGTAGTAGTAGTAGTAGTAGCAGCAGCAGCAGCAGCAGCAGTAGCAGCAGCAGCAGCAGCAGCAGCAGTAGCAGCAGCAGCAGCAGCAGCAGCAGCAGTAGTAGTAGTAGTAGTAGTAGTAGTAGTAGTAGTAGTAGTAGTAGTAGTAGTAGTAGTAGTAGCAGCAGCAGCAGCAGCAGCAGCAGCAGTAGTAGTAGTAGCAGCAGCAGCAGCAGCAGCAGCAGCAATAGCAGCAGCAGCAGCAGCAGCAGCAGTAGTAGTAGTAGTAGTAGTAGTAGTAGTAGTAGTAGTAGTAGTAGTAGTAGTAGTAGTAGTTAGTAGTAGTAGTAGTAGTAGTAGTAGCAGCAGCAGCAGCAGCAGCAGCAGCAGTAGCAGAAGTAGCAGCAGCAGCAGAATAAATAGTACCAGTAGTAGCAGCATATTTTTGTACCAATGGTAGCAGCTGAATAACTAATACCAGTACCAACAACAGAATAATCAGTACCAGTAGCACTAGCAGAATAATTAGTATAAATAGCAGCTGAATAATTGTTTAAAGTAGCAGAAGAAGAGCAGTTTAGTACCAGTAGTATCAGCAGAGCAATTAGTACTGGTCAGTAGTAGCAGTAGAATGATTAGTACCTGTAGTAGCAGCAGAATAATTTGTATCAGTAGTGGCAGAAGAGTAATTAGTACCAGTACTAGTAGTAGCAGTAGAATAATTAGTGCCAGAAAAAGCAGCAGAATAATTAGTACCAGAAAAAGTAGCAGAATGATTAGTACCAGTAGTAGCAGCAGAACAATTAGTACCAGTAGTAGCAGCAGAACAATTTTGCACCAGTAGTAGCAATAGAATAACTAGTACCAGCCGTAGCAGTAGAATGATTAGTACCAGAAAAAGCAGAAGAATAATTAGTACCAGAAGAAGCAGCAGAACAATCAGTATCAGTAGTAGCAGCAGAACAATTAGCACCAGTTAGTAGCAGCAGAGTAACTAGTACCAGCAGTAGCAGTAGAATAATTAGTACCAGCAGTAGCAGTAGAACAATTAGTCCCAGCAGTAGCAGCATGATAATTAGTACCAGCAGTAGCAGCAGAATAATTAGTACCAGTAGTCACAGCAGAATAATTAGTAGTAGTAGTAGTAGGTAGTAGTTAGTAGTAGTAGTAGTAGTAGTAGTAGTAGTTAGTAGTAGTAGTAGTAGTAGTAGTAGTAGTTAGTAGTAGTAGTAGTATCCAGCAGTAGCAGCAGAATAATTAGTACCAGCAGTAGCAGCAGAACAGTTAGCACCAGTAAGCAGCAGCAGCAGAATAATTAGTACCAGCAGCAGCAGCGCATTAATTTGTACCAGCAGTAGCAGCAGATTTATTTGTACAAGTAGTAGCAGAGCATTAATTTGTACCAGTAGTAGCAGCGGAATGCTTAGGGCCAGAAGTAGCAGTAGAATAATTGTGACGCTCCACCACATAAGGAGTCGCATTGCACCAGAGGTCAATTTTTTAGTTATTGACAAGCTACTAATCTGCAATAAAAGGGCTATCCAATACAAAAAAACAGATTGAAAATCGGACAATTCTGTGCAAAGATATTACAAATTGAAATGATAGACTGCAAGATGTGACAAAATGAGAAACGGGCAAGTTTATTTTCGTAAAAGGTTGTCAGAATGAGGGCTTAGGTATTTTCAAAACACAGTTAAAAGCAAAAGGAATAAAAACTATGCCTTGATATTTTAATTTTATTATAAGGTAGATAAACGGACATAGTTTAATAATCAATCAAAATCTCAAAATTGACAACTTGACCCCCATCTGCCTTTAATGGCTCCTAGCGCAAAATTGGGCAATGTGCTAAGCGACTCATTTCGTGGTGGAGCGTCACAATTAGTTCCAAAGTTAGCACTTTAGTCAACATCAGAGACAGCAGCAAAATAATCAGCACCAGTAGTAGCAGTTCTGGGTGTGCCTGAAAATATATCTTTAAAAAAAAGAACTAAAAATGTAGTCAATGAAAATAAAAGAAACACATACAACAGTAGATAAAAAAAACGAAACACAGACTACAGTAGATGATTAATTGTACTTGTTTATTATTTGTGTTATATAAGGATAGGTCGAATGCAAGCGCTTTGATTTGTTTTTGCAAGATATGTTGCTATATAGATTCCATGTATCATCATTATTATAGGAAAGTGAAGTAGCGAGGTAGAGGAAATGGGCGCCGCCCTCAATATGCTGGCCCCTGGAGAAGCTGAGGTCTCTGACGCATCGCTCTCCTATGACCGCCTAGGTTATGGGACACCTTTACCTTTACCATTTTAGGTTACAAAAAGCTTTAAAGAGCATAATAAAAACTTCTATGTACAGAAATACATAATTATAAGAAAATGTCAAATGGGAAAATAAAACTGCAAAATGGACATCCTGTGTCGATCCTAGTGTTTACAACATGAATACCTGGTCAC
>CM060317.1:25293003-25295503 GCA_030674155.1 Stramonita haemastoma
TCTCTCTCTCTGCTCTGTTTATGTCTCAGTCTTTCTACCTTGTGTGTGTGTGTGTGTGTTTGTGTGTGTGTGTGTGTGTGTGTGTCTGTCTGTCTGTGTCTGTCTGTCTGTCTGTCTGTGTCTGTCTGTCTGTCTGTGTGAATGGGGAGGGGGGGGTGTGGGGGTTGTGGTGGATACCCACACACCCTCATATAAAAAAATCAGTCAGCAATTCCCAGTGCACTAAGCTGGGGTCAGGGATGTGTTTCTATAAATAGGCAGGACCCAGAAGGACTGGCTGACACTATACTGGGCCTATAGCCCTCACCTCACCTCTCCCAGTGAGATGCCTGCGAACTAAACACCACTGCTATCTAAGTAGGCCAAGGAAACATTCTGTGTGTGTGTGTGTGTGTGTGTGTGTGTGTTGTGTGTGTGTGTGTGTGTGTGTGTGTGTGAGTGTGTAAGTGTGTGTGTGTGTGTGTGTGAGTGTGTAAGTGTGTGTGTGTGTGTGTGTGTGTGTGTGTGTGTGTGTGTGTGTGTGTGTGTGTGCGTGTTTGTGTGTGTGTGTGTGCACGTGTTTGTGTGTGTGTGTGTGTGTGTGGTGTGTGTGTGTGTGTGTGTGTGTGTGTGTGTGTGTGTGTGTGTGTGTGTGTGTGTGTGTGTGTGTGTCGCGCGTGTGTGAAGAGTAGACCCAATTTAAAAAACTTTATTGTTCTGTATCTGTGCTTATTTTTGTGCGTGCCTGTTGTCATGTGTTCATCCATCTATGTGTCTGTCTGTTTATTAGTCTCTGATGTCTCTTTGTATGTATGTGTGTGTATTGTGTGTGTGTGTGCTTGCAAATTTGTATGCTTATGAGTGAGTGAAGGAGTGAGTGAGTGAGTGACTGTTTGTGTGTGTATGTGTGTGTGTCTGTGCCTTTGTGTTGTATGTTTGAGACAGAGAGTGACAGAGACAGAGAGACAGACAGAGACATAGAGAATGTTTGTGTGTGTGTGTGCTGTTGTTGTTGCTGTTGCTGTTGCCGTTATTGTTGTTGTCGCCGATGTTGTTTTCCTCTAAACATGACCTTTAGCACAAAAAAAAAAGATATATAGAAAAGGCCAACAGACACATTTTGCAAACAATAAGCCAGAGCAATGCCCCTTTTCCTATCTGAAAATAATGAAAGGTTCAGAACCCAGTTACTTACAGTTATTTTCCTTAGTGTATTTCAGAAGAAGGAAAGGTTAATTCCCTTGTTTATCATTCTCTTAAAATTGACAAACATCCTTCACGTTCACCTGTCCCATAGTCCCACAGTCCGTGAGGGCACCACTAAAGATTTTGCAACCAGCTTCCTCCACTCCCCATGGTCCTCTGCCCTCCATAGCAGATCGCTCCACCAAGTTCCTCCATTCCCTTGACAAAGATACACAACTATATATTAACCCTTTTGGAGTTCTAGCTATTGATTAATGGGCAATAGGAAAACTGTGAAGCAGGACAAAAACAAAAACAAAGGACAATTTAACTGATCCAAAAATCATAAAGCAGCCTGACTTGTGCTTACAGATCTTTAGAAATAAAAATTATATAGAGTAACCATGCATCATTTGCCGCCACCCAATCTATTCATATAAAGGAAGCTTAGGAGGAAGAAAAGTGGCAGAATGACATAAAGGAAAATATAACTCTCTCAAGTTGTCTCCCATTTGCACTTCTGGCTTCATTCTACATAAGGGAAGAATTGAAAAGGGGAAACAACTTGAAAGAGCAAACCCGTTCATTCAGCAATATACTTTAATCAGTTGTAAGGATTGATTGTCGGAATTCTAAAATGTTCTCTGGAGTTCACAGCTTATCAACGAAATCCCAAGTCATTTAAATACATAAAGAAACCCTTTTTACCTGGATGAACCAATCAAAAGAAGGGAAGTCATAATTAGAAGAAGAAAGGGGTGCTAACTTGTGATCAAGACCAAAGGGGAGAAAGAAGGGAACTAACAATTAGAAGAAGAAAGGGGTGATAGCTGTTGATCAAGCTCAAAGGAAAGAAAGAAAACGGGGAACTAATAATAATAGAAGAAAGGGGTGATAACTTGTGCATCAACAACAAACGCAAGAAAGAGGGGAACTAATAACCAGAAGAAGAAAGGGGCAATAATTATGATCAAGGCCAAACGGAAAAAGAAAATGACAATCAAAAAGAATAATGATTATAAAAAAGAAAAAAGGAAAGCCCTACTAGATGGTTCAGAGGAGTTTATTTTGGAGTTTGTAGCTACAGGCCCATGAAATCCAGAAGAACTTTGGTACAAGCTTTTGTCTGACCCACATTTTGTTGTTGTTCTTGTTTTATTTTGCTTCATGTTTCTGTTTTTTTTTATAGCAAATCTGGGCTCTCCATGAATGGGTTCTAGTGCAGTCTTACTTTAAGGCAAAGGTTGGAGTCACTTTGAGCTCATTTTTTTCCTGGAATAGTTTATGTGTTTTTTTTAATCCATTCTCTTGCAAGTCCTTTTGGAGATATCTATTT
>CM060317.1:25300503-25310503 GCA_030674155.1 Stramonita haemastoma
GTCTTTGATTGATTTTGCTTTTCTAAGGGGTTGGGTAGGTGGTAGCATCTTCATAAAGGGGTGTTATGTAAGCTTAGCTGTAAACCATGAAAGTGCAGTTTTAAGCTCTCTGCTTTACCCCCCCCCCCCCCACACCCCAACTCATTCTTGTGTTTCGAGAGGTAGATGTCAGTTTTCAAAGTCGAGGAGAGCAGTATATGAAATGCAGCAACAGTAACAGAGAGTAGAAGCAACATCAACAGAAAGCAGCAACAATAGCAGCAGCAACAATAAGCAGCAACAACAAACAACAACAGCACAGCAACAACAAACAACAACACAGCAGCAGCGACAAAGAACAGCAGCAGCAACAACAGCAGCAGCAGCAACACAACAACAGAGCAACAAACAACTGCAGCAGCTACAACGACAACAACAACAACAACAACATCAGCAACAGCAAAGTTACACTAGCATCACACCAACAGAAACAACACAAAAAAACAAAGCATTTGCGTCAACTACTTCTAGTTTTAAGAGATATATCTGAAACCTTTGACGTTCTGACAGCAAAAAAAATGGCCGAATCTTTGTTTTTGCTGCTTTTTGTTTACTTGCTTTTGCTTTTCCTTTTCTTTGTTTGTTTTCCTGCCTACATATTTATATATCAGCAGCTGTGTGTCCCTCGCTATCGATCAGGTACGGGCGTTCTGTTATGTGAGAAACTTGAGGAGACATAGATATATTTATTTCCAACGCCATGTGTCGCGATTGAAATCAGTGTGCAGCATCATAACTTCACTTTGCCTGATGGGAAACAAAAGTGGAAACTGCGATCTTTTTTTTTTCTCAATTAGAAAGTATACTTTGTGTGGGTGTGGGTTTCTCCAAGTCGTCAAAGTAAATAAAGTACTTTTAATCATCCTATGAAAGGCAGTGACAACACTGATCAGTACATAATTGATGGGAATCATAATTTCCAAAATGATGTAAGAAAACTACGTTTTATAATTGTTTAAATATTCCAATATAAAACTTCAAATAAAAAATATCAAAAATCACATTCAGTACGTGTGTGTGTGTGTGTGTGGTGTGTGTGTGTGTGTGTGTGTGTGTGTGTGTGTGTGTGTGTGTGTGTGTGTGTGTGTGTGTGTGTGTGTGTGTGTGTGTGTGTGTGTGTGGTGTAAGTGTGTGTGTAAGTGTGTGTTGTATGTAAGTGTGTGTGTGTGTGAGGTCTGCCTATAATATGTTTGTGTGTTTGCACTGTTTGCTCGCGTATCTGTGTGTGTGTGTGTGTGCGTGCGTGCGTGCGTGTGTGTGCGTGCGTGCGTGCGTGTGTGTAGAAGTGGGAGAATACAAAACATAGTTCGTTACACTCATATCAAAGGCTTTAACGAAGAAGAAGAAGCAAAAAAGAAGTAACAGATTGGAGGCTGGCCTCAAACCCCACTCACCATCCTACCCAACCCTCCACCCCATTGTGTTTTCTCTCTCTCTCTCTCTCTCTCTCTCTCTCTCTCTCTCTCTCTCTCTCTCTCTCTCCTCTCTCTCTCTCTCTCTCTCTCTCTCTCTCTCTCTCTCTCTCTCGACAACATCTTCGTCTCTCTAGTGAAACTTGAGCTAACAAGACCCCTTGGGAAAAGAGACAAGGCAAAGATGTCTCAGATTGTGTAACAGCCGACACAATGAGCCCTGGGAGTGAAAACGAATGTATGATGATTCATGGGATGACGTCATTCTCGCCTCAGGGGGCAGGGGGGGAGGGGGAGGAGTAGGCGGTAAGGGGAGGCGGGGAGGAGGGGTGGGGGGCGAGGGGAGGGGAGGAGTGCTGTACATTGTTGTCTCGAGAGGTTTGTTCAGTCTGGTTTCAAACAGGTCGATTGGCTTTGAATTAGATAATGATTTTTTTTCTCATCCTCGGCTATTTTCAGAGAGAAAAAAAAAAACCCACACACTTCTGTGGTGGTGGTGTTTTGATTTTTTCATCATTAAAATTTTAATAGATAAAAGGTGTGTGTGCGTGCTTGTATCCGTGCGTGCGTAGGTGTAATATATATATATATATATATATAATATAATATATATGTGTGTGTGTGTGTTGTGTATATATATATATATACATACACACATATACACAAAGCACAAGACACACACATGCACACACAAAACTACACCCGACACACATACACACACACACCAACAAACAAACACACATCACACACATCACATCACATCACATCACACAGCACAGCACGCACATCACATCACATACACACTCCTCCAACCCCAACCCCCCTCCAAAAGAACCAAAAAACATAATACAAACACACACACACACTTACACACACACACACACACACCTGCACACACTAACACACACATCCCCCTACACACACACATACACATACACACACACGCACACACACACACACACAACACACACACCACATACACATACACACACACACAGCACACACACACACAAACACACACACACACATTCCCCTAAACACACTAACACACACACACACACACACACACAACACACTCACACACACCACACACACACAACACACTCCACACACACACATTGAAGCAACTTTACCTGGCATCCTATTCACCTGCCTGCAGTGTAGGAGGATCTGTGTCCTCACTGTTTTCTGCCATATCTGTGCCATTATCCTGGCACTCTGGGATGATGGAGCTGATGGCAGGGATGCTCCCTTTAACACCAGAAGATTCTTTGGATAACACTATCCTGGTTGTTTAACAGCTGAGTGTGGCTGGTATGGTTGTTTGTGTTTTTTTTCTTTTGCAAGGTCGTCTTGCCTTGCCCATTTGCAATCATTCCTGTGTCTGTTGTGTTGTTAGGGTCTATGGCAAATATTTTAAGGTCCTTGGTGTTGATGGGTTTTTTTGTATTTCTTAAAAAATAAGGCGGTGATGTTTAATGGATGAGTTTGTGTGTGTGTTAGTGTTAGTGTGTGTGTGCACACACGCGTACGTGTGTATGTGTGAAGTCAAGTCAAATTTTTATTTCCAGATGGTGCACTGAAGAAGCATGATTTGTGTGTGTGTGGTGTGTGTGTGCGTGTGGGGTTGTGAGTGTGTGTTGTGTGTGTGTGTGCACGTGCCCACGCAAAGTGTTTGTTCGTGTCTCTTAAAAATAACACACACGTTCATACACATACACGCATGACCGCACGCAGACCCGCACACACACACACACACACACACAAACACAAACACACAAACACACACACCTAAACACTAACACACATCCACATCTAAACACACATACACACACATACACACATACACACACACTACACTCACACACACTAACACCAACACCACACACACTATAACACACACACACAACCCCCCCCCCCCACACACACCACACACACTACACACACACACATTGAAGCAACTTTACCTGGCAATCCTATTCACCTGCCTGTAGTGTAGGAGGATCTGTGTCCTCTCTGTTTTCTGCCATATCTGTGCCATTATCCTGGCACTCTGGGATGATGGAGCTGATGGCAGGAGTAACACTATCCTGGTTGTTTAACAGCTGAGTGTGGCTGGTGGTGTTTGTTTTTTTTTTTCGCAAGATCGTCTTGCCTTGCCCATTTGCAATCATTCCTGTGTCTGTTGTGTTGTTATGGTCTATGGCAAATATTTTAAGGTCTTGGTGTTGATGGTTTTTTTTTGTGTGTGTATTTTTTGAAAAAAAGTAAGGTTGTGATGTCTACTGGAGAAGTCTGTGTGTGTGTGTGTGTATGATTGTACGGTGCGCGCGTGCACACAAAGTATTTTTTGTGTCTCTTGTAAATACACACACCCTCGCACGCACGCACACATGGGCGCACGTACGCACGTACGCACGCACGCACGCACGCACACACACACATGCACACATTCACACACAACACACACACACACACACACACACGCACACACACACACATGCACACACTCACACACACAAACACACACACACACACACACACACACACACACACACACACACACACACACACACACACAACGACGCGCGCGCGCGCGCGCGCTTGAGTTGATGTGTGACGATACCTTTTAAACTATGAAGATTCCTTTGAGTAACATAATCATGGTTGTTAAACAGTTGAGTGGGCTTTCTTGCGAGATCGTCTTGCCCATCTGCAACTAATCCTGTGTTGTTTGATAGGATTTATGGCAAATATTACAAGGTTCTTTGTGTTGATGGTTTTTTTTTTCTCCCGTATTTAATGATAATCATACTGTGATGTTTGATGAAGGCACTTTGTGTAAGTGTATGTATACAGAAATTATAAAGGAATAAATTTCTATATAATTATGTATATATCTGTGTGGGAGTGTGGTGTGTGTGTGTGTGGATGGGTTTGGGATGAGTATGACTGTGTTTGTATATTTTTGTGTATATGTGTGTATGTCTCTGTGTGTGTGTGTGTTGTATCTCATGAAATTATAGCACACTCACACACACACACATACACACACGCACAGACACACACAGACACACAGACACACAACACACACACACACACACACACACACACACTCACTCACACACACACACGTACGCACTCACACACACACATGGTTAAGTTGCTGTGTGATGATGCTCTTCCCACCAAGGTTCTTTGAGTACCATTATCCTGGTGGTTCAACGGCTGAGTGTGTTTGCTTTCAAGATCGTCTTGCCCATTTGCAATCATTCCTGTGTTTGCTGCTGTCATGTTCTGTGGTAAACATTAATTTTCAAGGTCTTGGTGTTGATATGGTTTTTTGTATATTTTTGGAAAAACAATCATTATTGTATTGTGTAATGGTGAAGTGTTGTGTGTGTGTGTGTGTGTGTGTGTGTGTGTGTGTGTGTGTGTGTGTGTGTGTGTGTGTGTGTGTGTGTGTGTGTGTGTGTGTGAATGTGTGAATGTGTTTGAGAGTGAGTGAGTGTGTGTCTGTGTCTGTGTGTCTGTGTCTCTGTGTGTCTGTGTGTGCCTGTGGCACTTTGTGTGTGTGTGTGTGTGTGTTTGTGTGTGTTTGTGTGTGTTTGTGTGTGTGTGTGAGTGTGTGTGAGTGTGTGAGTGTGTGTGTGTGAGTGTGTGTGCGCGTGCGCGCGCGCTCGCTCGCTTGCCCATGTATACGAGCGTGTTTGCGTACGAAAACATATTTTTATATATCATCTTGGATACTTTTGCTGCTATTTTTGACAAATACGTCCTGTTTTTCTTTCATGATGAAAACTATTTGGTGTTGGTTATAGTTTTAACCATAACCGCCTTTTCAAAGTCGTAGGGTAGCCCAGTGGTTCAAACTTAATCATCATGATCTTCAGAACACTGTGGACGTGGGTTCGAGTTTCTGCTCAGCTTTCCTTTTTGAGGACACTTTCTTCTTCTGGAGATAACATTGGTACGGAGGATACTCCACCCACAGTCCTTTTGATAAAACCATAAACTGAGCCTCTGTGTGTTAGCTAACACATGCCGAACATCTTGTCCACACATGAACCCTGTCTGTCCTCTGTGGAGGTATGAGCCAGCTGTGGTCACTCTGATGTATGACAAGGACGTACCCAGCATGCTCTTTGCTACCTATTTGTTTATTTATTTATTTATTTATTCATTTATTTATTCATTCATTTATTCTTTTATATCAAATATAATGGAACAAGCACTCGCGTCCTTTTTTTCATCCAGTAACCGTCTGTATGCAATTTTGTAAATTTTGTCATCCATTCTGTTCCCACCAGCACACAATGGCCTATTCTTACGAAAAGCGGAACAGAATTTAATTTAACGTGTGCGCAAGATATTCTGCGTGCGTTTCGCACACGGGGACTCGGTTTATAGTTTCATCCGAAAGACTTTTTGGGGAGAGTGGAGTCAGCACTGATGTTAACTCCAGGGGAAAATCCCCTGGAACGGTGGGATGGGCTCCGCCAGATTCAGTTTGCCTTCGAAACTGCCTGCAAGGAATAGTCCAGAACCCAAAGGCTCCCGAAGTTAATCATACAAAAAGGCATATCTAGTCTCTCAGATCAGTTTATAGTCCAAGCTTGCCAGTGCCTTCATTTCCTTGGTATACATCCACATGGAGAAGATCGAATAATATGTTAAAATCCCATAGCTTATGTCATAGGGTGGTCAGAGCGCTCGCTTCCCCCCTGTCAAGTTAAGCAGGGTCGAGCATGGTTACCAATTGGATGGGTGACCGTTTGCGCGCCCTGGCTTCAGTACAGCCCCCCCCCCCCCCCCAACCCCCCTCCCCCAGTTCACCCAGCTATCAATGGGTACCTGCCCTCTGTAGGGTCAGGGGAAGTAAAGCAGCGAGAGAGAGGAGATGGCACCACCCTCAACATGCTGGCCCCTAGAGAAGCTGAGGTCTCTGATGCCTAGCTCCCCCTACGACCGCCTAGGTTATGGGACACCTTTACCTTTACCTTATGGACACCTTTACCTTAACCTTAGCGTATGTCAGTGTTCGGTTGGTTACGGAAACACGAGCACATGCAGAATCCATAATGAAAAAAAAAACAACCAAGAAAACCCCAAGCTACTCTAAGCTGTGGTGTATCACCGAGGCCAGGGGCAGACCTCCTGTAGAGTTACAAGCACAGCTAGAGAACCAGGTACTGCACATCTCCCCCGCTAAAGGAACACAGAGAAGAAAGACAAGGGAAGAGTCGCAGGAAACGGGTTATGTTCTGGGCATACTGATGCTAGTGAACGACTACGACAAAATTTCGTCGATTAATATGACACATGGCAACATAAACTAGAACGTATACTGTGTATTGCCTGTCCGTCAGTCTGTCTGTCTGTCTGCCTGTCTGTCTGTTTGTTTGTCTGTCTGTCTGTCTCTCCATCTGTCTATCAATCTGTCTATCTAGTCATGAATGTATGTAGGTATGTATGAATGTATGTATGTATGAATGTATGTATGTATGTATGTATGTATGTATGTATGTATGTATGTATGTATGTATGTATGTATGTATGTATGTATGTATGTAAGTATGTCTGTCTGTCTGTCTGTCTGT
Source organism: Stramonita haemastoma (assembly GCA_030674155.1). Taxonomy (NCBI): domain Eukaryota; kingdom Metazoa; phylum Mollusca; class Gastropoda; order Neogastropoda; family Muricidae; genus Stramonita; species Stramonita haemastoma. The sequence goes on from CM060317.1 coordinate 25,307,555, forward strand.
CTGTCTGTACTGTCTGTCTGTCTGTCTCTATGTGGGTGTATATGTGTATTTATATATATATATAATTATATATATATATTTATATGTATGTATGTATGTGTGTGTGTCTGGCTGTCTGTCTATCATCTATCAACATTTCTATGTATCTATTTATCGATTGATCGATATTTCGATCCATCTATCGATTTTAACTATGTATGTATGTAACTATGTAACTATGTATGTATGTATGTATGTATGTATGTATGTATGTATGTATGTATGTATGTATGTATGTATGTATGTATGTATGTATGCATGCATGCATGCATGCATGCATGCATGCATGCATGCATGTATGTATGTATGTATGTATGTATGTATGTATGTATCTATCTATCTATCTATCTATCTATCTATCTATCTATCTATCTATCTATCTATCTATCTTTCTATCTATCTAATTTTCTATCTATCTATCATCTATCTATCTATCTATCTATCTATCTATCTATCTATCTATCTACATATCTATCTATCTATCTGTCTATCTATCTATCTGTCTATCTATCTATCTATATATCCATCTAAGATATCTTCTATCTATCTTCTATCTATCTATCATCTATCTATCTATCTATCTATCTGTCTTCTGTCTGTCTGTCTGTCTGCTATCTATCTATCTACCTGCCGCAAGGTTTCTGTATGTTACATTCTTCGAATCTATCCCAATTGAGTTGTAAGAACCCTAGAGCCGAGAGAATTCCAACATACTCCTCTAACAAGGCCGGTTAAAAAGAGTGAACGTGTTGGGAGAGAATGACGACAAAAGGATGGGAAAAATGTGTGTGTGTATGTGTGTGTGTGTTTTGTGTGTTTGTATGTGTATGTGTGTGTGCGTTTGTGTTTGTGTGTATGTGTGTGCACGCGTGTGTGTGTATGTGTATGTGTGTGTGTTTGTGTGTGTGTGTGATAGAGAGAGTGAAAGTGTGTGTGTGTGTGCGTGTGTGTGTGTGCGTGGAGAGAGAGAGAGAGAGAGAGAGAGAGAGAGAGAGAGAGAGAGAGAGAGAGAGAGAGAGAGAGAGAGAGAGAGAGAGAGAGAGAGAGAGTGGTGGTGTGTGTGAAAGTGTGAGCGTGTCTGTGTGGTTGTGTGTGTACGTTGTGTGTGTGTATGTGTGCGTGTGTGTGCGTGTGCACGCATGGGTGGTGGGGGTATTTCACAAGTTCCATTTTCCTCCTTCAAAAATATATAATCTCGTCAGAGCAGCAGACGAGAAACACAGCAAGTGCTGGTGGCATCATCATAGATACAATAGGATGAAGACCTTCCGACGAACGGGACTTTGGTTAGACTACGTCTGGGCCAGGAGTCAGAGTCGCTGTCGTATATTTTGAGAACTACCCGTTTATGACCAAAGGTGAGGGGCTTGAAATGAGTTTGTGGAAGGGGGGCCGGGACGATTGCATGTGGATGGGGCCCTAATCGGCAGAGAAGTGGCTGTAAGTGTGTCAGTGGGTTAGACATCAGGGCCCAGTGGAGCAATGAGCATCCCCCGTGGACACAGCCCATTGTCCCGTGGACAGTGCGAAGATCAGAGGAGGATGTTATCTGCGGTTGGACAAAGCCTGTCGTGGCAATAGGTCAGTGGTCAGTTGGAGGTATATTATCTTCCCCTCGTCCCTTTTACCTGCCTGCCTGCCTGGAGTGTTGCGCTCGTTTTCTGTGTGTCGGTGACCTTTCTGGAGAGATCGTGCGTGGATTACGTTCTTACCTGTGTGGCTTTCTTCTGGGTGGAAGTGGTTTTTTGTGGAGTGTTTAGTAAACATTTACTAAGTGTGTAAGTTTCTGTGGAAGGTTCTGCTGATGATCTGAAAGCGCAACAGCGTGGGAAAAATCGTGGCAAAGTATGACTGTTGTGTGATAAGTCTTTGATTGGAGTTGGAGGTACAGGTTGCATTTCAGTGGCAGGCAGAAACAAAAACCGGTTTGGGTGATTTTGGAGTACTGTGCAGATCGTTGCATGTTTGCGTTTATTACTGCTGTGTTTCTTTTTTCGTTCGATTATCAATCCAAGGAAGTTAGGTGATGAAATGTGTAACATCAGAGATTAGTTTGGTGATGCAACCTCGATTTTGTTTCAGTACCACGAAATAGTGTATCCTCAACAATCGAAGGTCATAGTGGCGTTCACATCAGCAAGAACGTGAAGCAGAAATACACTGGAGATTCAGACCTTGACTTGGTATTACACCGCCTTCTTTCAGACATTCCACAACTCTGCTTTTGATGTATATGAATATACTCTTCAAAACTAAGGTTTCCACAAACCTGACGCCGCCACGAGAAACCGGACTGGCCAAACATCCTTTCAAATTATTTTGAAGTTTACAATAACAGTGAACAGAAGTGTTTTAAAAATCCAGCCAGAGATAGAAACATAATATAGGATAATCCAGACTTACAAAATGTCGATAACTAAGAATGTTGATAAAGTGGCTAAGAATAGTGACTACCCATGATATACAGAACACTATGCTCGATATCTTAAAGACCAGTATCGAATGATACATGTCATATCATTTGTTGACAAAATAGACCTGATGAAATTGAAGGTTGAAAATCTTGTTATCATTCAGCTGAAAGTGTGCTGATAATAAACACCTCTTCAGGGAAAATACACACCACCTGTCTTCACAAAATAAGACAAAGATAAACTTTTGGAAAAAAAACCAAAGCTTATACTATTATTATATGTATGGACAATATTCGAGGACTGCTGAAAACCAGCGAGATAGACATTGTTGATCGAGGTTTGGGGCTTCAAGGCACCGCACGTGATGGATTATCCCGATGTCGCTCAATCGGGTGAGAGTTCTGTCACCCATCGTCCTCCATTTTGGGACTACGGTGAGCGGATTGTATCGGGGTTGTATTTTCTCTGTATCACATTGTCTTGTACTGTCGTCGTG
>CM060317.1:25315503-25318003 GCA_030674155.1 Stramonita haemastoma
CAGAACACTTTGCGAACACGTTAAAACCCATTCCACCTTTCAGAAGAGTAGATCATCGTTGCGTGCCAGTAGGAATGGCTGATAAAACATTTTAAAGATCTACATAAACACTGGTAACGTGTTTTAGATAATCATCCCCGAAGTCGGAATACAGTTACGTTAATGGTGAGCAAAAACAGTCGCCTGCGCAAAATGTTACCATTGGTGTATCTTGAAATCTGAATCTTGAATCTACCCGAAGACCAAATAAAAAAAACAAAAAACAAAACAAAAACCAAAAAAAGACACAATAAAAACCCACCACAAAATCAAGGGAAAATACTTTTGCAGGATCAAATTTCAAACTTTCTCCCACAAAATTCCTTTTGTTTAATCCTGAAAAAAAACTAACGACAAATAACTATCATATCATAGTCAGCTTACAACAAAAGTCTCCAGCAGCAATCATTTTTTAAATATTATACCACTTTAATATATCACGCAGATTTCTCTGCATCAAATTCAGGTAGCTCTCCTCTCTCGGGGGAGAGCGCAGCGCGTCGCCACAAATGCAGCGCCAACCCCTTATTATTTTTTCCCTTCTTTTTTCTGTCTGTAACTGTATTTTGTTTCCCTACCATGCATGTCGACAAGAATTAATCAACAATCTCTGTGGACATTGCTGATACTCGGGTGTGGCCTGTGTTTTCCCCACAGCGAGAGAGAGCTAGCTGCGCTGGCCATGTTACCCAAAGCCCTTCAAGTGTTCAAGTGTGCCATGTGCAAAGCTCTCGCCGACACACACAGGGGTAAACTGATGGTCGATGGATGCAGGGCACGAGTGGCCTGTGTTGTGTCACTTGAGACACCAGTGTCAATTTTAACACTCCATCGACAGATCTGTAGTCTCTCTCTGTCTCTGTGTCTGTCTTTGTGTTTGTTTGTGTGTTTGTATGTTTGTGTATTTGTCTTTTGTCTGTGTGTCTGTGTGTCTGTGTGTCTGTCTGTCTATCTGTCTGTCTGTCTGTCTGTCTCTCTCTCTCTCTCTGTCTGTCTGTCTGTCTGTCTGTCTGTCTGTCTGTCTGTCTGTCTGTCTGTCTGTCTGTCTGTGTGTTTGTTTGTCTGGGTTTTTTTATTTTATTTTTTTTTTTAACTTCGAGGATCATGGAATAAGCACTCTGCCAGTCTGTCTGTCTGTCTACCTGTCTGTCTGTATGTCAGTCTGCCAGTCTGTTTTTTGTGTGTTTTTTTTTTGTTTCATGGATAATGGAATAAGCACTCTGTCGGTCTATTTGTCTGTCTGTCTGTCTGTATGTCTGTCTGTATGTCTGTCTGTATGTATGTCTGTATGTCAGTCAGTCAGTCAGGTAGTCATTGATGATGTTTATATTTAAGCCAAGCAAGGAATAGCTGCATCAGCAGTAGAAGTAGTGGTAATGTAGATGTAGTAGTAGTAGTAGTAGTAGTAGTAGTAGTAGTAGTAGTAGTAGTAGTTGTAGTAGTAGTAGTAGTAGTAGTAGTAGTAGTAGTAGTAGTAGTAGTAGTAGTAGTAGTAGTAGTAGTAGTAGTAATGGTGGTGGTGATGGTGGTGGTGGTGGTGGTGGTGGTGGTGGTGGTGGTGGTGGTGGTGGCGGCGGCGGTAGAAGCAGCAGCAGCAGCAGCAGCAGGAGCATTAACAGCAGAGTAGCAAAAGCAGCAGCAGTAGTGATAGTGGTATTAATTACAACAACTGCAACAGCAGCAGTAGCAGTATTAGTCATAGCAACAGTACCAGCAAAACTAGCAGCTGCTCGGTATAACAACAAAAAGCATTAGCACTGTTGTCACAACCACAACATTCAGTTTAAACCATGAGTCTGGATGATCTCAATGTGGAAACGTTATCCATCTCTCTTCTTTCCTTCCTCCCTCCCTCCCCCTCCTCTCTGTCTGTCTGTCTGTCTGTCTGTTTGTCTGTGGTGTGTGTGTGTGTGTGTGTGTGTGTGTGTGTGTGTGTGTCTGTCTGTCTGTCTGTCTGTCTGTCTGTCTGTCTGTCTGTCTGTCTGTCTGTCTGTCTCTCTCTCTCTCTCTCTCTCTCTCTCTCTCTCTCTCTCCTCTCTCTCTCTCTCTCCTCTCTCTCTCATCTCTCTCTCTCTCTCTCTCTCTCTCTCTCTCTCCTCTCTCTCTCTTATCTCTCTCTTTCCCTTCCTCCTCCCCGTCCTCCCTCCCCTCCCTCCCTCCCCTCCTTCTCTCTCCCTGCCCCTCCCCCACCCCTCCCTTTTCTCTCTCTCAGAACACTTTAAACTCCTAATGACTACAAACGGATTGAACAGCCTTGAAAAGCACTACTGGAAGGAAAAGCGGTACAGTCTGACCACACAACAGCCAGGGCAAAGTCATAAACTGTCTTCACTGCTGCTCAGGAAACAGTGGGTGGTGCTGACACAGTCACACTGAGGGCTCTCTTCTGCATTTCCAATTTATTGCGGATTATTTTATTTTTTTCTCTCCGATCACTATATAGATCTTTCAAGAGAGAAAC
>CM060317.1:25335503-25340503 GCA_030674155.1 Stramonita haemastoma
ACACATTTAACGGATAAAAAAGTATAAAAGCATAAGACCTGTCTGTGCAAAAGCTCTGTAGAAAAATGTTTTTTTCTCAGTTACAAACAACATGTGCCTGTAGACACTCGGCATTGCTTTACCTACTATTGCAATCAAATTTACACAATACAATAGCGCGTAATACAGCAATACAATATAGTAAAAAGAAACGCTTTTAAAATGCTCACTTGTGTAGATAACTCGGTTTGCTCATAACATTCTGATACCACCCACTGCCTATTCACTTTTGCTAAAGAAAAATAACAATCTGAGAGAGAGAGATTTTCGAGAGAGAGAGAGAGAGAGAGAGAGAGAGAGAGAGAGAGAGAGAGAGAGAGAGAGAGAGAGAGAGAGAGAGAGAGAGAGAGAGAGAGAGAGAGAGAGATCAAATCAAATCAAATCAAATCAATTCAAAATTTTATTTCCAGATGGTACATTGACTAAGCAATAAATTTGCTTTTTTTCATCAAGCCATCTATCTAGCAAAAAACAAAAAACAAACAACATAACAAAACAAGAAAAAAAAGCACTTATACAAAAAAACTCTTAACCAAAAAACAAACTAACAGGAATGAAGCAGCAAGCAAACAAGGAAAGTACAACCAAGAAAACCCCACCCAAAACTATTTACCTACAACATTGTTACAACTCATAACAACAAAATGAACTCAAAAGGGAGAGAGAGAGAGAGAGAGAGAGAGAGAGGGGGGAAGGAGGGGGGGGAGGAGGGAGGGAAGGAGGGAAAGAAAAATAAAACTCTCCAAAAAGTTGATTGCGTAAAAAGGGATACCGGATACACTTCTGAATTTCTCACATTTTTGTCTCGATCCCTTTCCCAGTTCTAATGGAGTGTCTATACTATCGTATTGTTTTGCCCTTTAGTTTATTGTATATATTGCATTCCGCGTTTAGCCACAACAGATGTTTCTGCATGAGTTACAGGCCACTCTCCACAGTATACTATAGAACAAGTGCATCATCACCACCATCGCTTACAGTACCACCCATGTTTCCCTGCCTGCAGGCGTGTCTGTTTCCTGTGACACTGGCTTTTCTCTACAGAAAATTAATAATGTGCCCAGCACACACACAAGATCTGGGTGGGAAGAACAAGATAATCTAGTGGTTGCAGCCTTGCCCTCGCGATCTGGTGGTCCAGATTTGAGCCTCCACCAAGAGGGAGGTGGGTGGGAGTGGGTGTGGGTTCTTCTGGAGTTAACACCAGTGGGTGGTTCCCCTGGAGTTAACACCAGTGGGTGGTTCCCCTGGAGTTAACACCAGTGGGTGGTTCCCCTGGATTAACACCTGTGGGGGTAGGTTCCCCTGAAGTTAACACCTGTGGGGGTAGGTTCCCCTGAAGTAAACACCAGTAGGGGGTTCCCCTGAAGTTAACACCTGTAGGGGGTTCCCCTGAAGTTAACACCAGTAGGGGGTTCCCCTGAAGTTAACACCAGTAGGGGGTTCCCCTGGAGTTAACACCTGTGGGGGTAGGTTCCCCTGAAGTTAACACCTGTAGGGGGTTCCCCTGAAGTTAACACCAGTAGGGGGTTCCCCTGGAGTTAACACCAGTAGGGGGTTCCCCTGGAGTTAACACCAGTGGGGGCAGGGGTTCCCCTGCGGTTAACACCAGTGCCGACTCCATTCCCCCTTAAGTCATTTGTGAACGGAGGTCCCGTGTGTAAAATCACGCAGATCATCTTACACACAAGTGAAACCTGTTCTTCTGCCTTCCAGGAGATTAGGTCATTGTGTTCTGGTGGGAACAGGTGACAAAAGTCCACAAAACCACATTGCACACTGAAATCATGCCTAGACATCACTCCATAAGTCGGAACGTGACATCCAAAAACGTGGAGAAACGGTCGCATATGCTAAATCTCAGCATTGGTGAACATTATATTAGAGCTAGAGCCAAAGAATACTAAAAAAAAGGACATGAGTAGATTCTATTTTCTCACCTCAAAGACAAGTACCCAGACCACCACTCAGAGTGTAGTGGATGGGGGGGGGGGGGAGTTTCAGCTTTTGATGGGGATCAAGTCCACAACCTTTCAGTTTGTGTTTTTACACACACTTATTTTGGAGACAAAAAACAACAGAGAGCGGCATTACTTGAACAACACACAACATAACATCAGAGCATCCACAAGCTTCGAGTTCATGATATCATGCTCAGAATATCTCAGTTTCTAGATCTAGATGGGGTGTGTTCCTGCTAAATCACCACTGTACGGCAGAGGTCTCTCTTCATCTCTGTCTCTCTCACTCTCTCTCTCTCTCTGTCTCTCTGTCTCTGTCTCTGTCTGTCTCTGTCTGTCTCTGTCTGGCTCTGTCTCTCTGGCTCTGTATGTCTCTGTCTCTTTCTGAGTCTCTATCTCTGATTCTCTATCTTTCTCTTCATATCTTTCTGCCTCTCTGTCTCTGTCTGTCTCTGTCTGTCTCTCTGTATCTCTCTATCACTCTCTGTCTCTCTGCCTCTGTCTCTCTGTCTCTATGACTCTGTCTCTCTGTCTGTGTCTGTCTCTGTCTCTCTGTATCTGACTCTCTCTCTGTCTCTGTCTCTCCCACTATCTCTCTCTTCCTTTCTGTCTCTGTCTTTATCTCTGATTCTCTTTCTCTCCCACTCTCTCTCTATCTCTGTCTCTCTCTGTCTCTGTCACTCTCTGTTTCTGTCTGTCTGTCTGTGTCTCTGTGTCTCTGTGTCTCTGTATCTCTTTGTATCTGTCTTTGTCTCTGTCTTTGTCTCTGTCTGTCTGTCTGTCTCTCAGTCTCTCTCAATCTATGTCTACCCCATTGAGTCTGCTGCAAATATAGAACCACCCTACTTTTATTGTTGTTGTGCTGACTGGAGGCGAGGCAGCAGTGTGGCTGATGAAGGATGGGGGGGGGGGGCAGTGGTGACAGATCAGAGAGGTGGGGATGAAGACAGCAGCCCTGGGGGCTGATCCACTGACTGACTCTGTGCTTGGCTTTGGATATATCAGCGACAAAGAAGACAGACCGTGTTCTGTGCTCTCTGTACATTGCTAATTAAACTGCCCGTCTGTTTCTGTCTCTGACTGTTTGTCTGTTTCTGTTTGTGTGTTTGTTTGTCTGTCTGTATGTATGTCTGTCTCTGTTTCTGTCTTTGTCTCTCTGTCTCTTTATCTCTCTCTCCCTCTCTCTCTGTGTCTCTGTCTCTTTGTCTGTCTGTCTCTCTCTGTATCTCTCTCTCTCTCTCCCTCCCTCTCTCTCTCTCTCCCTCTCTCTCTCTCCCTCTCTCTCTCACTCTACCCCCCCTCTCTCTCTCCCTTCTATCTCTCTCTCTTACTCTACCCGCATTGAGTCTGCTGCAAATATAGAACCACCTACTTTTATTGTGCTTGTGCTGACTGGAGGCGAGGCAGCAGTGTGGCTGATGAAGGATGGGGGGGGGGGGGGGCAGTGGTGACAGATCAGAGAGGTGGGGATGAAGACAGCAGCCCTGGGGGCTGATCCACTGACTGACTCTGTGCTTGGCTTTGGATATATCAGCGGCAAAGAAGACAGACCGTGTTCTGTGTTCTCTGTGCATTGCTAATTAAACTGCCCGTCTGTTTCTGTCTCTTGTGTCTCTGATTGTTTGTCTGTTTGTGTTTGTGTTTGTTTGTTTGTCTGTGTGTGTATGTTTGTCTCTGTTTTTGTCTTTGTCTCTGTCTCTGTCTCTGTCTCTCTCTCTGTATCTGTCTCTGTCTCTCTCTCCCTCTCGCTCTCTTCTGTCGTCTCCTCTCTGTCTCTGTCTCTGTCTGTCTGTCTGTCTGTCTGTCTGTCTGTCTGTCTGTCTGTCTGTCTGTCTGTCTGTCTGTCTGTCTGTCTCTCTCTCTCTCTCTCTCTCTCTCTCTCTCTCTCTTCTCTCTCCTCTCTCTCTCTCTCTCTCTCTTCCTTCCTCTCTCTCTCTCTCTCTCTCTCTGTTTCTCTCTCCCTCCTCTCTCTCTCTCTCTCTCTCTCTCTCTCTCTCTCTCTCTCTCTCTCTCTCTCTCTCTCTCTCTCTCTCTCTCTCTCTCTCTCTCTCTCTCATTGTCTCCAAGAAGATAGGCCTAGGGTCTGGAAGCTTCAAAGTTGGAGACATTTTACCCATTTCTAGGTCACCATATGTGCAGACATGCCAGTACCTTGTACAAATATACATTATATATGTATATTATATATATATATATATGTATATATATGTATATGTATATGTATATGTATATGTATATATCTATATATATATATATATCTATATATATATATATATCTATATCTATCTCTCTCTCTCTCTCTCTATATATATATATATATATGGTGTGTGTGTGTGTGTGTGTGTGTGTGTGTGTGTGTGTGTGTGTTTATGTGTGTGTGTGTTTATGTGTGTGTGTGTTTATGTGTGTGGGTTACAAATGTCTGATTTTTTTTATAGACATACAGGCAGATCAAACACGCATGTTAAAGATTTTGTGATTCATGTCAGCGTACGGTGGGGTACTGAAACAAAAACAATACCCAGCATGCATCCAGAGCTAGCTTAAAGCACTCACTATACTTGGCAGCTTGTTTGAAACTGGATGGATAACTTGTTGGGTGCGGTATGGCACAGAAGGAGTGTTCTGAATAAAAGACACCTGTTTGAGGGGAAAAACAGAGCACCTCTCATTGCAGTCAGAATATCCATTTTTTCTCTCTCTCTCTCCTTTTTGTGAGTGAATGGATATAAATATTATAGCTGAATGGGTCTGTCTCTGTTGGTACAAGTTTTTTTTGCTTGCAGTTATGTAGACGTGTCGTTTTCGCCCTCTCTTTGTTAAAAAGCGAGATCGCTCTGCCTTTAATAAGAAGACAAAGAGACACTTTCTGGATTATGGAAGGTAGATCGGGATAAGAAAAAAAAGTGATGCACTGAGAGTATAGTGTATTGATATGGAGTTATAAAAAAGTGACAACAACAACAACAACAAAAAACAACAACATTGTTTCCTTGTGTC
>CM060317.1:25350503-25353003 GCA_030674155.1 Stramonita haemastoma
TTGTGTGTGTATGCGCGCGCGCGTGCGCTACTTTAATCATGGATGTTGTTGTGTGCCTTTGCGTGTGTGTGTGCGTGTGTGTGTGTTGTGTGTGTGTGTGTGTGTGTGTGTGTGTGTGTGTGTGTGTGTGTGTGTTGTGTTGTGTGTGTGTGTGTGTGTGTGTGTGTGTTGTGTGTGTGTGTGTGTAAATATTTGCTGCGCTTAAATGTGTGTTTGTAACTTCTACTTGTTCCTCATTATTGTTATGCACTACCCACTTTCCATTCCTCAGCTCTCTTCCATTTCCCTCTGCCATTCTCAAGCGTGCCTTTGGATGTGGCTATTTCCATGCCTCTTCAATTGGTGCATTGCATTCTTTCCTTCCTCGTTTCATCTTCCTGACTTTTTATTTCCTTCTTCGGTATTATATATTATATTCTCTTTTTTTGCTGAGTGTTGAGAATAAGCAAAAGACAGTATGATTATTTGTTTGATTTATTGTTCACCACCAGCACACACAGCATCTTCTCTTCTTCATTTCTCTCTCATCCCACCACACACACACAACTCCTACACACACGTCCAAACATCTTTCCTCCCGTTATCATTTCTGACTTTTTATCACACCGCGGCAGCTCAATTATGTTATTTCTTTTTTCTTTTTTTCCCCCGTTTCTGCGTTTTTTTTTTTTGTTTTTTCTCTCTCTCTTCTCTCTCTCTCTCTCTCTCTCCTCTTCTCTCTCTCCCCTTCCTGCTCTTCCTCTCGTCTCTCCTTCCTCCTCTTCTTTCTCGTCTTCTCTGTCTCTCTGTCTCTTCTTTCTTCTCTTTTCTTCGCTCTCTCTCTTCTTCTCCTTCTTTCTGATTTACTCATATATCATTTCTCTTCCCTTTTCTTTTGCTATGTTTGATAGCTAAACGTTTCTATCTCTCTCTTCATATTTTCACCACTCACCTCCACATTCTCTCTCTCTCTCTCTCCTCTCTCTCTCTCTCTCTCTCTCTCTCTTCCCCACACACCTCCTCACACCCACACCCACACCACACCACCACACCACAATCACAATCATATCACTCAGTCAACCATACTGTTTATGAATGGAATGAGTTAGTTGGCTTTAAACAGCATGTTCGTAACACAGCAGCAGAGTGTTAAAGACAAGTTTTCGGGGTTACTACGATTTGATTTTCTGACCAGAGAACTCTTCCCCACAAGGAGGAGAATCGGCAGCTTGTGTTGGTGGAGTGGGAGGGAACATCCGAGGTTAATGATGCATCCTTGTTTATACCCCAGGCGATCAGGAAAGACGAGAGAAAATGGGCAACGTTACGAGCTTGAGAAGGTGGCAAATTCACAAGAGAGAGAGAATGGAGCTGGTGAGGAGAGAGGAGAGAGAATGAGGATGAGCACTGAAAGAGGATAGAAGAGAGAGAAAGGAAGAGAGTTGAGAAGGGTAATGGCAAGAGTGAGGGAAGAGAGAGAGAAGAGGTGGGGAAACCAGACACTATCACTGCACCGTTAGTCTGCCATAAACATCCAGGGCAGGGGTCGCATGATGAGTCTGCATCAACGTTGATTTTTGGAGATGATGAAATTTCCCTATTTTAATCCACACAAAAAATTTACGAAGATTTACTCTTGAGTTTTCAAAAGTTTAGAACGCATTTTGGATTAGAAACTCATTGTAATTCATTCACCTATCAGTTTTGTGCCTGCAGATATTTGATTGATAAGAAATTATTATTATGATAGTGGTTAATTGGTGGTTTAGTGGCATCATATTCATCTAGAAAGCAAAGCGGTTAAGGTTTTGATCCCAGCTATAAATTAACACAGACTTTTCTCTTATTCACAAGACCACAAATGGTTGTCTTTGAGGTGAGATGGTATAGGTAAAGCATGGTCCTCGAGCAACATACCTTAGGTTACATAAAAGAACACACAGATGCAAAAGTTAGTTTTCCTTGACCAATGTCTGTTGTTAAAAAAAAAACAAAGAAATAGTCGTGGGTGAAGAACACATGTCATGATGCATTGTCGAGATGTTTTTTCCCCAGGGAGAGCATTCCCATTTCATGCACAGAAATCTGATACTATTAATGGCATACAGTAAACTATAGAACAATATAGTACAACACAAAGCTATACAATACAATGCAACTTAAAAAATGAGACATCATAACTGGGCAAAACAATAAGTTGCAACACAATAAAGCAATTCAATACAATGGAGTACAATATAATGCAATGCAATACAGTGCATTGCAATTCAACACAATGCAGTACAATACAAATGCAAAGCAATGCAATTCAATACAACTACAGTCAGTATTGTTGGAGAAGAAAAAACCAGTAGATGGAAGGTAAAAGGGAGTAACTATGCAGCCCACGTTTGTTTGTTCTTGTTGTTTTTAAAAGAAGTTTGTATTAGGACTTTAATCAAGTACCTCGTAAGATCGTAAGCCAGACTCCAACTTCAGAGGACTTTTGTCTCCTTTAAAGGAAAGTGCAAGTTGTCATGCT
>CM060317.1:25358003-25360503 GCA_030674155.1 Stramonita haemastoma
GGGTCAAACAAAACAGTGGTGGAGAACAACAGATGCTGCTGCGCAATATTTTACAGCCAGACCAGTATAAAGGTCGACAGAAAATGGCCAGTGTGTGTAGGTGAAGTGGGAGGGACCATTAGAGGGTAATGATGCAGTTTTGTTTATACCCAGGGCAGTCATAAAAGACGAAAGGAAATGGGCAAGGCCAGGAGCTTGAGGGTATTATGGGCAGGTTAAAGAGGTGGTGGGAAGGGGGGTTTAGTATGGGAAACACAGATGATGAAGTATGTTGTTACTATGCTGTTTATTTTTTTGAAGATTAAATGCATAGGGAGCATACATAATATTGTTGTTGCTACAATGTTTATTTTGAAGATTACATGCGTGGAAGAGTAGGCCATCGTGTGCCGGTAGGAGCGGATGACAAAATTATAACAAACCAGCATGCACACAGGTGTCGTGTTTAGACACCATCCCTGAGGAAAAATCGGGGAGTTGGAGTCCTAGAGCGGCTCGGGGCTGTAGATATATGGCAACGTTCTGGTGGCTCCTGCGACGGTACTGGAACCATTCGTATCGGTCATTGCCTTTCCAATGGATCATTCCAGTGCCGTGGAGAGGGGGGTCTGCTGCATGAGTAACAGCTTGCCCTCCATACATACTTGCCCAGGCTTTGCGCTCTAAAGACTAGAGCGCAACTCCATAGTCTTCCGAGACTGATGAGTGCCTACTACTACTACTACTAACTACTACTACTACTACTACTACTACTACTACTACTACTACTACTACTACTACTACTACTACTACTACTACTACTACTACTACATGCGTGGGAAACACACATATTGTTGATGCTACAATGTGTATTTTGAAGACTATACCATTTTGACTTTGAAACCTTTTGTTCATGGACGTGATACTTGAAAAAATGGAGTACATGTTACAGCTTTTGGACACAACTTTGTTTTTTTCGACTTCCAGAGACACCAAAAACTGTTTGCATATTTTAAATTAAATTCTTGGGATATACTTTGATTACTGTCACAGACATTTCTCTAAACATTTCTAAATGGTATTTGGATGATAGCATTGGTAGTCAGAAAACCCTTACATTCTGAGTAAGTACTTGGATGAGACTTGCTTTGGATGCTGGTGAATCTGGCTTAAAAAGACAGACAGTCAGACAGATACATTGACTGACTAACTAACTAACTACCTAACAGAAGAAAAGAACAAACGTGAAAGAGAGAAACGAAGGAGAGAAGAACAGAATAGGAAAGAAGAAAAGAGACTAGGACAGAAAAAAGGAAGGAAACAAAAATCCAGAATGGATTAAAAAAAAAAAAAAACATCCTGGAAACATAGAATTGAAAAAAACAACAACCAAGAAAATGGAAAAAAAAAGTTGGAGTGACAGCAAAAACAAAAAAAACCAGCTGGCACTTGAATGATTGATAATAAAAGAAATAATGTGCATGCGAAGAATGAAGACAAGTTTCCAAACACTGTCAGAAGCTCGGGTGAAACAGACTGCTGCAACTCTGTCACAGGCAACAGTTTCTCCTCATCTAAGCTGCTTCCTCTCCACCGTTGCTGTTCTCCGTTTCTCCTGATGTGTGTCTGCAATTGGAGTGCTTTGTTATGTAGGAGAATACTGCTTTCCGGCAACACAAGTGTGTCTGCAGTTGGAGTGCTTTGTTATGTAGGAGAATACTGCTTTCTGGCAACAATATGTATCTGCAGTTGGAATGTTTTGTTTTTGTAGGAGAACAATACTGCTTTCCGGCAACACAAAAATGTCTGCAGTTGGAGTGTTTTGTTATGTAGGAGAATACTGCTTTCTGGCAACAATATGTATCTGCAGTTGGAATGTTTTGTTTTTGTAGGAGAACAATACTGCTTTCCGGCAACACAAAAATGTCTGCAGTTGGAGTGTTTTGTTATGTAGGAGAATACTGCTTTCTGGCAACAATATGTATCTGCAGTTGGAATGTTTTGTTTTTGTAGGAGAACAATACTGCTTTCCGGCAACACAAAAATGTCTGCAGTTGGAGTGCTTTGTTATGTAGGAGAATACTGCTCTCTGGCAACAATTCTGTGTCTGCAGTTGGAGTGCTTTGTTGTGTAGGAGAATACTGCTTTCCGGCAACACAAGTGTGTCTGCAGTTGGAGTGCTTTGTTATGTAGGGAATACTGCTTTCTGGCAACAATTATGTGTCTGCAGTTGGAATGCTTTGTTATGTAGGAGAATACTGCTTTCTGGCAACAATTATGTGTCTGCAGTTGGAATGCTTTGTTATGTAGGAGAATACTGCTTTCTGGCAACAATTATGTGTCTGCAGTTGGAATGCTTTGTTATGTAGGAGAATACTGCTTTCTGCCAACAATTATGTGTCTGCAGTTGGAATGTTTGTTTTTGTAGGAGAACAATACTGCTTTCTGGCAACAATTATGTGTCTGCAGTTGGAATGCTTTGTTATGTAGGAGA
The DNA here is from genome assembly GCA_030674155.1 of Stramonita haemastoma. Taxonomy (NCBI): domain Eukaryota; kingdom Metazoa; phylum Mollusca; class Gastropoda; order Neogastropoda; family Muricidae; genus Stramonita; species Stramonita haemastoma. The sequence goes on from CM060317.1 coordinate 25,360,477, forward strand.
ATACTGCTTTCTGCCAACAATTATGTG
>CM060317.1:25363003-25370503 GCA_030674155.1 Stramonita haemastoma
CATGAAGGATGGAACACGGAGGTGGAAGAGCCCAGGGAGGGGGAGGGGGCGGTGTAGGGGGTCAGGCTTAGTAACCTCAGACTGAGGAAACCTTAGACAATTATCATTGCGCTGTTATTCATCACAAAGACCGTAGCAGAAATTTTGAAACTTTTTTTTTTTTTTTGGGGGGGTATTTGGCCTGGAAGATTTAAGAAATATACCACAGCTTACAATGATTAAACATGTCTACTTTTCTAATTCAGAAAGATGGGTCACTTTTTTGCGTCTTATAAACTTAAACTTATGTGAAGTGTTTTGACAATTTTCACACAGAGATAGAGAGGGAAAAAATTGTCAAGTTTCATTTTCGTGGTTTGAATATGTGTGTGGTGGAAGTCAGTTGATTAGTTTTCTTTATGTGGATATAGATAAACTAACCGATCAACAAATTATTAACCAGTGAACCAACCAAATCATTTTACTTGCTCACTCACCAACTCAAGTTATCAACGTCATTGCTGTAGGTTTACATATCATTTAGCGAACGAAAACATAACAAGAGCTATATTGCAAAACTAGTTCAGCTTACAACAACAACAACAAAACAATGAATGAAAACTACATTTATCAACAGTGCCAAACAAGCTTCTGTTTCTGATGATACTAGTTGTTTGAATACTACCCTTAAAGGTAAAAGGTAACGGTAAAGGTGTCCCATAACCTGTGTGGTCGTAGGAGAGCGAGGCGTCAGAGACCTCAGCTTCTCTAGGGGCAGTATATAAGAGCGGTGCCCATCTCCTCTCCCTCGCTGTTTTACTTTCCCTGACCCTAAAGAGGGCAGGTACCCATTTACAGCTGGTTGAACTGGGGGAACTGTACTGTAGCCAAGGCGCACAAACGGTCACCCATCCAATTGGCAACCACGCTCGACGCTGCTTAAACTTGACTGAGGGAAAGCGAGCGCTCTGACCACTGAGCTAACCTTTCCATGTTATAAAAAAAAGAAACAATGCTTAAGACTGACCAAACTTTGGTAAAAAAAAAAAAGTGACCCTTTTACTAACCAAGCGAACCAAACACAATAATATTTCAGCAGAGAAAATTGACTTCCATGCAGCTGTAATCATGTTAACAAGTCTACACACAACCCTCGAGTTTTGCGTTGGGGGAGGGACAGGGGTGGGGGTGGTGGGGGGGGGGGGGGGGGGAGTGTGGAAACTTTGCAGCAAATGCAGGGTTTTATGCCTTTGTGTGACCGACCAGCTTCCTCCACTGGTGCCACACCAAACCCAAGGAGGTGGATAGGGTAGGCTTTTACATCATCGATCTGGCTAGCCGCTCATCGACTGTCTGTCTGTCTGTCTCTCTGTCTGCTATCTGTCTGTCTCTGTCTGTCTATCTCTCTGTCTCTGTCTCTGTCTCCCTCAATCTTGTGTGTGTGTGTCTCTCTCTCTGTCAGTCTCTCTCTCTCTGTCTGTCTCTCTCATTCTCTCTCTGTCTCTCTCTTTCTCTCTCTTTTCTCCTCCCTGTCTGTCTGTCTGTCTGTCTGTCTGTCTGTCTGTCTGTCTCTCTCTTCTCTCTCTCTCTTCTCTCTCTCTCTCTCTCTCTCTCTCTCTCTCTCTCTCTCTCTCTCTCTCTCTCTCTCTCTCTCTTCTCTCTCTCTCTCCTCTAGCTCTCTTCTCTCTCTCCTCCTCTGTCTGTCTGTCTGTCTGTCTCTCTCTCTCTCTCATGTCTTCTGTCTGTCTGTCTGTCATTGTCTGTCTGTCTGTCTGTCTGTCTGTCTCTGTCTCTGTCTTGTCTCTGTCTCTGTCTCTGTCTCTTCTCTTCTCTCTCTCTCTCTCTCTCTCTCCTCCCTCTTTTTCTCTCTCTCCATCTCCCCCTTCTCTCTCTCTCTCTCTCCCTCTCCCTCCCTCCCCCTCCCTCCACCCTCTCTCTCTCTTCCCCCCCCTCTCTCTCTCCCTCCCTCCCTCTCTCCCTCTCCCTCCCTCTCTCCCCTAACTTGGAAGAAAGAAGCCTGGCGCCATAGACTCCATTGCGGCATGAGAACTACCCGCAAATCATCTCCGCCAGTTTAGTCCAGGGACTTCCAGTGCCCCCTTCCCTCCACTGCCCCAGACTCGTGTGCCTCCAGACAAGGGGTTGCAGAGCCACTCACCTCCTCCCAGTACATCAAAGTGTACTGAAGCCACGTGGGACTGGAGAGTCAATTGGTAGATGTGCTAAAATATAAAAAAAGTGTTCTATGGACAAACTTCCAAAAATTAAATGGGTTGGCACACCTTAATAACTCTCTCGCATTCGGATTCTTCTGAACACAAATTGCTCTCTAGATTTTGCATTCCGTCACGAAATCAGGTCAGGCACAACTTATGCTCGCTGGCCTTTTCCTCCTTCTAACTCTACATCAGCGCTATGATTACTTCCAGACTCTCACCACAGGATCTGTGCCTCTGGCCTGATAGAGCTTTGGCATGTGGTAGTGATCAGTGAAGGTCACTTCCTTATGGAAAAGTACTGTGTGTGAATCCTTGCAAATCCCAGGTCGGGATTTAGGGGTGGGGGGTGGGGGGGCAATTATTTAATCCCAGCAAATCCTGGTCGGAACTAAGAGGGTTAAGAAAGAATGGAAAAACAAGAAGCTGACAATATGAAAAATATCATGAAGGAAAAACTGCATAAGGGATTGGAATAGATTTTATTTCATTTTATGTTGTTTGTAGCGCCGCCCCCCCCCATCCCTTCTCCACCACCACCACCACCACCCACCACCACCACCACCACCACACCACCACCACACCACAACTTCGAAGGTCATATTCAGGCTGTCACCTTATAAGAATTTCAGCAATTCTTCATGTTCACAGTCATCTTCATGTAATCCCTTCAAATATCTATCAGCTGGAATACATAAAAACATGTAGCGACAAAGTACCTCAATCATTTTATTCCTTTAGGGTGATAAAAACCAAGCTGTTTAAGATGCCATCCATTTTGCATCATTTATCATCCCCGTGCTACCAAAAAAAAAAGCGCCTAAAACAGGGAAACAAGATACATGATTTTTATGTTTAAGAAGTTATATAGGAAAAAAAAAACTTTGGCAGAATCCCATATTCTTGTATAGTTTGGACAATTGTGTGACATCAGCAGGAATAAGCAGGGGAGGAAGAAAAGGGAGAAGAGAAGTGCATGTTCTGAAGACTGATGGCCCAAATCAGACACTGGAGTGTAGCAGGAGATATTAAAAAAAAAACACATTTGTGGCGCTCCACCACGAAAATGAGTCGCTTAGCACATTACCCAATTTTGCGCAAGGAGCCTTTAAGGCAGGTGGGGGTCAAGTTGTCAATTTGAGATTTTGATTGATTATTAAAACTAGATCTGTTTTATTTCACCTTATAATGAAATATCAAGGCATTAATTTTTATTCCTTTTGTTTTTAATTGTGTTTTGAAATACCAAAGCACTCATTCTGACAACCTGTTACCAAAATAAACTTGCCCGTTTCTCATTTTGTCCATCCTGCAGTCTATCATTTCAATTTGTAATAATGTTGCACAGAATTGTCCGATTTTCAATCTGTTTTTTGTATTTGATAGCCACTTTATTGCACATTAATAACATGTCAATAACTAAAAATTGACCTCATGTGCACTCCGTTTCATTATGTGGTGGAGCGTCACATTTGTAAGTGAATGAAGAAAATGACACGTTTGGCTAAAGAGATGGGGATGCCTGATACAGACAGTATTGTGGAACACTGTGTGTGTGTTTATTTATTATTTAATTTTATTTATTTCTTTTATATCGAGGATAATGGGATAAGCACTCATGTGCTTTTTTTCATCCGGTCCCCGTGTGTATGCAGTTTTGTAAATATTGTCATCTTTTCCCACCGGCACACAATGGCCTACACTTACAAAAAGCAGAACAGGATTTAACGTGTGCGCAAGATGTTCTGCGTGCGTTCGCACACGGGGCCTCGGTTTACAGTCTCATCCGAAAGACTTTTGGGAGAGTGGAGTCAGCACTGATGTTAACTCCAGGGAAAAATCCCTCGACCGGGATCGAACTCGGGTCGTCAAATTGCGAGCGCAATGTTCTGACCACCAGAGGAAAGCGAGGGAGAGCGAGCGCTCTGACCACTGTGTGTGTGTGTGTGTTGTGTGTGTGTGTGTGTGTGTGTGTGTGTGTGTGTGTGTGTGTGTGTGTGTGTGTGTGTGTGTGTGTGTGAGTGGTGTGTGTGTGTGATGTGTGGTGAGTGTTGTGTAGTGGTGTGTGTGTGAGTGTGTGTGCGAGTGTGGCGGGTGCGAGTGTGTGTGTGGAATGTGTGTGTGGTGAGTGTGTGCGTGCGTGTGTGTGCGTGAGTGCGTGCTGCGTGCGCGCACGTGTGTGTGGTGGTCGTGTGTGGGTGTGTGTGTTGTGTGTGTGTGTGTGTGTGTGAGAGAGGTCTCTGACACCTTGCTCCCCCCCCTCCCCAAACGTTATAGGAACACCTTTAAACTTCAGTGGGCTTGAGCATCTGATGATTCCGTTATCAATAGATGAGCCCATAAGACGAAAAATTAACCACCAGATTTCTCAATATACACCACCAACTATCTAAACGATGTGCAGTTGGAAGAATTGCCGAAAGATTCCTCATTATCATAAAAAAGGATAGCCTTAGTAGTGTCCCTCTCTCTCTCCTCCTCTCCCCCCTCCCCATTCCCTCCCCCCCCCACTCATTCTCTCGGCTTCCCCCTCCACCACCCTACCTCCTCCAGTAAACGAGAGGCCGAAAGACTTGTCTCCAAACAAAATAATACCTAAAACGTTGACTTCCTCGGCAATCTTGTTTTAATTGCTTTTGTTTGGCTGTCTTCTTTCTGTCCGTCTATCTGTTTGTCTGTCTGTCTTTCCGTCCATCTCTCTGTCTGTTTGTCTGTATGTCATTCCGTCCACCTATCTGACTGTTTGCCTGGGTACTTGTTTGCCCGCTTACATGCATGTTAGTTCGTGCAGTTAAATCCAATTACATACTTCATACATTTTTTTTTCTCTTAAGTTTCTTTCCATTCAATAATTATGTTGTTTTCTAGTCTGCACCGATGTTTAGTATTTATCTCTTTTTTTTTCTTAATTAAATAGATATATTTTGGTATAGTCGTTTGATGTTCGCACAGCTAGGAAGCTCTGGCAGATCAATTATGGAGGAAATTAAACGAAATAATCACACGGTAAACATATTGATCTTTGAAATTCCACGCAGTAATTTCATTCTCGTTTGCTTTTGTGCGGTGTGCTCATGTGGTGAACAAATTCTTGGCATTAGGAAATGAGATTTCAAGCTAGCCCTCCACCCCACCCCCAAAAAATAAACACGCAAACCAACACGGACTTTGTAGCGCTGTTTTAATTAATAATCAGAAAGAAACATTCGTTAAACAAGTCGTTGCTCTGAATTTCTACAATCTTTGATTTCGCCTCTATCTGTGTGTGAGGTGTGTGTGTGTGTGTGTGTGTGTGTGTGTGTGTGTGTGTGTGTGTGTGTGTGTGTGTGTGTGTGTGTGTGTGTGTGTGTGTTGGCGTGTGTGCATGTGTGTTTGTGTGTATGTGTGTGTGTGTGTGTGTTTGCGTGTGTGTATGTGTGTTTGTGTGTATGTGTGTGTGGTGTTGTGTGTTGTGTGTGTGTGTGTGTTTATGCATATACTGTTCCGTTTCCTCTCTCTCTCTGTTTGTATCTCTTAGTCTGTTGACTAAGTCACAATGAGTCAGATACACTGAGTCACACACTGAATCACACTGAGTCAGACACCTTGAGTCACAGTGAGTCAGCACACAACACGAGTCAGACTGATTCACAGTGAGTCAGACACACTGAGTCACAGTGAGTCAGACACACTGTCACACTGAGTCAGACACACTGAGTCACACTGAGTCAGACACACTGAGTCACACTGAGTCAGACACACTGAGTCACACTGAGTCAGCACGATCACTGAGTCACCACACTGAGTCAGTGACTCGTTTCGTCGAGTTAAATCCAACAAACAGACAAAAACTGTATGACACTGAGTCACAGACTGAGTCACGCTGAGTCAGACACAGTGAGTCACAGTGAGTCAGACACACTGAGTCACAGTGAGTCAGACACACTGAGAAACACACTGCGTCACAGAGTCAGGCACATTGATTCAGACTGAGTCAGACACACTGAGTCACGATGAGTCAGACACACTGAGTCACGATGAGTCAGACACACTGTCACAATGAGTCAGACACACTGAGTCAGACACACTGAGTCAGACACACTGAGTCAGACACACTGAGTGACACTGTGTCTGACTCATTGTGTGTGATTCAGTTTGCCTGACAGTCTATCTGACTCAATGTGTCTGACTCAATGTATCTGGCTCAGTGTGTCTGACTTCCATTTTGTCTGACTTTGTCTGTCCTCCTATCTGTCTCTGTCTGTCTATCTGTCTCTGTCTGTCCTCCCCTGTCTGTGTGTCTGTGTGTATGTCTGTGTGTCTGTATATCTGTGTCTGTGTGTCTGTCTGTCTGTCTGTCTGCCTGTATCTCTCTCCCCTCTCTCTCTCTCTCTCTCTCTCTCTCTCTCTCTCTCTTTTCTCTCTCTCTCTCTCTCTCTCTCTCTCTCTCTCTCTCTCTCTCTCTCTCTCTCTCTCTCTCTCACACACACACACACACACACGCGCGCGCGCGCGTTCTGTGCGTTCCTTTATGCCTTTAGCCTTTTTCTTATCCTTCATAATGATAGGACGCCTGTAAAGATGAAACAAAAAATAAACACTAAGTGGCCAGAAAAACAACAACTGTAGACCTAAACTGCGAATAGTCAGACTGCTGCGTTGTGTCACTTCATATTGCATGAAATGTTGTTACAATATACCTTATCTGCAAACATTAAGCAACACCAGAGACAACAAAGAGCCATCTCCCAGAAACTCAGAGAGAGAAAGAGGCAGACATACCGTCAGAAGTAAGACAGCGAGAGAGAGAAAGAGGGGGGGGGGGTGGATAGAGAGAGGGGAGAGAGAGAGAGAGGATAATGGAATAAAGCACTCCTGTGCTTTTTCACATCTAGTCCCCGTGTGTTGTGTGCAGTTTTGTCAATTTTGTCATCCGTTCCCACCGGCACACAATGGCCTACTCTTTCGAAAAGCGGAACGGGCGTTCACGTTTGCGCAAAATGTTCTGCGTGCCTTCGCACACGGGACCATGGTTTGTAGTCTCATCCGAAGGACTTGCATGCCATCCAAAATTTTTTTTTAATCAAATCTTTTTAATAGCTAGCAGATGTGTGCAGTCAACATGTAGTTTTCTTCTACCTGAGCAAAACGATGTTCACGCCATCCACCCCAACGACCATAGCTTGCCTACACTTTAATAAACAAAAGGCAGGAATGGTTTTAATTTGCAGCAGTATCACCATCCCAGCAAAAACATGCAATTTCGAATGAAAGTATACAACGATCATAATTCTTACACACTTCAGAATCATAGACTGCTCACAAA
>CM060317.1:25413003-25418003 GCA_030674155.1 Stramonita haemastoma
GGTCGGTATCACTACAATAGAGAGATGTGTCATCAGCAAACATTTCACAGCTACAATCTAGAAATAAGGGTAAGTCATTTACATATATAGAGAACAAAAGAGGACCCAATATTGATCCTTGTGGTACTCCATATTTAATAGATACTAATTCTGATGTTTGATTATTTGCAGTTACCAGCTGCTGTCTATCTAACAAAAAACTCTTTAAAAGATTGATTATTTCAGGTGTTAGTTTATATAGGTGAAGTTTACGTACTAGCAAGGAGTGATTAATTACATCAAATGCTTTTCAAAGTCAACAAAAATTAAGCCTGTATAGTTATTTTTATTTATGTTGTGTAAGAGACTGTCTGTAAGTTGAGTTAGAGCTGTATGACAAGAATAGTTTTTACGAAAGCCTGACTGATCTTCATTTATTAGATTGTTGTTAGCAAAGTAGGAATATAAAGATTTTTTGGATATGTTTTTCGATGGGTTTAGATAAGACCGATAGGATTGAAATTGGTCTGTAATTTGAAGGACAAGAAGTATCTCCAGATTTGTGGACTGGTATGACTTTTGCTCTTTTAAATAATCAGAGGAAAGTTGTTTTTATCTATGCACAAATTATATAGATATGTCAATGTTTCAACTATAATAGAACCAGAAAGTTTCAATATTTTTCCATCCAGATTGTCAAGGTCACGTGTTTGTGTGAATGTTTTGGAGAGATAGACTTTCCAACACATCTTTAATTGTCATTGGCAATAATTCAAACGGGAATTTAATTTCTTTTAATGCAATATATTGTTCTAAGTATTGGAGATCATTTTCATTTGACTTATCACATGATATGACTTTAGTAGCAATGTTTGAGAAATGGGTGTTCAGTTCATCAGCTGTTATGTCTTTAACTGTCTTTTGGCTTTTTGATATAGGTCTATTACATAAAATATTGATGGCTTTCCATACCTGGCGAGAGTCAGTAGTTGTGATTAATAGTTTTTGAAAGTAATCACGTTTTGATCTGCGTTTTAGTGAAGTTACTTTGTTTCTTTGTATTTTAAATTCTTCTTTTGTACCATGGGTTTTCAAATAGTCTCTTAAGCGCATTTCAGACTCTATATCTTTTGTGATCCAAGGAGGTTTAATTTTTTCTTTAACTCTTTTTTTGATGAAAGGGGCATGCCTATCATACACTGAAATAAATGTGGTAATCCAGAATTCTGCAGCTTCGTTGGGGTCTCTGATTTGATATATGTCTTGGAATGGCGATTTATCAAGTCTGAAAGAAAGCTTTGTTCATTGAAGTTATTAAATTTTCTGTAAAAGATGGTTTTATGTCCTACTTTGGGAATTTTGACACGATGTTTAAACCAAGTAAAACACACAGAATTGTGATCACTGCATCCACAGAGGGGGCGCATACTTCTGTTATGTTTTGTTTTTGTAGTAGTATAGATATGATCAATCAAAGTTCTTGAGTTTATCTGTTACCCGAGTTGGTTTGTCTATTAGTTGTTCCAGGCCATGCATAGTAATGTTGTGACTCCATTTAGGCTTGGGTTTTAATAAGTCTATTTAAAATCCCCAAGAATAATTGTTTCATGGTTTAAAAGTGTCACTTCATCCATAAGAGAGTTGAATTTTTCAAACCATTCTGTGGTTTCCGAAGGATTTCTGTATATGAATCCTATTAATATTGGACTATTGTGTTTTAATTTTATTTCAACCCAAATCGATTCAATGTCATAAACATCAAGTTGTATAGTCTTTACAACTCAGTGAAGAAGCGAAATATGTTAATAACCAGTGGACTTGGGCTTGTGTGGACCTGTCGAAAGATCTGATAACCTGGAATATTTATGCATGTGTCAGTTACATGTGGTGAGAGTCGTGATTCAGCAAGGCAAAATAAATGAAATTGATTCCCATCATTGTGCAGTATGGTCGAGATATCATCTTTTTTTGTTTGTTGCATTGTTGATATTTAGGTAGCCTACACGGAGGCCTTGCTTTGTGGGCCACTTGTCTAAAGTTAAAGTCATGTTAAATTTTTTCCTTTTTTATGTATATGATATAAAAATCTATCAAGTCAGGAGACTTGATTATCAAATTTTAAAAAACAACAAAAAACTATAATACAATTTCGAAAACTAAAATATAAACACAATTCAGAATCTGTAAGGAATCAATGTGTTATTATAAACAACTTTTTGAATCCAGTCCCGTTTTTACATAAATCATATAATCATAAAAAATAATAAAGCATATAAATTGGGAAAAAATATTTTTAGTAAAACTAAAATACAACAATTTTTACTAAATCAATATAATCAACCACACACTAAATATTAATATGATACTAAACACAAAAAATACAGTGATAAAAAAATAATAGATGAAAAAGCAAACGAAAGTATAGTATGCAGAATTGATTCAAAAACTCCAGTACACACTAGTCCAATGCAACAACTGCTCTGTTGCAAGAGACTCTGAATCCCGATATACCTGCTAGATATAGAAGGCAATTTTCCACTCAAATGGAATACACACTGCAGCATGACATTGATCAACACCATTTGAAGTTGGGTGGAAAAAAAGAAAAAAAAAAAAAAAAAAAAAAGGGGAGGGGGTGGTGGTAGGGGCTGGGTAAAAGTATGGGGGGGGGGAGAGAGAGAGAGAGAGAGAGAGAGAGAGAGAGAGAGAGAGAGAGAGCAGAGACAGACAGACAGACAGACAGAAGAGAGAGAGAGAGAGAGAGAGAGAGAGAGAGAGAGAGAGAGAGAGAGAGAGAGAGAGAGATCCATTCATGAAAATTGAACCAATCATTATCATCAATGCCAACACTGCATATAACATTTGGACACCTGCACAAATACATTTGAAATTATTTAGAACATTATATATGGGCTGTATATTTGATGCTGGCTTACAGGCAGATATTTATCGCATGCACACACGCATGCACACATGCCCGCACATACTCATTCACATAGTTATTATACACGTACACACGCGGTGCATACGCACAAGCAAGCACGCATGCTTACCTACCACGCAAGCACGCACATGCTCACCAGCGTATCCACAGACACACAAACACACACACTCACACGCACACACTCACGCACGTACGCACGCACTCATGCAGGCACACACGCACTCATGCAGGCACGCACAACACGCACTCACGCATGCACACATACACACAAATGCACCCACACACGTGGTGAAACATGCATACACATGTTTCACTTACAATACACTCAAACACACACATACACACACCACACGCCCATCCCCTTCCCCTCTACACCTACTCATTGGTACACACACACACACACACACACACAACACACACACACACACACACACACACACACACACGTAAACACACACACCACATACTATTGGGTCAGACAAATGAAGTAGATCCGAAAGTATTTTCACAAGTGGCTGTGTATCTGCCACGGAGTGTTGTCTCCCTAACACACGTGTTACTTCTGAAGAATGGGGGTTCCTTGGCTGGGGATGGAAAGTCTCTGTCCAGTAATAGACCTGGTGTGGTTAGGCCTATTGTCGCTAGTCGCACTGTGGGGTGGGGGTGAAGTCGTCTTTTTCTTGAAGGCAGCCGACCATGAATGTACGCCTTTGCTGCTTCAGCGTAGCTTGGCATGTTATTGTAGCTTGTCTCGGGCCTCACGGCTGGCTGCTGTCGATGGTTTCCGGGAAACGGATGTTGAGGGCAAGCGTTCTGTTACCCTGAGGACTGGGATGAATTGGATCATCATATAGCACCTTTTTTGGCGCCCCAGTCCTGGTGAGGAAGGAGGGGGTGTTGTCAAATAAGAACCACCCTCTCTTGACAGCACGTTTCCCCAAGAGTGGCCGTGGACCGTGAGGCCTTGTCCCTCAGTGGATGTCGTCCAAAGGGGGGAGGATGGAGGAGGCCTGTAAGCAGCATGGGGGAAGATTTTTTTTAGCAGGTGATCAGTTTGTCCATTCTGCTTTTGTGACTGATCGTGTTTTACAGTCATTGATCCCCACGTGGAAGGTGACATGCTGTATGTGTGGAGAGGGGCGGCTTGTTGTCAGCCACTGCACAGGTGTTGTACTGTCAGGCCTGGTACTGACAGGTTGCAGACTTGCCGGCCCCCCACTGACATCTTTTTCTCGTCCACCCCTTTCAGCACTGAGTCACCTAACAACAAGGTGTTACACTCTATGGGGACTGTTTTTTTGTTGGAGGGTTTTCAGGGGTTGGAATGGGGGGGTTCTCATGGTGCATTTGGGAATGGGAATTGGAGTGTAGGCTTTGGTGGGTTCGGGAGTGTGTGCGTGTCTGTTGTGATGTTTTTGTAAGGAGAGGCTGTTTGCTTGTGTTTTTGCGTGAAGTTGCTGAAGTGTTGTTGCTTGTCTGCTTTTGTGTGGGTGTGGAGTAGAAGAATTGTCAGTCATGGTTTTGTCTGTGAGGAGAGCATATCTGTTGGATGTGTTTATATTGTATTCTACCTGTTGAGTTGTTCAGCAAGTGGTTCAGTATTGTTGTCTGTCTGACTGCATGAGTGTTTTGTGTGTTTAGTTTGCACTGAGTGTTTGTATCTGTTTCTTGGTAGTATTGTTGATGTTGTGTTGACTGTCTTTGAGTGATTGTAGTTTGGATTTTGATTTCTTTCATTTGCTCTGTTTGGTATTCTTGGCTGTTTTGTAGCTATTGATCTATTATATGTATTTATTTATTTATTTGTTCGTTCATTTATCTTTTTATTCACTCATTTATTCAGCAGGATAGAAAGGCGGCAAAATTAGTTGGTCATTCAGAGCTCTAAGATGTGGATGTAGCCCTCCCCCCCCCCCCCCCTTCCCTACAGTGTAAGATGCTGTGAGCTGTAACACTTGCTAAAAGAAGGCTTCTGCTTTAACTGTCTTCTACAGTCTGCCTCTCCCTGCAGTCTCTTTCCTTTGTAGTCATTCCTTTATATATACACATAGATAGATAGATAGATAGATAGATAGAT
>CM060317.1:25438003-25443003 GCA_030674155.1 Stramonita haemastoma
TCATCTTGTGGAGCTGGGCCTACACAATCATCATCCTCTTTGCTAAAAAGAAAAAACAATGTACAGACTGGGTAAACAGGTTGGACACTGACCATAGTCTTTCGCTCTCCTTCTTTGCCGTATCATCAGCGAAGAATGTCAGTCAGTCAGTCGGTCGTCGGTCGGTCGGTCGGTCAGTCAGTCAGTCAGTCAGTCAGTCAGTCAGTCAGTCAGTCAGTCAGTTAGATAACTAGCCAGCCACTGATCAAGCCAGCCACCCAATCAGCCAGCCAATCAACCAACCATTCAGCCAGCCATTTAGCCAACCATTCAGCTAATATCAGTAACAAACCCTTTCTCCCTGCTTTCGTTGTTCTCAACATCAACCTAACAAAAAACTACTTCTTCAAAATAAACATCCGGCGGTAACACACACACACACACACACACACACACACACACACACACAACACACACACACACACACACACACACACACACACACACACACACCACACACACACACACACACAGTCTTCTTCAATAATTCTCTGTCGACCTTTTTCTTCCCCTCTTTTTTTTTTTTCAAGCACAGACGATAAAAGGGGTTGTTACATTAACCCCCTCCCACCCCCACCCCTGTCCTCCCATCAACCCCCCCCCCCCACCAACCCAACCCCAACCCCTACCCTCCCATCCCTCGTCTCTCCCCATTCATCCTTCTCCATAGCGGGGGAGCGATTATTGCAGAATGACTAGGAACCGCTGAGAGAGAAGTCAATAGTCTGGGTCCGGTCGCCGATCATTGCTGTCAACAGAGTTTATGACCCGCAGACTTTTTTCTGCCTTCCGCATCCGTTGAGTAACCCCCCGCCCCGTCAGCCTCTCTCTGTCTGTCTGCTCTGTCTGGAAGCCTCCAGACTATAGGGAGGTTTGGGAGGGGGGGGGGGGGGTTGGGGGGAGGGGGGGTTAGAGGGTTGGTTTTTTTTAACTGGTGATGTTGGTTAGTTAGTTGGTTTGTTGGTTAGTTAGTTGGTTGGTTACAGGAGGGTTTGTTCTTGGTTACCTTTTTATGCTGGTTGGTTGGTTGGTTGGTTGGTTGGTTGGTTGGTTGGTTGGTTGGATGGTTGGTTGGTTGGTTGGTTGGTTTGGTTGGTTGGTTGGTTGGTTGGTTGGTTGGTTGGTTATAGGAGGGTTTGTTCTTGGTTAGGTTGGTCGTAGTAGTTACTGTAGCTTTTAGTTGTAGTGGTCGTTGTTGAAAGATGTCTGTTGTTGGAAGTGTTTTTTTTAGAGTTTAGTCTTTATGGTTTTGTGAGGATGTTCTTATCGTGTGGGGTTTGTACGTGTGTTTGTTGCACACAGTTCGTGAATATTTGGGGCGAGTTGTTTGGGGGTTTGCTTCGTTCTGTCTTTTTCTTTGTTATATTCTTTGTACTTTAGTTGCGTTTTTTCCTCCCTCTTTTGTTTTCTTTCTTTTCTTTCTATCGTCCGTTATTTTTTTCTTTAGTTCTTTTATTACTTTTTTCTGTTTCTTCACTTCGTTCCTTCCAACCTTTGTTTTTTTTCTTTCTTTTTTTGTTTTACTTTGATTTGGTTTGTTTACATTTCTATTCTTTTTTTTTTACCATTCTTTATTTTTATTTTTTACTTTTCTGTATCTGTTTCATCTGTCGAGAAAACATATGGAGAATTGACTTGACTGGACTGAACTGGACTGTACTGGATAAGACTGGACTTGACTGGACTGGGCAAGATTTGACTTGATTTGAACTGACTGGATTGGACTGGACTGGAGTTGTTTTGACATGACTAGACTTCTCTTGACTAGACTTGTCTTGATTTGACCTGACTTGACGAGTGGACTGGATTTGACTGGACTTGTCTTGTCATGACTTGACTTGACTGAACAGGACCGGACTGGACTGGACTGGACTGGACTGAACTAGACTTGTCTTTACTGGACTGGGCTGGACTAGACTTGTCTGGACTGGACTGGACTGGACTGGACTAGACTGGACTGGACTGGACTTGTCTTAACTGGACTGGACTGGACTGGACTAGACTAGACTGGACTGGACTGGATTTTTCCCCCTCTGTCATGGAGGAATTGTTGGGGTACTGCACTGAAATTTTCAAGGCAGTGTGTTAGTCAAGGGAAGCCTGGTGGGGCTCGTTACCTTCTACATTTACACCAGTGTACACTTAAAAGGAAATTACTGTAGAAATACGAGTACAGGAAACAAACAAGCAAAATGCATTTCTAAATCAGTTTCTTTGAACTATCAAAATTATCCAGTAAACAAACACCCAAAAGCAAAGAACCACCAAAGCTGTTCGGTCAAGGAACAAGCCATAAAGAAAAAAAATTAAAAGGTTCCTTTGAACCACCAAAGTTATCCAGTCAACGAACAAACAATGAAAGAAAAGAAAAATCGAAAGGTTTCTTTGAACCATCAAAGCTATCCAGTCAGCAAATAAGCAATAAAAGAGGGGGAAGATCAAAATGTTCCTTTGAACCACCAAAGCTATCCAGTAAAGAACCAGTCTACAAGAAAAAGTTTTTAATGATTAATCCAGAAAGTTTCTTTGAACCACCATAGTTATCGAGTTAACAACTAAACAAAGTTCGTTAATTTAGACCATCCAAGTAATCCAGTAAAACAAACAAGCAAACACAAAAATTTGGGAGGAGGGGAGTTTCTTTGAATCATCAAACCTATCCAACAAACAAACAAATAAAACTTTCTATAAACCCTGTCAGGGAAAAAAAAAGTTCCATTGAACTATCAAAGTTACCCAATAAAACAAACCAGCAAAAAAAAAAAAAAAAAAAACCAAAAGCCAACAACAACAACAACAAAATTTCTTTTGAATCATCAAAGTTCTTCAGGAAAACAAACCAGAAAAAATTACCACCACCACCCAAAAAAAAAACAACAGCAAAAAAGAGATTTCTTTTGAATCATCAAAGTTCTTCAGCAAACAAACTAGCAAACAAACCCCCTAAAAAAAAGAAAGAAACAAAAGAAAAAAAATAGAAGGAAAGAAAGAAAGCACAGTTGCTTTGAACTGGTTATCCAGATATGTCATGATGTCAGTGGTAGACTCCAAAGTATTGATTCTATGAGGACACCAGAGCATCACCCTCTTCTTTTTTTTCTTTCTCTCTTTCTTTTCTTTTCTTTTCTTTTTTTTTCTTTTACTTCTTTTTCTCATCCTTGTCTCCCTTTTCCTTTTGAGTTCAGTTCGCGAATTGTTTTTCCTTCTTTTGTTTTTCTTGTTTTTTGTGTGTTTTTTTCTGTTTTTGCCTTTCACATTCTTTCTCTGTATCTGTCTTTAGCTTTTGCCCCCTTTTGTTTGCCTGCCTGTGATGTCTGTCTGTCTGTCTCTACTTTCTGTGTCTGTGTATGTCTGTCTCTCTCTCTTCGAGACAGAGAGAAATAGAGAGAAACAGAGAGAGATGAAGACACACAGAGAGACACAGAGAAAGACACATAGAGAGGAGAGGGAAGGAGGAGAGAGAGAAAGAATAAGGAGGGAGAGAGAGAGAAGAGAGAGAGAGAGAGAGAGAAGAGAGAGAGAAAGAGAGAAGAGAGAGAGAGAGAGAGAGAGAGAGAGAGAGAGAGAGAGAGAGAGAGAGAGGAGAGAGAGAGAGAGAGAGAGAGAGAGAGAGAGAGAGAGAGGAGAGAGAGAGAGAGCAAGCACTTCATTTTGAGCTGACCATGCATACAACCTTAGAAATATCAGTTATCAAATTAATTGGAAAAATGTGTTGTGTTTTTCATTTGTTTTGCTTTCAAATTTCATTGTTATTTTGACAATGTTCTAGACCATATGTTTTGAGCGTTATGGCCTGGTACTTTAGATTGTCTGTATCTGTCTGTCTGCCTGTCTGTCTGCATGACTGTCTGTCTGTCCGTCTGTCTTCCTCTCTCTTCTTCTCTCTCTTCTCTCTCTGTCGATCTCTCTCTGTCTCTCTGTCTCTCTGTCTCTGTCTGTCTCTGTCTGTCTCTGTCTGTCTCTGTCCTGTCTGTCTGTCTGTCTGTCTGTCTGTCTGTCTGTCTGTCTGTCTGTCTGTCTGTCTGTCTGTCTGTCTGTCTCTCTCTCTCTCTCTCTCTCTCTCTCTCTCTCTCTCTCTCTCTCTCTCTCTCTCTCTCTCTCTCTCTCTCTCTCTCTCTCGTCCGGGTGTACGTGTGCGTGTGCGTGGGCGTACGTCTGTTTGTCTCTTTTGTGTCTCTTTCTTTTCCTCTCCGAGTCTTCTCTACCTTATGTCTGTCTCTCCTCCCTCCTCCCCACCCTCCCTCCCCTGTCCCTCTCTGCAGCAGATCAGAGGCTTGCACTTATTCTGGCGGAATCGGAGCGACTGAAAAAACAACAACAAAAAAACAAGGCTGCGAGGAAGCGGACAGCTGGTCAGATGGATCACAAGTCTCTGCTAAGTGCTAGGAAGAGGCTGTGAAAGAGGTCGTGGAGTTGTTGGTATAGTATAGTATAGTATAGTATAGTATAGTATAGTATAGTATAGTATAGTATAGTATAGTATAGTATAGTATAGTATAGTATAGTATAGTATAGTATAGTATAGTATAGTATAGTATAGTATAGTATAGTATAGTATAGTGTCGTGTCGTGTCGTGTCGTGTCGTGTCGTGTCGTGTCGTGTCGTATCGTATCGTAGCATAGCATAGCATAGCATAGCATAGCATAGCATAGCATAGCATAGTAGATAGCATAGTATAGTAATCGTATCGTATCGTATCGTATATCTGTATCGTATAGTTATGTGTAGTATAGTGTATGTATGTAGTGTGTTGTAGTTAGTGTAGTGTAGTGTAGTGTAGTACTGTACAGTGCAGTAGGGTACAGTAGGGTACAGTAGAGTAGAGAATACTATGCTATAGGGTAGGGTAGGGTAGGGTGGGGTAGGGTAGAGTAGAATATGGTATGGTATGGTGTGGGGCAGCGCAGTGCAGTGCAGTACAGTAGAGTAGAGTAGGGATAGAGGGTAAGGTAGGGTAGGG
>CM060317.1:25460503-25468003 GCA_030674155.1 Stramonita haemastoma
CCTTTCTGGGGTTTTTGTTTCCTTTTTATTTCTATTCTTCCTATCACAGACTGTAATGTTTATTAATCTAGGATGTTTAGGGGGAAACAACGTATTGTAGAGAAGATGAAAAAAATTCACATGAGAGCAAAAAGAAAAGAAAAAAGAAAGAAAGACAAGAGAATATCCTTGTGGTTTTATTACGCGGAGTTGTATTGTCCTCTTGCTGTGCGCATGTGATGGAGCCATAGTGAACAGGTTTCTGTCGAGGTGTTGAATGTCTGCCGGGAAAGGTCAGCATGAAAATTAAACGAAATCACCAGTCACGCTAGAGAGTGTTGTGTCGTATAGCATAGCATAGCATAGCATAGCAGAGCAAGCAGAGCAGAGCAGAGCAGAGCAGAGCATAGCATAGCATAGCGTAGCATAGCATAGCATAGCGTAGCATAGCATAGCATAGCATAGCATACACACACAGACACACCCGATCGATAACTATTGCGCTGCTTTTTTTTTTTCTGTCGAGATCAGTATTAGAAAGGTGGTAGTGGTGGTGGTGGTGGTGGTGGTGGTGGTGTGGGGCAGTGTGTGTGTGTAGGGGGGGGGGGGGGTGAGCAAGCAGTGAAGAGGGACTGGAAGGGGGGGGGTGTAGTTGGAGTGGAATTAGTTTGTGGTTAGAGCGTTTTACTTACATCTGATGGTAAGATGTGTGTTTTGAGTCTGTTGATGAATCTGTTCGTGGTTTTGGTTTGGTTTAGTTGGGTTTGTTTTTTTACCTGTGGAGTCCACATCGATACTGATTCCAACCCTACCCTAAATGTTCCAAGAATTTAACATTTTTGTTTTGGGGTGGGGTTTTTTTTTCGTTTTTTTGGCTAGAGCTCAGATGTTCTCCAATATTGGGATTAAGCGTATGCTATGCGACCAGTCACGTATAAATGTGAAAAGACCAGGTGCTCCCTTGACTTGTGTGGTATTTGAGGAGCGAGGTGTCAGAGACCTCAGCTTCTCTTGGGTCCAGCATCTTGAGGCCGGCGCCCATCTACTCTTTCTCTTTTTCTCGGGTGTCTCTGTGTCTTTGTTTCTGTCTCTGTCTGTCTGTTGTCTGTCTGTCTGTCTGTCTTGGTTCTGTCTGTCTGTCTGTCTGTCTGTCTTTGTCTGTCTGTCTGTCTGTCTGTCTCTCTCTCTCTCTCTCTCTCTCTCTCTCTCTCTCTCTCTCTCTCTCTCCTCTCTCTCTCTCTCTCTCTCTCTCTCTCTCTCTCTCTCTCTCTCTCTCTCTCTCTCTCTCCCCTCTCTCTCTCGCTGCTTTACGTTCCATGCCCCTAAAGAGCACAGATACCCATCTACTGCTGGAAAAAAAAAAACACTAGGGGACTGTGTAATATTGAAGCCAAAGTGCACGGATGATCACCCATCCGTAAGACAACCACGCTCAACGCTGCTTAATTGCTCTTAATTAACTGGGCAGAGTAAGTGCCCTGACCACTGAGCTGTCCCGTCTTCACAAAAATGGGTAGCTATTTCTTGTGTAACGACCATCTTTGACATATCAAAAAGTTCTTCATTTCTAATTTGTGATCACTAAAAAGAATCTGCACTAAATTATGACCTCACTACACACACACACACGCCGCCGCACACACACACACAACTCCACACCGCACACACACACACACACACAACCACACACACACACAACACACACACACACACACACCACACACACACACACACACACACACACACACACACACACACACACACACACACACAAACACACACACACAACACACAACACCACACACAACACAACACACAACACAACACACACAACCACACACAACAACACACACACACACACAACACACACAACACACACAACACACAACACACACACACCACCACACACACACACACACACCACACACACACACACACACCACAACACAACTAAATCGTAGAAGACACAGTAACATTCCCGCCATCGCTTGTCAAATGTTGTAAGACGGATTCCAACACGTTCTGGCCAGGATGTTACCGGTTTGGCTCTTAATACTAACCTCTCTGTAAGACAGGGTTGTTGTTGTTTTTTTAATTAAACCCCAACACTAGAATGATGTATGGTTAGCTTTCAAGGAAGCAAGGAAAACTGAATGGCATATTATGTCAGAGGCTTTTGAACATTGTGCATGCCCGAAAAGGACCATAGTATTGTCTTTGGGTGTGTGTGTGTGTGTGTGTGTGTGTGTGTGTGTGTTGTGTGTGTGTGTGTGTGTGTGTGTGTGTGTGTGTGTGTGTGTGTGTGTGTGTAGTGGGGTGTGTGTGTGTGTGTCTGTGTGTCTGTGTCTGTGTGTGTGTGCGATGTTTTATCACATAATAGATCATAGTTATGGCATGATTGCTCGTGTTTTATGAACTTCTGTGTAACATTGTATTGGTGCGTGTGCGCGCGCCACACATGCAGGAATGCGCTCGCGCGCGCACAAGAGAGAGAGAGAGAGAGGAGAGAGAGAGAGAGAGAGAGAGAGAGAGAGAGAGAGAGAGAGAGAGAGAGAGAGGAGAGAGAGAGAGAGAGAGAGAGATCCAAGTAAAAAGAAAAAAAAGAACCCTTTCGTTTGAATGAAAATTATTCATCTATGCCTGCTCCACTGACTGTGACTTTTGACCTATTCCCTTTTAGCAGGCATACATCAAAAAGTTTCTGACTGTTGGACTATAAAACATAAATAATTATGTAGATTTCAGCCCTAGGAGTCGGTCTTTGATGCCCGTGGGTAGGTTGGGAGGCAGATAGGTAGATAATAATGTAGGTAGATAGGTAGGTAGGGTGAGGTAAGTAGTTAGGAAGGTGCAGATAGGAAAATAATACAGGTAGGATGAATTTTGATTTATTTATTCATTTTTTTATTTATTCATTTATCTATTCTTTTATATCGAGGATAATGGAATAAGCACACATGTGCTTTTTTACATCCAGTCCCCGTGTGTTGCAGTTTTGTAATCTTGCATCTGTTCCCACCGGCATGCAATGGCCTACCTTACGAAGAAACGGAGCAGGATTTAATGTGTGCGCAATATATGTTCTGTATAATGTAGGTAGATAGGTAGGTAGGTAGGGTAAGGTAGGGAGGTAGATATGTTGAAAGGCAGATAGGTAGATGGCATTGTAGGAAAATAGGTAGGCTTTGTAATGTGGGTATGTAGGTGGGTAGGTTGAAAGGCCAGAGAGGTAGACAATAATGTAGGTAGATAGGTAGCTAGGGTCAGGTAGGTAGGTATGCAGGTAGGTATGCAGGTAGGTAGGTAGGTAGGTAGGTAGGTAGGTAGGTAGGTAGGTAGGCAGGTAGGTAGGTAGGTAGGTAGGTAGGTAGGTAGGTAGGTAGGTAGGTAGGTAGGTAGGTAGGTAGTGGGTGGATAGGCTATCATCATAATAAATCATGTCTGTACCCACATATATATGATATGGCAAACGACGAAACAATAACCCCAATTGAACACAAAAAGCCCACCCTCTCCAAATTTAGAGAGAGAAAGAAAAAAATGAATAAAACGAGACAACTTTTGTTTTTGTATTGCTGCTATCTAAAAATGCAAAGCTATCGTTTGATATCAACAGAAAAGGGCTTGTCGGATCATTAGTTTGAGCACAGTAACCACACCTGCCTGAATCAGGCTTCAAGATGGTCACTATAAGCTACAGGCTTGGGTGAACACCCTCATCTCATCTACCTCCCTACTTACCTCCCTAATTAACTCTCTACCTTCATTTTTTTTTTAAATCTGGGATATGTTTCATGTAATTGGTAGTATTTCCTCCCCCCCACCCCCCTCATAATAATATTGGTTAAATTTCTTCCTCTCTTTTTACCAAAATCAATGTTTTGATTTATATGACTTTTTTGTTGATAGATAGAGGGTGGTGGAATAGTGTTTTCACTTGCTTTATCAACTCGTTATGTTTTTATCCGTGTGCTACTTACTTTACTTTATTAGCGTCCTTTTTTAATATCATAATCATCATTAATTGTTTATTTCTTATTTTAGTTTTGAGTGTGTATATTTTTTTTGTTATTTCATATAGTCTTTCTGTCCTTATTTCCTTGTCTGTTGTTTGTTATTAGTCGTTGTCTCTAATGTTTGGTGTTTGATTTATTATTGTTGTTGCTGTTTAGTTACAGGTTTATTATCTTGATCTTATCCATGATAATGGCGGGGACTGGATTAAAAAAAAAAAAGCACATGAGTGCTTATTCATTATCCTCGAAATAAAGGAATTTGACTTGCGTGACTTGACTTGACTTATCATAGAGGATTGAAAACAACACTTCTGTTGGCTTTTCGTCTGTGTATCATAATAATAAGACAGTCCTACAAGGAACGCTAGAAGGTGGCAGACGCCGAGGTAGACAAACCAAAAGCTGGATGGATAACATCAAGGAGTGGACCCGCCTGGACAGTCCAACACTCATTTGGAAGGCGGAGGACAGGGCTGGATGGCGACGGTTGGCTGCAGAATCGTCTCTCATGTCTCTTCCACGACCGTTCCGGTCATGAGATAGAAGAGAGAGATCATAATTATCCTTGCCATGTAGCGAACAAGATCTTGTGCGCACGTTTAAAACCCCTGTGTGATGTCTATACTGAAATAGGTGACGAACAAAAGCCTTTGAGATTAATGACACCATGAACGTAACAAAATTACCGACCTACTCTATAGAGAGAGGGATATGCTCCATTTTTGTTCCATCTTCTTCCTTCATCTTCACCTATCCCGTAGTCCAAAGAACTTCACGCACCCCCCCCCCCCCCCACACACACACACACCACAACACAACACAACCAACACAACCAACACAACAACACAACACACACACACACACCACCACACCACTACCACCACCACCACCACAACAACAACACAACAACACAACACAACACAACACAACACGCCTCACCCTCCCCCTCCACCCCACCCACCCACCCACCCCACCCCCTACACACACACACACACACACACACACACACACACAACACAACACAACACACACACAACACATACACAACACACACAACACACACACACACACACACACACAACACATACACACACACAACACAACACAACAAACACAACACAACACAACACAACACACACAACACAAATCAACACAACTTGCAGGCCATAATAACATGAAACATATGTTTGAATGTCAGGGTAACTTAGCTTACGTGTAAGATCAATTTCTTTCCTTTCTGTCCCTCCTTCATCTGTGTGCGACTTGTGGGTCGGTTGGTCGGTGGGCCGGTGGGTAAGGCCTAAAGGTAGAACTGCCTTCATTACAACACATACATGCATGTGTCAAAAGCATTGCATCGATCCGTCACGGCAAGGCACAGCACAGCACAGCACAGCACAGCACAGCACAGCACAGCACAGCACGTGCGATTCCATACACTGGGTCATTCGAACCAACAGTTGATGGCGTAAGTAGCTTCTGATATCTTAAGTCTTCGTGGCTTGGAACTCTGTTTGTGTGTGTGTGTGGGGGGGGGGGGGGGACAAAGTTTGTTGTTGCTGTTTTGGGAGTTTTGGGGGTTGTTTTTTTTTAGACAGTTGTCATTTTTGTGCATTATTGTTGTTATTGTTGGTTGTTCCGCAGGTTTTACTTCCTGCGAGGGTCAGCCAGAATGTTGCGCTCTTGTCTTGATTGAAGTAACTCGGGGCCACACCTAGGAATCGGTGTGAGAATGTAGAGTGTACACTTATTTATTGTTTTATTTATTTTTATTTATTTATTCTTTTATTTATCGAGGATAATGGAAAAAAGCACTCGTGTGCTTTTTTTTTACATCCAGTCCCCGTGTGTATGCAGTTTTGTAAATCTTGTCATCTGTTCCCCCAACCGGCACACAATGGCCTACTCTTACGAAAAGCGGAACAGGATTTAACGTGTGTGCAAGATGTTCTGCATATATATTGCCTTCATACACACATACATGTGTCAAAAGCATCGGCCTATATCATATAATTATACACTGGATGAGAAGTGGACGTGTATGGGTTGTGTGTGTCTTAAAAAATAAAAAAACCCTCGCGAACTAGGTAGCCACATTCCGATTTCGTGGGATTTTTCTTGTTTATTTTATTTTAATTTTTGAGTGGAGAGTATTGTGTAATGGTAAGAGCTTGTCGTGGATGAAGACCAATCTCGAGATAAACATTATTTTCGAAGTGTTGTTAACAGTTTTTAAGTGAAGGGTTTAGAACCTTGCTGATATTGATGACTGACATAGGTTTTGGGCCAGGATCAGATTGTGTGTGTGTGTGTCTGTGTGTGTGTGTGTTGTGTGTGTGTGTGTGTGTTTGTGTGTGTGTGTGTGTGTGTATGCGTGTGTGTGTGTGTTTGTTGTTGTTGCTGTTGTTGTTGTTGTTTGTGTGTGTGTGTGTGCGTGCGTGTGTGTGTATGTTGTGTGTGTGCGTGTGTGTGTATGTGTGTGTTTGTGTGTGTGTGTGTATGTGTGTGTGGGGGGGGGGGTGCGTGCGTGCGTGCGTGTGTGTAGTAATAGTACTGTGTGTTTGTTTCCAAACCAGAGAATGGCTTTCTTCTACAGAGTTCTGCCAGTGACAACTCACCTTCTACCGTGGGTTCCTTTTACCTGCTCAAAACGCATTTTGCGCACAATGCTTTAGTTTATCGAAAGACTAGTATCCAGACCACGCTCAAAAGTCTAACGAATAGGATAGAAAGGTGAAAGAGGGTTTCGTAATCAGCCAAGAATCGAATCTGCGATCTTTCATTTTGCAGATAGGTGCATTACCGCTAAAACCCCAATCTCCATCATTGCTGTCAGAAAAAAAAAAAACTTAGCTTAGACACGTTTGGTTCTTGACATTGTGCGGTAACAGCTCTGTTCATGCATTGATTGAATCAAGTCAGAGATCGATCATAGCGCCTGGAATGAAACATGTTTGTACAAACACGCGTTTGATGTCTGAGAGAACTTGGCTTTTGTGTGTTAATGGGCAATTTATGTAGGTAGAGTATCATCATACTCGTAACATGACGGTAACGGGTTCAAATTCCCGCGTGGGTGTCTGTTTGAAGGTAGTTTCGCCCTGATGTTAATAGTTATGGGCACTGGGGGAATGATAGCGTAGTGGTTAGGGCGTTGCGCTCGTGATCTGATGGCCTGGGATCAAGCCACCTTGGAGGCGCCCGTTTTTAGGGGATTTTACACTGTGGCTAGTATGGGTGCTGAATCCAATCTCTCGAAAGTCCTTCGTATGAGACAGATCGAGGTTCCGTGTGCCAACGCACGCAGAACATCTTATGTGCAATCAATCTCCATCTATTTTCTTTTCTTTTGGGCGTTCTTTGGCCATAGCTGTGAGATTTACCAATGGTGAGATTCTGCGTATTCAACAGTTTTTCCCCCCCAACCATGAAGGTAACCGCATTCCGACTTCGATGATGTATGCAGGGTATATTTATGTTTCTGTAACCCACTGAGCGTTGACAT
>CM060317.1:25483003-25497629 GCA_030674155.1 Stramonita haemastoma
CTCTCTCTCTCTCTCTCTCTCTCTCTCTCTCTCTCTCTCTCTCTCTCTCTCTCTCTCTCTCCAAATTTTCTGCTTTACTGTCGATTTGTCTAGTCTTAGTGTTCTGTGCTGTCGGTCTGTTATCTGTTGTCAAGTCTGTTGTCTGGTCGTCTGTGCTAGTTGTCGTCTGTCTGTCTGTCTCTGCCTCTCTCTCTCTCATCTCTCTCTCCTCATCTTCTCTCCTCTTCCTCTCTCTCCTCTCTTCTTTCTTTCTCTCTCAATAAATCGTTACAGTCCGAAGCAAGTATATGAGTTAAGGAATGACTATTAGTTTTAACCGTGTTAGAAGAGTTTAAGAGTAGAGCAGTTATAGCAATAGTAGTAACAGCAGCAGAACGAGCTACAGCAGGTAGTAGTAGTAGTAGTAGTAGAGTAGAGTAGTAGTAGTAGTAGTAGTAGTAGTAGTAGTAGTAGTAGTAGTAGTAGTAGTAGTATGTGGGGTGGTCCTTTAAAAGCTATCATTGAAGCAGCAGTAATGATGAGTGGCAGCTGCCAAAGTGGGTATCATATTTTTTGTTTTATTGTTTTTTTGTTGAGGTGATTGTAATTATATACAAGATGTTGAATATCTTGTAAAGGAAGAAGAAAAATAAGAAGAAGAAAGTGAAATAAGGGAACATCGATACTAAGAACAAGATCAAAAGACAGAAAAAGATAAAGAAACATAATATGAAGAACAAGAAAAAAAACAACAACAACAACAACAAAAACAAGAAAAACAAGAATAAACGAGGACAAGAGAAGAAGAGAAGAACGAGAACCAGAATACAGAAACTTGAAGACAACGTCAGCAGTATCTACCGGAAAAACATCAATAAAACCAGCATCCTTTTTCTTCCCTCTTTTACTCCACCTTATAAGTACTTCCCATAATGCTTGTTGCCAACCCAGTCCTCCTTGAAATGTCCTTAAATCTCCACAAAACCTTCAGAACCCAAAGGCAATACTGTCTAATAGCGATGGGATTTTAGAATAGGGACAAAGAGGGGAGGGGGGGGGGGGGCAGAGATAAGATGAAGCCAGTGGAAATGACGTAAGGCTCACGTGGTTGTCTGCTGGACCAATAGTGGCAAAAGAGAATTATGTGACATTCCTCTCGTGTTTCAAATCTTAATGTGGGCAAATCATTCTTTGCAGTGGTTGTTTGATTAAATATTAGAGACCCACTTTTTTATAATCCTTTGGGCTTTCGTATGTGTGTGTGTGTTTTGGAGGGGGTACACTGGTTCCTGAGCCACTAGTTAGCTCTGAGGAGAATGTAGGTGGGATAAGTTACCTTACCATTTAGCAGTGGCCAAAAGTGATCAAGCAAGTGGATATAATGACAGTGTCACGTGATTGTCTTCTTGACCATTGGCTGCCTTTCATAATAATGATGAACAAGTTTTGTCATGTCTCAAACTCTGCATTCATTTCTGACTTCTCTTCTGCTTACAAGGTCAACAAATTATGAGAAGAAGATGGAATTTTTCCTGGCAGAAAAATGTTCAAGGGTTTTGTTGTTTTGGTTTATTGTTGGCATATGTTTTGATCCAGTAAGGAAAGCAATACACTTAGAAGTGAAATACCACTAGGATGTGTGTGTGTCGTATTGGTTTTTATTAATTTAATGTTGATTTTCTTTTCTAGTGGGTTTTTCTCTTTGCTTTTGCTTTATTTGCTTGTTTCTGTTATTTTAGGGTTTGTTACTTGTTCTCCCCATCTCTGTCTCTCCATGTCTCTCTCTGTCTCTCTCACTCTATCTCTTTCTCTCTCTGCATCAGTCTGTATCTGTCCATATATTGCACACACCCACACACACAACACCACACCACACACACACACACACACACACACACACACACACATCACATGTATTTTGTTTATTTATTTTTTGTATTTTTTTGTATATATATATAAATTTTGTTATTTTTAACAAAAACAACTTTTCTCCCTCTTCCACACACCACTTCTTTCTACCTCTGTGACTTGATAAAAGAAACAGAAGAAAAGAAAAGCTTTTCATACCAGGATCTCCAAAACAAATTGATGGAACGGCTGCAAATGAAATGAAGTGATAGCAGGACCTGTTGCTCTTCTAGATGGCTAAGAGAAAGTGGCAGGAGGTTTTTTTTTCATTTCCCAAAAGGAGAACAAGAGATTGCTCTCTCATTCCTTTTCTGCTTCTTTTCCCCCCCCCCCATCCTCCCCCCCCCCCCCCCCCCCCCCCCCCCCCCCCCTCTTCCATCTTCTTCCCTCCTCTCCTCCTTTTCTCTTGCCTGTCTGCCCTCTATCTCATTTCGGCGTCATCACATTTTTATGCTGTGTGTTTCTCTTAGAGAAAGAAGAGGCAGAGGTTTCCCCCCCCCCCCCCCAGGAAAAAAACGTATGAAATTCTTCAGTGACTGTCATTATTAATGAAGTGCCAGACTGAATATTTGTGCTGGTGGGTGCTGAAGGGAAGGAGGGGGTGGGGGTGGTGGAGGTGAGGGTGTTTGACAAGGTGGAGGGTGGTGTAAGGTTGTGAACACAAAGAAGAAAGGGGTCATGGAATGAGGGAGGTGTTAAGTGATCCTGTTTTCTTTTAATTCAAATCGTGTTGAGCAACTGTTTTTGCGTTCATGATGTACACTAATGTCTAGTTAAGCATTATGCATTATGTATTGTATTATTTTCTCTCTCCCCCCTTCTCTCTCCTCTTGCTCTTATTCTCTCTCTTGTCATCTCTACATGCTTCTTTTCTCTCTTGTTCTTGTTATCTATTGTGTCTATTCTACTCTATCTTTGTTACGTAGTGTATCTATGCTTGATGTTTTACTATGTCTCTGTCTCTCTGTCTCCCCCCCACTCTCTCTCTCTCTCTCTCTCTCTCTCTCTCTCTCTCTCTCTCTCTCCTCTCTCTCTCTCTGTTGTGTGTTGTTGTGTGTGTGTTTGTGTTGTTCGTTGTGTGTTTTATCTATATTCGTAGTGTTAGTTTTACAACAAAATCAAAAGGTTTTAAAACAAAAGAAGAAAAATAGGAAGAAATTGAAAGAGAAGAAGAAGAAGAAGAAGAAAGAAGAAAAAGAAGAAGAAGAAGAAGAAAGAAGAAGAAGAAGAAGAAGAAGAACAACAACAACAACAACAACAACAACAACAACAAACAACAACACAACAAAAAACAACAACAACAAAAATAACAACAACAACAAGGAAAATACACAAAGAAAAAAAAAGAAGAAAATAAAAGCCTCCAGAAGAATCAGCAGTCACTACCCCAAAAGATCAGTAAAACAAGCATCATTTTCGTCAGCTCTTTCACTTCACCTTATAGGTACTTTCTCACAAAATTTGTTACCAACCCAGTCCTTCTTAAATTGTCCTCAAATCTTTACAAGCCCCTCCAGAATCCAAAGGGACTGCTGTCTGGTCGTGTGGGGATTTAAAATAAGGAAACAGGGGAGATAAAGTTTAAGCCAGCGGAAATGACGTAAGGCTCACGTGGTTGTCTGCTGAACCAATAGTAGCAAAGGAGGTCATGAGACGTGCCTCTGGAGTTTCAAATCTTGATGTTGGCACTCATTCTTTTCTGGTGGGTTATTTGATTTGGATACCTGATACCCACTTTTTCATCGCCTTTTGGTCTTTTGTGTGTGTGACTGGAGTTGGGAGGGGGGAGGGGATACTATAGTTCCAGGAAGCAATGGTTAGCTTTGATAGTAAAGTTGGAGGGTCCAGTGTATGTAGCCTACCATTTTAGTTGTGGACGTTGAAATACTGATGAAATATGTGTGTGTGCACAGGCCTGTTGTGTGTGTGTGTGTGTGTGTGTGTGTGTGTGTGTGTGGTGTGTGTGTGTGTGTGTGTGTGTGTGTGTGGAGTGTGTGTGTGTGTGTGTGTGTGTGTGTGTGTGGTGTGTGTGTGTGTGTGGAGGATTGGCAGGGTGTTGGAGAAAAAATCAATGAGAGAGACAAGGGTGATAGCATTAGAGTGATGGGAGCATCATGCCTGTGAAATGGTGGGACCAAATAAAAAATAGCCATGGGGGATACAGGAAGGGGAGGGTACAGTGAGTACAGTTGGCACAGGCCAACTGTGCCTGTATAATGTTTGTTTGTTTGTTTGCTAAATTTTGTTTTGGTTTAGCTTTGTGGGTTTAAATATATGTAGTTGCATATTTGTCACTGCCTATAGATTTCAGTAAAATAAGCAAGCTGAATATATTTGTCGTTCTGTTACGTGCTTATTTGTTCAATCATTTCTTCATCTAGTTTGTTGTTTTTTTACAAAATCTACGATTGTTTGCTCGATTATGTTGGAACAAAATTAGAGATCACATACTTGTTACTCACCCAGCTAAAAGTATACTTGCCTTTATCCCTACAGTAAAAATCACAAATGTTTTCCCTGGTTTTATCCAAAATATCAATCAAGCGGAAATGATGATAAGTGTCAAGTAATATTGTCTTCTGGACCAAGGTTGCCTTTCAAAATAATGATGAAAGTCTTTGTCAAGTCTCAAAATCTGGATTTTTTCAGACTTCTTTTCTGTTTACAAGGTTAACAAACTCGTTAGGAGAAGATAGATGGTTTTCTTGGCGAAACATTTACAGGGGGGGGGGGGGGTTTGTTTGGAGGGTCTGTTGGGAAAACCAGTGTATTTTGAAGTGGATTACCTTCAGGATGTGTTTCTGTGTTTCTTGTTTCTCTTTACCGTTTCTTTTTTTTGTTGTTCTGTTTTAGAGGTTTGTGTTCTCTTACTGTTTTGCTTTATCTATGATGTTTTTTTATTTCAAGGCTTATCACACTAGTTCTGTCTGTCAGTATGTCTATCGTCTGTCTTCTGTCTGTCTGTCTGTCTCTCTTCTTCTCTCTCTCTCTACCTCTCTTTCTCTCTCTCTCTCTCTCTCTCTCTCTCTCTCTCTCTCTCTCTCTCTCTCTCTCTCTCTCTCTCTCTCTATCTCTCTCTCTTCTCTCTTCTCTCTCTCCCTCCCCCTCTCTCTCAATCTTCTGCTTAAAAAAATAACTTTGCTGTTTTGCACCCCTTTTTTCTTTTCTACATTTATTTTTGTTTAAATGATAAAATAAATAAAATTTGCAAGACTGGGATCTGAAAACAAATTGATGGAAAGGCGCCAAATGAAATGAAATGATAGCAGAACCTGTTGCTCTTCTGGATGGCTTGAAAGAAAAGTGCCAGTCTTTTCATTTCCCAAAGGAGGAAAAGAGATTGCTCCTCTTTCCCTGGCCCTTTCCCCTGCTCTCATTTTACTTCCCCCCTTCTCCCTCTTCCTCTGCCACACACACCCTCTCTCCCCCACCCCTATCCCCGCCCTCCCTGCCAGCCGTGTATCTCATTTCCACCGGTCATCATGTTTTTATGCTGTGTGTTTCTCTATGAGCAGGAAAACTTCCAGTCCTCAAGTTCTCCTGGGAGAATAAGATATTATAAAAAAAACTGTATGAAATCGTTCAGTGACTTGTTATTAGTGAAGTGTCAGACTGAATGAGTTAAGGCTGATTGGGGTGGAGGAGGTGGGGGTATCTGAGGTGGCTGGGATGGGATGGAGTGTGTGTGTGTGTGTGTGTGTGTGTGTGTGTGTGTGTGGTGTGTGTGTGGGGGGGGGGCGATGATGGCGTGAAAGAAAAAAAAAGGTCTTATAGAAACAAAGAAGGTGGTAAATAGCCCTGTTTTTTTTCTTAATTTAAATTGTGTCAGACAACTATTTTGTGTTCTTGATAATTATGATAACTGTGGATGTTGCGGTTTGAAGCAGTGTACAACTTGCTGTATGTAGCTTTTCTGCCAAAGGCTATAATCAACATTCTTATCTCTCACTAACGTTGTCTTTCCCTGGTTTTTTTGTCTCTGTTTTTCTTTCTTTTTTTGTCTGTTAGAATCTATCTCTCTGGAGTTTTTTTGTCTATGTCTGTTGCTTTCTTTCTGTCTGTCTGTCTCTCTGTATTTATCTCTCCGTCTATCTTCCATTTGTCGTTGTTATGTCTCACATGTGTATGGAAGAGTGAAGTATAGCATTAATGTGGATAGCATCTGTAGCAGCAACAGCAGTAGGAGCAGTAGTACTAGCAGTAGAAATTTCAGGAGTTGTTGTAGCAGCAACAGCTATGATAGCAGCAGTAGCAGCAGCAACAGTATTAGTAGTTGTTGCTTTTGTGGTAATGCAGGTGATTGTACATGTAGAAGATAAAGGTCTTGAAGAAGAACAGAAAAAAAGAGAAGATGATGAAGGAAAAGAGGAAGAAGAAGGAAAAGAGGAAGAAAAGAAGGAGAAGAAGAAAGAAAGAAGAAGAAGAAGAGAAGAAGAAAGAAGAAGAAGAAGAAGAAGAAGAAGAAGAAGAAGAAGAAGAAGAACAACAACAACAACAACAACAACAACAACAACAACAACAACAACAACAACAACAAAGGAAGCAGAAGAAGAAGGAGAACAAGAAGAAGAACAAGAAGAACAAGAAGAACAAGAAGAACAAGAAGAACAAGAACAAGAACAAGAACAATAAAGATGGAGGAGGAGAAAGGAAAAAAAGAAAAAGAAAAAGAAGACGAAGTCGGAAAAAAAGATGTTGGAAGAGAACATGAAGGAAAAAAAAAATAGAAATGAGGATAAGAAGAAAAAAAAGAAAGGGGTAGAAGAAAGAGATGACAGAAGACGAAGAAAAAAGAAACCCTACTCAGCAGTCACTGCCGCAAGAACAGCAGTAAAACCAGCATCCCTTTTCCTTGCCTCTTTCTCTCCACCTTATGGGTACTTTTCACAATATTTGTTGCCAACCCAGTCCTCCTGAAATAGTCCTTAAATCTCCACAAAACCCTCCAGAAAGCCAAAGGCAATGCTGTCTGGTACCATCGAGATCTTAGAATAGGAGGAAAGGGGGAGATAAAATGAAGCCAGCGGAAATGACGTAAGGCTCACGTGGTTGTCTGCTGAACCAATGGGGATGAAGAAGGTCATGAGACGTTCTTTTCGTGTTTTAAATCCTGATGTTGGCGAGGTGTTTTCCACAGAGGGTTTATTCAATGTGAATAGCAGGGACACTGTTTTTTTATATAAAAAAAAATGTTAAGATCGTCTGGGTTTTATTTAATGAGGGTCATCATTATATTTCTAGGAGTAGTTCTTCACTCTTGTAGTAAAGTACTGGGAACTAGCGTTTGTAGCCTTTTTATGTAGTAAAAGAGTGGAGTCAGTGGAAAAATGTGTATTTGTGTATGTGTGTGTGTTTGTGTGGTGTGGCAGGGGGGGGGGGTGTGTGTGTGTGTGTGTGCGATGTGTGTGTGTGTGTGTGTGTGTGTGTGTGTGGTGTGTGTGTGTGTGTGTGTGTGTGTGTATCCATTGGCAGAATATTAGAAGAAGAGTGAGTTAGAGAAGGATATGGAGGGGATGAGTGTAAGATGTGAGACAAAACAAAAACTTGTAAAGGGGGGGGAGGGGGGCAGGGGGGGCGTGTAAAGTGAGAGCTGGTTCTGTGTGTGTGTGTGTGAGTGTGTGTGTGTGTGTGTGTGTGTGTTTCACCATTATAGGGTTATATTATAACTGTGTTTAAATCATGTTTGTTAGTGCTTTAATATTTCTAGTGAAAAGTGAGAGACCTTAACTATCTTTACTACTAGTGCTACTTGCTTGTGTTATTTTATCTATTCATTCATGCAAGTAATGGTTTACCTAGCTTAATTGGTTCAAGACGTATCCAAGCTTCCATACCTGTCACTTGGTCAGCTAAAAGTATTGTCTGTATCTTTACAGAAAGAAAGAATCCAGACACCCTCCCCCCTCTCCCTTATTTTTGCCTGGAAGCCATAAAGCAAGCGGAAATGATGATTGTGTCACGTGGTTATCTTCTAGACCAATGGCAGCCTTCCAAATAATGACTGGTTTTTGTTGTGTCTCAACTCTGGATTCATTTCAGACTGTTGTTCTATTTACAAGGTTAACAAACCCGTTAGAAGAAGATGGGTGTTTGTTTTTTCTTGATGGAAAGTTTACATGTGTGGTTTTGTTCGTTGTTGGATTTTTTGTTGCTGTTCGGGGTTTTTTTAAGTGTGTTTCTGTTTTTGTTTGTCTGGTGTAGTTCTTTTTGTAGGTTGGGAGAACCAGTTTATTTTGAAAAGGAATAATTTTAAGATGCGTGCATGTCTCTTCTTTTTCAGTTTTGTTTTCCTTTTTTCTTCGTGTTATGTTTAATTTCTTTGAAATGTTTTTTTTTTTTTTTACTTATCTTTTATTTTATGGCTTGATACTTGATAATACTCTCTCTCTCTCTCTCTCTCTCTCTCTCTCTCTCTCTCTCTCTCTCTCTCTCTCTCTCTCTCTCTCTCTCTCTCTCTCTCTCTCTCTCTCTCTCTCTCTCTCTCTATCTATCTATCTATCTATCTATCTATCTGTGTGTGTATGTCTCTGTCTGTCGGCCTGTCTATCTGTCTGTCTGTCTGTCTGACTTTCTGTCTGACTTTCCGTCTGTCTGTCTATCTGTCTGGCTGACTGACTTTCTGTCTTTCTGACTTTCTGTCTGTCTGTCTGACTTTTTTGTCTGTCTGTCTTTCTGACTGTGTCTGTGCATGTCTCTGTCTGTGTGTGTCTGTGTCCGTGCGAGACAGACAATCTGACAAAGACAAATAAATCAGACAAACAAAATGGAACGTGTCTGGTTCTTCTATATTCCCCCCCCCCCCCCCCACCCCCTTATTTCATCAGATTTTGATTCTACCCTGGCTCTACGGAAGTGGCTGTAGTTGGACAGAGAGGCTAGCAGCGTTGGTCTGTTATTAATTCGAGTAGAGATGCGAATGCACGCAACCCATGCACACGCAGACATCATTAAACAAATAGACAGGGGATTTATACATGCCAGTCACGCCACTGGTTTTTTGTTCATATGGTTTTCTTTTTTTTCTTTTTTGTTAGTTTTCTGTATTTGTTTGTTTGTTTTGTTTTGTTGTTTTTTTCCTTTCATGTTGAAAAAGTTTTCTTTTATGTTGTGAAATAAAAGAGACATGGGTTGACCTAAGATGTATGAATTCTTTTTTTTTTCTTGGTTTCTCTTCTCTTTTTTTGTTGACGGCAGAATAGGTCTGTACTTTTGTCCTTGATTAGGTCTTCTGTCCATCTCTGTGCTTTTCTTTTGTTTTTCTGTTTTTTTCTTCGCTTCTGTTTGTCTCTATGTAGCTTTCTCTTTTTGTCTGTGTCTGTGTCTCTTTCTCTCGTCCTGTCCCTTCTCTTTCTCTCTGTCCTCCTGTTCCCTAATTCCGTGTTCCTCATGCTATTATCCCTCTTGTCTCTATTGCGCCCACCAAACAGCATGTATCAGCATAACTGTCACTAGTATTAAAATTAATAGCAAAAGAAGTGTTGTACTTGGAAGAAGACGAGGATAAAAATAAAAAATAAAAACACCTCTAGTTGTGTTATTGCTATCATCATCACCATCATCATCATCGTCGTCGTCGTCGTCGTCGTCGTCGTCGTCGACGTCGTCGACGTCGTCGTCGTCGTCGTCATCATCATCATCATCATCATCATCATCATCATCATCATCATCATCATCATCATCATCATCTTGTTGTTGTTGTTATTGCTGTTACTATTGCTGCTGTGTTGTTGTTTGTTGTTGTTGTAGTTGTTGTTGTTGTTGTTGTTGTTGTTCTTCTTCTTCTTCTTCTTCTTCTTCTTCTTCTTCTTCGAATTCTTCGAATTCTTTTAATTCTTTGATTTCTTATTCATCATCATCATCATCATCATCATCATCATCATCATCATCATCATCATCATCATCATCATCATCATCATCATCGACAACAACAATAGCAACAACAACAATAATAATAACAACAACAATTCTAGTTGTTGCTGGCCTTGTGGGAGTGGAGGTGGTATTGGAATTGGAGATGATAGCACTGAGTAAATATGATGAGAGAAAGAAGATTTTGACCGAAACTTACAACAAAGCACCAGTAAATCTGTTATCACTTTTCATCACCAATTACAGAGCAATTTCTCAAATATTTTCTCATTCTAGTCCTAGTAAAAAAACATTAGTAAGTTTCCTGCAGCTCTTGGAGGTTTAAGTTTTTGTTTTAAAAGGTCCAGTATTATTTCCTGATTTGTATTAATTGTGCCAAGACAATGGTAAAAACTAGTTTGGAGATGTTACTTCTGATTGTCCTCAGTGTCATTGGTTGCTATTAGGCATCTTATTTGGTTTGAGTATTTCACACTATTGTTTCAGTATGTTTCAATTGTCCATCTTAAATGGAAGGGGTTTTTTTCCAACTTCAGCAGAAAAGTGTATAATCTGCTAGCTCTTTTGTATTGAATTGATGGGGCAGGTGGAAATGATGTCAGTGTCACGTGAACTTCTTCTGGACCAATAGCAGCCATCCAAATGATGATTAGTTCTGGATGCCATTAAGATCGTCCTTCAGTTTGTGATATTTTGTTCTGTATATAAGTTTTATGCTGTTTTATTCAAATATCGAGTGTTTGGGGGTTTTCCGTTCGTCAGTCTGTCTGTGTCCATGTCTATCTGTTATTTCTTCTTTATGATTCTTTCTGTCTTTTCCCCTTTCTGTCTGTATGTATGTCTGTCTGTTTTTCTCTCTGTCTCTAGCTCTGTCTCCATCTCTCTCTCTCTGAGTGTCTCTGACTATTTGTCTGTCTCTCACTCTTTCTCTATCTCTCTCTCTTTCTTTCTTTCTTTCTTTCTTTCCTTCTTTCTTTCCTTCATTCATTCTTTCTTTCTTTCTCCTCTTTCTCTCTTTTTTTCTTTCTTAATGTCTGTGTGTTTTTCTCCAGCGTTTCAATTTTCTTTTACCTTTCTTTTTTTTTCATGACTCTTTCTTTCGTGTTTTCCTTCTTGCTTTGGTTTGGTTTGATACGGATTGAGTTTACTGTTGTTTTTTCTTGTTGCTTGGCGACAAATCCTTTTTTCTGTTTGGTTTTTTTTTTTTATCTTTTCTTTCTTTCTTTCTGGCAGCGAATTCTGCTTTGAAGTTGTTAGGAGGCAGCTCATTTTATCTCAAAGAAAATGTATCCATCAGATACCATGCTGTCTTTTTCTTTTCTTTGTTTTGTGTTTGTGTATCGTTTTTGTAGTATAAGCTTTAGTATAAGTTTTATATTTTCTGTTTTTTAACATAATCTTTATGTCCGCTGGTTTTGTTCCTTCTGCTTCTCTCTCTCTCTCTCTCTCTCTCTCTCTCTCTCTCTCTCTCTCTCTCTCTCTCTCTCTCTCTCTCTCTCTCTCTCTCTCTCTCTCTCTCTCTCTCTCTCTCTCTCTCTTCTCTCTCTCTCTCTCTTTGTGCATGAGTGTGTGTACTGTGTGTATGTGCATGTGTGTGTTTGTTTATGTATGTGTGTATGTGTGTATCTATGTGATAGAGAGATAAAGAAAGAGAGAGAGAGGGGACAACAGACAGACTGACTGACAGACAGATGGATAAAAGACAGACAGACAGAAAGTCATGGAAGAAAGACAAAGACACAGACACAGAGGAAAACACAGAGTCAGAACCCCAAAACCTGTCCATGATTTTCCATTTTATTTCTGTACTTCATCAGCTTTTAATTCCATCCTGCCTTCCAGCAAAGTGGCAGTGGTTGGGTAAAGAGGGGCACAGCATCAGCCAGTTATTGCCCCTGCTAGAGAGGCCACCGCACGCAAACCTATGCACACGTGGACATCATGCAACAAAAATAGAGGGAAGATTTATTCATGCCAGTCATGTCACACCACTTTTTTTCCCCCGTAGCAGGATTGTTTCAATTTTTTTTTCCAGGTAGTTCTCTTTATTGATTCGATTATTTGCGAGGGGTTTTCTCTTGTTGTTGAAGGCCTAATTTTATTGTATCAATTAATACAGGCCTTGGGGGGCATCCTTCAGTGAGACTGTAAACCAAGGTTCTGTGTGCAAACGTATGCATAACATCTTGCGCACACGCTTAAAACCCGTTCTACTTTTCAGAAGAGTAGGCCTTTGTGTACTGCTGGTGGGAACGAAAGACAGAATTTACAACAAAAAACTGCATACACATGGGGACAGGATGTGAAAAAGCACATGAGTGCTTATTCTATTATCCTCGAAAAATACAAGAATGAAAGAAAAGAAAAAGAAAGAAAAAGAAGACATACAGATTCATAAGTGTCTTCCACTTTGATTATCATTCAAAGAAAGGACTCCTGCATCTCTCAGCATGTCCCCCATTCTCTATGTCTCTGTCTCTATCTTTTCATGTCTGTGTCTGTCTGTCTGTCTGCTTGTCTGCCTCCATCTCTCTGTGTCTCTGTCTCTGTTTGTCTGTCTGTCTGTCTGTCTGTCTGTCTGTCTGTCTGTCTGTGTGTGTGTGTGTGTCTCTCTCTCTCTCTCTCTCTCTCTCTCTCTCTCTCTCTCTCCTCTCTCTCCCCTCTCTCTCTCTCTCTCTCTCTCTCTCTCTCTCTCTCTGTTTGTCTCTCTTTCTGTTTCTGTATCTCTGTCTCTCTGTGTCTCTCCATCACTCTCCCTCTCCCACTCAATCAATTTTTCCTTATTTCATCTGTCTTCAAAATTATATCTATTATGCATACAAACTGACATGTGTTACCAGTGCTGACCCTGGCAGCAGCAGAAAATATAAGAAGAATCAATCTTTATCAGAAGAGGTAGGAAAGCAGGAGCAAATTATCAGTTTAATCAGCATCATCATGAGCAGCAGCAACAACAAAAGCAGCAGTAACAACTACAGCAGCAGCAGTAAAGGCAACAACAACAGCAGCAGCAGCATTTGCAGCAGCAGCATCTGCAACTTTGGTATGTTTTCTTGCAGAACTGGAAGTGATAGTCAAAAATGATTATAACATTGAAAAAAAATATCATGGAGAGAAAAAACTTTTGATGAAACTATTTACACAACATCAATAAAAACAAGTGTCATGTTTCATCAAATATTACACGTGAATACTTGTCCAAGTATCTGTTATCAGGCCAGTTGCAATAAAATTACTTTTTAAATATCTACAGACATCCAGGAAAAAAGGCATAATCAAATCTATATTTTTGCAACAAGATATTTTTGTTGTTGTTGTTAGGGAAAATGGGGGAGGGTAAGAAAACTAAACCCTAAAAAAATTGAAAAAGAATCAAATGGATGTCTGCTTTACTAATGACAGCAAAAAACTCTATGAAATATCCTTTCATTCTTTCATGTTTTCATGTTGCCCAATACACTCTCTTCAGACAATATGTGATTTTAAGGGTGCAGACCCACTTTTCAAAAAGCAATTTGGAGCATCTGCTTTGTTTAAAAAACCAGTTGTTTTGTTGTTGTTTTTTAGCAAAAGTTGAAAGCTTTTTATAGAGGAACATAAGGTCCAATATCATTTGCCTGTTTTGTAGCATCAGCATCATGGCAACAGTGCAACCCACATGGAAGTTTTTCTTTTTATCTTATTTTTATCTTACTCCCTCTTACTTTTTTTTTATCTTTTATATATTCTGTAAAAATGTTTTTTTCAAGACGTGTTTAATTTGGTTTAGTGTTGACATGCAACAGTGCCAACATGATTCCAGTCATCCTTCTTTCAAACTTTTTTTCCATTCCTCAGCTCCAGCTCTGAGGTTCACCATGGTGAGTTTTTGTGTATGTGACTTTGTGGGATCCTTTGCCTACCAGTAAGATAGCCACATTCCAACTTCAGGGATGATGTTTGAAACACAAGTTCAGGCCGTCAGATCTAAAACACAATTCGCACTAACCTAGTACCTACAAAACTATTCCACCCCATCCTTCTTAATGAAATTGCTTCTAATCTCAGCCAAAAAAGAGCTTGATCTGTAAGTATTGTGTTTTTTTATCTCAATGTAATAAAGCTAATGGGAAAGATGGAAGTGTCACGTGATTGTATTCAGAACCAATAGCATCGCAGTATTACACATCCTCTCAGTCACAGCAGATTTCTCTGCATGAAATTTGGCATTTTTCTCCATAAGGGGAGTACATACCCAAGAGCAGTACTGCCAATTGTTTTTACCCTTTTCCTGTGCTTTTGTTTTCCTATCAATAGTGGTTTTTTCCCACAAAAAATCTTGTTTTCATTGCTGTAGATGGGGCCCCCCAGACCACCACTTGAGGTCTGCTTGATGGAGGAAACGTTTGGTTTCAAATGAAGATTGAACCCACACATACACTTTCTAGACAGGGTGCAATACCCCTAGACCACTGATTTAGCCATCAAGGTGTTGATTTAGTTCTTGACAGGGAAAATTTTCCTGATTCCGTCTTAGACTCATTCTGTAAATGCATTTGAATATTTTTCAAATTTAAAAGATAACATGTAAGTAATAACTTTCCGCCCCTCTGTTCTTTTCTCTTTTTTTTGCCTGTCTATCTCTCTCTGTTGCTATACTTTCTTTATGTGGTTGTCTTTTGTTTCGTTTTTTTTTTCCTGTCTTGCTTTTCTTTTTTCCTTCTTTTCCCTTTTTCTGAGTGTGTATCTTTCTTTTTTCCTTTTTTTTTGATCTCTGCCTCTGGGGTCTTTTTCCCTCCATTTCATTTTTCCTTTTCTCTTTTTTTTTCTTTTTTTCTTTCTTTTTTCTGCATTTGTTTTTTTTTTGTTTTTTCTTTTTTTCTTTTCTTTT
>CM060317.1:25502729-25510229 GCA_030674155.1 Stramonita haemastoma
AAGAAAGGACTCCTGCATCTCTCAGCATGTCCCCCATTCTCTATGTCTCTGTCTCTATCTTTTCATGTCTGTGTCTGTCTGTCTGTCTGCTTGTCTGCCTCCATCTTTCTGTGTCTCTGTCTCTGTTTGTCTGTCTGTCTGTCTGTCTGTGTGTGTGTCTCTCTTCTCTCTCTCTCTCTCTCTCTCTCTCTCTCTCTCTCTCTCTCTCTCTCTCTCTCTCTCTCTCTCTCTCTCTCTCTCTCTCTCTCTCCTCTCTCTCTCTCTCTCTCACACACCATGCCTATCCTGCTGCCAAATATAATTACTGACCTCCTGCCCACCTACTGTCCCTATATTCCATGTCTTCTCCCCTGTAATGTTGATATAACCATTAAAAATCATTATGTTCAATTGCAGGTATGTGAAAGTAACGTGAAGGAAAGAGATGATTAAAGGAAATAATTTATTGATGAATGTATAAACATGAATTTTCCCCCTTTTCTTCTCTACACATTATCATTAGTTTAAATGGCTTTTAAATGCACATTGTACCCCGATGTTATTGTGAGTGCATGCACATGAGTATGCAGCTCGATATATGCTGTGCCTGTGCTTGTCACTGGAAGTGTGCATGAGTGCATGCCCATGGCCATGCCTGTGTGCATGTTTGTACTGTTTAGGGCTGATACGTGCGTGTGTCCATGCGCTCGCGCGTGGTGTGTGTGTATGTGTGTGAGTGAGTGTGCGTCCGTGCGTTTGTGTGTGCGTGCATGCGTGTATGTGTGTGTGCGTGTATGTGTGTGTATGTGTGTGTGGAATGCTCGCGCTCTTGTGTGGGCATGTGTGTTTATAGGAGTGTGGACTTGTAACTGTGTGTATGTGTGTGTAAGTATATATATATATATATATGTTGTGTGTGGGGTGTGTGGTGTGTGTGTGTGTGTGTGTGTGTGTGTGTGTGTGTGTGTGTGTGTGTGTGTGTGTGTGTGTGTGTGTTGAGGGGGTTGCGATGAGTATATGTGGAATGTGAGTGCGCGCGCGCGCGCGCGTGTGTGTGTGTGTGTGCGTGCGTATATGTGTGTGCGTGTGTGTGCTTTGATGTCGCAATGTAGCTCTCACATGATGGTCACGTATTGGCCGGGGTGAATTATTACTTACTGTTGATAAAGACGTGTTGCGTTGTGACATTTTGCTTTTTTGTCTATTCGCAACGGGATATTGCGCATCAGTAACTTGCCCTTGTATGACCAGTGTGGTCTGGTTTGACGCTTTTGATAGTTTTCATTACCTTGTTGAATTGGCTTATTACTATCAATATTACCTTTTTCAACCCGTTACATTATTAACATTTGAAGTTTCAATTTAGCTTTATCTCATTGCATTTGTTTACATCCTTGTCACCTTTATTGTGTTATCTCCCCATCCCAAATCCTTGACTAAGCCCTTGCTCCAATTTAGTTTTGGCAAGAGTTTTTGTTTATATTGAAATATAACTGTGATTTGTGTATGTTGTATAGTGGTATTATTGAATATAGTTCTTAATATGCCAGGGACTCGTGACAGTTGGCCGTCAGCAGATGGTCTCAGAATTGGATTTCTAAATATCAATCATATTATTAACAAAATGTCTGATGTTTCTCATATTCTATCAAATTCACACACAAATTTTCATATATTTGGTTTTGCGGAATCCCGATTATCTGAACACATTTCTATTGATGAACTTGTTATTTCTGGTTATCAGATAATCCGCAAAGATCCTCTCCAACGAAAGGAAACAGGCTTTCTTATTTATTTACACGAAAACATCCGCTACAAACGAATTGAATCACTTGAAAATTATTGTATAGAATCAGTTTGGATTCAGATATCCTTGAAAAAAACTAAACCAATCCTTGTCGGTTTTATTTATAGAAATCCAAAAGAACTTATAGACTGGCATGACAATTTCACTTTAATGATGGAGGAAGCTTCACTACTCTCAGAAGAAATTATCCTATTAGGTGACTTCAATATAGATTTGTTAAAAACTAACCACAATTGGATACAAACTTTTAACTCCTTTCATCTGACACAGTTAATTGATAAACCTACAAGAATCACTGACACATCCAAAACGCTAATTGACCACATTTATTCAACTTCACCAAATCATATAATAGAAGTATGTCGCCCTGCCCTTGGATGCAGTGACCACCTTCCAGTGTGCTTAACATGGTCAAAAAAAGGTATAAAGATTCCTAAGAACAGTCATAAGATCATTAAATATAGATGCTTATCATCTTTTGACAAAAATGCATTTTTATTAGATTTACTAAATTCTTCTTTATCTTTGGTCTATCAGTTTACCAGCCCTGATGAAGCATTTGAGGTATGGTACCACAGTTTTCTCAATATCTACAATGCGCATGCACCCATTAAAAGTAAGCGCGTCAAGAGCAATCCAAAAGTACCATGGATAACTGAGGAGTTAGAAAATGCCATTAAATTAAGAAATCAACTATCAGTCACAGGAACCAGGGAAGAATATAAAGAACAGCGAAATATAGTAAACAATATGAAACGCTTAAGTAAAAAAAAAGTACTTCCAACAGCTCGTATACTCTAAGTCAGACAATAAATCTGTTTGGAAAGCAATTAACTATTTGACAAATAAAAAGGTAACATCTCAAAGTTCATCGCTCAAAGATATTTCCGTTGACGATATTAATGCCCATTTCTGCAATATTTCCTCTTCTATAGTACCAATAGACAGATCACATCTTAACAAGCTAGAAACATTAAAACATTACTGCAGATCTAAAAACATTTTATCAAATTTAGATATCCCTCTTATGTGTATTAATGATGTTTGCAATTCCCTTACTCATTTGAAACAGACAAATACGAAAGGTCTTGATGGCATTGAT
The DNA here is from genome assembly GCA_030674155.1 of Stramonita haemastoma. Classification (NCBI taxonomy): domain Eukaryota; kingdom Metazoa; phylum Mollusca; class Gastropoda; order Neogastropoda; family Muricidae; genus Stramonita; species Stramonita haemastoma. The sequence continues at coordinate 25,505,618 of CM060317.1, forward strand.
GGTAAAATTCTAAAAATAGCTGCCCCCGTTATTGCAGAATCTCTTACATACATTTATAATTTATGCATTTCTGCTAACACCATTCCTAAAGCTTTTAAAACTGCCAAAGTTATACCTATCTTTAAATCTGGTGACCGTTCAGATCCCTCCAATTATAGACCAATCTCTATTCTATCCATATTATCAAAACCTTTAGAGAATCACATCAATAAACATATTCTCCACCACTTAAACCGATATAATTTGTTCCATCCTAATCAATCTGGTTTCAGAACTAACCATTCCTGTCAAACTGCTTTAACAAGCTTAGTTGATCAATGGCTTACTAATATCAATAATAACAAAATCACTGGAGTTATTATAGTAGACTTTGCTAAGGCGTTCGATGTGATTGACCACACTCTGTTACTAAAAAAACTTAAAATCTATGGTCTGTCAGATAGTACTGTCAAACTCATGTTATCATTTCTTTCTGAAAGAAAACAAGTCGTTTCTGATAAAGGTAAGACATCGACAGTACTATCCAATAACTATGGCGTCCCCCAGGGATCTGTTTTAGGACCTATTCTTTTTTCTATATATATAAATGACTTACCCTTATCTCTAAACACACAGTGCGAGTTATTTGCAGATGATACAACTATCCATACCAATCATTCTCAATTGAATGAAGTTACATCTGCTCTGCAAGAAAGTATTCACCGCCTGCTTCGATGGTCAGAGTTAAATCACATGAGTCTTCATCCCAAAAAAACTAAGTACTTAATTATAACAACTCGACAAAAGCGACAAAATCTTCCAAACTATTCTACGGCTATCTATATTAATAACAACAAAATTGATGAAGTAGACCATCATAAAATTCTCGGAATTACAATTGACAATAACCTTTCTTGGATGTACCATATCTCTGCATTATGCAAAAAAGTATCAAAATGTGTACACCAGTTATCTAAAATAAAGCATTTCTTAGACCTAAACGCTAGGAAAATGTTTTTCAATGCATATATTATATCCCATATGAGTTATGCTTCAACGATTTGGGATTCGGCTAGCGCAAATGTTCTCAAGCCATTGTTCAGTGTGCATAGACGAGCTTTAAAACTTGTTCTTTTAAAATCTTCATCATTAACCATTTCTGACTATAAAGCACTTGACATTCTTCCATTAAAATCCAAGCTTAAGCATAATAAGGCAGTGTTTATGTATAAAATCATGTCTGGTTTAGCTCCCCCCTTACTTCAAAACAGATTCACGATCAATGTCAATCGTCATGCCAATAAGATAATGGTGCCACTTCCAAGAATTGACTTGTTTAAATCCACTCTCACATACTCTGGTGGAACACTGTGGAATGAGATATCAACCCTCAACCTTCACAAAGCTTGCAGTGTTTCTGTTTTTAAAAAAATCTATCACGTACATCTTATGGACAATATATCACTATTTTGATGAAATGGATTTTATTTCGTAACACAATTGATAACTAATTCCATGTAATTTCAATCATGTGTAAGTATTATGTCAACTCTTGACCACCACCCCCCAATACTTTTGTCCCCTCTTATTCTTGCCTCCTTCTCTTTCTCTCCCCCCACCCTCCCCGCTCTACACCCCTCTCGCTCCAGGGTTGTCTTTTGTCTCTCTCTGTCTTCCTGCCTATCTCTCTGTCTGTTCTACTGGCTCCCTGTCTGGTTTTTGTTGTTGTTGTTGTTGTTGTTGTTGTTGTTGTTGTCTGTCTGTCTGTCTGTCTGTCTGTCTGTCTGTCTGTCTGTCTGTCTGTCTGTCTGTCTGTCTGTCTCTCTCTCTCTCTCTCTCTCTCTCTCTCTCTCTCTCTCCTCTCTCTCTCTCTCTCTCTCTCTCTCTCTCTCTCTCTCTCTCTCTCTCTCTCTCTCTCTTCTCTCTCTCTCTCTCTCTCTCTCCTCTCCCTCTCTCTCTCCCATTCTTCTTTCCCCCTTCCCCACCCCTTCTCTCTTTCCCCCACCATTATGTCTGTCTCTTGTGTAAAGCGTTTCTATTTCACTGAACTGTCTAGGTGCACATTGTATCTCAGATTTATGATGAAGCCCTTGCATAATCTTGTGTATGTTATGATTTTGCTCACTTAACATAAGTAGGTACTAACTTGCATAATTGCAGTTCTTATTGTTTCCCTGATCCTTCTTTTTCTCTCCTTCCACCTCCTCTTGCTCCTCCTCTCTCTCTTTCCTTCTATTCTGTTTTTCTCTTTTCTTTGTCCATTTCTTCTTACCCTCTTCAGGAGCTGAAAAAGATAATAACAGCCCGCACCTTATTCCTCTCACTCACTCCCTCTCTCTCTTTTTAAATGTTATAGCTTTATACTCATTATGCTCAAATCATACGATTGGTTGATTTATTCACAAATTTTGATTTTCATAGCTTTATAATTGAATTACGCGTTTGGATTGATTGGTTGATTGATTCACTTTTTTTTTTTTTTTTTTTTTTTTTTTTTATGAGGGCTGGATGAAAACAAGCCACCATTGTGCTTAATCTTTTCCCTCAATAAAAATGTTCATTCATTCATTCATTCATTCATTCTCTCTCTCTCTCTCTCTCTCTCTCTCTCTCTCTCTCCTCTCTCTCTCTCTCTCTCTCTCTCTCTGTGTTTCTGTCTCTCTTTCTGTTTCTGTATCTCTGTCTCTCTGTGTCTCTCCATCACTCTCCCTCTCCCACTCAATCAATTTTTCCTTATTTCATCTGTCTTCAAAATTATGTCTATTATGCATACAAACTGACATGTGTTACCAGTGCTGACCCTGGCAGCAGCAGAAAATATAAGAAGAATCAATCTTTATCAGAAGAGGTAGGAAAGCAGGAGCAAATAATCAGTTTAATCAGCATCATCATGAGCGGCAGCAACAGCAAAAGCAGCAGTAACAACTACAGCAGCAGCAGCAGCAGTAAAGGCAACAACAACAGCAGCAGCAGCATTTGCAGCAGCAGCATCTGCAACTTTGGTATGTCTTCTTGCAGTACTGGAAGTGATAGTCAAAAATGATTATAACATTGAAAAAAAATATCATGAAGAGAAAAAACTTTTGATGAAACTTTTTACACAACATCAATAAAAACAAGTGTCATGTTTCCTCAAATATTACATGGGAATACTTGTCCAAGTATTAAGTCTGTTATCAGGCCAGTTGCAATAAAATTACTTTTTATATATCTACAGACATCCAGGAAAAAAGGTATAATCAAATCTATATTTTTGCAGCAAGATGTTGTTTTTTGTTGTTGTTGTTAGGGAAATGGGGGAGGGGTAAGAAAACTAAACCCACAAAAATAGCAAAAGAATCAAATGGATGTCTGCTGAACTAATGACAGCACAAACTTCATGAAATATCCTTCTCATCTTTCATGTTTTGATGTTGGCAAGACACTCTCTTCAGACAATATGTGATTTTAAGGGTGCAGACCCACTTTTCAAAAGCAATTTGGAGCAACTGCTTTGTTTAGAAACCAGTTTATTATTTTTTTTAGCAAAAGTGGAAAGCTGTATAGAGGAAAAGTAAGGTCCAATATCAGTTGCCTGTTTTGTAGCATCAGCATCACAGCAACAGTGTAACTGGCATGGAAGTTTTTCGTTTTTATCTTATTTTATCTTAATTCCTCTTACTTCATTTTATTTTTTATATATTCTGTTCAAATGGTTTTTCAAGAGGTGTTTAATTTGGTTAGTGCTGGACATGCAACATCACCAACATGATCCAGTCATCCTTCTTTCAAACATTTTTTTTTCGTTCCTCAGCTCCAACTCTGAGGTTCACCAGTGGTGAGTTTTTGTGTATGTGACTTGGGGGTAGTTTTGCCTACCAGTAAGATAGCCACATTCCATCTTCAGGGGTGATGTCTAAACACAAAATCAGGCTGTTAGATCTAAAGCACAATTCGCACTAACCTAGTACCTACAAAACTATTCCACCCCCATCCTTCTTAAATGAAATTGCTTCTTATCTCAGCAAAAAAAAAGAGCAGGATCTGTAAGTATTGTCTTTTTTATCTCAATGTAATAAAGCTGGTGGGAAAGATGGAAGTGTCACGTGATTGTATTCAGAACCAATAGCATCGCAGTATTACACATCACTCTCAGTCACAGCAGATTTCTCTGCATGAAATTTGGCATTTTTCTCCATAAGGAGAGTACATACCACAAGAGCAGTACTACCAATTAGTTTTACCCTTTTCCTGTGCTTTGTTTTCCTATCATAGTGGCTTTTTTCCTACAAAAATCTTGTCTCTTATTGCTGTGAGTTCTTTTATGTGTGTTGCACATGGAACATCGGTTTATCATCCTTTCAAAAAGATGAACACTCAGACCACCACTTGAGGTCTACTTGATGGAGGAAAGGTTTGGGCTCAAATGGGGATTGAACCCACATACCACACTTTCTAGACAGGTGCAATACCTCTAGACCACTGATTTAGCCATCAAGGTGTTGATCAGTTCTTGCCAGGAATATTTTCCTGGATTCCGTCTTAGACTCATTCTGTAAATGCATTTGAATATGTTCATTCAAAAGATAGCATGTATGTAATAACTTTCCGCCCCTCTGTTCTTTTCTCCTTTTTTTTGCCTGTCTATCCCTCT
>CM060317.1:25517729-25520229 GCA_030674155.1 Stramonita haemastoma
AAGTTCCATAGGTTTTTTAACATTAATTTGTTTGTTGCTCTTTGTTTCTCTCTCTGTTTGTTTGTATATCTATTATGTTAATTTTTTCTTTCTTTCTTTCTTGGTGAGTTTTTTTTTCTCTACGTTAACTCAGCATGCTCACTTTAGTCATTCAGATGAGACTAAAACCAGGCCTCGTATGCGAACGCACGCAGAACATCTTACGCAAAACGTTAAAAACCGTTCCGCCTTTCGGAGAGCAAGCCATTGTGTGCTCGTGTAAGAGCATGATGACATAACAAAATATATAAAAAAACAGCATGCACACAGGTGTCGTGTTTAGACACTTTCCCTGAGGGAAAATCGGGGAGATGGAGTCCCCAGGGGGGTTCGGGGCTGTAGCCGCTATATGGCAACGTTCTGGCGGCTCCTGCACGGCACAGGAACCATGCGTATCGGCTGATTGCCTTTCCATGGACCATTCTAGCGTCATGGAGAGGGGAGGGTCTGCTGGCATGGAAATAGCTTGCCCTCCCATTACCTGCCTTAGACCACGCAACTCCATAGTTTTCCGAGACTGACGGATGCCTACTACACTGAAGAGAACAAAGCTGCCAACACAGATTTTGGGTAGAGTTTTATTTTTAATCCCTCTCTGAGATTGCAGGTTTCTTCATGATTATTATTGTTTGGTTACATACATATACAAAGAGATGTCGCAGGTTCCAGACATTTTCTTTGGGCATCAACCGCTTCGTCTGGCAAGTGCAAATCCCCTTCAGAGGTAGACTGCTTCGCTGGCTGCATTATCCAGTGCACTGGAATAAGTTGCAGGTGCCCCCCAAATTGAAAATTCTGTTGTTTCTTAGGGCCTGATTGCTTTGTTTTATTTTGTGTTTAATTTAGGATTTTTTCGGTTTTATTTTTCGTGGGGCCGGAGGGGGTGGGGGTGGGGGGGCAGGGCAACTAGCCACGTGCTAACATGAATAATTCATGTTTTAAAAAAAACAAAGTATACAGGTGAATTATCTCGTCATTGCTAGGAGATTTTCCACTATGCATACTTTATTCATTATAATTATACAGATCTGTGTACACATTGAGGCAATGGCGCAGGTCTGCACATGAATTGCTAAGAAAACAATCTTTAATCGAGTTATCACTCTGAATCTGCCACACACTGCTGAGATACAAACCCATGATTCATGAAATGAAAACTGTTATGATTAATTAACATCTGTTGTGTTGAATCCACTCCGCTCTTTTGCGTCCACGAACACACACATGCATGCACGCACGCACACACACACACGCACGCACGCACATACACACACTTGTGCGCGCACACACACACAACACACACGCTCACACACACTCATACACACACGCACGCACGCACGCACAACACATACACACACACACACACACACATTCACACACACATACACACACACACACACACACACACACACACACACACACACACACACACACACACACACACACACACACACACACACACAGTGGTTTCATTGTTAACATTGTGAACAACCGAAGACTAGGCCTATCAAACACAACCAGAAAGAATTACGAAACGAGAAAAAAACACGTTTGAACTTGTGCTCCACACACACACACACACACACACACACACACACACACACACACACAACACACACACACACACACACACACCACACACACACCACACACACACACACACACACAATACACACACACTACACACACACGCGACACACACACACATACACACACACACACGCACTCTCACACACACACTACTCTCACACACACTCACACACACACTACACGCACACTCACACACACACGCACGCACGCACACACACACACACACACACACACACACACACACACACACACACACACACACACACACACAGTACGTTCGATAGTGCTCCGAGACCCTCCTACTAGTGTTTAATTAATGCGGAATTACAATTATATAGCAGATGCAGGAGTGAGTGACACAATCGATTTGTTTGTAAGAGATACTTCTTTAGAAGATAAGCAGTTCAAGTTCTGTGACAGAGTAAAGAATAGTGTGTGTGTGTTTGTGTAGTGTGTGTGGTGGTGTGTGTGTGTGTGTTGTGTGTGTGTGTGTGTGTGTGTGTGTGTGTGTGTGTTGTTTTGTGTGTGTGTGTGTGTGTGTGTTTGTGTGTATGTGTGTGTGTGTTGTGTGTGTGTGTGTGTGTGTGTGTGTGTGTGTGTGTGTTGTGTGTATGTGTGTGTGTGTGTGTGTCGTGTGTGTGTGTGTTGTGTTGTATGTGCGGTGTTGTTGTGGTGTGTTTGTGTGTTGTGTGTGTGTATGTGTGTGTGTTTGTGTTGTGTGTGCGTGTTTGTGTGTGTGTGTGTGTGCATGTACGTGTGTGTGGTGTGTGTGTGTGTGTGTGTGTGTGTGTGTGTGTTTTTGTGTGTGTATGTGTGTGTGTTTGTGTGTGTGCGTTGTGTGTGTGTTGTGTGTGTGCGTGTGTGTTGTGTG
>CM060317.1:25522729-25525229 GCA_030674155.1 Stramonita haemastoma
CCATTATTTTGCCCCCCTCCCCTCCTCCTCTCCTCTGCTGTCCCGTTCCTCCTCCTCCTCCTCCTCCTCCCACACTATACTAGGCTACCCCGCCCTCATTATCTTCTCTCCTGCACTCATCAGTGGTGATAGTTCATGCCACGAGGGCAGCTAGCCCCTTAGATAACTAGTGGCCTTGTTTTAGGTCTCTGGCTGCTGAATGTCTGTCTCTGACCTTCTACTCTCTTTCTCTCTGTCTGACTCTTGTCTCTCTGTCCTGTCTGTCTGTCTGTCTATCTATCTCTTTCAGTGTCACACAACAAAACTATAGTGATCTACTCTTTCTCTGTGTGTGTGTGTTTGTTTTTGTGTGTGTGTGTGTGTAAATGTGCGCGCGCGTGTGTGTGTATGTGTGCACGCGCACGAACGACTTGTGTGTGTGTGTATACATGCACGTGCGCACACGCGCGCGCGCGGCTTCTCTGTATATTTATTATGAATGCCTTCTGCGAACCCTGTTACCGTCCTTTCCACTCTTCTGACCCAAGTCCCGTTACACTTAGCCTGGTAGAGAGCTCTTAAACAGCCACTGGTCCTGCTGTGTGCATACATTGTATACATAGGCTACAGTGCTGTCCAGCCAGCTAGCCTAGCCAGTGACCGCAATTTTATGGCCCACATAGATCAAGGCCACAAGACAGTCAGTCAGTCAGTCAGCCCTAGGCCCAATCTGGCCCTCCCTGTAGGCTAGCGTAGGCCTAGCATAGCCTAGCCTAGCTCTCTCTCCACACAGTATAGTAGAGCAGTAAACTGCTTGTCTTCGCTCTAAGACATCTTATTTCACGGATCGTTTCAAGACTTTATTTTGCTTTTCCTGTGTGTGTGGTTTGGCGCTTAAATCTTTTTTTTTCCTCCTTCCTTCCTCCCTCCTTCCCTCCCCACTCTTCTTCCCCTTCCCTCTGGAACACTGCTGCTGCTTTCTGGCTTGTATGTCTGTGAGTTGGCGGAATTCGAGGAGTTTTTATGTCACTGCTCTTTCTCTGTGTGTGGGAGTTTTTGAACAAGGGCGGTGGAGGGGGTGGGGAGTAGGCCTAGAGAGTGTGTGTGTACTGTGTGTGTGGTGTAGTGTGGTGTGGTGTGGTGGCGGTGTTGTGTTCTTCTCGCCCCACTTTTTTTGTTAGTTGTTTTTTTTTCTTTTTCTTTCTTTCTTTCGTTCGTTCGTTCGCGCGCGCCGGCCTACTAGTCGTGAAGAAGACTTGCACTTGGGTGAACTTTTCCAGTGCTGCTGCACATTTTTACTGTCGACGCTACACTTGCGCCATTGTAGGTTTCTTCAGGTTTTCTCTTTTTTTTGTTGGTGTTGGTGGGGAATAGTTCGGATTTCTGGAGCTGTATCCTATCCCAGTCTGCGAAACTGCAGAGAAAAGTTCTTGGAACTGAGAATCTGTTTGTAGGCCTACAGAGTCGTTTTGTGAATGGGAATTGTTTTCTGAGTCCAGACCTTGAACCGAACTACCTAAAACAGTACAACAGCTGTTTTAGTACTGAAAAGCGTGTTGGTGTTTTTTGTCCAGTCCTACGCTTTGAACGTGTACGTTGAGAGATCTACACATAGTGACTGAGGCGCGTGTTTGTATGTCAAGAGGGGAGGGATCTAGATCCCTATGAGAGGGATTCCTAAAGCTGGTATTTAGGCCACACCAGCTACAAAAAAAATAGGGATTCTACTCATACAGAGCTCTACAAGTGAACAAGCGTTGATATCAGCCAACAGGGCGAGTGGAAAAAAAAAAACAACAACACAGAGAACCCTCAACTCCAGTGACAGTGACAACAGACCTTGGTGGGAGTTGTAGCTATAGCACAAACAAGGTGACTGACTACTGTAACGGCTGTCGGTCCTATTGCGCTTGTGTCGGCTTCATCGGAACCTGACCAAGGACACTGGGTTTTTCCCTCACTAGTAGCTAGTAGTGTGCGCTTGCCGCTTTTTTTTTTTTACTTCTTCTTCTCCTCTTACACACACACACAACACACACACACTGGCACACACACACACACACACACACACACGATAGCGTTGTGTGATCAATCTGTTAGTTTTTCAACTGACAGCCCCAAGGCTGCTAGGCCCTAGCTTGCTGCTACTACTACGACTACAACTACTACTAAACCGTAGCCCAGTGCAGGCTGTCTTTGTATTGACGTGATTCGGATTATTGGCGTGCCTGTTTCTTCACGGTGTGCTTCTTGTTGTTGTTGTTGTATTCTTTGTGTCACAATGCTCCTCTACGTACGTGACTTGGAGAAACTTTACAGAGTTTACGTAACGGTGTAACCTAGAATTTGAGGATTTTTGGAGCCAGCGTGTATAGGTTGTTTTGGGTTTGTTTTTTTTCTCTCAACACGATCGTTTACCTGTCTGAAGTTGTATATGCCAGTGGTGGTGTGTTATATCTTGTCTCAGTGGGTTTTTTGTAGAGGATTTGTGGTTCCTTGTTCACATCTTCCTGTACTGTTT
>CM060317.1:25532729-25545229 GCA_030674155.1 Stramonita haemastoma
TTCCTTTTTCCTCCTCCCCTTCCTACCCCCCCCCCCCTCTCTCTCTCTCTCTCTCTCCCTCCCTCTCTCTCTCTCTCTCTCTCTGTCTTGTCTCTGTGTTGTGTGTGTGTGTGTGTGTGTGTGTGTGTGTGTGTGTGTGTGTGTGTGTGTGTGTGTGTGTGTGTTTGTCTCTCTCTCTCTCTCTCTCTCTCCTCTCCTCTCTCTCTCTCTCTCTCTCTCTCTCTCTCTCTCTCTCTCTCTCTCTCTCTCTCTCTCTCTCTCCCCGTGTGTGTGTGTGTGTGTGTGTGTGGTGTGTGTGTGTGTGTGTGTGTGTGTGTGTGTGTGTGTGTGTGTGTGTGTGTGTGGTGTGTGTGCGCATGTAAGCTTGGTACTTATTCACTCGCACACTCTCGTATCTGAATAGTACATGTGACGGCATTCTTCAGAGAGATCTTGAGACAAAATATTGAATATGAAATATGTTTAAGATATATATATAGATATATATTAATAGATAAGAAAAGCTAGAAAAAAGAATTGTTAAAAAGTGGAGGTGAGGCGTAAAGAGAGAGAGAGAGAGAGAGAGAGAGAGAGAGAGAGAGAGAGAGAGAGAGAGAGAGAGAGAGAGAGAGAGAGAGAGAGAGAGAGCAGGCAGACAGACAGACAGACAGACAGACAGACACAGACAGACAAACAGACAAATAAACAAACACAGACAGACAGACAGAGCAGACAGACAGACAGGCACAGAGAGAGAGTGTGTGTGCGTGCGTGCGTGCGTCCATGCGCGTGTACGTGCACGTGCATGCGTGAGTGTATGTTTGTTATTGTTGTTTATTTGAGAGAGACTGAGATAAAGACACAGACTCAGAGAGATCTAGACAGAAACAGAGACACACAGAGAGAGAAAAAGAGAGATACCGATATAGAGAGACAGAGTTACACACACCACACACAACATACACACACCACACACATACACACACACATACACACACATACACACACACACACACACACACACACACACACACACACACACACACACACACACACACACACACACAACACACCACACAAAAGAAACCAGGAGTGAACAAAAGAAATTTTAACACACTTGCGTAACTTAAGAAAGGAAGATGGATTACCATGATTTTTCTTAGGAAGAGGAAAAACAAAAGTGGGGAAAAATGGCATGTGGTGGCGGGGGGTCGGGGGGGGGGGGGGGAGACCAAAAACAAACAAAAAGTTGAAGTGAAGATCCAAACGAACCCTCAAAAAAAAGAAAGCACATTCTTTCCATTTTTTTTACAACACAAATGGGGAGGGGAGCAGGGGGGGGGGAATGAGAGGGGATAAGAGGGCTGGGTGTGTGAGGGGGGGGAAGGGGGGGAGGGGGGGATGAGGGGGGATGTTTGACGGCGGCACGTAAGGCAATAAGTCTGTCAGCACATTTGTTAAGTTCGTGCCGAAAGATGGGCCCCCTTGTCGACAGCCCTGCTAGATTTGTGTGAGAATTTCTGCCCGAGGCAATTTGTCTCCCCCCCCCCCCCCCCCTGCTCTCTTCGACAACTCTCTCTGTGTTTCTGGTGTCTGTCTGTCTCTTTCTCTCTTGTTTCTGTCTGTCTCTGTTGTCTGTCTCTCTGTCTCCGCCTCTCTGTTGTCTGTCTGTCTCTGTCTGTCTCTTTCTCCGCCTCTCTGTTTGTCTGTCTGGTCTGTCTGTCTGTGTCTGTTGTCTGTCTTCTGTCTGTCTTCTGTCTGTCTGTATCTCGTCTCTGTCTCTCTGTCCTCTCTCTCTCTCTCTCTCTCATCTCTCTCTTCTCTCTCTCTCTCTCCTCTCTCTCTCTCTCGCCGTCCGCATGCCCCACTCCCCCCTATCTGTGTACTAGAAACAAAGCAAAACAAGAAAAAACGAAAAACAAAGAAAACAACAACACAAAATCCTCCAACAGTATCGATACAGATGAGGTCTGTCTTTCGGAATCTGTCTGATGGGACTAATTGTAGCAAGCCAATGTACTCAGCTTAGCAAGTACAGCTCCATTTTATTGTAAGCAGAAGAAAGTTTTCAAATAAGAGAGAGAAGAGAGAGAGAGAGAGAGAGAGAGAAGAGAGAGAGAGAGAGAGAGAGAGAGAGAGAGAGAGAGAGAGAGAGAGAGAGAGAGATAGAGAGAGAGAGAGGGGGGAGATGGTGTGTGGTGTATGTGAGAAGAGATAGAGACGAGAGACAGAGGAGAGAGAGAGAGAGAGAGAGAGAGAGAGAGAGAGAGAGAGAGAGAGAGAGAGAGAGAGAGAGAGAGAGAGAGAGACTTCAGATGTTTTATTCACGTAAAGCCACAGCCAGAGAGAGACAGAGAGACACAGAGAGAGACAGAGAGAGACACCACAAGAGACACAGAGAACACAAAGAGAGAGAGTTGAACAGTTTTTCTCTTTGATAGAGAAAACCACACCATAGTTCGACACCGTCTATCTTTTTGTCTTTTTGTCTCGCTGTTTTGTTTGCTTTGTTTATTTTTGTTTCCTAAGTTTAACTTTTCTCTTTGTATACATATATACAGTAGTTTACATTCGACATGATATTTTTCTCCAGATTTTTTTTTCTTTTTCACAATGAAAAGATTGATCTGTCTTTTCGAGCCATGCCCATAGGTTTCAAACATACCCACAGCAATAAGACATGTATGTATACATGTATGTATGCATACTGTAATATGGGAGACTAGGTTTTATCGAGTTATGCAAAAGAGTGTTGGGACCCGCACTAACCAAACTGTAAAGAAAGAAGGAAAGCAAGATAAAGGCAACAGATGGGATTTTATGAACGGACGAAATAACGAATGAAATTTATATATATATATATATATATATATATATATATATATATATATATATATATATATATAATATATATTATATATATTGTATAAAACGCATAAAACCTCTCCATATTCATCAGCATAATCACAGCGCTGAGGAAGAAGAAACATGAAAAGGTGATGAGATTGGGGAAGTTGGGGGAGGAAGTGGGGGGGGGGAGGTGAAGGATGAGGGGGGAGTAGGTTGGGGGGAGGGGGGGGGGGGAGGACAGGGTAAAACGACATAAGCTACGAACACACGTGTACATTGTAGAGGTACATTTTATGTGTATTATGTACGTCAGAGAGTCTGTTATCATTACTATGATAATGGTTTGTAAGCGCACGGGGACTTCCAAGGACACATCGAAAGCAGTAAATCTATATTATATATTCTTTCTCATGCTGCTGCTGCTGCTACTGTTGTTAGTGGTGGTGCTATTGCTGCTGCTGCTGCTGCTGCTGCTGCTGCTGCTGCTGCTCCTCCTCCTACTACTACTACTACTACTACTACTACTACTACTACTACTACTGCTGCTGCTGCTGCTGCTGCTGCTGCTGCTGCTGCTGCTGCTACTACTACTACTACTACTAGATCTAATAGTAGTAGTAGTAGTAGTAGTAGTAGTAGTAGTAGTAGTAGTAGTAGTAGTAGTAGTAGTAGTTTCAACTTGACATTTTTTGTTTTGAAATTCCACTCTTGTTTTTTTCACTCTTGGTTAATAGTAAAAACAAAACAAAATCTCACTGAATTACTATCCTTAATACAATTAAGTAATAATGAGTGCATATAAAGTTAACATTTAAAGAATGTAAAATGTTGTCTGGTTATTTTAAAAATATATATATTGTTGTAGTGTTCCACGTTGTAAGAACATCATGAGTGTTAAACGGTCGAGAGTGGTACTGGTAGGCTTACCACTTTATTTGAACTCAGTACCAATAATATTACTATCCTTGGTGCAAATAAGTAATAATGAGTGCATTTAAAGCTAGTAGTTAAAGGGGGTTATCCCCTCAAACAGACACCACAAGCAAAGGTGTAAGTAAAACCAATGCCTTCAGTTACGGTTAGATTACGAGGACTAGGCTCAAACCACTGGGCCATACCGCCCCTCTGTGTTAAGGTCATGTATGTATGTACATGTATGTGTATGTATGTATGTATGTATGTATGTATGTATGTATGTATGTATGTATGTATGTAGGTAGGTAGGTAGGTAGGTAGGTAGGTAGGTAGGTAGGTAGGTAGGTAGGTAGGTAGGTAGGTAGGTAGGTTATTATTATTTTTTTTTAATTTATTCTTTTATATCGAGGATAATGGGATAAGCACTCTTGTGCTTTTTTTTTACATCCATTCCCCGTGTGTATGCAGTTTTGTAAATGTCGTCTGTTCCCACCGGCACACGAATTACGAAAAGCGGAACAGGATTTAACGTTTGCGCAAGATGTTCTATGTGCGTTCGCACACTGGGCCTCGGTTTATAGTCTCATCCGAAAGACTTTTGGGGAGAGTGGAGTCAGCACTGATGTTAAGTCCAGAGGAAAAGTCCCCCCTCGACCAGGAATCGAACTCGGGTCGTCAAATTGCGAGCGCTATGTTCTGTCCACTAGGCTGTATCCCGCCCCTCTGTGTTAAGGTCATGTATGTATGTATGTATGTATGTATGTATGTATGTATGTATGTATGTATGTATGTATGTATGTATGTATGTATGTATGTATGTATGTATGTATGTGTGTGTGTGTGTGTGTGTGTGTGTATGTATGTATGTATGTATGTATGTATGTATGTATGTATGTATGTATGTATGTATGTATGTATGTATGTATGTATGTAGGTTGGCAGAGGGTGTGGTGTGTGAAAGAAGAAGAAGAGAGAGAGAGAGAGAGAGAGAGAGAGAGAGAGAGAGAGAGAGAGAGAGAGAGAGAGAGAGAGAGAGAGAGAGAGAAGAGAGAGAACTCGAACTCGAACTCGAACTCGAACTCGAAATGTTTATTGAGAGTAAATGGATAAGCACAAAGCTTCTTTACACCATGCTCTCACAAAAAAAGAAAGAAAAATCGAAAAAGAGGAAATGAAAGAAAAACCACACACACTCACACACACACACACACACACACACACACACACACACACACACACACACACACACACACACACACACACACACACCACACACACACACACACACACACACACACACACACACACACACACACACACACACACACACACACACACACACACAACATACACATGCATATGCACATGTACATACACATGCACAAAAACCCAAGTAAGCAGCATATGCAAACAATAATGATCAACACTTTCAAATACATTCAAATGATTAAACAAAATGAGCATCATAATGAAATACTACTAATGACAATTAGATGAAAATCAGAGAGACAAAATACAGAGAGAGTCAGAGGGGGGGAGACAGGCAGACAGACAGACAGAGAGACAGAAAGAGAGAGAGAGAGAGAGGGAGAGAGAGAGAGAGAAGAGAGAGAGAGAGAGAGAGAGGGGAGAGAGAGAGAGAGAGAGGGGGGTGGGGGTGGGGGTGGGGGTAGACAAACAGACAGACAAGACCAAGACAAACAGAGAATATACAAATGCAATATAGAGTAGGAAATGCCCTATTCACCCCCCCCCCCCCCTTCCTCCTTCTTGACATTTTCCCATCAAAATACTTATAGAAGACAACGTATAACAAAGCAAGCAAAATAGCAACAAAAAACTAGTCAATACAAGTATGACACGAGCAATTGAATGTAAGAAAAATCCAAACACACTCAACTCTTTACTTCTATGTTCCCCACCTTCCCTCACTGAGTCTCTGTCTTACCCGCCCATTCATCCCTTCTTTAAAAGATTTCCCCGAGGACAAAATTATCATACATATCAAACGAAATTGAGCAAAAAGCATACACACATATACACATGCACCTACGCACGAATGCACGCACGCACACACATATGCTCGCGCGCTGACACACACACATTTACATACACACACACACACAGACACAGACACAGACACAGACACACACACACACACACACACACACACACACACACACACACACACACACACACACACACACACACACACACACAAACAAACAAACAAACAAACATACATACACTCTTCTATTATCAATAAGAACTTGAGAAATATGCAAAAAGGCAAAACATTCTCAAACACGGTTACAAGTAAATATGAAGCACACTCGCGCACACTATATGTTCGCAATCAATGTTACAATGTTCAGTGATGTATAACAGTTGTTGTTTTTTTCCAGTGAAGTCATAAATGCTCCAAGGAGTAGGAAGCAGTGTGTTGCTACATCCTCTTTCATGTCCCTGGTCTTTCCATTAAGTTCTTCACAGCTCATCTGTCGCCAGTCTCTCCATGCCTTCTGGGTCATCCTTTCCTGTCAGTAAGGTACTACAGGACAAGGCCAAATGCATAGTCATGTCAGACCACCTGAAACAAATATCTCTGAAAAGATGTTTTAAAAGATGAAACACTAAGTTTTTGTTTTAAATGAACAGGAATTTCATTCCATATTTTACCTCCTGAATAAATCAAAGATGACATAAAGAGATCAGTTCTTGGACGTGGGATGAACAGTGTACTTTTACCTCGAACATTATTAACAATGAATTTTTTATTCAGATAGGATGGAGCAAGATTATTCATAATTCTGTACATGAATACACCTTTGTTGAAACGACATCTTAGATGGAAGGGAAGAATATTAAGTTCCTTATAATCTTTTATTTCTAATGGTGCCGGTTTAAGAAGCACTATTTTTAAGGAACGTCTATATAAACTTTCTAATCGTTTTAAGCATTTTTTACTGGCTAAATCCCAGCATGTGGAAGCATAATCTATGTCGGGCTGTATATAAGCATGAAAGAAAAGCTTGCGGGTATGTTGATCAAGCAAATGTTTTATTCTGTTGAGCTGAAAGATTTTCTGGGCTAACTTTTTAGACAAATTTGAGAGATGAATAGACCAAGATAAATTGTTATCAATATTTAAGCCAAGCAATTTGTGAGAATCCACTTCTTCTAAGTGCTTATTGCAAACTTTAAGATCTGGTAACTTCAGTTTAATGTTTTGTCGCTTTTGCCTTGTCGTAACTAACATAAATTTGGACTTTTCAGGATGGAGAGCCATATGATTAAGTTTAGACCAAAGGATAAGTTTATCAATGTCTTTTTGCATTTCAAAACAAAGCGAACTTGCATCCTTACCTTTATTATGGATCGTAGTGTCATCAGCAAATAGTTTCACACGTAGTGGAGATATTCAATGGAAGATCGTTTACATAAACTGAAAATAAAATGGGACCTAAAACTGATCCCTGTGGAACTCCATGATTAATTGGCATAAAAGGGGAGGTAATACAATCTTGATATACTGCTTGTTGTCTATTACACAAAAAGGACGATACAAGTTCAACTGATTCGGGACATAAGCCATACATATCTAGTTTTTTTAAGAGAAGATCATGATCAATTGTGTCAAATGCCTTAGTGAAGTCAACAAAAACAGCTCCTGATAACATATTGTTATTGATATTCTCATGCCATTGTTCAATAATATTTGTTAGTACAGTATGACAGGAGTGGTTCTTTCTGAATCCACTCTGATTTTGGTGAAGCAAATCATATGTAATAAAGTGAGATTGAAGGTTGCTTTTCAGATGTTTTTCAAGGGGCTTAGACAATGTAGACAGGATAGAAATAGGTCTGTAATTTGATGGATCATTTGGGTCGCCAGATTTAAAGAGTGGTATTACTTTAGCATTTTTAAATGCTTGAGGAAAGCAGGATTTTTCTAAACAGAGATTATAGATATATGTCATATGTTCAGAAATTATCGGTGCAGAAATCTTTAAAATTCTACTGTCAATGTCATCAAAGCCCCGCGATTTTGACTGTTTTAATAAGCACAATTCTTTGTATACCTCGTGTACCCCGAGAAACCCAAATTTCAACTTAGAAGTTATTTTTCGTGAATCACAAAATTTTTTTAATGCGCGTAATTTGTTACATTTTGTAAAGTCTACAGGAACAACTTTTTCCCCTACTGTGGTGAAGTATTTATTGATACTTACAGCTGATAAATTACAAGAAGGTGTAAGAGATACCGATGGCTTACCTGACAGCTGGTTTATTGCTTTCCAAAGTGATTTGGTATCCTTGGATATTTGGATTTGGAGAGAGAGAGAGAGAGAGAGAGAGAGAGAGAGAGAGAGAGAGAGAGAGAGAGAGAGTGTGTGAGTCATTCCGCCAAACATACAGGTCTCTGACAGTATTTTCTTCTGCCTGCTTTATCTGCCTCCTAAAATATCTATCTATCTATCTATCTATCTCACCTACCTTCCAGCCCTTCACAGTGTCCTCTCTGTTTTGGCTCTGTGATCCCACCCTCCCGCCCGTTCTGGACTTTTCATGAACTGTCTTTGTCTCTGCCTATCTGTCTGTCTGTCTGTTTCTCTATATCTTGTCAGCTTGTTTGTCTCTGTGTCTGTCTGTCTGTGTCTCTGTCTGTCTGTCTGTCTGTCTCTGTCTGTCTCTGTCTCTGTCTGTCTGTCTGTCTGTCTGTCTGTCTGTCTGTCTGTCTGTCTGTCTTCTCTCTCTCTCTCTCTCTCCTCTCTCTCTCTCTCTCTCTCTCTCTCTCTCTCTCTCTCTCTCTCTCTCTCTCTCTCCTCTCCTCCCTCCCTCCCTCCCTCCCTAGTTCTATGTAATTACTTTTTTTAAGGGCTCAAAGGTGTCCCATAACTTATGTGGTCGTAGGGGAGCGAGGCATCAGAGACCTCACTTCTCCAAGGGCCAGCATGTTGACGGCGGCGCCCATCTCTTCCTCGCTGCTAGCTTTACCGTCCCTGACCCTAAAGAGGGCTGGTGCCCATTTACAGCAGGGGGAACTGGGGGAACTGTACTGCAGCCAAGGCGCACAAACGGTCACCCATCCAACTGGTAACCATGCTCCATGCTGCTTAACCTTAGCTTGGGGAAAGTAAGTGCTCTGACTATTGAGCCATACCGTCCCCATGTAATTACTTAGTGACTGTATATATATATTCGAATGTTATCAGCTTGGGTTGCAAGGCGAATACGTACATGTAGTCTGTACGTGCCATACACATGTACAAATCTGGAGCATAGATCTAGTCCGAAATGTAAAACATAAACTGATCAATACGAATGCATGCATTTGCCATTTGGAACGTAAACGGTTTCTGTTATCTTTTATCACTAGTAGAAATTTAGAACTGTTTTCTAAAATGTAGGCATACAATAACTGAACCTCACAGTTGGTTAAAGAGGACAGGAAGCTTAAACACATTACAGCTGAAAAAAAACACTATGGATTTGCATAATTATTATGTGGGATTTTAAAATGTCTACAGATGCGTGACTATTCACATTTTATCAGTAATATAATTATTCATTTCAAAACCATTGAGAGCAAACAACGTAGCAGAGGTAATTGTGTCTCACAATTTCATGTTCAACCACTGTTGTCTTTGCAGAAGGACACTGATAAACTTTTAGAATGATAAAATCAAATACAACGCGTACTTTATCAACAACAACAAACAAACAAAAAAAGTATAAACAAAGAAGACGTAAACAAAAAAATAATAACCACACACCTTATTTTCCTGACATATATCAAAAAACTAGCCTTGTGGCCCCCTTTAAATGAAACCGCTGAGTGAATCAGATAACATCAGCACAGACTACGTACAACACTACAACACGGATACATTGTACTTAAAAAGCAGAGAGCTAGCTAGGCTGGCTGGCCACACGCCAACTCGTGTCATTATACCGTCTCCATGCGGAGGCCAACACGCCAGGGAGTGACATTTAGTGTTGACAGTGTATATGAGACACGTGACAGAATGACCGAACACAATGACTTACAGTAGTCACTGGTGTGGTGGGCTGCGCTGGTGTACAGTGGCTGGAGTGGTCAGAAGATCTTCTAAGAAAGCTAGAATTCCACGGTTCGAGTTTTGAAGCGAAAATAAGCTGGAAATGTCTACCTGATCAATGGAAGTTTGGGTCTTAATCTTGTGGATATATATATATATATATATATATATATAATCAATAACTAAGAGTCCTTATGCGGTGCGATCTTGTTGTGCACGTTAAAGAGCTCACGTCAATAAGAGAGTGAGTCACTGGTAGCGAAACAAGGACACTAACTCATTTTGTTAAGTGGACAGATACTCGCATTTATGAAAAAATGGGTAGTACTTACCGCATTAGGCCTATCATCTCTCTAGGAATAGCAGTCCTAAGTGTACGTAGAAGTTTAATGGTGAAGTGGTTTACACATCAGCCTATTCTTATAATGAAGCGAAATGGGACAGTGAAAGTCCTGGGTTCAATTCCCCCTCTGTAGCTAGACCTTTTCTGCCCCTGCTTCCCTTAAACTTTGTGTGGTGACCTAGGTTTTTTATGGTCTTTGGAATGAGACATTAATAAGTAAACCGTGATCCCGTATGTCTAATATTTTTGCACACTTAAAAGAACCCATGTCAATTTGAGTCTTCGACAAAATTATGTATTAAAAATTCATCTCGTAGGCAAACAAATAAACATACTGACAGCGTTGGATAAAGCAACAACAATGAAACAACAACCAACCAAACGACTCCCCAACCCCAACCCCAACCCCCACCTCCCCCCCCCAAAAAAAAAACAACAAGAAAAAAAACACAAGCAAAAAACAACACACGCATGCGCGCGCGCGCGCACACACACACACACACACCACACACTATAACACATACACACACACACACACACACACACACACACACACACACACACACACACACACACACACACTAAACACATACACACTACAACACACACACACACTAAAACACAACACACACACACACACACACACATAACACATACACACTACACACACACACACACACTAAAACACACACACACACACACACACGACCACCACCACCACCCCCAATTCCACCCCCACCCCCACCCCCCTACACACACACACAGCTCTTAAAAACTTGTCATGGGGCGTCGGCGCCATCCTGGCAACATAAACAAAACAAAACACAAAAAAGAAAAGAAAAAAAAGACCAACAACAACAACAAAAAAGACAGTAGTTGGCTATTCTGGCTCGTTCAGACAGAAATAATATTGGACATAAACACCACCAGTCCTGCTGATATTATGTGATATCATCGCAAAACGCCTGCTCTCAAAAGGTTGTGTTCCGCCAGGAGTTTATAGACCTTGAGAGGGTTGTTTTTTTGTTTTGTTTTTTTTTTCTTTCTCCATAAGCATTTTGTTAGTCTGTGCCTGATGTGTGTGTGGGGTGTGTGTGGTGTGGGTGGGGGGGGAGGGGGGGAGGGAGGGGGGGGAGGGGGTGTTTGGGGGGGTTGTAGGTGGGGGTTGTGTAGTGTGTGTGGGGAGGGGGGATTGTGGGGGGTGGTGGGGGTGGGGGTTGTGGTGTGTGTGGGGGAGGGGTTGTAGTGGTGTGTGTGTGGTGTGTGTTGTGTGTGTGTGTGTGTGTGTGTGTGTGTGTGGTTGTGTTGTGTTGTGTTGTGTGTCTGTGTGTGGTTGTGTGTGTGTGTGTGTGTGTGTGTGTGTGTGTGTGTGTGGTGTGTGTGTGTGTGGTGTGGTGTGTGTGTGTTGATGGGTGGGGGATTGTTGTAGTGTGGTGTGTGTGTTGTAGTGTGTGTGTGTGTGGGGGCGCTTTAGTGTGTGTGTGTGTGTGTGGTAGTTTTGTGTGTTGTGTGTGTGGTGTGTGTGTGGTGTGTGTGTGTGTGTGTGTGTAGTTGTTTTGTTGTGTGTGTGTGTGTTGTAATGTGTGTGTGTACGCGTGCGTGCGCGCGTGTGGTGGTGTGGTGTGTGTGTGTGTGTGTGTGTGTGTGTGTGTGTGTGTGTGTGTGTGTGTGTGTGTGTGTGTGTGTGTGTGTGGTGCAGTTTGGGTAAAATCGAGAGTAGCGTCGTTGAAATTGCTGACAATTTCTGAGTCTAAGCATAGCAAAGAATAAACGAAATGCCTTAACCTGTAATGTATGTTAACGTTAACTTTGCAAACAACAATCCATAAATACGACTGCTGAATGAACAGTAGCCTAGCAATAACAATAAGAAAACAAAAGAAGAATTAATGATAACCATTGAGTGGTACATGATTGAACTATAAATGCAATAAGCAAGCATAATCACAATGAATGCTGATACGTTCCTCAGCATACAATGGCCTACCTTCAAACGGAACAGTTTAACGTTGTACAGATGTTTGAACGTTTGCACATGATTCCTTAGTCAAACGAATAAAATCAATTGAACCTAAGCATAATCGAATGCTGCTGATAGTATTTCAGCTTAAGTACTGCGTATACAAATAACAAACTTAAAGCAAAAAACGAAAGAAGAAAGAATGTACAGTTATGGTCATGATAACTTTTTAAATGCAAAAGAACAAAACAAAAAAACGCACGGACGCTTTTAAAGCGAAAGGTTTTTAAGGACATTCCTCATTTCCATGGGTCATTAAGTTCTAGAATGAATATTCAGACCCTAGATTGAATTAATGCTGTTGATTTATTGGTCAACTTGAAGTGCAGAC
>CM060317.1:25552729-25557729 GCA_030674155.1 Stramonita haemastoma
TAGTTTTTTGTCCAAATTATGAGCGTCTAAATCATTATTGTAATCTCCTTCGTTGTCATCATTGTCGTCGTAATTGTTATTAGATGCAGCAACAAAAAGTGGCGCGACAGCAGCAGAAGAAGCAGCAGTATCAGAAGCAGCAACAGAAAGAAGTAGAGGCAGCATGAGTCTTGGGAAACTGTAGCTTTACTTACGTGTTTGCAGCAGTAGTAGTCTTCTGCGTTGTACTGTTTTTGTAGGCATCTTACAGTACAGAGAGAATTTTTTGCAATAATTTCAAGTGCTCGCGTGCCATCTTTTTTATGTTTGCATTCATAGGTCTGTACTTGAAAAATTTTTTTGTAATAGAAATTTGTCCGGAAAAGAATTTTTTCATTGTTTATTTGTGTGTGTGTGTGTGGTGCGTGCGTGCGTGTGCGCGTGCGTGCGCGTGCGTGCGTGCGTGTGCGTGCGTGCGTGTCTATGTTTGGTATGTATGATGTGTGTATGTATGTCTGAGCGCTCGTTTTCCTTAGATAAAGTTAAAGCATGACCGAGCATGGTTACCAAGTGGATGGGTGACCGTTTGTGTGCCTTGGTTTCAGTACAGTCCCCCATTTCACCCAGCTGTAAATGGGTACCTTCCCTCTTTAGTGTCAGGGAAGGTAAAGCAGCGAGGGAGAGGAGATGGGCGCCGCCCTCATATTCTGACCCTAAGAGAAGCTGAGGTCTCTGACGCCCCTGCAGTGTCCATTCGATAGGATGTTTGGCCTGAATAAACCATGGTACTCACGCCACTTCCCCCGAACTGGCAAAAGTTCTTCGGATGAGATGAAACCAAGGTTTCTGTGCCGCAAATATAATATTCTCAGGCATCACGTCCACACTCCATCATCCGTCTTTCGTAGAAGTTTAGGCCAGCAAAGGCTGGTGGGATGGTAACAGGAGCATGCCCAGCATGCACCCTGGGAGAGATGGGACCCGCCAGGTTTCAACGTGCCCAGGAAATGTGAAGAGCAGTGCCCCAACGGCTTGACTGCACAAGGAATGAAGGGAAAAGTCCAGGTCTGCACAAGGAAGAAAGGAAAGGAGGTCACTCTTATTATCACCACAACAACCGTAAGCGAAATAGGAAAAGTATTTGGTACTTGAATAATACAGATATAAATCACTTTTCCTATTTCGCTTACAGTTGATCTGGTGATAATAAGAGTGACTTCCTTCCTGTCTTCTGTGTGCAGTTATATTTCCTTGTACTTTTAGTTGTAAATGTGGCGTGGGGTAGGAGGGGGCAGAGGAGTACTTTTTGTTTAATTTAACTACTAGTCCAGTGGTTAATGCAAGGATATTCGGCAAAACCTGCAAATGAGAGTGACAGCATTTTCTCAGCATACACATACTTTGGACACTCTCGTACAGTACTGGCATAGGAAACGCCATGTTGTCCATGTGTTTTCCCACTTTTTAAATATTTTTTTCCCTATCATGCAGACATGCCTTCTGAGTGATTATAGATATAAAGCCAGAGAGGCATTCCTTGTTTGTTTGCTTGATTGTTTTTTCTTCTTTGTTATCAATTAATGTTTACTCACCAGAAGGTGATTCAGACAATGATACCACTTATTACAGACCATGACAAACATAACCTTCCTCTCCCTCCCAACTTAACCACAAGCCCAGTTTCCCCAGCATCCTATCCCCCACTATTAAACCTCCTTTATCTACCACCTTTCCCCTTCCTATCTTTCCCTCTTCCCCAATATACCACCCCCTCCATCCTCCTCCTATCCCCTCCCTTCCTATCCCCTCCTGTCCTACTCCTCCCTCCCCCCCTCCTATCCCCCTCCTGTCCTATCTCTCTTCCCTCCCTACCCCTCCCCTTGTCCTATCTATCCCCCTTGTCCTCCCTATCCCTCCTACCCTATCTCCCTCCTTTCCTCCCTATCCCCTCCTGTCCTATCCCCTCCTGTCCATCTCCTCCCTATCCTGTCCTATCCCTCGTCCTCCCTACCCTCTCCTGTCCTATCTCCTCCCTATCCCCCTCTGTCCTACCCTCATCTCTCCCTCCTGTCCATCCTATCCCCCTCCTGTCCTACTCTCCTCCTCCCTATCCCCCTCCTTTCCTATCTCCCCCTCCTGTCCTCCCTATCCCCCTCCTGTCCTATCTCCTCCCTATCCCCCTCCTGTCCTATTCCTCTCTCCTTCCTATCCCATCCCCTCCCAATCCACCTCCTTTCCTATATCTCCCCTCCTTCCTCCTATCTCCCTTCCTGTCCTATCTCCTCCTACCCCTCCCCTATCTCCTCCCAATCCCCCTCCTGTCCTCCCCCATCTTCCTACCTATCCCACTCCTGTCTTATACTATCCCCCCACCTTATCTCTCCCCTGCTCCTACTTATCCCCCTCCTGTCCTATCTCCCCCCTCCCCCCTACCATCCCCCTCCTCCCCATTTCCCCTCATCCGGGCACACACACACAAGGGAAGATAGACAACACATCTCCTCCAAAGCTCAGAGGATTAGAAGTTGGGGAAGATCCCCGAAGAGATCTGTCATTCCTAACTCAGCTTAAGTTACTGCAATCTAATTTTTATGGCATGTTATTAAACAAACAATTCCAAACTTTGAAGGTGTTTTCCTATATTAGTTTGAAAATGAAAAAAGGATATATATTTACAATCATTTACTTCATCTTGTACTTGTTCAAGACAGGTAAACAGCAATTCCTATAAATTCATATAAAAGTTGCTGCTTTTTTTTCCATGATATGGCAACTTTTATCTGGACTACTAAGCAACTTCAAACAATTTAAAGGGATTGAATTGTTTAAGATAGTCTGTGAAGGGGAAGTAATATTCACATGAAATAGCCAAATTTATTTTAAGGCAATATTACCCTCCCTTCAAAGGCTGTCACAACAGTTATGTTCCTTTTTATTGTTTGAAGTTACTCAGAAGTTCAGAGGAAAATCTGTATTTAATGTAAAATGAAGCAGCATTTTTTTTATAGATAAAATTGTCGACTGTACTGTTTACCTATTTGAAACAGGACATCGTGATAATAAATGTTTAAGATTAAGTTTTTTTTTCAATTTCTGAACAGACATGGGAAAAGAACCTTTAAAGTGTGGAATCATTAGTGTAATAATATGTTGCAAAACTATGAAGGCAACAACTTAAGCTTTGAATTAGGAATGGCAGATCTCTACGGGATCGCCCCCTAACTTCTAATCCTCTGAGCTTTGGAGGAGATGTGTCGTCTATCTTCAAATGTTCGTGCTTATTTTTTTCTTTGTTGGAGAGGAGGGGGATAGGTAGGGCAGGAGGAGGGGGATAAGTAGAGGTGGGAGGAGAGGGGGGAAGGGATGGAGAGGGAGATAGGTAGGTGGAGAGAGGGGGGATAGGTAGGGGAGATAGGTAGGTGGAAGGAGGAGGGGGGATAGGTGGAGGGGAGGAGTGCGGGAAGGAGGGGTGTATGTAGGGGGATAGGGAGGAGGGGGATAGGTAGGGGGGGGAGAATAGGAATAGGGAGGAGGAGGGGGATAGGAAGGGGGAATATGGAGGATTTAAAGTTGCTTCAGGAGTCTTGTATAACTTCACTGTTCGCTATAACTCTCAGGGGCCACAGATTCATTGTTTCCCACGATAATATTGTTCACTGTGACAGTAGGTATCTGTATGCAAACTGGCTTGCTGTCACTCTTCATGTCAGAATTTAATATTTGGCGGCTGTGCTATACGTTGTAACCTAATGAATAAAGAGAAAAAGGCCAAAACTATATTTTATATAACATCTGTAATTTAAGAAGAAAAAGTGGACAAGTGCAAGTAACTGGCTACATCTCATCCATCATTTGGAATGTGCTTCATCAACTATTCAAATTTTATAGCGTGCAGATAGATTACTTCTAATCTCTGCAACTGCCACTGATGCTACGATCTGACCAGCTGTGGATATATGGGGCTTTTCAATCGAGGCCGCCTTAATTCCACATCGAAGGACAAGGAGTAGGCAGGCATAGTCGGAACTACCACCCAAGGAAACAGCCTCACACATTATAGCTGATCTTTTTTCCCATGTGAGAGGTAATTAGAGGGCCTGTAACCGGAGCGGGGGACGGGATAGCTCAATGGTCAGAGCACTCACTTTCCCCCAGTCCCAATGTTAAACAGTATCGAGCGTGGTTACCAATTGGATGGGTGACCATTTGCGCGCCTTGGCTTAAGTACAATCCCCCAGCTGTAAATGGGTACCTGCGCTCTTTAGGGTCAAGGAAGGTAAGGCAGCGAGGGAGAGGAGATGGGCGCCGCCCTCATTATGCTGGCCTCTAGAGAAGCTGAAGTTTCTGATGCCTTGTTTTCTTACGACCACATTGGTTATGGGACACCTTTACCTTTTATTTTATAACCGGAGTTGACGCAATTTAAGGAAAGTATTATTACTGTCATTACAGGCAAAATCACGTTTTTTTTCTAAAAGGGCATTTCAGGCATTATGTTGTCTTTCTATAACAATCTTTTGGAGAATGGACTACACAATGGCCTAATCTGACCCCCAGATTTCAATTCTTGAAGAATCCCTGTAGGCGATCTGTGCGGTGGCTGCTGCCGTACTCTCGGTGGTATCTTAAAGCGAGAAAATTTTCATAATTTTGAAGTGTCAGTTGATCGCTTTCACAAGAATATTTTACTTTCTTTTGTTCTACTAAAGCTGCCATCGAAAGATGATAATAATAAAAAAAATAAAGAAAATAGGCCTGAAGTATATTTTGCACAAAAAAATCTAAATTTATCTATAGAAGAAAGAAGAAAATTATTCAAATCTTTATGCCTTCTGTTTTTGTGATCCTGTCAAAAGGATGCAAGGTTAGGTGAGTAAGGTTAATAATAATGTTAGTACCAAGCCAAGTGGTCAGTTTTAGCTAGAAACTAACCGAAACATTGTCAAAGACATATCGACTTATTGTGCTCAAGGGAGCAAGAAAAGTTTCAGAATATATATTATAATATATATATCGGGGGT
>CM060317.1:25632729-25637729 GCA_030674155.1 Stramonita haemastoma
TTTGTGTTCATTCTCTCCTGTCTATATTGGGGT
Source organism: Stramonita haemastoma (assembly GCA_030674155.1). Taxonomy (NCBI): domain Eukaryota; kingdom Metazoa; phylum Mollusca; class Gastropoda; order Neogastropoda; family Muricidae; genus Stramonita; species Stramonita haemastoma. The sequence continues at coordinate 25,632,763 of CM060317.1, forward strand.
GGGGTTGGGGGTTCAGCATATATCTTGAGCATATTTTCTTTGTCTTTTTATCATCATCATTCAATGGCAGCTTTGAGAGATGTTTTCTTGATTTACAATTTACATGTACGTGTCAGTCTTCTTTGAATTACCTAGCAGGGTAGGCTGTGATGGGTATCCTGAAGGCGGCGTAACGAAAGTCTTCACTCTGAGTTTGACAGAAGTGATCAGCAACTGGATAAGTTAATAATAATCTGAAAACAAGAACACAAGAAAGTACATTAATTAATGTACGTGCGTGTATGTGTATGCATGGATGGATGGATGGATGTATGTATGTATGTATGATGTATGATAGTATTATGAAAATGTAAGTAGTATGTATTGTATGTATGTATGTGTGTATGTTGTATGTGTGGTGGTGTGTGTGTGTGTGTGTGTGTGGATGGTGTGTGTGTTGTATGTATGTATGTATGTATGTATGTATGTATGTATGTGTTGTGATGTTGTTGTATGCATGCATGTCATGCATGCACGCACGCACGCACGCACGCATGCCGCACGTACTTTACGTACGTCGTATGTATGTATGTACGTATGTATGTGTATGTATGTGTGTATGTATGTATGCTATGTTTGTACTAATGATGTGTGTATGCAAATTTATGCATGGCATATGGATGTGCAGTGTGCGTATATGTACGCATGCATATAGGTTGGACACGTATACACATATATATCAAAGTATGTAGAATGTGTCGGTAGATTGTAAGTAAATAGAATAGGTTTGTTTGTTTTTTAAATGCAGGTAGATAAAAAGATAGTAAGGTGTTGAGTAATATATCTATATTTATATATTAATGTATATATTCTCTCTCTACTCTCACTTCTCTCGCTCTATCATTCTCTCTCTCTTCTTCTTCTTAATCGCTATACTCTTCTCTCTCTTCATCTTCTCTCTATTTGTTAGTTGTGTGTGTGTGTGTGTGTGTTGTGTGTGTGTGTGTGGTTGGTGGGTGTGTGCAGAGTGTGTGTGTTATGTGTACTTACGCAAGGAGCTGCTGGATCAATAAACTAAGACACGAAGTTATATCTAAAAAAAGAGAGAAAAGAAAAAAAGTAACGAACAAAAAAAAAATTCAGAGGTAAGTAAGAGCACTGTGCGGTCTGACGATACATTTCACTCCGGTTTGTCTTTCAAAGGGGGCGAAGAGAGAGAGAGAGAGAGAGAAGGGGGAGGGGAAGGAGGGGAGAGGCAGACAGGCAAGAGGAAGCAAGAGAGAGAGCGAGAGAGAAAGAAGAGAGGAGAGAGAGAGAGAGAGGAGAGAGAGAGAGGAGGAGAGAGAGAGCGGGCGAGGAGAGAGGGGGAGGCAGACAGGCAGGAGAGGAGAGAGAGAGAGAGAGAGGAGAGAGAGAGAGAGAGAGAGAGAGGAGAGGGGGGAGGGGGGGGGAACATTATGGAACTGTGAGAGAGATGGGAGGGAAGAGGAGGGGATAACAGGGGAGGGAGGGGGGGAGGGTAGTATTAAGAGCACAGCAGATCGTCAAAGTTTGAAAATGAGAAAGTCTCTTAGAGAGGCACTCTGAAATGACCTAAATTCAGCTAATTTTCGTCACTGCGCATCTGCAAAGAAGGAGTGGACGAGATTAGCTAGGATTAGTGAAGAGGAAGAGAATAGGCTGGGCCATCAGAGAAAGAGAGAGGTGGGGGGGGGGAGGGAGGGAATAGAGAAGAGGGAGAAGGGAGGGAGGAATAGAGAGAGAGGGAGAAGGGAGGGAGTGGAGAAGAGAGAGAGAGGAGGGGGAGGGAGGGAGGGAGAGACAGACAGACAGACAAAGAAGACAGACAGGCAAGCAGACAAGCAAGCAGACAGGAAGGCAGAGACAGGACAGACAGACACGCAGGCAACAGACAGGCAGAGACCAAAAAATGATATATAGAGAGAGTGAGACTGACAGACAAAGTGACAGACAGATTGACAGACAGATGAAATGAGAGAGACACAAAGAGAGAGAGATCAAATAAAATCAAACCGAATCAAATTCATTTGATTTCGAGGATAGTGAAGAAGCACCCATATATTTTTTTTTTCTTTACATTTAGTCCTCGTAACACAGAGAGAGACAGAGAGACAGGAGAGACAGAGAGAGAGAGTTTTGTTAGGAGTCATAAAATTAGCATAAACATGTGTATGGTGCTGGTTTTTACACCCAGCTCTCTCTCTCTCTCTCTCTCTCTCTCTCTCTCTCTCTCTCTCTCTCTCTCTCTCTCTCTCTCTCTCTCTCTCTCTCTCTCTCTCTCTCTCTCTCTCTCTCTCTCTCTCTCTCTCTCTCTCTCTTCTCTCTCTTCTTCTCTCTTCTCTCTCCTCTCTCTCTCTCTCTCTCTCTCTCTCTTCTCTCTCTCTCTTCTTTATTATTTGTGTGTGATGTAGTGGTTGTTGTGTAGTGTGATTGTGGTCTTTGGTGTGTGTGTTGTGTGTGTGTTCTGTGTGTGTGGGTGTGAGAAGAGAGAGATAGAGACGGAGATAGAGAAAAGACAGACAGGACAGACAGACATAGAGAATGAGAGTGAGAAGTTTTAATTGATAGATGGTCATAATTAGAATAAACAGGTCTTTTTTCTCATCTAACCCTCAGGAGAGGGGGAGAGAGAGAGAGAGAGGGGGGGGGGGGGGCAGGCAGGCAGGCAGGCTGGCTGGCTGGCTGGCAGGCTGGCAGACAGGCAGACAGACAGACAGTCGGTGAGACAGAGTCGGGGAGAGAGAGAGACAGACGAGTGGAGAGAGAGAGAGAGAGAGAGAGAGAGAGAGAGGAGAGAGAGAGATGAGAGATGAGAGAGAGAGGAGAGAGAGAGAGTGCTGAGAGAGAGAGTGCTGAGAGAGAGAGAGAGAGAGAGGAGAGAGAGAGACTGAGAGAGAGAGAGGAGAGAGAGAGAGAGAGAGAGAGAGACAGACAGACAGACAGACAGACAGACAGACAGACAGACAGACAGACAGACAGACAGACAGACAGACAGACAGACACACAGAGATGAGGTGTTGCGTTGTGTTCAAAGGCGATGACGTCAAGGGTGGAATAGAGGTAGATAATTTGTCACCTTTCCTGTCATATAAATTACCGCCTGTTCCCTTGGCTTTCCACCTAGCAACTAGCAACAAGAGAGAGAGAGAGAGAGAGAGAGAGAGATGAGAGAAGAGAGAGGGGAGAGAGGGGAGAGAGAGAGAGAGAGACAGACAGACAGACAGACAGACAGACAGACAGACAGACAGACAGACAGACAGACAGACAGAGAGACACAGAGAGAGAGAGAGACAGGGAGAGAGGGAGGGAGGGAGAGAGAAGGAGAGAGAGAGACAGAGACAGAGACAGAGATAGAGACACACAGAGAGAGACAGATACAGAGAGAGAAAATATTTATTTATTGATTCTTTTATATCGAGGATAATGGAATAAGCATTCATGTGCTGCTTTTTTTTTACATCGAATCCCGTGTGTATGCAGTTTCGTGAATCTTGTCATCTGTTCCCACCGAGAGAGAGGGAGAGAGAGGAGAGACAGAGAGGACAGGGGAGCCTTATAAAATTACTTACGTGTTCTTTAGATCTCCGTGTGTTGGGTAATGAGTTCTGGGGGTGGGGGGGTGGAGTTGGGGGTGTGGTGGGGGGGGGGGATAGTGGTAGTGTTGTGTGTTTGTGTGTGTGTATGTGTGTGTGCGTGCGTGCGTGCGTGGTTTTCTTTCTCTTGAATTATGTGTGTACATGCATCAAGTTATGTCGGTGGTGTTCATGCGTTTGTACAGTGGCTCTGTATTTTATTTGTCTGTGCCTTTCTGTCCTTATCTGTCTGTCTGTCTCTGTCTCTGTCTCTCTTACTTCTCTCTCTCTCTCTCTCTCTCTCTCTCTCTCTCTCTCTCTCCTCTCTCTTCTCTCTCTCTCTCTCTCTCTCTCTCTCTCTCTCTCTCTCTCTCTCTCTCTCTCTCTCTCTTCTCTCTCTCTCTCTCTCTCTCTCTCTCTCTCTCTCTCCTCTCTCCTCCTCTCTGCTCCCTCTCCCCCTCTCTCTCCCTTCCTCCCCCTCTCTGTCTGTCTGTCTGTCTGTCTGTCTGTCTTGTCTATGTGTCTATCTATCTGTCTGTTTCATCTTGTCTATCTGTCTGTGGAACTTTCTAGCACGTGTGCTCCTCCAGGTAAGGATGCTACTTGTCATTTTTACTAGACAAGCCTCCGGCACCCCTACGAGGGTGGCTTTGCAATTCTTTTCTTCTTCCCAAGGGTTTAATGTCTATTCTCTACAAGGTGATTTAGACAATGGTACATTCACTTAAGAATGTACTGAAAAGGGGATGAGTGGAAAGGTGAGAGAAAGGATGAAGAATGTTAATGGATGGTGATAAGTTTATAAAAATTTAATTTACAGTATTTGTCCTACTGGTGACTGGCAAATACTTTCTGCATCTGATACTAGCACATGTGACTCCGGAAATCATACAGAACGCTTTGGATGTTTCCTTTTTTTTCTTAGATCTATCTTTTGCAGTTTCAAAGCATGTGTTTGTGATCAAACTTTCTGTGTTTTTGTGTATGTAGTTTTCCTGACCGGATTCCGTTTAGTTTTATAGTCAAGTAAGGAGCGATTATTCGTGTGTATCTCGGTTTGGATCAAATATCTTAGCATTATGGTAAACGTAATGGGCAACACTACCCAGTCTAACGTGATCGGGAAATATACCATTATGGTTAAATGACGATAAACTATACGAGTCTGCATTATGATACAGTAATAAGCCACACTACCCAGTCTAACATGATCGGGACATATCATACCATTCTGGTTAAATGATGATAGCCTAGACCGGTCTGCATTATGGTAAAAATAATGAGCCACACTACCCACTTAATATAATCGGGAAATATCATACCATTATTGGTTCAATGATGAGAAAACTATACCAGTCTGAGAGAGATTGTTTTTTTTTTTTAATCATTTAGCAT
>CM060317.1:25645229-25650229 GCA_030674155.1 Stramonita haemastoma
CTGCTTTCATTTAGAGATTTTAAAAAAAAAAATAAAAAGGGGGAGAGGGGGGGTGCACTAATACAGAAGGAAAAATATATCACTTGTATTTACAGACAGTAAGAAACGCCATGTGATAAGAAGAAAAAAAATGTATATCATTCAAGAAAAAATACCTGAAGGAAATGATAAAAACAAATCTTAAAACCAATTTAATTTTGATTCATTTCCTGGGGGGGGGGGGGGTGGTTTGGTTTGGTTTGGGTTGGATTTTTTTTTTTTTGCTTGTCAGTTCATGTTTTTATGTTCTTCGTTAAAACCTTTTTTCACTTTTTGGAAGAGTAGGCCATTGTTTTTTTTTTGTTTTTTTTTTTTTTTTTTTTTTTTTGCTGCCTCGTCTTCTGTGACGCTCCCGTACTGCTGTTCCCACGCCGCTCATTTCAATCTCCCCGCCACACAGCCATACCCAGATTCGTTGTGTCTCACCCCCGGGGTCGGGAGTCCACAGGGAGCTCATCAATATTAGGCCGCCGCGGGGCCACCAGCCAGAGGGGCCCTGCACTTCTGCTGGGTCACTTTGGTGGTGTTCAGTGGTGCCTGTTCTGAGCTAACATACGCAGGACACCACCTACTAAGCCCCCTACTAACGACAGTATTAGCTCAGTCGCGGAGCCAGACTGAGTGAGTCACCCACCCAAGGTGGCGACCACCACAACGTCCCTCCAACGACCGCCTCCCCACGAACCCCCACCCCAAAGGCTTTGACACAAATTCACCACAGGCACAGAAGCGTATGGGGAAACCGAATCTGAGGTCACCATGAGACCAGAGCAACGGAGGCCACCGAATCAGAGGCAATTTTTATTATTGCATGATGATCAATGATGATGAGGATGATGTAATGATGCTGCTGTGGAGGTGCATCCGCTTTGAGACTACTTGACAGGGTTGTTCTCTACGCTTACTGTCATAATATATCCCGGCGTCAACCAGGCCCGAGAGATACAGACACCTGCAGTGTTGGTCAGGTAATTTGAGCAACACTCTCAAATTCGCATCCGTAAAGTGGATGAAGCTCGACTGTGTGGTCCCAGTCTCCCCACTGAGCCCACAGCACACTCACTCTGGGTAGGAGCCGGCCGGAGCCCGAAAAAATCCCTATGACTTATGGGATTCGAACCCGCGACCTTCCAGTCCGGAATCCACGGCGCTAACCACTGCGCCATGGCGGCTGGTGCGAGTAGGCCATTGTTTGTTGGTGGGAACAGATTACCAAATTCGCAAAGCTGCATACACACGAGAACTCGATCTAAAAGAAAAGTATATTCAGTGCTTTTTCCATGATCCTCGAATATTAATAGAAAAAAATGAAATAAATAGATAATTTCCAAACAAAAAATACGATACATACACTTTACATATATATACAAAACATTCAACATACATACATTCTTTCATACATACATACTTTACATTCATTCATACATACATACATACATACATACATACATACGTATACATACATATGTTCGTATGGACATACACTACATACATACAATCATCATACATACATACATACATAAAATACATACATACATATTACAGTACATACATAAGATACATACATAGATCATACAACATACAACAACATACATACACATACATAAATACAACATACAACATATACATCATCATACATACATACATCATATCATACATTACATACATACATACATACATACATACATACATACATACATACATACATACATACATACATACATACATACATACATACATACATACATACTATATACTTACTAATAATACATAGATAGATAATAGATAATAATTAATACATAGATAGATAGATACATAGATACATAATACATACATAGATAGATACATACATATGTACTAGTACATCATACATACATACATACATACATACATACATACATACATACAATTACTATACATACATACATACATACATACATACGACATACATACATACAACAACATCACATGACACATAGAGAGACAGACAAACAGACATGTGCATGCCTGCATACATACATACATACATACATACATACATATCATACATACATACATACATACATACATACATACATACATACATACATACATACATACATACATACATACATACACACATACATACATATACACCCACATACATATATACATACAAACATACACACTTATAGATAAATAAATAAATAGAGAAGTATGTTTCTTCGCGCAAAGTTGCTGTAAATACGGCAGTTCTCCCTGTGATCTTTTTCCGTGACATTTGAAAATATCTAGATTGTTGGAATAACTATGAAGAAATAATACACTTTTACAAAATGGTGTAGATCTTTTTTTTGTTGTTGATGTTGGTTCATTTTTATGTTGCTGCAATTCATGTAGTTGCTATACCTCTTTATGGTGGTGGTGATGGTGGTGGTGTGGTGGTGTGTGTGTGTGTGTGTGTGTGTGTGTGTGTGTGTTGTGTGTGTGTGTGTGTGTGTTGTGTTTGTCTGCTGTTGCTGTCTGTCGTCTGTCTGCGTCTGTCTGTCTGTCTTGTCTGTCTGTCTGTCTGTCTGTCTGTCTGTCTGTCTCTCTCTCCTCTCTCTCTCTCTCTCCGTCTCTCTCTCTCTCTCTCTCTCTCTCCTCTCTCTCTCTCTCTCTCTCCTCATCATACGCGACATCTATTATCCATTTGTCATGATTTTCGTTGGTATATTTCAAACGCCATACTCGCACACGCGGTAGTGCATGAAAGCGCACACACACACACACACACACACACACACCCCATCACACACACCACACACCACACTCACCACCACACCACTCCCACACCACAACACACCGACACACCACCCACACAACACACACAACAAACACACACACACACAACGACACACCAACACACCACACACACACACACACACACACACACACACACACACACACACACACACACACACACACACACACAACACACACCATCACACCACACACTACCTCCAGCGGCCGCTGCATCAATAAATAACAAGGAGAAAATTCACTACTGTTTTACAATTACATAAACCCACCACCCCACCCCACCACTACCACCTCTCCCTCTCTCCTCTCCTCACTCCTCCCTACCTCTCTCTCTTCGCGCGTCTCTCATCTCTCTCTGCTCTCTATTCATCTCTCGTCGTCTCGTCTCTCTCATCTACCCTCTCTCTCTCTCTCTCTCTCTCTCTCTCTCTCTCTCTCTCTCTCTCTCTCTCTCTCTCTCTCTCTCTCTCTCTCTCTCTCTCTCTCTCTCTCTCTCTCTCTCTCTCTCTGTTACCTGTAGTCCCAAATTGTGACGGATGGTGGTGTTCCACACACACTGTAATTTAGCACCAAATCTGCATCTCCACACATCAAAAGTTGAACCGGGGTACTTTTTTTCTCTCTTTTCTTTTTTTTTTTTTTGGTAGAGAAATCAAGTAAAAGAAAGGATCTGGCTTTAGACAACCCCATTTTTCTGAATAATTTTGTTGGGCGATTTTGGATGGCTGTATTTCACATACACTCGTCACACACACGCACAACACGCCGCAGCGCGCGCAGCACGCACACACACATATACACACACGCACAGCATGCGCACACAACACATGCACGCACACACATATTATCCTCGTATAGAAGAAAAAATTAAATAAATAAAAACAAGATCACACACACACACACACACACACCACACCACACACACACACACACACACACACACACACACACCACCACACACCACACACATCCAAAGCCACAGCGTGTTTTAGAGAATAACCAACCAATTTCTACACACACAAAAATTCACCTCATGCATCTCTACAGAGTAAAGCAATTCAGCAAAATTCTGTTAACTGCAAAGCTCAAAGATCGGATAACCATTTTTTTTTTATAAAGTAAAAAGGCTACACTTAGATAACCCATTTTTACAGAGTATGCAATTCAGCAAAATTCAGCAACTGCGAAGATCAAAGATCTGGAAAGAGACATTTTTTTTAAAGTAAAAAAAAGCTACACTTAGACTGAACTTTATATATTATATATATATATATATATATATATATATATATATATATATATATATATATAAAAATATAATAATATACATATAATAATACATACATAATCATAATAATAATATCATACATACATACTGCTAGAACGGTGTTAATGTAGGGGTAGCCTAGTGGTTAGAGCATTGTGGGTTCGTGATCTGATGGCCCGTGTTCGAGTCCCCACCGAGGTTTCCATTCAATGATTTTAACTGTTTCCCCTGGAGATTTTTAACTCGTTCCCCCTGTAACCATCACCCCACTCCCCCCCCCCCCCCCCCCCCCCCCACCCCACCCACCCACCCATTGTTTTCAGACAACTTAGGTCCCGTGTGCGAATACATGCAGAATATTGTGCGCATTCATTTGAAACCCGTTCAGCTTTTCAGAAGAATTGGCCAGTGTGTCGTTAGGAACCGTGGTTCTAATTATTTATGTTGTGTGTGTGTGTGTGTGTGTGATGATAAGTCAGTAGATGTGTCGACAGACAGACAGACAGACAGACAGACAGACAGACAGAAACAGACAGAGATGCAGGCACAATAGTGTGTGTATAAGACATCATCTCCGATGTCAAAATGCGACTACCTTAGTGATGGGTAAAAATGGTTGCAAACGCAAAATTTTACCATTAGAGAACCTCAGAGCTCTAACCTAGGAATAAAAAAAATATATTGGCAATTTGGCTACACGTACTTACACACTCACGTACTCACACGTACCCCCCCCCCCCCCCCACACACACACACAACACGCGTACACAAACACACACATACACACACAATTACCACACACAACCCACTCACACACACCACACACACTCACACACACGCACGCACGCACGCACACATGCACACACACACTCACTCTCTCTCCTCTCTCCTCTCTCCTCTCTCTCTCTCTCTC
>CM060317.1:25657729-25665229 GCA_030674155.1 Stramonita haemastoma
TTTAGGACATTGATTGTTAGTTGAGGATTGACTTTTTAGGACATTGATGTTAGTATGAGACATTGAGTCCTTTTAGCAAGGGACATTGGTTTTTGAATTGATGCTAATTGAGGACGTGATGATTTTCACATTGATTTTTAAGGACATTGATTCTTTTAACTGTTTATGATCTATTCTTAACTTCTTTTTTTTCTCATTTTTTGTACTTTGTACTTTTTCCTAATGCCTTTGTTTTTGTTTTTTTAATTCTTTGTTCCTTTGTCCTCTTGAATCAAGTCTCCTGGAGTGAGTAGAGGTTGGGATTTTATTATTTTGTTTTGGGGGATTTTTTTGTTTTGCTTTGTTTGGTTGTTAAAAAAAATGTTTGGATTTTTTTCTTGTCTTTTCTTGCACAAGGATATAAACTGGCGCGAATTGTTTGCTTTCACTCAGAAGTTCGGCCGTTATGTTTTCTTTTGCCGCGCAGGCAGGCAGGCAGGCAGGCAAACATCTTTCGGCTCTATCTGTGGAGTAGAGTCTTGAGCCTTGTGGAAGATGAAAGGAGATCTTTCTTTTCGCTATTGCTGTCGCCATGTTTAAACTCCCACCTGACGAATGATAGGATAATGTAACGGAAAGGAGTGGGGGTAGGGGAGTGGGGAGAGAGAGAGAGAGGAGGGGGGGGGTAGAGAAGAGAGAGAGAGGAGAGGAGAGAGAGGAGAGGAGAGAGAGAGAGAGAGAGAGAGAGAGAAGAGAGAGAGAGAGAGAGAAGAGAGAGAGAGAGAGAGAGAGAGAGAAGAGAGAGAGAGGCTGTAAGGATTTTGTATGTGTGTGAGAAAAAATTACCTTTATAGTGTCCTGATGGAGTGTAAGATCATGTTGTTATGTCCTGATTTTTGTGATTGTGCCAAAACTGTCATTTTAGATGTTGGTGTGGTAGTGTCGTGTTGTGTGTTGGTGTGATGTGTGTATGCGCGCGCGCACGCGTCTGTTGTGTGTGTGTGTGAGAGAGAGAGAGAAAGAGAGAGAGGGTGGGGGGTGAAGGGGATAGCTGTCACTAAAAGAAAGGGATGAGGTAGGAAGGAAGAAGTTGAACATTACAAGAACGTGAAATGGAGGGGTCGGGGAATGCTATCGGAACTAATGAGTTAATAACAATAACTGAACTTATGGTAAAGAAAGGTATGTGAAAGAATTTGTAGGCACAATAGAGAGACAATGACAATGACATTTTTTTTTATTGTGTCAAGCTTTTTAAGCCCATTCACAAGGGGACAGCGGGAAGGGGACTGGGCACAAAACACACATTTTCAGAAACAAAAAAAATGTATTGTTTCTACAACCCAGATGGTCGGCATGGCATGGATTCCACGACCTGGTGAAGTGGTTTACATTCAAATTACGATGGATTGTTGTGGAACACTTTCGCCCTTTGCAAATTGGGGAAAATGGGGGGGGAGTGGCACAACAAACATAAACATCATATAACAAGTCTGTAACAAGGTTTCCATAACGCTACGTAGAGTTATGGAAGCACTATAGAGAGAGAGAGAATGAGAGATAGGAGAGAGAGAGAGAGAGAGAGAGAGAGAGAGAAGAGAGAGAGAGAGAGAGAGAGAGAGAGAGAGAGAGAGAGAGAGAGACAGACAGACAGACAGACAGACAGACAGACAGACAGACAGACAGACAGACAGAGACAGACAGACAGAGACAGACAGACAGAGACAGAAAACAGACAGAGAAGACAGAGATACAGAGAGACAGAGACAGACAGACAGAACAGACAGACAGACAGACAGACAGACAAACAAACATGGAGACAGTGAGGCGAGACTCACAATAAAGCAATCAGCACCTTATCACTGGAAAATGAAATTGTCCCGAAAATGCATTGGCAAAAGGTCTAACTGGGTCAGACACTAAGGCCGACAATCACCCTCCATTCAGCCCGCTTGATATAGTATTGATAGTGATCTCCCTTGCCCTCTTCCGGAAGCAGCGGTGTTTCCGCTGATCAGTTTGTGAATGTGCCAAATTGGGAACTTGTCCTTTTGAGAATATTGAACTTTTCGGAAGAAAGAGTTCAAATGCACAGTGGTTACCACATAATTTACGACTTTCTGTCTCTGTTTCTGTGTTCTCTGCTTCCGTCTTTCTGTCTCTGTCTCTGTGTGTCTGTCTTTTCCATGTTGTCTCTGTCTCTGTCTCTATTCTCTGTCCTGTTTCTGTATCTCTCTCTCTGTGTCTCTGTCTGTCTGTCTGTCTGTCTGTCTGTCTGTCTGTCTGTCTGTCTCTCTCTCTCTCTCTCTCTCTCTCTCTCTCTCTCTCTCTCTCTCTCTTCTGTTTTTTGTCTCTGTCCGTCTGTTTGTCTGTCTGTCTGTCTGTCTGTCTGTCTGTCTCTGTGTGTTGTGTGTGTGTGTGTGTGTGTGTGTGTGTGTGTGTGTGTGTGTGTGTGTGTGTGTGCGCGCGCTAGACAGTGATGGATTGATTCAGAGGCTGATGAAAAGCTGGACATGGCCTCATCCATTCAGAAAACATTGTTCGACCTTGTCATAAGAATTCAGCCTCTCTTCCTTTGCAGAGAAAGATTAGTTTTGAATCTGTGATGACATAGCCAATCCTTCCATGGTGTCTGGATATTTGTTTTTTGACTGGAAAGAGAGAGAGAGGGGGAAGAAAAACAAAGCGGAATGAACATCAACAATGAACCAAATTTACGAAAATGTGTAATTTACTAACCCCCCCCCCCCCCCCTTTTTGTTCTCTCTCTCTCTCTCTCTCTCTCTCTCTCTCTCTCTCTCTCTCTCTCTCTCTCTCGGTGAACTGAGTTCACTGTTGAGATAGGATGCACATTCAAGTTGTGCTCCCGAAATTTAGTTAATTTCCTTAATTAATGAATTGTAATTGATTAGTGTTTCTGTGTTTTGAATTCTACATGTCTCAGTGATCATGCCGGTACAAAATTTATCAGCAAGAGTTGCCTGTGGCCAGTTTTATTGGACTTTTCAGAACTTCATGTTTAAACGTGTATTGGACTGTGTGGCTGCACGTAAACACCAGCTTGTGTTGTGTTGGCCAGTGAGTGGTGTGAGGACACTGTGTGTGGGCAGTGGTGTTGGCAGCCCTGTACTGCTGTACTCCTACTGTCAGTCATGATCAGCTGAGTGGTGTGCAGGGTAAGTCAACAACATGTGTTGATGTTCAACTGACAGTACAGAAACTGCAGTGTGACTTTCTTTCCCTTGCCACAGCAAGGTTTCTGCAAACAGTAAAAACTGACCCAAGACAGAAGTTCACGCTCATATTCTCTGCCAGTGCTGGGGTAATGTATGGAACTCTTACAATAATGATCATTGTATTCCTCTCACGTTACCTGATGGTTTGTGGTGACATAGAGCCTAACCCAGGTCCTACATTTGGGAGGGGGTATGAACGGAAATCGTCTTCAGCCTCTCAAGGCCCTAGTCGGGGTGGGGGGTACAGACAGGAATCTTACTCTGCACCACAGGCATACTATGATAACAGTGCCTCACCCATTCATTATGACAATATGCACCCAAGTGATCATCCCCTTGCTCATCTTCATTCAGAAATGGCTCAGACCTTCCAGGATGCCATATCAAGGATAGAAGCAAGCAGTCTCCGTCATGAGCAAAATGTCGAGAAGCATTTCCTAACCATGGAAAAGAAACTGTCAAGTGTAGAGAGGAAAATCGACCATCGTCTGTGTCAATTAGAGGATCAGCAAACTCAACTTACCAACAGTCACAAAATGCTGGAGGAGCAGTGTCACTCCTTGCAGTCAGAAGTACACAGCCTGAAAGAGACGGTGGGTGTCTTTTCTGACAAATATGACCATTTAGACAACCAAAACAGACGGAACAACCTCCTCTTCTTTGGGCTTCTGCAATGGGAGAGTGGCAACTTCCTGACAGCCGGTGAGGAAAAGATCCGGGAGACAGTGCTGGTTGGAATGGGCATTGAGGAGGACTTACGCATTGATCGCATCTACAAGGCTGGCAGAGCCATTGTTGTGAAGTTCGAGTCTCACCTTCAAAAAATGCTAGTGCTCCGGAATGCACATAAGCTGAAGAATTGTGAGGGTTTTGAGAACATCTTTGTGAAAGAGGATTTCTCTGAAAAAGTGCAACAGAAGAGGAAGGAACTCATCCCTCTACATCGCCAGCTCAGAGAGAAAGGACTGAAGTCAACTCTGCGTTATGACAAACTGATCACAGATGATGCCATATACACCTATGATCTTCAAAAGGAAACAGTGCTGAAAGTGGGTCAACCATGGCGTCAAAGTCAAAGTCAACCTCTACACTTTGGGAATCACAAAACAGGTCACAGTACAGGCAAGAAGCAAAATCCTGAGAGTGATCCGACTTCAAGTCAAACAAAAGTGAACCAGGGTGAGTCTTCATATTGCCTGTCACCAAATGACTTTCCAGCCCTGACAGCAAAAAGAACTGTGCCTCCCTCTGGAGTCAAGAGACCTGTACCCACGTCAACAAGAAAAGGAGCTCGTACACTGACCAAGGCTGCCAGCAACGTGTCACGTTCTTCAGAGAATCCCCAGCAGACCCCAGTCAGCTCCAATGAGGCTGGTGAGTCACAAGGACAAAAGCAAAACACAAGCGCCAGCTGCAGTCAAGGCAACAGTACTGGCTACAATCTCCGGGCCCGAGGTCAACAGTCTGCAGTTGAGGGACCTACACCTGACAGGACGGGGCGTCCTGGAGGCGGTGCTGGTTCCACTCCACCTGAACGTGCCAGACAGCCAGGAAAAGGTCATGGACGGGCAGCATCCCCTTCCCAGCCCAGAATCGACCTCATGCTACAGCAGTCACATGCTGAGGGACAGGACCACCTGGCTGAGGACGACATCCCTCCAGTTCTGAACATGTCAGAATCCACTGACATGGGTCAGGACGTGAACCCTGAAGACAGTCACTCTGACGTACCTCCTGGTGATGCCAACAGCTAGGATGGCGGCCGGCCCCAGTCATTATCTTTCCTTTTGTTTAATGTTGCAGGTCTTATCAGCAAGTTGAAAGATTTTGAGTGGATGAATTATGTTTCAAACTTCGATGTTGTTTGTTTAATAGAAACATTTATTGACAATGATTTTGATTTGTCACATATTTTTCAAAGTTTTGTTAAATACGTTTGTCCAGCAGTGAAGCTGTCGCATCGTGGGCGGAGATCAGGTGGTATTTTGGTAATGGTAAAACAGCATTTGGAAAAATATGTTACTGAATTACAGAGTGATGTTGAAAACTGTGTTATTCTAAAATTGTCAAGACAGCTTCTGGGTAGCCCAAAAGACATTTTATACTTATGCACATACATACCTCCATATGGTAGCCCATTTTATGACCAAGCTGAATCTGAATGTCATATATTGGACATTGAAAGACAAATTGGTGATCTTTTATTGAATGATGATAATGTCCACCTTCTGTGTAATGGTGACTTTAATGCTCGCACAGGTAACATGCAAGTCCAGAACGTCAGATCTGCTTCAGATGATTATTTGGACATTTTTGATAATTCAGTGACTTTTGAGAGCAGCAGACTATCACAAGATTTAGTTATCAATGATTTTGGTAAAAAACTGCTTGATATGTGTGCTGGTTTTAATTTAAAGCTACTGAATGGTTGTCCAGGTCTTGATAATTCAGGCAACTTTACTTATTTGTCTGATCAAGGGCATAGTGTTGTAGATTATTTTTTGGCTAGTTCTGATATATGTGGAATTTTTGAAAGAATGTTTGTATCTGATAGAATTGAATCAGATCACATGCCAGTGGAGTTATATTGCGTTATAGGCAATTCATGCACTCAAGTTTCTGTTGATTCCCCTGTTACCAGGGAAAAGATAGTTTGGTCAGAAGACCAAGCTGCAAATTTTAGCATTAGTGTGCAGTCTGAAAACTTCAAGGTTCAGTTAGAAAGAGCAATCACTTTAATTGATAGTAGTTTAGAAGATTCAGTGTCTGTTTTCACTAGAGCGTTAAATGAAGCAGCAGAGTCAATGAAAAGAAAGTTTGTGCTTGGTAAACCAAAAAGACAACAGGCTAGATGGTTTGATAGGGAGTGCCTTGTGAAGAAAAGGGAGGTAAGAAGTCATCTTAGAAAATTTAGGAAAACAAAAGCAAATGAAGATTATAAGAAATATGCAGAAGTTAGAAAAGAATATAAGACCATGCTTGGAAAGAAAGAGCGGGCACATAAAAACTCTAATCTCAACAATATACTTGATTCTATGAATGATCCAAACAAGTTCTGGTGTGAAATCCGTAAACACAAAGGACGCAGTATTAATGCTAATAACATTTCAGGGGAAGAGTGGGTATGTCACTTTGAATCTGTATTCAATGATGGAGTTTTTATTAATGATGAAGACCTATTACAGGATGACTTAGATGATATTGCACCTGATACTATATTGGATATTGAAATATCTGAAGGAGAAATTAGGAAAGCCATAAATCACATGAAGTGTAGAAAGGCAGCAGGCTTAGATGGCATTCTAGCAGAAATGTTGAAAAATGCAGAACAAACAATCATGCCATTTTTGTCTAAATATTTCAATACCTTATTTTCTAAGGGTTTTTTCCCTTCACAATGGACTGAAGCAGCAATATATCCATTACACAAGAAGGGTGACACTAGTAGCCCAGACAATTATAGGGGTATCTCTCTTTTAAGTGTTCTTAGTAAAGTATTTATGTATATCATCAATAGGAGACTTACCTTGTGGGTAGAGCAAAATGGGTCTATTTGTGAAGCCCAGGCTGGATTTAGGAAAGGTCGGTCAACAATAGACCACATATTTACTTTGAATGCTCTGGTAGAAAACTATTTGCTTAAACACAGGAAACTTTATGTAGCATTCATTGATTTTAAGAAAGCATATGATACTGTTAATCGTAATATTTTGTGGTCTGTACTGCTTCGTGCAGGCGTTAAGGGTAGAATGTACAGGATGCTACGGGCTATGTATTCTACTGTTAGAGCATGCGTAATGTGCCAGAGTAAGACAGGCTACTCAAGCTTCTTTGAGTGTTTGCAGGGGTTGAAGCAGGGTTGTATTGTAAGCCCAGTATTATTTTCACTACTCATCAATGAGCTAGCAAATGAACTAATCTTAAAAGGTAGACATGGTGTAACACTTGAATCAAGTGAGATTGAACTATATCTAATGTTATTTGCTGATGATTTAACCTTGTTAGCCTCAACTGTAGTAGGCCTACAGCATCAGCTGAATAACCTGCAGAAGGAAACAGATAGATTAAAGTTAACTGTAAACACAGAGAAATCTAAAATCATTGTTTTCAGAAAAGGTGGCTTTCTCGGTGCCAGAGAAAAATGGTTTCTGAATGGAAGTCCATTAGAAGTTGTGAATGCATATAAGTATTTGGGTCTTACCTTCTCTACTAGAAATAGTTTCACAGCTGCTATGGAAGAAATAAAACTTAAAGGTAAAAAATGTGTAAATGATATCATGTGTAC
>CM060317.1:25677729-25680229 GCA_030674155.1 Stramonita haemastoma
TAAACTTTGTGGTCGTAGGGGAGCGAGGTATCAGAGACCTCAGCTTCTCTAGGGGGGCAGCATGTTAAGGGCGGCGCCCATCTCCTCTCCCTCGCTGCTTTACCTTTCCTGACCCTAATGAGGGCAGGTACCCATTTACAGCTGGGTGAACTGGGGCCAAGGCGGTTTAATTAAACCAATTTATTATTATCGATTTTTAAAAATCTGGGTATGCCAGGGCCCTTTCAGTATGAATAGCATCCCCCACCTTCCAGAAAATTTGTGCAGGAATTCCCTCTTTTCTATCCCTTTTTTGTTGTTGCTGCCTTGTTGATTTTCTTCGTGTCGTAGTGTTAGTGTAGTGTAGTGTAGTGTAGTGTAGTGTAGTGTAGTGTAGTGTAGTGCAGTGTAGTGCAGTGCAGTGTAGTGTAGTGTAGTGTAGTGTAGTGTAGTGTAGTGTAGTGTAGTGTAGTGTAGTGCAGTGTAGTGCAGTGCAGTGCAGTGCAGTGCAGTGCAGTGTAGTGTAGTGCGGTGCGGTGCGGTGCGGTGCGGTGCGGTGCGGTGCGGTGCGGTGCGGTGCGGTGCAGTGCAGTGCAGTGCAGTGCAGTGCAGTGTAGTGTAGTGCAGTGCAGTGCAGTGCAGTGCAGTGCAGTGCAGTGCAGTGCAGTGCAGTGCAGTGCAGTGCAGGGCATCGTAGCGTAGCGTAATGTAGTGTAGGACAGGGTACCTTCGTGTAGCATACATAGTGTAGTGAAAGGAAATGTTATGCACTATAGTGTAGCGTAGTGTAGAAAAGTGTGGTATAGTCTAGTGTAGTGTAAGTGTGGTGACTGTCGACTTAAGGCGTCTCTCAGAAGTAGCTCAGAATGGAATGGAAGGAAAGGTATACTTTGTTTGTCCCTCGTGTTCGACGATGACCTCCAAACCAACAGAGTCCTGAGGCAGCTGCTGTTTCGGAAATTGGGCAGAAATTTGATTATAGCGGACACAGCACACAAATCCAACATCACTCAGTTGACGGTGCTGTATTTAGCGTGCCCCTTTCCTTTTACCTTGTCCGAGTGTGGTCAGTTCCTGCTATACTTAGCACCAGATGGCCCCAGATGGGCTGGGATGGGATGAAAATTAGCAACTGAGAGGAGCTGAAAGCTGAAAATATATGACAGCTGTGTGGAGGTGCCATGCCCACAGAACACCCCCGCTCTCTCGGCCAAAAGGACATAAGGACAGTCAGCGCTGGAGATGTTCTCCAAAGGCCAACTAGCCCCCTGAGCTGCAGCACATAAGGACTGTGCAAGTCAAGCCTCCTAGTCAGTCATAGTCGATCACTAAAGACTAAGCTGTAAAGTGGAATTCCATGAGTGGGAAAGTAGGTTTATGTTATTGATAAGAGAGGTGGAAGGGAAAAGGAGTGAGGGAGTGGGGAGTTGCAGGGCATAGGGAGGGGGGAGGTAGGGGAGGTGTGGAGGGTGTGTAGATGACAGATGGTGTGAGGAGAAGGAGGAATGAAAGCATGACACACTGTGATGACAGACGTGCAGAAAGGTAACGTTTAAGAGGAAGCTGGAAAGACGAGGGAAAGGTGTTTATTCCGTCTGTCTGTCAGTCTGTCTATCTGTCTGTCTGTCTGTCTGTCGGTTTGTCTATCAGTTTTTTTCTGTCTGTCTGTGTAGCTTGCCGCTCTCTGTCTGTTTGTCTGTGCAGTCTGTCTGACTTATTGCTCTGTCTGTCTGCCTGCCTGTCTGCCTGTCTGCGCTGTCTGTCTGTCTGTCTGTCTGTCTGTCTGTCTGTCTGTCTGTCTGTCTGTCTGTCTGTCTCTCTCTCTCTCTCTCTCTCTCTCTCTCTCTCTCTCTCTCTCTCTCTCTCTCTCTCCTCTCTCTCTCTCTCTCTCTCTCCTCTCTCTCTCTCTCTCTCTCTCTCTCTCTCCCTCCCTCCCTCCCTCCCTCCCTCTCTCCTTCACTGTCTGTTATATATCCTTGACTGGTTGGTTGATCGATCGATTAATTAATTACATCATTGAGTGGTTGGTTGATTGATGGATTGATCCAACGATTCATTGGTACATTAAATCCTTGATTGATTGGTTGATCGATTGATTGATTGATTGATTGATTGATTGATGATTTTGTCTTGTGTTACAGGGCCTTGATGAGGGCAGGCAAGAGAAAATGGATCTAAGGTCAGTCTGTGTGTTGTCCTGTCTGTATGCGTATTATATGTCATTATATATATATGCATGTATAGATAGATCTCTGTGTTTGTATGCTGCGTCTGTCTGTGTGTCTGTCCGTCTCTCAGCCTGGCTGAGTGTCTGTCTGTCTACCAGTCTGTCTGCATGCCTTGTCTGTTTGTTTGTTTGTCTGTTTGTTTGTTTGTTTGTTTTTTGTCTGTGCCTTGTATTTCTGGGTTGGCTTTGTTTGTCTGTCTGTCTGTCTCTCTGTCTCTGTATCTGTCCTCTCTCTCTCTCTCTCTCTCTCTCTCTCTCCTCTCTCTCTCTCTCTCTCTCTCTCTCTCTCCTCTC
>CM060317.1:25690229-25695229 GCA_030674155.1 Stramonita haemastoma
CAGGGTACATACAAACTGACGAAAAGTTCCAGAGAGTAACGATGATTTAAAAAGTGTTTTTCTCTCTCTGAAAGTTTGCCTATATTTTTTCCTTAGCTCATTGTTTATCTACCGTTTGTCCATTTATTTCTGTGTTGTTGTTGGGTTTTTTTGTTTTTTTTATTACTTCATAGTATATATCAGAGGATAGTCGTGGAGTAAAACATAAGTAACCAGTTATAACATCCTCCGTCGTTTTAAAACGGATTTACTAATATATATGTACATTCTATTTTTTTTTATTTCATGTTTTTAATCTTTTCTTTTTACTTCATTTTTCGTTCCTCCCTTCTTCTTTCCTTCTTTCTTTCTTTCCTCCTTCTTCCTTTATTTATCTTCTGTCTGTCTGTCTGTCTGTCTGTCTGTCTGTCTGTCTGTCTGTCTCTCTCTCTCTCTCTCTCTCTCTCTCTCTCTCTCTCCTCTCTCTCTCTCTCTCTCTCTCTCTCTCTCTCTCTCTCCTCTCCCTCTCTCTATCTATCTATCTATCTATCTATCTATCTATTTATCTATCTATCTATTTTTCTATCTACTATCTTCTACTCCCTCTCTCTCTCTCTCTCTCTCCTCTCTCTCTCTCTCTCTCTCTCTCTCTCTCTCTCTCTCCCTCTCCCCTCTCCACCTCCCCCTCCCCCTCTCCCTCTCCCCTCTCCCCCTCTCCTCTCTCCCTCACTCCCCTCCTTCACTCCCCTCCCCTCCCTCTCTCTCTCTCTTCATCCTCCACCCAGGATTGATACTTATAAAAGTATATTCCTGTGTGTCAGCGCTAAGACTTGTTCAGTGTGAAGTGACCGGTCGACAAAGAGTTAAATTAAATCCCATGTTCAACAAGCTGTTAACTCTTTTGTGACGGGACAGCCACTGATACAGGCTGTCTGCCTGACTTAACTCTTTCGGGCTGTCTCCAGGTCACCCTGTTGTTGATGTTTGAAGGTGGGGGTGGGGGGGTGGTGGTGGTGGTGGTGGTGGTGGTGGTCGTGGTCGTGGTCGTGGTGGTGGGGAAGGAAGGGGCGGGGTAGGACAGGTACGATAAAGTAAAGGTGTTTTTTTTATTTCTCTTATATCGAGGATAATGAAATAAGCATCATGTGCTTTTTTCATGTCCCTTGTGATGCAGTTTTGGTTAAATCTTGTCATCTGTTTCCACCGGCACACATGGCGTGTGTTGTGTGTGTGTGTGTGTGTGTGTGTGTGTGTGTGTGTGTGTTGTGTGTGTGTGTGTGTGTGTGTGTGTTGTGTTGCTGCCAACTTATATCATGTATGTGTATGTTGTTATTACGGTTCTGTCCTGTCTCTGTTCTTGTCTGTCTCTGTCTCTGTCTGTCTCTGTCTGTCTGTTCTGTCTCTGTCTGTCTGTCGTCTGTCTGTCTGTCTCTGTCTGTCTGTCTGTCTTCTTCTCTTCTTCTCTCGTTCTCTCTCTCTCTCTCTCTCTCTCTCTCTCTCTCTCTCTCTCTCTCTCTCTCTCTCTCTCTCCTCTCTCTCTCTCTCTCTCTCTCTCTCTCTCTCTCCTCTCGCCACGAACACGCACGCACGCACGCACGCACGCGCACACCACACACAACACTACACCATCACCACCACCACCAACACCCATCCACCCACTCACAACTCTCACCCACTCACCACCTTCTCAACGCATCCACAAGACAAACAGAAAGACCAGAGAAACAAAGACAATAGACACCCCCACCACCATCCCAACCCACACACCCCAACCCCCAACACCCCGCCACCACCATCACAAAAAAAGACCCAAACAATAAACAAACACACACACACATACACCACCGACACACACACACACCTCACACCACACACACACCACACACACACACACACACACACACACCACACACACACACAACACACACACACACACACACACATCACACACCATCACACACAAACCACCCACCCACACCCACCCTCACTCCCCCACACCACACCCCACCCCACACCCCCTAACCAAACCCATGCCCAGACATGTGTTTCCTCCTTTTTTTGACAAGAAAGTCTTTGATCCCAAACCGCTGCAGAAAGCTGCCATGAGCGTTACGTCAGCTATCCATCCAGCCATCCATCTCTATATCTACCTACCTACATACCCTGGGTGGGCCAGCGCAAAGGTCAGGTGTCATGCAGGAGTGCTGGGGATTGCTTCCCTTCTTGCCACAATAAACAAAAGACAAGAACTACCCCCCCTTGCCTCCCAAACAAAGGAACACAGCTTTCAGTCATCATCATAGCTTTTTGCCTTAGCCTACCTTCTTATTCTTCTTGGGCCCTTACAGCTACTACACGTGTTAGTAGGAGGAGAGAGGAGTAGTAATAGTAGAGAGAGAGAGGGGGGGGGGGAGACAGAGACAGACTGACAGACAGACAGACAGACAGACAGAGAGAAAGAGACACAGAGAGAGGGATTTTATTTTTTATTTTATTCATTCCTTTTTATTCACTCTTGTATATTGTATGTTTTATTGTTTAATATCTTTTATTTTGATGTTATCCCTGAAAAGGGCGGGGATGGATGTAAAAAAAAGCACATGTGTGCTTATCTATTATCCTCGAATAAAAGAATTTGCCTTGCCTTGCCTTGCCTTGCCTTGCCTTGCCTTGTATATCGAGGATAATGGAATGGGAGAGAGGGGTAGAGAGAGAAAGAGAGATGAGAGAGAGAGAGAGAGAGAGGAGAGTAGTGTGTGTGTGTAGTGTAGTGTATGTGTGTTGTGTGTGTGTGTTTGTGTGTGTGTGTGTGTTGTGTGTGTGTTTGTGTGCGTGTGTGTGTGTTGTGTGTGTGTTGTGTGTGTGTGTTGTGTGTGTGTGTGTTTGTGTGTGTGTGAGGGGGGGGGGGTGATAAAGAAACTTACTCTGTCTATCATCTGTTGCAATGCGAAGTCATCCATCACAATGTACATATATATGTGTGTGTGTGTGTGTGTGGTTGTGTGTGTGTGTGTGTGTGTGTGTGTGTGTGTGTGTGTGTGTGTGTGTGTGTGTGTGTGTGTGTGTGAACATGACAAAACTATCATAAGCTGACTTAATGTCCTGTCAAGGTATGCTTGTATTTTGGTGACACTTTTCTTGAATAAATTCTGTTGAAAGGAAGATGATCGTCGGTAGGACACAAGGGAATGCACTGGTCGATAGTTTTCAGCCAATTTTCTTTGTCGTTCAAAGTCCATTTTAGTTTTGTTTTCTAGTTTTCTTATTGCATGTGTCGAAAATTCCAGAGAATTTCGTTTAGTTCTGTGTCTGTTGGAGAGTTCAGTGATTTTTTTTCATAGTTTTCTGTCTTTAAAAAAAATCAATTATAATAATAAAAAATTAAACCTTGCCTTTGATTACTAGGGTTTGTCTTTTTAAAAGAAAAATTAAAGTGTGTGTGTTTGTGTGTGTGTGTTGTGTGTGTGTGTGTCAATCTGTCTGTCTGTTGTCTGTCTGTCTGTCTGTCTGTCTGTCTGTATGTATGTATGTATGTATGTATGTATGTAGTATGTGTATGTATGTATGTATGTATGTTGTATGTATGTATGTATGTATGTATGTATGTATGTATGATGTATGTATGTATGTGTGTACGTTATGTATGTGTGTTGTATGTATTATGTTATATGTATGTATATGTATAATTATATATATATATATGTGATATATATATATATATATGTAGGTTATGTGGTGTGTGTGATACTGTGTAGTGTGTGGGGAGGGGGGGGGAAATAAAGAAACCCACTGTCAAATCATTCAACTGCTTGCATACCACGGATCCTTGCTATTGTCCTGACCTTGTTCTGAACCACTCAAAAATCTCTCCAACTCTACCTAATGCCGACAGATTTAATTCACAATGTCCCCTCTTCCCACTCCCCACCCCACCTCCACCCCACTACCACTAAACAAAACCAACAGCAACACACGAAATACCAACAAACGCCAAAAAAAACCACCACACCACTACACACATACATATACATACGCACACGCGCACACATATGCGCACACATATGCGCACGCACGCGAACACAGAGAGAGAGAGAGAGAGAGAGAAGAGAGATGAGAGAGAGAGAGAGAGAGAGAGAGAGAGAGAGAGAGAGAGAGGAGAGAGAGAGAGAGAGAGAGCACATATACATCCCCACTCGCACACGCTCTCTCGACATGTAGTTTAGAAGTTATATAATTCTATAATGATATGATATACTCACTAGACAACAATCAGACGAGACAGACAGACAGACAAACAGATAGAAAGGGTGAAGCAAGGACACAGAGACAAACAGAGCAGTTCAAAAGTTCGCCCCGTGTGCAGTAATCTCTAGACACTAATCCTTCTCACTGTCTGTATAATCTTTACCAATAAGCACCATTTTGCAAGTAGATAAAGCTCATAAGCACCCTTCTTTATCGGTCTTTTGAATAAAAAAAAAACTGAAAAAGGGAAGGGGAGGGATGAGACAGAGAAATACTTAAGCGCCACCGTTTTTGTTTCGGAAATACTGAGATGTGCCTTGTGTCTTCAAAGTTTTGTTGTTTTTTTTATCAAGATCTTGTCATGCTTTGGGAAAAAAAATTGTTTGTTGTTGTGTTTGGTTGATTGTTGTTTTTTTTAATACAAAACCTGAAAGAAAGAAAGAAAGAAAGAAACAAAGAAAGAAACAAAGAAAGAAAGAAAGAAAGAAAAAAAAAAGAAAAAAGAAAGAAAAGAAAATATTTTTTTTAAAGAATAGAAAAAGGGAGACAATGGGAAAAAGTTACGCAGTTGTTACAAAAACTACATTTTTTTTACACCGTCAAAATTTCATGGGACGCTTTAAAAGAATGAAAAGGAGCATTTCCAGGCTGGACCAGTTTGGATAATATTCATATTTATGTACTTTGCGAAAGCAATTGTCCGATATTTTTATCTTGATGGAACTAATTCCTTTTCTACTGGTGATTATCAAAGTGAAGCAATAGTTTCCTTTTTC
>CM060317.1:25702729-25710229 GCA_030674155.1 Stramonita haemastoma
TGTGTGTGTGTGTGTGTGTGTGTTGTGTGTGTGTGTGTGTGTGGTGTGTGTGTGTGGTGTGTGTGTGTGTGTGTGCGCGCGTGCGTGTGTATTCGTGGGTGTGTGTTTGTGTGTTGTGTGTGTGTGTGTGTGTGTGTGTGTGTGTGTGTGTGTGTGTGTGTGTGTGTGTGTGATAGCCCAAGAGGGTTTTAAATGAATAAGCGTCTTAAAAAGACATGTTCAATGTGTATGCATGTGTGTGTGCACGTGCCGCGCTCTCGTGTGTGTGTATGTGCGTGTGTGCATCAGTCTGTGTACGTGTGCATGTATGCATGATAATATATATATATATATGTATATATATATCTGTATATATATATGTATATATGTATATATATATGTATATATATATAGATATATAATAGATATATAGATAGATAGATAGATAGATAGATACATACTACATACATACATACATACTACATAATACATGCATACATCATACATACATACATACATACATACATACATATATATACATATATATACATATATATACATATATAATATACATAATACATACATACATACATACATACATGCATACATACATACATACATACATACATAATATACATATATATACATATATATACATATATATATATATATATATATATATATATATATTATATATATATATATTCCCGTGCGTGTTTCATACGGGCGTGTGTTTCAATCTTGATCTTGAAACGCATCAGGTGGAAAAATCAAAACTTGTTGAGGGGAGCGAAGCAGAACGTTAATGCGAGACACGGGAGGTTGAATTACAGACAGGGAGAGATCTATCACCCCCACCTGCTTTCTGACTCCCCAAGCCCTGTCATCAGATAAGTGGTTGCCACCTATTTGTCAAGGGGATGGGGCGGGGGGTGGGGGGGATGGGCGGGGTGAGGGAGCGTAGCAGGAATCCTGGAGGAAAGAACAAGCCAAGTCTTTCACGTTTTGCCATGTTTTGTTGTTGTTGTTGTTGTTTTTAAATTATTTTATACCACTTTAATATGTCACAGCAGATTTCTCTGCGTGTGAAATTCGGGCTGCATGCTCTCTCTCCCCGTGGAGAGCGCGTCGCCACAAGTGCAGCACCTACCCATTATTATTATTTTTCTTTTATTCAATCTGCAACTGTATTTGTCTCCCTATCAGAGTGGCATTTTTACTACAGAATTTTGCCAGGGACAACCCCTTTGTTGCCGTGGGTTCTTTTACGTGCGCCAAGTCATGATGTGTAACAGACGGGACCTCGGTTTATCGTCTCATCCGAAAGACTAGCGCCCAGACCACCACTCATGGTCTAATGGATGGGGGGAAAAGTTTGGGGCCCGAACGGGATTTGAACCACCGCACACTCCGACCCGGACTTTTCGCTTTCTAGGCAGGTGCGTTGCTTCTTAGAATTAGAATTACTTCAGAATTATAATTCTTGTAGTAGAACGATACTTCTTTTCGCCCGTACTTATTTATATAGGTCGGATACAGGATAGCTCAACCGTTGCAGCACTCGCTTTCCCCAAGCTATGGTTAAGCAGCATTGAGCGTGGTTACCAAAGTGGATGGGTGACGGTTTGCGCGCCTTTGCATCAGTACAGTCCCCCCAGTTCATCCAGCATTAAATGGGTACCTGCCCTCTTTAGGGTCAGGGAAGGTAAAGCAGCGAGGGAGAGGGGATGGGCGCCGCCCTCAATATGCTGGCCCCTAGAGAAACTGAGGTCTGTAACACCTACATCGCTCTCTCACTACCGCGTAGGTTATGGGAATACCTTTACCTTGATATAGGTCTATGTACGTTATAGAATCATATTCCTCTTTAATTGGTACTCAGAATATATACAGAATATAATCATGTTATATTGGACCAGATGACAACATTTACAAACTGCATACACACAGTAATTGGATGTTTAAAAAAAAAAAAAAAGCACATAGGTCTAAGTGCTTATAAATTCTAGTACCTTCGAAATGAAAGATTTTTTTTAAAAGATACCCCATGGCCCTCTTTTACTGGTGCATGTTTAGCTCAGTGGAAAGACTTCGATCCTGTGAGTCCATGAAGTCGTGGTTTTGAACCTCGGCAGTGGTGTGTGATGAATTCAGCATAACGATTCTAGTAGCTACGATATCCCAGGTCAGTCAAAAGTGCAGACCTGCCAGTGTCCTGATTTTTTTCGTGTCTTGATTTTGTTCGTGTATAATTGTATAATTGTGCCTGCAGAAGCTTAAATATACGCTTTAAAGATCCCATGCCTGTCTGTTTGTCTGTATATATTATGTAGTAGGTAGGTAGGTAGGTATTTATAGGTAGTAGGTAGGTGGTGGGTAGGTGGGTAGGTAGGTAGGTAGGTAGGTAGGTAGGTAGGTAGGTAGGTAGGTAGGTAGGTAGGTAGGTAGGTAGGTAGGTGGGTGGTGGTGGGTGGGTAGGTGTATAATCATGTATATAATTATGTACGAATGTATTGTACTATATTGATGAGGGGGGATCCTCCATCTCTCTCTCCTCTCTCTCTCTCTCTCTCTCTCTCTCTCTCTCTCTCTCTCTCTCTCTCTTCTCTCTCTCTCTCTCTCTCTCTCTCTCTCTCTCTCTCCTTTTTTACACACACACACACTCCCTGTCTCCCTCCTTCCTCCCTCCCTCTCTCCTCCTTCCCTCCCTCCGTTTTTTATGTGTGTTTTTTTTAGATCAAGATATCAACAGGGAGGGGGGGGGAGGAGTGTAGTGAATTTTGATAGGAAAATCCACCACGCATCATTTACTTTTCTTTCAGAACACAATTCCAGCGAGCTTTCAGAAACAAAGCATGGTGTCACACTACGGGCACTGTACAGCCAGCTTGTAATCCGTCTAATATCACACACAACTGCTGAAAAGAATGTTAAATGAATTTGAACAGCCCGTAACCTGAGATGACACTGTGAAAACTGTGGAAGCTTACATTTCGGGGGTTTTTTTTGGTCTTTCTTGGTTATGTGTGTAAAGGATTGTGTTTGATGTGTGTAATCACTTGTTTTCAGGCGTTTCAATACATTTTCTAATAAAGGCTTATACCGGTGACAGCCCCTCTCCCCCCCCCCCCCCCCCCTACCGATATGGCCTGTGTGGACGGTGGGGGCTATAAAGAACAGGATTGGATTGGGTGTTTTAATCTGTCTGTCTTCTTCTTACCTGGTGAACAGGGCTTTCACAGAGGTATTATTATTATAAAGAGATTTTGGTTTTGGATTTTTTTTTTTTTTTTTGGGGGGTCTGTTGTTGTTGTTTATCTGTTGAAAGTGTTTTTTGAAGTTTGTAGATTAAGGGATGCCAGAGCCAGCGAGCGAGAGCGATATATATATATATATATATATATATATATATATATATATATATATATTATATATATATATTATTATATATAATATATATATAATTTATATATATATATATATATTATATATATATATACAGAGGAGGGGGAGATAGAGTGTGAGTGTGTTTGAGAAAGATGATTGCACACAGCGAGATAGAGAGAGACAGAGACACACAGACAGACATAGAGAGGCAGACACAGCAGACAGAGACAAACAGACAAGAGACACAGAGAGAGAGTATGTGTGTCTGAGAGACAGAGGAGAGATGATTGCACAGGCAGAAAGAGAGAGCAGAGGGAGACTCACAGAGAGACAGAGAGACACAGAGAGAGAGAGAGACAGAGACAGAGAGAGAAAGAGACAGAGACAGAGACAGAGAGCTGATTACCGATAAGCAGAGAGAAAAAAAAACATAACAAAACACAAAAACAAAAAACCCAAGTACAAAACAACACTTAAAGTAAACCAATCGCCTTCCACACACAATTTTGACAGTATTTTAACAGCAAAACCCCACCTAACCACCAACCATCAGCCACCCAACTTACCCACCTCCCCACCTCCCCAATAACCCTCACCCCATCCAGCAAACCCAGCCTACTAATACATGATCATCATTGGAACTGAACAGGTAAGCGATGATGAGTTTGCTGGAACAATGACTATCAAACTGTCACACAAGAGTAAATCCTGCTGGAACAATAGCCAGACGCTACGGGAGGGGTGGGGGGGCAGGGGAAGGGGACGGGAGGGGGACTGGAAGGGGAGGGGAAAGGGACGGGATGGGGACAGGAGATAGGAGGTTGGGGAGAGAGGGGTGGGGGGGAAACATGGGGAACACAGCATTATTCGCAGAATGCTAGGATTGTGTAAGCTTGTACTGCAGGCGCTCAGAGACAGACAGACAGACAGACAGACAGACAGAGAGCGCCAGATAGAGAGAGTTAGAGAGAGTCAGACAGACAGACAGACACAGACAGACAGACAGAGAGCACCAGAGAGAGAGAGCGTGAGAGAGACAGTCTGACAGACAGACATAGCCAGAAAAAAAGACAGAAAGACAGAGAGAGCGCCAGATCAGAGAGTTGCTGTGACACAAGAGGCCAGGTTTAATTGCGGGGCGAGGTGACGGGGGCGGTATGTATGCAAATGCCAGAACCTGCGCTGCCATTGATCTGCTGGTTGTCTGTCTGTCTGTCAGTCTGGCAGAAGGTTGCAATTCCTAGCGGTAGTTTTTTTGTTCACTTCCACTGACTGTCTGCATATCTGTCTCTCTGTCTATCGAATCCACCGCCACTTCGCAGAGGCCGTTGACTGACTGACTGACTACTCGGTGACTGACTGAGTGACTGACTGAGTGACGGACGAACGGACGGATGGACGGACGGACAGACTGCGTGCGTGCGGGTGAAGCGATTGTCACACAGTAGTAGTAGTAGACCCCGCGTGGCAAATTGCACGTGTGCATTTTCTCCCCGTTGTGGCATTTTAGGGTGTCATGTTTTATTAATTAATGGTTGGAATGGGTTTCTTTTAGAAAAAGAGAGGGAAAGAGGGATGGGTGGTGTGTTGTGTTGAGCTGCGTGTGTAGAGGGAAGGAGTTCGGTTCAGTGAATCCAGTCAGAGTTTGTTGTTCTTTTTTTGCGGTGTGTGTGTGTGTGTGTATGTGGTGATGGTGGTGGTTTGTTATGTCAGCTTAGAGTGATTTGGGGAGGGAGGAGGGATGGGTATGTATGTTGGTGTACGTGTGGGAGATTTTCAAGTCTTAGGGGTAATTGGTATTGAAGCTTGCAGTCTCTAAACAATGGTGTTTTCGGTGTATTGGAGCAATGCAAATGTTGCTAGTTTATAGAGTCACGCCCATTAAGAAACCGAACTTATATATAGTTTTAAAAAAAAAAAAAGCTTCTTAATTACAGGTGAAAATTCCTTAAAAGTTGCATGCTTTAGCCCCACCCACATTTACCATTTATTGAAAAACCAATACGATTTTTGGGGGTACTTTTCAAGATTGTTTCCAGATGAAAACCAACCAAAAAAAACCCCAACTGATGACATGGTGAAATGTTAACAGCCAGAGAACAATCAAACTTTATTTTTTGAGAATGCTCACATTTCCATGTGCGTTATTTCGACATCTTGGTGTGGAAATTGTCTGATTTTTTTCTGGATTTTTGTTTCCTTTTTTAAGCTGTGAGGTTTGTTACATCTCCAAATTGCGCGGTGAAACATAAAGAAAGAAAAGAAAAGAAACTAACAAACCAAAAAGCTGTACGATTAACGATGAAAGCACACGCTTCTTGTTATCCCTGTATGTCTAAACTGAAAAGGACTTGATTGTTTGGGGGTTTGAAGGTTTTGTTGTTGTTGTTGTTGTTGTTTTGTGCGTTCATGTGCGTGACGTTGGCATTCTTGGGATGTGGTTAACGTCTAGCAGGGACAAGTTAATATTTTGCGTATATTTGATAACAATATGAATGTGACTATAGATGCTTCAAAACTAAGTTAACATTTCACGAACATTTGATAGCAATGTGACCTTAGATACTTCAAAACTGAGTTAAAACTTTTCGAATATTTGATAATACTGTGACCATAGATACTTCAAAACTTTCAAAAAATTATGGTGTGTTGAGGAGTCCAAAGTGGATGGTGTTTTCAGGGTTGATGTTTCCGTTTATTTTCTGTTCCTACTGCCGTGGTACAATATTTATTTATACAGGCACGAGCTTCAAGAGTAGCTCAGCAAGATATAATAATAATAAAAATATTTAAAAAACGGTAACGGTTACATATCTGTGTGAAAAGAATTAAGACACCCAAAAGTTTATACCAGTAGTGCTGAAAAAATGTGAATTCCAATCTTTCACGACATAGGTGTAACATTGTTTTTTTCCCCATCAAGGAGTAATTGATATTGCTATGTGCGTGAAATGGTTTTGGGTTCTAGAGACAGCCGGTGCCACATAACCTGACAATTCATGGAGTCTTGTATCATCAACTGTCTGGAACTTCTGTGTGACTATAAGGGCTGATGCCGACATTAGAAAAAAGTTCTGGCACCATGCAGAAAAGTGAATATCCGGAGTGGAGATTCCTTCCGATATAATTATCTACCTGACTTATCGCTACACCTGAATTGCTTTGGTGATATGACGGAAGCATTTATATAATTTTGATCTAACTTATCTATACTGACTGTCATATCTCAGTTGAGTGGTGATATCGCTTTTACTACGCTGTATATTTGTGTATGTGTCTTAAATTGGGTTCCTTGTTCCTTCCTGACTGACGATGTGTTGATAGAATAGAAGAACGACACTGCGGGGAGAAGAAACGAAACTGAAGGAAAACCTTGACGGCAGACTTCTGAAAATGATACACGAGAACAGAGTGTGAACTGGAACACTGTTTCTCTTCCAATAGTCTGACTAGAAAACTGAAGGGAATCAGAATTCGGCAGAATATTTGAGTTTCTAAATACATTTGTGGATGAACGATAAACGTTATTCCTTTAAATCTGCTTTCTTCTTTCATTATGGCTGAGGGTTTACGAACTTTACCGAAAGATTACGAACTTAACCGTAAGTTTACGAAAATTGCCGGAAGTTTATGAATTTTGCCGACTGTTTGTGCACTTATAAAATATATTTGTGTGATGGTTGACATGTCAAGTCAAAACGCTGTGTTTGTTTTTAGGAGTACGGAAGTTTTGCAACAAACAAATAAATATTGTCGTTCTATATACAACATGTGCTGGTGATTTAAACGAAGAGGTTTTCTTAACAAAAAAAAAGGGTTACATACTTATGTGTGCCTGTAACCTTTTTTTTTTTTCTTTTTAATTCCTTTGATTGATGGAAGTGTGCAGATGTTGCAGTAATTTATCTTTCCGGGTTTTCAGGTTGTTTTTCATACTAAGTGCTGATTGATGACAGTGGTGGTGTGGTGGTAGTGGTGGTGGTAGCAGAGACTGTGGGTGTACATACATGTGTGCGGTGTATGTGTATGTGCCCATTTTGCAGTGAACCCGTTTTGTTTTTTTTTCTCCTCTGACACTGGAAGCATTCCAAGAGTCGCTTTTAATTTTATTTCCTCATAGGTCGGACAGTGGAT
>CM060317.1:25722729-25730229 GCA_030674155.1 Stramonita haemastoma
TTTTTTTTTTCTCTCCACATCAATCTTACGTAATAGCAACATACAACAGAAGTATAACAGCAAAGTACTGTTACTAAGGTGTGTTACTAAAGATAAATACCAACCATGGATTTTTTTGTCTTCCTGAATTACAACAAAAAACAAAAAAAAAAAAAAAGAAAAAGTCCGATCATCAGTTATACGTCATTCAGAACGCATCACATGCTAATAGCAGCAGGTGTTCTCTCTGTGTGTGTGTGTGTGTGTGTGTGTGTGTGTGTGTGTGTGTGTGTGTGTGTGTGTGGGTGTGTGTTGTGTGTGTGTGTGTGTGTGGTGTGTATGTGTATAGGTGTGTCTAAAGAAACTGAACCCTAAGGATTGGGTTACCTCGCTCTGTGCTGCGGTTCGCCCACGCCCAACTAAGAATAGATCGATTTAATCGTTCCATCATCATCTTCCTCTCTCACCCTCCATCACTGCCTCCATCCGTCTTCTCTCTCTCTCGTCTCTCTTCTTCTCTCTCTCTCTCCTGTGTCTGTGTGTCTGTCTGTCTGTCTGTGTCTGTCTGTGTTGTCTGTCTGTCTGTCTCTCTCGTCTCTTCTCTACTCTACTAGCCAGATCTTCTACTCCTCTCTCTCTTCTCTTCTCTCCGTCATCTCTATCTTCTCTCGTCTCTCTCTCTCTCTCTCTCTCTCGTCCCTCGTCTTTGCTCCTCTCTCTCTCTCCCTCTCTCCTCTCTCTCTCTCTCCTCTCTCTCTCATCTCTCTCTCTCTCTCTCTCTCTCTCCTCTCTCTCTCTCTCCTCTCTCTCTCTCTTCTCTTTGATACTTTAAGATATGTTGTATACTAGGCTGTGCTTAAATCGTTGTCCTTGCCTGTCATTTTTTTAATTTACTCTCACTGTCCTCTTACGTCTCTGTCTCTGTCTCTCTCCTTCTGTCTCACTACCTCCTCCCTCGTCCCCCCCTTCTCTCTCTGTCCTCGTCTTTGTCTCTCTCTCTCTCTCCTCTCTCTCTCTCCTCTCTCGTCCTCTTCTCTCTCTTCTCTCTCTTCTCTCTCTCTCGTCTCTCTCTTCTCTCTCTCTCTTCTCTCCTCTCTGTCTCTCTCTCTCTCTTCTCTCTCTCTCTCCTCTCATTTGATATTTTTAAGATATGTTGTAAACTAGGCTTGGCTTAAAATCGTTGTCCTTGCCTGTCAATTTTTTTAATTACTCTCACGTCTCTACTGTCTCTCTCTGTCTCTCTCTCGTTGTCTCACTACCCTCCCTCGCTCCCCCCCTTTCTCTCTGTCTCTCTGTCTGTCTCTCTGTCTCGTCTTCTGTCTTTTCCTGTTTCTCTCTCTCTGTCTCTCTCGTTCCTCTCGTCTGTCTCTCTGTTCTTTTTCTTCTTCTCTTCTGTCTGTAGTCTCTCCTCTCTCTCTCTCTCTTCTCTCTCCTCTCTCTCCTCTCTCTCTCTCTCTCTTCCTCTTCTCTCTCTCTCTCTCTCTGTTCATCTATTTAGCTAATCTACTTGTTAACCGTTGTCCTTCATGTCAGATTGTTTGTTTTGTTTTTTTAATTTCTCCCTCTGTCTATGTCTCATCTCTGTCTGTGTTGTGTCTCTCGTCCTCCTCCCTCTCTCTCTTCTCTGTTCCTCTGTCTCTTCTCTCTCTCTCTCTCTCTGTCTCTCTCTTGCCTCTCTCTCCTCTCTCTCTCTTTCTCTCTGCTCTCTCTGTCTCTCTCTGTTCTCTATCTCTGTCCTTCTCTCCTCCTCTCTCTGTCTCTGTCGTCTTCTGTCTTCTTCTCTGTCTCCGTCTCTCTTCTCCTCTCTCATCTCTCTCCTCTCTCTCTCTCTCTCTCCTCTCTCTCTCTCTCTCTCTCTCTCTCTCTCCTCTCCTCTCCTCTCTCTCGATATGTTTTCTAACGATTAGTTGTAAGACTAGTTTCACCCTAAAATTATTTGTCCTTGAGTTGTAACGATCGTTCTTTTATTCATTCATTCATTCATTCATTCATTCATTCATTCATGCATGCATTCATGCATGCATGCATGCATGCATTCTCTCTCCTCTCTCCTCTCTCTCTCTCTCTCCTCTCTCTCTCTCTCATCCTCTCTCTCTCCTCTCTCTCCTCCTCTCTCTCTCCTCCTCTCTCTCTCTCCTCTCTCTCTCACTCACATCATCGTCGTCGTCGTTCTACAAGGGGTCTCTGCTATTGGGTCAGAAATGGGTAAAATTGTGTCTGTGTTGTGACAACCTGGTCTGAGTTTGTCGGGATATATAGAGAGATATGTATATAGATATAGATATAGATATCTGTGTGTGTGTGTGCGCGCGCGCAGAGAGAGAGAGAGAGAGGGGGAGGGAGGGAGGGAGAGGGGGGCAGAGAGGAGAGACAGACAGACAGATAGACCCAGAGAAGGAAGTAATCTTATAGAAGAAACGTGTCAAGAAAATATATGTGCATGCGTGAGTGCGAGCGTGCGTTCGCGCGCGCGCGCGCGCGTGTGTGTGTGTGTGTGTGTGTGTGTGTGTGTGTGTGTGTGTGTGTGTGTGTGTGTGTGTGTGTGTGTGTGTATGTGTTGTGTATATATATACATACGGATTCACACACGCGCACGCATGAAAGAGACAAAGTCAAAGACACACAGAAAAAAAACACAGACAAGAAAAAAAAGAAAAAAAAAGACAGACGAAAACCAACTTTTGCGTACATCTTTTCCTCCCTGCTTTAGCTAGAGAGCCCTTCCAAACCATTCTAACGGTTCAGCGAAGTAAAGGGACGTTGTTCCAGCAATACACAACTCACTGATTTCGTCTTCCCCCTTAACCCTCTCCCCTCCCCCTTCCCCTGTCCCCTGCCCACCCCCACTCCCTACTTTCCTCCTCCTCCTCCCTCCTACACCTCCTCTTCTTTCCTTCTCACCCACCCCCTTACCCCCAATTTCCTGCCCCTTTCTGGCGTCGCCGTGCAATACATAGCACTGGGTCAGAAGGGGGTACATTATTATTGGTGATGTTGGTGATGTTCTCATTTCATTTTCTTTCTTTCTTTTTTTTTTTTTGCACGGGTGGGGTGGGGTGGGGTGGAGTGGGGTGGGGTGGGGAGGGTCCGATAATGTGGGGGTGGGGGTGGGGGGGGGTCGGCGGGGGTTGGGTTGTGGGGTGGGATGAGGGTGCTAAGACATGAGATGGGAGCTTGGTTGGGAGGAGAGGGGTGGGGAGAGAGACACTTAGAGAAAGTGAGAGGAAGAGGTGGAGAGATGAAACAGGAGAGATGTCAACCAGATTTTGCGACTGAGAGAGAGAGAGGGGGATAGAGGGGGATGATGTGAGAGGAGAGAGAGAGAGAGAGAGAGAGAGAGAGAGAGAGAGAGAAGAGAGAGAGACAGAGAGAGAGACAGAGAGAGACAGAGAGAGAGACAGAGAGAGAGACAGAGAAGAGACAGAGAGAGATGGGATAGGGGGTGATGTGAGGAAGAGAGACAGACAGACAGAAATGATGGAGAGAGAACAGAACAGACAGAAGAGAGAGAGAGAGACAGACAGACAGACAGACAGACAGACAACAGACAGACAGACGAACAGAGAGGAACGAAGAAAAAAACAAGAGAAAAAGACCCAGGAAAAAAAGAAGAGATTGAGAATAAATGAAAAGGAGAGAGAGAGAGGGGGGGAGGGAGTATAGGAAGCAGAAGAAGAAGATGATGATGATGATGAATGAAAGAAAGAAAGCAGAGTGATGGAGAGATAGGAAAAAACAAAAACGAAAAGAGAAGAGAGAGAGAGAGAGAGAGAGAGAGAGAGAGAGAGAGAGAGAGAGAGAGAGAGAGAGAGAGAGGAGAGAGAGAGAGGGGGGAGGGGGAGGGAGAGAGAGAGAGAGGAGAGAGAGAGAGAGAGAGAGAGAGAGAGAGAGAGAGAGAGAGAGGAGAGGAGAGAGAGAGAGAGAGAGAAGAGAGAGAGATGAGAGAGAGAGGGAGGAGAGAGGAGAGAGAGTCGGATGCCAAAAATTCATGCACGTAAAGGCTGTTGCCCCTCATAAATATTGCTGCCATTCAACATCATATACTATAGCAATGCACGTGTGAACATTGCTTGATGCCTAGACAGAGAGAGAGAGAGAGAGAGAGAGAGAGAGAGAGAGAGAGAGAGAGAAGAGAGAGAGAGAGAGAGAGGGAGACAGAGACAGAGACAGAGACAGAGAGAATAATTATCAGGCAAAAAGTTGTGACAAAAAGTCAATCTGAACTTCACTTTTTAGAAACAAGAACGAGTTGTTTTTGTATTAAAATATTGCTGTTGTTCCCCCCCCCCCCCCTACTTTTTTTTTAATTTCTCCCTTTTTGTCAGATATCAAAAAAGTAATCTCGGTAGAAATTGATTGTGAAGTTTATAACCTAAGTAACTTT
The DNA here is from genome assembly GCA_030674155.1 of Stramonita haemastoma. Classification (NCBI taxonomy): domain Eukaryota; kingdom Metazoa; phylum Mollusca; class Gastropoda; order Neogastropoda; family Muricidae; genus Stramonita; species Stramonita haemastoma. Next base: position 25,727,093 of record CM060317.1, read on the forward strand.
AAAGAGACAGCCGAGTAGAAAACATAGTTGATTTAATGTATATTATTTTCTCTTTGGTATTGCTCATAAATCAGACAAAACGGGCATTATATATATATAAATATAAATATATATATATATAATATATATATATATATAATATAATAATATATATAATATAATTCTCTTTTAAGTGATAGCTTTGTGTTTTATATCATTACTTTGGGCACTGGCGGCGGTTTGTGTCTGCGTGTGTGTGTGTCTGTGTGTGTGTGTGTGTCTCTGTGTGTGTGCTGTGTGTGTGTGTCTGTGTGTGTGTGTGTGTGTGTGTGTGTGTGTGTGTGTGTGTGTGTGTGTGTGTGTGTGTGTGTGTGTGTGTGTGTGCTGTGTGTGTGTGTGTGCGCGTACATTTATTTAAACATTTCTGAGCTGTCCTTGAAAAATATGAATAGATTAGCATTTGAATAAGCATATGACAACAGAATAGAATAGAATAAAAAATAGAAGACCACTTTCAGTCACAACAGATTTCTCTGCGTGAAATTTAGAGCTGCTCTTATCGGGGAGTGCGCGTCGCCACAAGAGCAGCGCCACCCATATAATTTTCTTCCCTGTTTGCAAGTATTTGTTTTGCCTATTTGAGAGGTTTTGTCCGACATAATTTTGCCAGGGTCAACGTTCTTGTTGCCGTGGGTTTTCTTCTTTTTGTTTAAGTGGGGACGGGATAGCCCAGTGGCTAGAACATTTGACAACCCGGGTTCGAATCCCGTTCAAGGTAATTTCTCCCCCCCCTGGAGTTAACATCAGTGCTGACTCCACTCTCCCCAAAAGTCCTTCGGGTGAGACTATAAACCGAGGCACCGTGTGCGAACGCACGCAGAACATCTTCACACACGTTAAATCCTGTTCCTGTTTTGGTTTGGGGTTTTTTTCAGTTCATCTTCCCATCCACAAACACTACCACCTAAATAACCACTCATTTGATTGAGTAAGGTGGGGGGTGAGGGAGGGGGGGGTAGGGGTTGTGGTAAGGGCGGGGGGGGGAGAAAGGGGGGCGGAGAGAAGGGGGATGATGATGATGATGATGATGATGATGATGATGATGATGTGATGGTGTGGTGATGGTGGATGGTGGTGGTGGTGGTGGTGGTGGTGGTGGTGGTGGTGGTGGTGGTGGTGGTGGTGGTGGTGGTGGTGGATGGAGATAGAGCGGGCGAAGGAGGATGACGGAAGAGAGATTTTTACTTTCTCTCGACCCTTCCTGTACCCCCTAACCCCCCGCTCCCCCTCCACCCCCCACCCCACCCCCCCACACACACACCACCCCCTCATCCAACATCCCTCCCCTCCTCTGCTTTCCCCGCCATGGCGTCACAGCTGTTTTGTATAATTTCCCCTTCCCCAACACTTGCCTCTGCTCCCCTCCCGAATCTAAGCCACCTATTTATTAAACTCTTCCCATTCTCATTAATAACCATCTCTCACCCTCCCTCTCTCCCTTCCTTCCTCTCTCCCTAGCCCTCTCTCCTCTCTCCCGACCCTACCTCCCACTCTCACTCCACCTCCCACCTCCCTCCTCCCTCCTCCCCCTCCCCTCCTCCCCCCCCCTCCCCCTCCCCCCCCCCCCCCCCCCCCCCACTTTTCAATGGATTCATCATGTTTCTTCACTCCTTCTCTTTCCCTTTCTTTCAGAAGAGAAGGATTTTATTTCATTTTATTTTATTTATTCTTTTATATCGAGGATCATGGAATAAGCACTCATGTGCCTTTATTCCATCCAGTCCCCGTGTGTATGCAGTTTTGTAAATCTTTGTCATCTGTTCCCACCGGCACACAATGGCCTACTCTTACAAAAAGCGGAACAGGATTTAACGTGTGCGCAAGATGTTCTCCGTGCGTTTTGTACACGGGGACTCGGTTTATAGTCTCATCCGAAAGACTTTTGGGGAGAGTGGAGTCAGCACTGATGTTGTTAACTCCAGGGGAAAAAATTTCCTCGAACGGGAATCGAACCCGGGTCGTCAAATTTCGAGCGCAATGTTCTGACCACTAGGCTATCCCGTGGGAGGAAGGGTGTAGAAAGAGGAGAAGAAGGAATGGAAAAAAAAGAGAGAGAAAGAAAGAGAGAGAGAGAGAGAGAGAGAGAGAGAGAGAGAGAGAGAGAGAGAGAGAGAGAGAGAGAGAGAGAGAGAGAGAGAGAGAGAGAGAGAGAGAGAGAAAGAGGGGGGGGAGAGAGAGGGTAGGTGATTTGATGTGATTAGCTGTGATAGGATTTGGTGGGGTGTCCACAAAACACAAGAAAAACTAGTTTAAAAATTAATCTGGTTTCAATGACATTGACAGCTTGGGGCCTCTCCGTTTGTGAAAGGGACTAGACCGCTGTTTCATTATCAGTGTTGTCTGTCTGTCTGTTTCTGTTTTAATGCTGTCTGTCGTTGTCTGTCGCTCTCTGTCTATGTCTCTCTGTGTCTCAGCATCCCAATGTAAGTTACTCGAGAATTGTCCACAAAATTATGGGACAGCTTCTCTCTCTCTCTCTCCTCCTCTCATCTCTCCTCTCTCTCTCTCTCTCTCTCTCTCTCTCTCTCTCTCTCTCTCTCTCTCCCCTCTCTCTCTCTCTCTCCTCTCTCTCTCTCTCTCTCCTCTCTCTCTCTCTCGCTGTCTGTCTGTCTGTCTGTCTGTCTGTCTGTCTGTCTGTCTGTCTGTCTGTCTGTTTCTCTGTCTGTGGATGTGGATGGGTAGGTTTGTGGGTGGTGATGTGTGTGTGTGATGGTGATGTGTGTGAGTGTGTGTGTGATGGTGATGTTTGTGTGCTTGTGAGTGTGTGTGTGTGTGTGTGTGTGTGTGTGTGTGTGTGTGTGTGTGTGTGTGTGTGTGTGTGTTTTGTTTGTTTGGTACTGATACCAATAACTCCTGGCTACTTGTAATACATTCCTTGCAGACGTTTGCCAGAAACAATTTTGGTGGGGTGGGGTGTCAGGGTATGGGGAATCAGAAGAACACTGCACTCACATATTTTTTTTTCTAAGTATGTCTTTGGCAAGTTGAATCTGGCGGAGCCCAGCCCTTTCTGGGTCAGACATTGCATGCATGGTATGCTCGTGTTTCTAAAGACATCATGATGGCTAACGTCGGAATGCGGCTACCTTCATGGTCGT
>CM060317.1:25740229-25745229 GCA_030674155.1 Stramonita haemastoma
ACTTTTCCTCATATGGCATTTTCTCATGTATTTTTTATTGAAGTGTTTGTTTCATTTTTAACGCTTTTTTTTTTTAGTAACCTGGGGATTTTGAATTAAGCGGAATGGCTCGCGTCCCCAGCACGGTCTGGTTTTATGGTAAAGTAAGGTAAAGGTAAAGGTAAGGTGTCCCATAACCTAGGCGGTCGTAAAGGAGGCGAGGCATCAGAGACCTCAGCTTCTCAATGGGCCAGCATAATTATTGAGGGCGGCGCCCATCTCCTCTCCCTCGTGGTTTTACAGGCCTTCAGAAACGACGGAGTTAGGTAGGTATGCTTTGTCATTTGATAGGATTTTTTTACAGGTTGACAGTGTTCAGAATTTGAAAAAAAAAGATCAGGTAGGTTGCTATTGAACTTGAAACTGAATGTAAACTGAGTCCACTGAAACTGAATGAGATGACAGCACCCTGTGTGTGTGGCCTTTTGGTCAGTGCGGCTTTTAAACAACATGAAAGAAAATAGGACATAAACTGAGATGTGCGTGTGACGTATCTTTTACCTCCACCCACCCTTCCCTTGCAATAATTTGTGGACAGGTATCACATCATTTCTTACCCCTCCCCCCCCAACATTCCACCACCCTCTCCCCACAAGTCTAATCTCACAAATGAAGGGAAGGGGGGAAGGGGGGGGGACAGGATTTAGAAGGAAGATTGTTCACAGCAGTTCCAGCCTGTATTTATCGAAAAAAAGTGTGTAAGACTGGCGTGCAATCAATACATTCTGTGGAAATTGGTTTTGAAACCGTCACTGCAAGCAGACGGGCAGCTCAAATGAATGGTGTTGCCCCTGCCGGTGTCGTGGAACAGCAGCCACCTGCCCCCAAATTTGACCATATGGAGAATTTGTTTACAGTATCGACGCTGGTGATTTTTGCTTGGATTTGTGTGTGGTGTGTTTGTGTGTGTGTGTGTGTGTGTGTGTGTGTGTGTGTGTGTGTGTGGTGTGTGTGTGTGGTGTGTGTGTGTCTGTGGTTGGTGTGTGTGTGTTGTGTCTGTGGGTCTGTGTGTTCTGTGTCTGTGTCTGTCTGTCTGCTTTTTAATTTGTTTTAAGTTATCTTTTTACAAAGATTGTCATGATTTATTCTAAGGTATTCAGAAGATATTATTTCATAATTCCTAAAAGGATCGTTCCAGGCATTTTATTTCTTAATCATTAAGTCGGCTTGGCTTGAATTTATATCGTCAGAGACTATTTTGAATATGCCAAATATTCCTATGTGTATTTAAATCATTCTGATCTGGGTAGTCAAGTCAAGTCAAAAAACTTTATGTAATCATCCCATGAAGAGCAATTTATGACTTACAATTTTAAGTCTTTTAACATATTTGAGCGTGTTTAATACTTGAACTTTTTTTTTTCAAAAATTCCTTTTAGTTGAATGGACTTTCCTTTAAAAAAAAAAAGCACCAATTTAGGATGAATTAAACATTATGCTGAATACCATAAGCAAAACAAATAAATCAGAAAGAAAAAATTCGCACAAACTTTCAGGGAATATCCACAATAAAAAAAAAATGCAAACAAAACTATCCACCACCACTCCACCTCCCCCACCACCACCACCCCCACCACCAAACCAAAAAAAAAAAGCCAAATACAAACCAAAGAATTTTTATTTAAAAAAAAAAAGTATTTCATACTTAAAAACTTCAAACGAACAAACCAGCAAATCGATTAATGAGGTACAGAAAACAAAACAAAAACAAAAAAAAAATCTGGGTGTCAAATTTTGGCTAGGTAAGGATGATTGTTAGGTGTGCACCGGGTGTACTGCTAACATTGGCTTTGACAGAACCAGGCGAAGAGCTGGGAGCCAAAGAAGGAGAAGAATAAGAGAGGGGGGGAAAAAAAAAAAGAAAAAGAAAAACAATGGGGGAAAATGCCGTTCGTGCATCAATATGGCCGATTGTTCGCCCTTCCTTGTGCAGTCAACCCTGACCGCTGCTGGCATCTAACAATGAGGTTGTGTGTGTGGGGAGGGGGGGGGAGGTGTGTGTGGGGGGGGGGGGGGATGGTGAGTGTGTTAGTTGTGTGTGTGTGTGTGTGTGTGTGTGTATGTGTTGCGTTGTGTTTTGTGTGTGTGTGTGTATAGTTTGTGTGTGTGTGTAATGTGTGTAGGGGGGGTGGGCGCGCGCGCGCGAGTGTGCGTGCGTGTGTGTGTGTGTGTGTGTGTGTATGTGTGGTGTGTGTGTGTGGCGTGCTGTGTGTGTGTTGTGTATGTGTGTGTGTGGTGTGTGTGTGTGTGTGTGTGTGTGTGTTGTGTGTGTGTTGTGTGTGTGTATAGTGTTGTGTGTGTGTGTGCGCGCGCGCGTGAGCGGTGTGTTTGTATTTGTGCGCACACGCTAAGTGTCAGTTTGTGGACGCATACGCGCAGCGGCTGAAACAGCGCTTGCTTTTAATTTTGTTTGTGAGTCGTTATGTTGGGCCTACCACCGATCAAAAACTATTTTTTTAAAAAAAAATTAAGATAACAACACCGATCACAAACTGTACAATACTAAAATAAGTTCATCCTTAATAGTTCAAACTACATCCTCATAATTTTTTTTTAATATTATTTGGGTGTGGAGAAGGGTGGAGGGCAGAGGGGGGGGGATGCGGGGTGGGGGATGGAGGGGGGTAGTGCTGTAGGATGGGGATGGTGAAACGGGAAAAGTGTGCAGATAATGACAGACAGCCATCATCAGATTAAGTAAGCGTCAGAAAACTTGCCAGGTAAGCAAGCAGCAACAACAGTAGCGAAAGTTAGTAGGTAGGAGAAAGAGGGAGGAGGAGGAAGAGAGGAGGAAGAGAGAGAAGAAGAAGAAGAAGAAGAAGAAGAAGAAGAAGAAGAAGAAGAAGAAGAAGAAGAAGAGGAGGAGGAGGAGGAGGAGTGAGGAGGAGGAGGAGAAAGAAGAAGAGAAGGAGGAAAGAAAGAAGAAGAAAAGAACAAGAAAAGTTCAACAACAACAACAAACAACAACTACAACTACAACAACTGCTGTTGCTACTGCTACTACTCTACTACAACAACAGCCACTACAACACACTTACTACTACTACTACTACTACCTACTACTACTACACTACTACTACCACTCCCACACACACCTATACAATATACACACTACCACTACACAAACACCACCTATACAAATGATAACAAATAAATAATAACAAAAATAATAATGATGATATGATGATTGTATAATAATAATGTTCTGGAAAGCTGAAACGAAGACAGGATATGTCACTAAGAATTGAATGAAGCACTGCCTTTGGCGATACGTGAATAAAGACAGGATAAGTGGGATTTAAAACTGCAGAGGGGGATTGGGGGATTTAGGAAAGAGGGGGGAGAGAGAGAGAGGAGAGAGGGGGAGGAGAGGCACGCGAACAGAAGGGACGAACGAGACGACACCACACACACACACACACACACACACACACCACCACTACACCAATTATTCTTGAAGTAAAAGAATAAATAAAATGAATAATAAATGAATCTCTCTCTCTCTCCCCCTGTCTCTCTATCGTCTGTCTGTCTGTCGTCTGTCTGCTCTCTGTCTCTGTCTGCTCTGTCTGTCTGTCTGTCTGTCTGTCTGTCTGTCTGTCTCTCTCTCTCTCTCTCTCTCTCTCTCTCTCTCTCTCTCTCTCTCTCTCTCTCTCTCTCTCTCTCTCTCTCTATCTATCTACTATCTATCTATCTATCTATCTCTATCCTCTCCTTCCCACCCCCACCCCTTATCTATGAGTTGTTTCCGCCGAATGTGTCTTTCTTTACCCCTGTGCCAAATTCATCGCTGAAAACTTCCTGACTCTCACAGTCTCATGTGTTAGCGGATGCATTCATTCAGGCATGCATACACAAACGTGCATCACACACACACACACACAACACACGCACGCGGCACGTACGCTCCATACACCTCATACACGCACGTCCGTACGCTCACATACACACATCTCACTGCACGCTCCTCCTACCTCTCACCCACCACCCACACACACACCACGCACCACGCTCACACACCACCACCACGCTCACACACACACATACTCATACACGCACGCACACTCCCCCACGTACACACACACACAGACGCGCGCGCGGCGCTGTACAAACTTGTATGGCATAAACACTGCGCACGCATTCATGTGAACTCGTACACACCACGCACCACACACCACGCAACCACACCCAACTAGCGCGGGGTGGCGGGGGGGGTGGGGGGTGAGGGGGAGGGAGGAGAAGAAGACAGAGACAGACAGACAACAGAGACAGAGACAGACAGAATGACAAAATGACAGACAGACAACTAGACAGACAGCAGAAGGAAAAGATAAGACAGACAGATTGGTTGAAGTCCATGGACGACCAGAGGAATGAGGTGACGGGTGACTGATTTCGGGGCAGGCAATAGATCTCATTGGCCCCTTTTTTTTCCGGGGGGTTGTTTTTTTCCCCCAGTTTTTTTGGGTGTGGGGCGTATGGGGGGATCTTTTTTTCTTTTTTCTCTTTTTTTCTTTCTTTTTGTTTTTTTGGCCACTTTCTCCCCCGAGCTTATTAATTGGTGTGCTGTTTCCTGTCTGCACCCTCTCTCTGTCTTTCTCTGTCTCTGTCTCTCTCACTCTCTGTCTCTCTCTCTTCTCTCTGTCTCTCTCTGTCTCTCACTCTTCTCTCTCTCTGTCTCTCTGTCTCTGTCTCTTCTCTGTCTCTCTCTCTCTCTCTGTCTCTCTGTCTCTCTCTCTCTCTCTCTCTCTCTCTCTCTCTCTCTCTCTCTCTCTATCTACTATCTTCTGTCTGTCTTCTCTCCCGTCCTTCTGTCTCTCTTCCGCTGTCTCTGTCTTCTGTCTGTCTTGTCTTCTGTCTCTCTCTGTCTCTCTCTCTCTGTCTCTCTCTCTCTCTCTCTTCTCTCTCTCTCTCTCTCTCTCTCTCTCTCTCTCTCTCTCTCTCTCTCTCTCTCTCTCTCT
>CM060317.1:25750229-25752729 GCA_030674155.1 Stramonita haemastoma
TCAAACAAACAAACAAAATCTTACACATGAAAGACAGGGGAAACAAACTTGTGAAGTTCCGTGTGTCCATTTAAAGTAGTTTTGCTCCTTTGAAATAACCAGTTGTTAACCTGGGGAGGATATGCTTTTCTATGTTCAATGTACCAGCGATACTCACACACTGCGTGAACAAAATCACTGGAGTGCCACAACACTTCTCAAGAAGTTAAAGGAGAAATCAGAAGTCAGAAAAGCTTGGGTTTTTTTTTTTAGCTTTGTGTGTGCTGGCCTTCATCTTGTAGAATGAGAAAGAAGAAAATTTGATTAACGATACCGTGGTTCAGGGGAAGCAACTGGTATACTAACGTGCAGCAGGTATTTTTGCTTTGTTGTGTTACTTCCCTTAGATCCCGAGACGTGGTCATGTACTTTTCATACTCACTTCCTCAAACTTATGTACACGCTCGCATGCATACGTGCGTCTGCTCGCGCGTGCACACACATACACACACACGCACACACGCACGCACGCACGCACGCACGCACGCACGCACGCACACACACACACACACACACAAACACCACACACAACACACACACACACACACACACAACACACATAGTTAAAACCCGTTTTTTTTCTTCTTTTATTTCTTCTTGGTGATCATTTTCATAGAACTCGAATTTATCACAATTTTTGCATACACCAAACAGATCGGAAGGAAATCAACATCAATGACTCTTTGCTTAATCACGTTATTGAGAGTAGCCTAGGCAAGGGGCATAATTCCTTCATCATCGCCCTCCCCCCCCCCCCCCTCCCTCCTTCATCCCAACCCCTCACATCTAACCGTGAAGCCGATATTTGAGAATTTGCTCCACTGGTTCTCCATCTGTGTCCTCAGATATGATGATCCTAAAATCCACAGGCTTAATCACAGGCAACTGATCCTCGATAAATATTAATATTGCGCACGCACGCATACACACACACACGCGCGCGCGCTCGCACGCCTACACGCACGCACATACATACGCCACACACGCGCGGCGCGCGCGCGCACGCACGCACACACACACCACGCACGCGCACACAAACACACACACACACGCACGCACACATACACATACACATACACACACTACACAACATGAACAACAATAATGATACATAATCATACAGATTAAATCTCTCTCTCTCTCTCTCTCTCTCTCTCTCTCTCTCTCTCTCTCTCTCTCTCTCTCTCTCTCTCCTCTCTCTCTCTCTCTCTCGCTCCCTTTTCCGTACTCTCACACCACACACACTTATACACACCAAACAGACACAACACACACAACACACACACACACACACACACACAACACACACACACACACACACAAACACACACACAGTGCACAACACACACACACACACACACACACACACACACAACACACAACACACACACACACACACACACACACACACACACACACACACACACACAGTGCACCACACACACACCACACACACAAAACCAATCAAGTTAACCACACATACAACAACAAAACAACAAACCCAACTCTTTGAGGTCTAAACAACACAACAGTCAAGCAAGGGCTTGTGTTCCCACACTACACTACACGTCTCTGGCTGATCCTCCATCCATCCATCCATCCATCCCTCCATCCACCCTCCTCCCACCCTCCTCCATCCATCCATCCTATCCATCCATCCATCCATCCATCCCCCCCCTCTTCTGCAGTTCACCCCTTCTCGTCAGAAATCTTTCTAGAAAGAAAGATCAATGCTGTTATGCGTGTGACCCAGCGTTGACTGACCCAGGGCAAAGGCAGCCAAATGGAACGGTCGTCGCCACCCCTGCCTGCTGCCTGTCCTGCCTGTCTGCCTGTCTGCCTGTCTGTCCTGCCTGCCTGCCTGCATGGGAGAATAAGAAACGGCTGTTGTGTTGATGTTTGATGTGAGGGGATGAGAGAATAGGGGGTGGGGGGATTCAGGGAAAGGGTGGGGTGGGGTTGGATGGGGGGATGAGGGAGGGGATTGGTGGTGTGGGGGGTGGGGTTGAAAGCGTCTGTCATGTTGTGAAAATGGTTATTGTGTCATAACGTGCACAGGATCAAGAAATAAGAATTTGTTTTCTCTCTAGTATTTGGAAACGTTTTATGAAACACACACACACACACAACACACACACACCACACACCACACACAACACACACACATCACCACGCCACGCGCAGCAACACACACACACACACGACTGCAACGTGCCCACACAACACACTTATACATACACACACTTCAAACACACACACACACACACACACACACACACACACACACACACACACACACACACACACACACACACACACACACACAGCAAACAAAACAAAACAAAACAAAACAAACTTTCTCCTTTCCTCCACCAGGTGGGCTTTTCAATGCTCTGCACAAACTGTAAATGGCAAAAAAAAAAACGATTCCGAATCTGACAATTCCTATTGGTGTAAAAAC
>CM060317.1:25760229-25762580 GCA_030674155.1 Stramonita haemastoma
TTTCTTTTCTTTTTTTTTCGTTTTTTTTTTTTTTAAATTAATTTGCTCAGAAATGCTGCACAGTTTTAGTACGACGTTTAATAGTCTAGTACGTGTGTGTGTGTTTGTGTGTGTGTTTGTGTGTGTGTGTGTGTGTGTGTGTGTGTGTGTGTGTGTGTGTGTGTGTGTGTTTTCTATTGATTTTTTTTTCATTTTATGCTGAAAAAAAACTCTCTCTCTCTCTCTCTCTCTCTCTCTCTCTCTCTCCCTCTCTTCTCTCTCTCTCTCTTCTCTCTCTCTCTCTCTCACACACACACACACACACACATACACACTCACTCACACACACACACACACACACACACACACACACACACACACACACACACACACACACACACACACACACAACACACCAGGAGAGCAAGAGAGTGAAGAGAGAGGGGGGAGAGGAAGAGAGAGAGAGAGAGAGAGAGAGGAGAGAGAGAGAGAGAGAGAGAGAGAGAGAGGAGAGAGAGAGAGAGAGAGAGAGAGAGAGAGCACATAAAATAGAACAAAAACTAATCAGTCGAAAAATCCTCGAAACACATTGAACTGAAAAAAAAACACAAAAAATCAAGAAGAAAATGGATAAGCTATTAAAAAAAAGGAAGAAGAAGAAGAAGAAGAAACAGCAAAAACAAACAAAACAAAACAAAACAAAAACACAACCTCACAGATCGGCATTGTAACGAAATGGAACAAGAAGTATAGCCTATGTGATTCTCCGAAAACGGCTCTAAGAAAATGAACTGTAACAATGGCTTTTATTGGAAATTATCTATAGGGGTAAAGAAAATCAGTGCATGTATTCCTTTTTATAAAGACTTACATTTTTAAAAAATATTTATTAACTTTCAAAGTCCTTGTCCACAAATGCAGAAGCCTGACGCTAAATGTCAGTTTTTGTAATAAATCATACCATTTACAAGAAAATGTTGGGTTTTTTTTTTTTATTGAACAATTAGATTTTTTAAATGCAAGTCTTTGCTCACAGAGCAAATACCAATACAGAAGCGTGACACAGAGTGTTACATATTCTTCTTTGAAGTGAAGAATGCCGATTATTTTTAAAAAAATTTAAAAGCTTTAAAACTTATTCAAGGAGAAAAAATCGAAACCCCAAAGCCACAGAGCATTTTCTGAATCATATTGAAATTCCAATTCATTATTGTGTACCACAGTAATTCCTACGAGTGATGAGGAAGAGATAATTCATTTCATGGGTGACATCCAGGGTGTAAGATGGGAAACGTCCAACAAATACAAACAAAAATATGTAGGCTACACTTGTGAATAGATTGCATCGTTTATCTGAAAACATTTTTGGTATAGGATTTTAGTTATAAAAGATATATTAGAATTAAGAAAAGAAGATCTATCTTTTGGCAAATTTCTGTATTACCATTCAAAAGGGTTTTTTTGTTGTTGTTTTTATTTTATACCACTTTTTGTCACAGCAGATTTCTCCGCGAGAAATTCTGGCTGCTCTCCTCGGGAGAGCGCGTCGCCACAGGTGCAACGCCACCCTTTTTTTCTTTCTTTTTCCTGTCTGCAACTGTATTTGTTTCCCTAAACGGGACCCGAACCGCACTATCCGACCCGGACTTTTCGCTTTCTAGGCAGGTGTGTTACCTCTAGTCCACCCGTCCACCTAAAATTTGTTTAAATTAGATAGGGGGGGGGGGGAGATCAAAACTTGTCTCAAGATTCCGATCACCGGAATGAAAAGGTTAAAACGTGGATAGAATATTCCCAGTCACAACACTGTGCAAACTCGGCGTAGAATGCTTCTCAGTCATTCGTGATTAGAGTCATGTCGTGGGTTCCTGTTAACATGTTCTGGGTTCCCGTTTTGGGTCAATGTAATAGCCTAAATGAAATAGCTGGCTTTTATCCATGTCATTGGCATCGCGCAGTAGCCTCGTGGGTTATCTCTAGTGGTAGCCTTGTTTGTTTTGTTTTGTTCTTTTATTTTCGTTCCTGAGCTAGAGCTCAAAGGTGAAGTTTTGCCTGTGTGACTGTTTCTTTATTGTTTGTTGTTGTTGTTTTTGTTTTTGGGGGGGTTGTTGTTGTTGTTTTTTTTGGGGGTATTGCCTACTATGTTGGTAGCCGCATTCCGACTTCGGGGATTGTCGGTAGTTAAAGGCACGGGTTCGCCTCTGTTGACCTTAACTCCCTTCGTGTATACACACATGCTGACGATCAGATAAGCACTTTAAAGATCCGTCATTCATGTCACTTTTCAGTGTGTTATGGAAACACGAAGAGAGGATTGTTACCCTTAGAACTGCATGGGTACCAACCCTTGTCCTCTCCCCCCCTCCCCCCCC
>CM060317.1:25762680-25772680 GCA_030674155.1 Stramonita haemastoma
TTTATTGAACTATTAGATTTTGTTTGAATACAAGTCTTTGCTCAAAAGAGCAAATCCCCAATCAAATCGTGACACAGAGTGTTACATATTCTTCTTTGAAGTGAAGAATCCCGATTATTTAAAAAAAAATATATAAAAAAAAAAACTTTTCGAAGAAAAAAAAAAAATCGAAACCCAAGCACAAGCTTTTTTCTGAATTTTATTAAAATCAAATTCATTTTTTGGGTGTACACAGTAATTCCTACGAGTGATGAGGAAGAAGAATTCATTTCATGGGTGACATCCAGGGTGTAAGATGGGAAACGTCCAACAAATACAAACAGAAATATGTAGGCTACACTTGTGAATAGATTGCATAGTTTATCTGAAAACATTATGGTATAGGATTTTAGTTATTAAAGATATATTAGAATTAAGAAAGAAGATCTATCTTTTGGCAAATTTCTGTATGTACCATTCAAAAGTTTATTTTATTTATTTATTTTGTTTTTATACCACTTAATGTCACAGCAGATTTCTCTGCGAGAAATTCTGGCTGCTCTCCTCGGGGAGAGCGCGTCGCCACAGGTGCAACGCCACCCTTTTTTTCTTCTTTTTCCTTCTGCAACTATATTTGTTTCCCTAAACGGGATTCGAACCTCACACTCTGACCCGGGCGTTTGGCTTTTCTAGGCAGGTGTGTTACCTCTAGACCACCGGTCCACCTAAAATATGTTTAAATTAGATGGGGGGGGGGGAGATAAAAACTTGTCTCAAGATTCCGATCACCGAATGAAAAGGTTAAAACGTGGATGTTGTGTTTTGCATAGAATATTCCCAGTCCACAACACTGTGCAAACTCGGCGTAGAATGCTTCTCCAGCCATTCGTGATCAGAGTCATGTCGTGGGTTCCTGTTCACATGTTTCTGGGTTCCCGTTTGGGTCAGTGTAATAGCCTAATGAAATAATTGTTAAAAAAAAAAATAAAAAAAAAAAATTTCCACCCTTAATTTTGCCCTTTTATCCAATTTGCCCAACCCTTTTATCCATGTCATTGGCATCGCGCAGTAGCCTCGTGGGTTATCTCTAGTGGTAGCCTTGTTTTTTTTTTGTTTTGTTCTTTTATTTTCGTTTTCTGAGCTACAGCTCAAAGGTGAAGTTTTGCCTGTGTGACTGTTTCTTTATTGTTTGTTGTTTTGTTTTTGTTTTTTCGGGGGGGTTGTTGTTGTTGTTGTTTTTTTGGGGGGATTGCCTACTATGTTGGTAGCCGCATTCCGACTTCGGGGATTGTCGGTAGTTAAAGGCACGGGTTCGCCCTCTGTTGACACATATGTGTATACACACAAATGCTGACGATCAGGATAAGCACTTTAAAGATCCGGTCATTCATGTCACTTTTCAGTGTGTTATGGAAACACGAAGAGGGGATTGTTACCCTTAGAACTGGCATGGGTACCAACCCTTGTCCTCTTCCCCCCCCCCCCCCCCCCCCCCCCCCCCCCCCCCCCCCCCCCCCCGAAAGTTTTCTGGATGAGACATTAAATTGAAATCCGATGGATGCTATAGCCGAGTGGTTAAAACTATTCGACTTTTGTCCCATGGGTCCATGAAATCGTTGGTACCAATTTCGGTGGCGTCTGGCAAATTAAGGGTGGAATTTTTTTTTTTTTAACAATCTCCCAGGTCAACTTCAAGTACAGACCTACCAGTGCCTTGATTCTCTTCGTGTATATGTACATGCAGATTATCAGATAAGCACTTTAAAGATCCCGTCATTCACGTCACTTTTCAGTGTGTTACGGAAACACGAAGATACCCGCATACATCCCAGCGTCGGAATGCGGCTACCTTCACGGTGGGCAAAAAACGGTTGCACACGAAAAATCTCACTAAGAATGCTCTGCAGTCTGGTTAATTTGCCTTGTAGCGCTGATTAGCATGCTTTGCCACTGGTTGAATTATTGGTTTTTGCAGACTGCCTAACTCGTCCTGCAGTCTGGCTAACCCGTTTCTGCAGTCTGGCTAACTCGTCCTGCAGTCTGGCTAACTCGACCTGCAGTCTGGCTAGCTCGTCCTGCAGTCTGGCTAACTCGCCTTGCAGTCTGACTAACCAGTTCCGCAGTCTGGCTAACTCGTCCTGCAGTCTGGCTAACTCGTCCTGCGGTCTGGCTAACTCGTCCTGCGGTCTGGCTAACTCGTCCTGGCTAACTCGTCTTGCAGTCTGGCTGGCTAACTTGTCTTGCAGTCTGGCTGATGTATGTGTGTCCGTGTGGGAGAGAGGGTTGGTTATTCGTCGGTAGATAAGGTTTGATGGTGACGCCATGCATGCAGCAGTGAAGAGGCGGAATCTGCTGCTCTGCTAGCCCCAGTGTGATATAGACAGGACTGCCTGAAGCTCTGGGATGCTTGTTGTGTTCTTCTCCTGCAAGACCATGAAACAGATGATTGCAGGCACTGCATACATACCCCTAGCTATCCTGTTTCTGAGGATTATTCTCTATGTTGCCCACCAAGTACAGAGCAAAGTTAGGTGTGTTTGGGGAGAGGAGGGGGGCAGGGGGGAGGAAGAGAGGGGGGTAGGAGAGAAGGGAGGGGGAATAGGGAAAGGATGGAGAGAGAGGGGATAGGAGAGAGGGGGGGGGGGAGAGAGACCGACAGACAGAGAGACAGAGAGAGAGAGAGAACAAAAAACTATAAAAAAAAGAATTTTAATTTAAGTTTTAAAGATATCAGCTTTTGCATTGGCCACAAAACATGGTCAAAGAGACAGACAGACAGAGAACTCAACTACAAAATTTTGTGAGTTTTTTTGCATTGGTCACAAAACAATGAATAGTATGGAGCAAAACGTGTAAAAATGCAATGGTAAATAGTAACATAGTCCTTATAATCTAAAGAAAGGGGGGGGTGCGTGCGTGCGCACGCGCACGTGTGTGTGTATGTGTATGTGTATGTGTGTGTGTGTGTTTGAGCGGGACAGACACACAGACAGACACATAGACAGGCATACAGACATAGACACAAGAAGAACCTTATAAGAAGTAAACAGATGTATCTTCTTTTTTTTCCTTTACTTTTTTTTGCCAGCAATATATATTGATTTCAACAAGCTCGAAGAAAGCTGAGCAAATTGTTGGCACACACAGGTTCCTACAGAAACAAAATAATAATAAAGAAATAGATTCATAAATAAATAAATGAATAAGTGAATGAATGAATAAATAAATGAATGAATGAATAAGTGACTGATGAAGAAAGAATGAGTGAATGAAAGAAAGAATGAATGAATCAATCAATCAATCAGTCAATCAATGGATCAATGAATACGTGAATGAATGAATGAATCAATCAATCAATGAATCAATGAATTAATATATAAATAAAGGAAGCATTAATGAAAATCTTTTCTTAGGTGCTGTGCATCTATCTCTATGAACACACCTCACCAAGGAACACAGGGTATATTTATTACACACACAATAATATTATTATGTGAGCTGGGCGCCAGCATCCTGTATTGATCAGTTGTTGTCACGTCGTTAATAGCATGGTGACAGACTGCTACTATTTCAAACCAAGAAACAAAAAACAAAACAAAAAGAAAACAAGGTCACGCCGCGCTCCCATTGGTCGAACTCCGCGCGTGCACCAAGTCACCTCAGTGACACGACTTGTTGACATGCCGAGGCCCTGTGTGGGATTCTGGAAAGTCTACGGGCAGGAAAAATAAAAACCCCGTGTCGTAGCGCTGATTGAAATTCAAGTTTAGCCTTGTAGAGACCACCAACAACCACTGCTGGAGTATAATAAAAACAAGGGGGGGGGGGGGTGTGAAAAAACCTGAATCTCCACCCTTTGCAGGGCCTCCTGGTTCAAGCGAGTTCAGGTGGAAACAGCCTCGGTTGCACCAGAAGAGGGGTGGGTGGGTAATGAATGAGGGGGTGGCTAGTATGTATGTGGTGTGTGTGTGTAGTTGGGGGGGTGGCTGACTTTAGTACAGTGCACCTTGCCTGTAAGGGACAGATCGATAAGTAGCCAGATAACCAACCACACAGACAGGCCCCTTTTATTTTTTAGCTGAGTGTTCGTTCGTTGGTTCGTTCGTGCAGCCTCCCTTGTGGCGGAGTTGGTGCAAGTTTTTATTGTTGTTGTCCTGTGTGCGGTAATAGTAGTATAGACCTGACCATCAGTCAGTTTTGTCTTCCGCTGCTGCTGCAGCTTCATCCGAAACTAGTTAGTAAAGTGTTTCCCAGTTTGTGTTAGGGGGAAAAAGTGTTTTGTCTTGATTTTTTCTTTCACTTTTCTTTTCGTCTCTATTAATGTGGACAAAAAGTTATATATTCAGTGTGTGAGGGTTCTGAGAACGGCATTTTCACTTTTTTGTGAAGTTTGGATTGGAATTAAGTTGTGTGTGTGTTAAGTGTTGTTTGTGGACTTTTTAAAGAATTTTTTTTAAACGAAAAAGAGTTTGCTAATTTTTTGTCATTGTAATGATCGCGAAAAAACACAATGTGCAAACAAGTATAATAAACCAGAAGAGACATTAGTCTTTTTTCCCCTGAAGATGGTGTACCGCCAATTCATGTTGAATTTCCAAGGTGGATTGTATCTAAATCTGGACGTCATTTTCCCCTTGTGCGGCGAACCAAAGGATACCAGAAAGTTTTAGCTCTGCCCGACAAGACTTTGGGAGAAAAAGAAAGTTTTGGGTTCTGAAAAGAAATAATTCACTATCGTTGTAAAGTCATGGTCATGAATGTCTTGCAATCCTGCTTGCGGAACTGGAACTGCGTCAGTCAAACACAACAGTCTGCTACAATACTGTGTTAGCTGCGATGGAGTTGGGCCGTTTTTTTAATTGGAAGGAACCATCCTTTACTTACGGAAATAAGATATTTTAACTGATTGAGAATATCCTGCTTTATTTTTCTTTTTTCCCCATTTTTTTCTTAGACAATACAAGGGGCCAGTTTCAGATCAGCCAGTTTGATCATCATGAGATAGGTAACTGAATATATACTACGATGAAACTCGTGGACTTCTGAGGAATCTGTTCCCTGTGAATGACACAGACCTACTCCCCAGATCTGCCCTCCTGGCTAAAGCGCACTTTCTTCATTTAAAAAACAGTCCTCAGTGTCTTGATCAAATTCCATCACAGGACGTATGACGAAGTGGTGTTTTTTGTTCCCATTACATTTGAAGCTGGGAAAACAAGTGGTGTGATATATGGATATGAGTGATGCTTTCCCTTAGTCACACAGCACTGGGAAACAACGTTGGACAATATTTAGCAGCGGAGGTTTTCCCATGCCATTGTTCATCAAGGAAGATTTGACAACGAAATAGCCGCGGCGTTTTCTCTCTACTGACTGGATCAAGGAAGATCAAACCGTAGACAGTACCTCATACAACTCATCACTGTTCCATCAGGGAATCTTCTATCTTCTGGCACAAGTTGTGTGTGTCGGGGTGATGGACATTTCCTTCAGGGAACATTTTCCAAAAAGACAAAAGTCGCTTTTGTAAACTTTCACGACTTTATTATCAGTATTTGGCAACAATCATCAGCGGTACTTTCCCAAAATTCGATCAGAAAATAGTCGGCAATAATTATCAGTGGTGGTTTTTTTCCCATGATGATATCGATCACAGAAAATAGTGGGCATTAGTGGCCAGTGGTGATTTTCTGACTAGAAATCAATAAAGGAAGAAGAGGTGGTTAAGATAATCGGTTGGGACTTGTACAAATCAACCAAGAGAACATTCGGCAATAATAGGTCTGAAGCAGTTTCTCAGGAACGAATCAATCAAGACACGTTAAGCAATAATAATCATCATAATATAAAGCAATAATCTTCATCAACAGTAACAAGTTTTTTCTTTAACCAGTCAATCAGGGAACAGTAGTTTGATTACTTTTCAGCAGTGGTTTTTACTGATACTGTTAAAATCAAAAGACCTTTTTGGACGACAAACAAACAGCAAGCAGGTGATTTCTGATTTCGGGGGGAGAAGTCCTTGGAATAATAACCGTCCAGATCCAAGATGCTGTCCTACTGTGATGCCCGCCAGCCCCGGATGTTCGACAACGGGCACGGGCATCACCCGGGGCACGGGCACCACCACCCCATGCCCCACCCCCCCCCCCTACGCCCCTCGGCCTCGTCTGGACCCGGCCAGTGACATCTTCACCTGTCTCTTTGGCGACCTCTTTGTCCGCTGGTACGTACTGTCTTTTGAAGGGCACCTCAGATTTGAACCCAGAACCCAGTAAAAAAAAAAATAATAATAAAAAATACAACACCAGCCACCCAACCAAACATCAGAAAAAGAACAAGAATCCACCCGTCATATTATACGCTGACATACGTGTACGCATATTCGCACGTACGTGCGTGGATACAAACGTGTACACACCGCACGCGCCTGCGTGTATTGTTTTATTAAGAGAACATCAGAATGGAAAAAAAACATTATATATATACATACATATATATATGTATGTATATATATATGTATGTCGCACGCACACACACACACACACACACACACACACCACACCACACACACACACACACACACACACACACACACACACAACCACACCCCACCCCCACCCCCACCCACACACACACACAACAAACAAACAAACAAACTGTATGCACACACCACACGCACTCATTGACTGGCTTACTTACACACTCTGAATTTCCTTCCTACTTACTCACCCTATGTCCAATCCCTACCTGTACTGTTTGTGCGTTCACTCACCTGTCCTCCCACCCACGTACCTTCCTACCTACACTCTGTCCACCTGTTTGTCTACCGACAAGTCTAATCTCCCCAACCCCCTACCTGCATACCTGCATACCTGCTACCTACCTACATGTCTGTCTGTATGTCTGTCGTCTGTCTGTCTGTCTGTCTAACTGCTTGCCTGCCTCGTCTGTCTGTCTGTCTATCGGCCTGGTCTGTCTATCTATCTACCTGGTCTGTCTATATGTCTATCTGGCTGTTCTGTCTGTCTACGTGGTCTGTCTATCTGCCTGTCTGTCTATCTACCTGGTCTGTCTATCTGCCTGCGTCTATCTGTATTGTCTGCTGTCTGCTACTGTCTGTCTGTCTATAACTGTTCCTCTTTTTGTACTGTGCACAGACATGTATGCGCTATGAAAGTGTGGACATTATATATTATTATTATATATTTATATATTATTATTATTATTATATTATTATTATTATTATTATCATCATCATCATTATCATCATCGTCATTGTTGCTTATTTATCATCATCTCATCATCATCATCATCATCATCATCATCATCATCATCATCATCATCATCATCATCATCATTATCATCATCGTCGTTGCTGTTGCTGTTGTTATCATCATCTCCATCATCATCATTACAACTATCATTATCATTATTGGTATGGGTAGTAGTATTCTTGTAGTTGTAGTAGTTGTTGCACATAAATGTGTTACATTCCATAGGTCATAATTACACATCTGTCAACGGACAGTACCTTCAATTAAATGAGAGAGAGAGGTTGGGGTTGTTTTCTTGCTCAAAGGCAACAATACTGAAGATCCCTAGTTCTCTGTAACGACTCGAATTCTCCTGTATCACTTCACTATACTGGTCAGCCCTGTTCTGGAAATGGCCTGGGTGCTAGTCCCACCGGCTGAAATGGTGACAGAAACAAGTGGGTATGGAGCGCCAGTGCAACTTTGTACACTGATTCCCTATGGAGTTGATGAATTATTGTGCCTGTATCCGGGGAGGGGGGGGGAGGGGGTAGCGCCACCTGACTACTAAGCAAGCGGTATTACTTGTGTTAGTTACCATGTGATCTCAAAAGAGAACAAAATAATGTAATTATCAGATTGTGGAGAGAGAGAGAGAGAGAGAGAGAGAGAGAGAGAGAGAGAGAGAGAGAGAGAGAGAGAGAGAGAGAGAGAGAGATATTCTTTTATATCGAGGATACAGAATAAGCATCATGTGCTTTTGTTTCATCCGGTCCCCGTGTGTATGCAGTTTTGTAAATATTGTCATCTGTTCCCACCGCACACGAGAGAGAGAGAGAAGAGAGAGAGAGAGAGAGAAGAGAGAAGAGAGAGATAGAGAGAGAGAGAGCAAGAGAGAAGAGAAATGAAATCTTCCAAGACAGCATTTAAGCCACAGAGAAGTAGCCACGTCTTCGATCTGATTGAATTCAATTGATCATGTTCTGTCTCCCGGATGATCACTTTATAGGTCGCCTTGGTTGCTGAAAACTTTCTTTCTGTGGTAGTGCTATGCCCCCACAGCCAGACATTTGTCATGATTGGGCAGTGTTGATGATTGACATTCACAATGATTGACATTCACAACAGTAGATACCATATTCTTGTGTCTACCAAAGCCATTATGCACAATTTTGATAAGGAAGAGAAGAAGAAAGTAGGTAGGCTTGAAATGAAAGTCGCAAGGAGAAAAAAAAGAGAAATTACTAAAAGAAATGCTTAAAGAAAAGAAAATGATGAATCTTTGTGCTTTTGTGTTTAGGGATCATGATTATTAAAGAATGCAAGGGGGGGGGGGGGGGGGGGGGGGTTCAGCGTGTATCCTACCATATCTACAAGTTCACACAAGTTAGCTATTTCTGACATAGGTACTTTTCCGTAAAAGAAAAAAAAATTCATTCTGCCTGACTTTGACTACCATAACTACAAGTTAGCTATTTTGACAATGCACGCGGGTACTTTTCCGTAAAAAGAAGATTCATTCTGCCTGACTTCTGAGCCCTTGGATGGGTCCTTGGAGGTTTCCACTGTTGTGGGTTGCTTCATCGTCCCTGCTACCTTACAGTTACAAGGAGATAGATGCTTTTCATACCTTATTCATAGGGGCGGGCAGGATAGCCTAGTGGTTAGAGCGTTGTGATCAGGCGGCCCGGGATCGAGCCACCCCTGAGGCGCCTGTTTGAAGGATTATTTTTCCCCCAGGAGTGAACATCTGTGCTGACTCCACTCCCCTAAATGTCTCTCGGATGAGGCTCTAAATCGAGGCCCCTGTGTGCGAACGCACGCAGAACATCTTGCGTACTCGTTATAAACCTGTTCTGCCTTTAGAAAGAGTAGACTGTTGTGTGCCGTTAAGAACGGGTAACTAAATAAAATAAAATAAAAAAGCACCCATGCATTCAGGTTTTGTGTTTAGATACCAGCCCACGAAGTCGGAATACAGCTACCATAATGGTGGATATAAAAAAAAAACGGTTGCATACGGAAAATACCACTGTTTGTGAACCACAGACTTCTAATCGAGAAACGGGGGAGAAAGGAAAAGAGAGAGAAAAAAACTTTTCTTTTTGTTTCTTTTTTTTCTAGGAGGAAAAAAATACTAGAATGTACTAGATCTAGCTCATAATTTGCAAGTGAAAAAGAAATTATACATTTTAGATTTTTTTTCCCAAATACATTCTAAAGTTGGTTTGAATAATGTTCTTCCTTTCTGAATAAACATTATTTAAACCAACTGTAGAATTGTACTTGAAAGAAACACCAATGCCCCGTAGATCGTCACCAGCCTATAATCCGATTCCTAAGAATGGACGGGGTGGGAGTGGATGGATGGGAGAGGAAGGGTTATGAATAATTATGTTCACTAGCTTTTGTTCACTGTTTCACAATCCCGTCATCAATGTCTACATTTTGTGAGGAGAGGAATGGTCATCAACACGTTTACTATCATCTATAATGTTCACTATCCAGTCTCCATTTTCTCTGGAAATTTTTGATCGTGTTCTTTTTTTCTTAACAAAATGTTATAGACTAATTGGCGAAACGTCATGAGCCTTCATCCAGAAAATGTTCAAACCCCCTTTTTTTTTACCGGTAAAGTTTTTAAGTGAGAGTGCGGTAGACTGAAATTTAGAATTTTGGGAAAAAAGTGAAAGATTTGAATTATCTTAAAAGCAAACTAAACTTTTGAAATAACTAACAGAAACTACTAGCTTTATAATAATAAT
>CM060317.1:25785180-25788984 GCA_030674155.1 Stramonita haemastoma
GGGGGGAAATCCCCTCAAAGGGGTGCTTGGAGGGTGGCTCAATCCCAGGGTTTTTGGTTTGGGGGCAATGCTTGACCACTAGCCCACCCCCCACCCCCCCCCAAAAAATAACTTTTTAAAGATTACCCCACACACCTCTTTAGAAAAAGAAAATTTCGACCAACCTTTTTCCAGCCATAAATTAAAAGTCGTGATGTCAGCATGAATAAACAAAGACAAAAAAAACAAAAGGAAAAAAAAACAAAAAACAAACAAACAAAGACAAAAGCAAAAAAAAAACCCCAAATTACCTTTTTTAGTTTTCTGGACCGATTGGAACAAGGCAGGGGGGTGTTATTTAAATTTTCCACACCTTTTATTAAAAAAAATAATAAATAAATAAAAAACGTTTTTTCACCTTAAATCCACCGTAAAAGTTTGTTTAGGGCCCCACACAAAATTATAGTCTAATAAAAAAAATAAATAAATGAAAACAACCATTGACAACTAAAATTAAATGTGTTTTTTTATATGTTTTGCTTCTCTGGTCTGCTTTATGAGTGTGGGGGGGGGGGGGGGTGGGGTGGAGAAGTGAGGGAAGGAGAAGAGAGGGGGAGGAGAAAAGAGGAGGGGGAAGGAGGGAGAGAGGAAGGAGGAGAGAGAGAGAGGAGGAGGTGGAGGAGGAGGAGGGGGAGGAGGGAGTAGGAGGAGAGGAGGAGTAATCAACACTTTTAGGAATTTCCCAACTCCAAAAATGTTTTTGGAAAAAAAAAAAAAAAAACAAATGAAGCCCCTAACCTTTTTACACCCACAGTCGAAATTCCTCCATTCCTCCCTCTCCCCCTCCTATCCTTCCCCCCCAAGCTCCCCCCTCAAATAACCCTCCGTCTATTCCCCCACCCTCCCTCTTCCCCACTCTCCTTTTTTCCTCCCTTTTAAAACCTTCCCCCCTTTCCCCCCCATCACTCAACCCTCTCTCCTCCTTCTCACTCCCTCAATCTCCCTCTTCTTCCCTCCTCTCTCTCACACTCCTCAAATCTCTCTCCCTACTCCCCCCCTCTCTCTCACCCTCCTCCTCCCCTTTCCCCCTCTCTCTTTCCCCCCATCTTTCTCTCCCTTCCCCTCTTTTCCACCTCTCATCTCAGTGGTTTTAATTATCTTTAAATGGCCCTAATTGTAACCCTTCATCCTATCTGTTCTGCGTCGGATTTTTTTCTCTTTCTGTTCCCTCCTTTTTTTTTTTTCTTTTTTTTTGTTTTTTTTTTTTTGGGGGGGGGGGGTTTTGGGTGGACCTGGGGAAAAAAAACCCCCTTTTGGGGGAAAAACCCCCCCCCCCCCTCTTCCCCCAAAAAACCCAAAATTTGGGGGGAAAATTTTTTAAAAAATTTTTCTTAATTCCCCCACAACAACCCCGGCAAAAACACCCCCCCCCCCTCTTTTTATTTGGGGGTTTTTTTTTTGGGGGGGCCCCCTTTTTGGTTTTTTTTTTTTTTTTTTTGTTTCTTTCCTGGGGCGTTTTTTTCCCCTTTTTGTTTTTTTTGGGGGGGGGTTTTGTGAAAGGGGGGGTTGGGGTTTTTTTTTTTTAATAAAAAATTGTTCCCTTTCCCCTTTCCTTTTAAAAAAAAAAATTTTTTTTTTTTTTTTTTTTTTTTTTTTTTTTTTTTTTTTTTTTTTTTTTTTTTTTTTTTTTTTTTTTTTTTTTTTTTTTTTTTTTTTTTTTTTTTTTTTTTTTTTTTTTTTTTTTTTTTTTTTTTTTTTTTTTTTTTTTTTTTTTTTTTTTTTTTTTTTTTTTTTTTTTTTTTTTTTTTTTTTTTTTTTTTTTTTTTTTTTTTTTTTTTTTTTTTTACACGTCTCTCTCTCCCCCTCTCTCTCTTCATCTTCCCTCTCCCCCTCTCCCCTTTCCCCCTTCTCTCTCTCTCTCCTCCTCCTCCTCTCCTCCCTCTCTCCCCCTCTCTCCCTCTCCCCCTCTCTCTCACCTCTCCTCTCTCCCCCCCTCTCCCACTCTCGTCTCCTCTCTCTCCTCCCGCTCTTTTCCTTTCTCTCCTTCTCTGTCTTCTCCTCATTCTACTTCTTCATCCTCTCTCGTTCCTCTTCCCCTTTATACGGTAAGGTGTCTGCTTTTCTCTTTTCTCCTCTCCTCATCAACCCTTTTCTCCACCTCTCCCCCCCCCCACCCCACCCTCACACAAAAAACCAAACAACCCCAACCCAAAAACAAAACCCCCATCCGGCCCCCAACAAAAGGGGGGGGTCCCACAAAACAATAAAAATTTTTAAAAAAAAAAAATAAAAAATTAAAAACAAAACCCAAACCCCCAAAAAAAAAAAAAAAAACCCCCCCTTTTATTTCCCAGAAACCCCAAAAAAAACCCCCCCCAACCAAAAAAAAATCAAAATTTTTTTAAAATAACCGAATTTTTAAAATTTTTTTTTCCAAAAAGGGGGGGGGCCCCTTTCTAACTTTTTCAAAAATTTTTTTTAAAATTTTTTTCCCCCTTTTTTGGGGAACCCCAAAAAAATCCCGTTACAAATAAATAACCCTTTTTCCCCCAACCCCCAAAAAACCCCCCCCCGCCCCCCCCCAAAAAAAACCCCCCCCCCCTTTTTTAATTTAAAATTTCACCCCCTTTTTTTTTTTTTCCCCCTTTCCCTTTCCAAAAAAACCCCCTTTTTTATTTCCCCCTTTTTTTTACTTCACCCCCCCCCTTTTTCCCCCCCCCTTTTTCCCCCCCTTTTTCCCCCCCCCTTTTTTTCCCCCCCCCCCCCCAAACCCCCCCCCCCTTTTTTTCCCCCCCCCCCCCCCCCCCCCCCCTCTTTTTTCCTTCCCCCCCCTTTTTTTTTCCCCCTTTCCCCCCCCTTTTTCCCCCAAAAATTTTTTTTCCTTTTTTCCCTCCCCCCCTCCCTCCCCTTTTTTTCCCCCCCCCCCCCCCCCCCCCCCCCCCTTTTTTGAACCAAAAAAAATTTAAAAAAAAATTTAAACAAAAAATTTTCCCCCCCCCCCCCCCTTTCCCCCACAAAAACCCCAAAAAAGGGGGGGGTTTAAAATTTTTTTTAAAAAAATTTAAATTTTTTGTTGGGGGAAAAAAACCCCCACCCCCCACCCCCGCCTTCCCTTTTTTTTTTTAAAAAAAAACCCCCCGTTTGGGGGGTGGAAAGCCGCGCCCCGCCCGGGGGTTTTGGGAAAAAAGGGCCCCACCCCCCCCCACCCCCCCCCAAAAACCCCCCCCCCCCCCCCTTAACCAAAAAAACCCCCCTTTTCCCCCCCCCCCCCCAAAACCCCCCCCCCAAAAAACAAGCCCCCACCAACCCCCCCTTTTTTTTTTTCGCAACCACGGGGGCCCCCCCTCCCCCAAAAAAAACCCCCCCCCCCACCCCCCCCCCCCCAGCCCCTTTTTTCCCTTTTTTTTCCCCCCCCCGTTTTTTTTCCCCCCCCCTTTTTCCCTTTTTCCTTTTTGGGGGGGGGGTTTTTTTTTTTTTTTATTCCCTTTTTTCCTTTTCTTCCCCTCCCCTTTTCTTTTTCCCCCCCCTCCTCCTTTTTTTTCCCCCCATTTCCCCCCCACCTTTAAAAAAAATCACCCCCCTTTTCCCCCCCCCCCCCACCCCCCCCCCCACCCCCCCCCCCCCACCCCACCCCACCCCGCCCCCCCCCCCCCCCCCCCCCCCCCCCCCCCCACCCCCCCCCCCCCTTTTTCCCCCTTTTTATTTTTTTTCCCTTTTTCCCCCATTTTCCCCCCTCTAAACCCCACCCCCCTTTCCCCCCTTAAATTTTCCCCCCCCCCAAAAACCCCCACTTTTCCCCCCCCGGGGGGGGGGGGGGGGGGGGGT
>CM060317.1:25796584-25799084 GCA_030674155.1 Stramonita haemastoma
CTCTCTCTCTCTCTCTCTCTCTCTCTTCCAGTCTAATTTTTCTATGTGTTCAAATGGATTTATTGCTGTAAAAAGTCGAAAAGCTGGTGTGCTTTGTAATAATTAGATGTGTGTGTGTGTACGCGCGCGCGCGCGCGCGCGCGCGCGCGTGTGTGTGTGTGGTGTGTGTGTGTAAAAAGCGCATGAAACAACAAACAAAAAAAAACTTGCCTTAAAAGCAACTCGAGAGAGAAAGAGACATAAACAGACAGACAGACAGACAGACTGACTGACTGACTGACTGACTGACTGGCTGACCGACCGACTGACTGACTGACTGACTGACTGACAGACAGATTGTCTGAAACCAACATAAAGACAGACACCCCCACACACAGATCTATACAAAGCTTTCTTTTTTGAACCGATTGAAAAACGGGAAAAAAGGCAAACAAATCTGTGAATGATGTCATCGCCAGTGCAGACCTGACTCACACATCCTGTAAAATAAAATCATTTCAAACTGCTAGTAAACCCATCCCAGAAGCTTGTTTTTTTTCTGCCAGTTACTAACGTAAGAAAAATTACCAAGCCCTGTATGAACAGTACAGTAAAATATTGTCATGCTTTTTACATGTTTTAGAGATTGTCTTCAACCATGACCATATCCTACCATAACAATATAACAATATACGACATACTCTCTGTTGAGAGAGAGAGAGAGAGAGAGAGAGAGAGAGAGAGAGAGAGGAGAGAGAGAGAGAGAGGAGAGAGAGGGTGATGGTTTGAATGCGGGTGTGTCTATATCACCAAGTAGTGAAGGACATTAAGCAAAACAAAACAAACAAAACAAAACTCTCCGTTAAAGGAAGAATTAATCATTCTTGCCAAAAGTCGGATGATAGCCTGTACTTTAAAAACAAACACCATCCTCGGCCACACAAACATCTCATGCAGTTGTGTGTGTGTGTGTGTGTGTGTGTGTGTGTGTGTGTGTGTGTGTGTAGTTTAATACAATCTCACAATGATTCCCCATAATAATATGTGATATTTGAGACGAGAGGCGTGGAGCAGAGCGCATAATTTGGGTTGATTCCCTAGAATATCAACGTTGGAGAACAAGCAGGTACTCGGTATCATGAGTGAAAGAGTGCCATGTTCTGGGTGACCCCCTTAACTTTTTGGGGCCCAAAACGTTTCCCCCGTCCATTAGATCATGAGTGGTGGTCTGGGTGTAGTCTTTCGGATGAGACGATAAACTGAGGTCCCGTGTGTTCACATCATTATTCAGCGCACGTAAAAGAACCACGGCAATAAGAGGGTTGTCCCTGGCAAAATTCTGTAGGACAAAAAAAGCCACTCTGATAGGGAAACAAAACACAGTTGCAGACAGGAAAAAGAAAACAAAATGGATAGCGCTGCACTTGTGGCGACACGCTCTCCTCCCCGGGGAAGAGCAGCCCGAATTTCACGCAGAGCAAATTGCTGTGACATTAAGTCTATGAATAAATGAAACTTTAATAAATAGAATATCAACGTGGGTAACACGCAGGTGCTGTCATGAGAGAGTGAAAGACTGCATTTCTCTGGGGACCCCCTTGGTGTTAAAGCTGGGAACAAGCCGGCACCATGAGTGCAAGGTCAGGCTGCATTTCGGGGGTGACTCCCTAAGAACATCAACCTGCGAAATAAGCAAGACGTGTGATTTAATTAAAAAAAAAAAAAAAAAAAAAAAAAAGAAGACTGCACGACGTGTCTGGGTGATCTCCCTTTAATTAAAATGTTTAAGTTTTAAAGGACAGATGACAAGATTAACAAAACTGCATACACATGGGGACTTGGGTGTTAAAAAAATATTTTTTTAAAAAAAACACGTGAGTGCTTATTCCATTATCCTCGATATAAAAGAAGAAATAAATAAATGAATACATACATGCATAAGATTAATTTTTTTTAAAAAAAATAAATAAAAAAAATAAGATCTATATATCTATCTGAAGTTAAAGCTGGAAAATTCCCAACAAACCAAACAACAATCCATCCCACTACCACACAGCATCCACACCACCCTATCACTTTTTAAGAATGTTAAAATACGGTTTACCGTTCCGTATCAAATAAGTCTCGCTCTGACTTAATGGCAATAACATTTTCTGCTTCTGATTCTGACTCTGTTTTACTGTCTGTCTGTTGCAGCTTCGAAGAGTCCAGCCCAATGGAGTCGCACCACTATCGCTCTCTGGACCATTCCCCGACAGACATGTACGGGATCGGGAAGGCGCGGAAGAGCAAGGAAGACAAGTACTGCGGCGTGTGCGGGGACCGGGCTCTAGGCTACAACTTCGATGCCATCTCCTGCGAAGTCCTGCAAGGCCTTTTTCCGCAGAAACGCCCCGAAAGGACTGGTGAGTGGGGGGGGAGAGAGAGAGAGAGAGAGAGGGGGGGGGGGAGAGGGGGGAGGGAGAGGGGGGGGAGGAGGGGGGGGGAGAGGGAGAGGGGGAGTGAGAGAGGAGAAGAGAGA
>CM060317.1:25804084-25836584 GCA_030674155.1 Stramonita haemastoma
TGTTGTTGTGACTCCAACTCGCCTTCAACAAACGACACCCGCCTACCACCTAACCAACCCCCCCTCCCTACCCCCTGTCCCTCCTATCCCTGTACTTTGTAGTTTCTCTATATCCCCCTCTCCACCCCCTCCGTCCCCGTGACATCTCTGTGTAACACTCGGAGTCATTGTGTTAATGAACTCTTGACAGCTGGGAAGTAAGCAAAGTCATCAAATGATACTGTATGTATGTATTGTGTTGTGTTGTGTTGTATTGTATTGTATTGCACTGTATTGTATTGTGTTTGTGTTTGTATTGCGTTGTATTGTATTGCATTGTATTTTCTTATTTTGTATTGTATTTTCTTATTTTGTATACCATTTTAAGTCACGGCAGAGTTCTCTGAGTGAAATTCGGGCTGCTTTTCACGAGGGAGAGCGATCGCCACAAGAGCAGCGCCACCCTTTTTTTTATACTTTTCTTGTCTGCATATGTGTTTGTTTTCCCTATCAGAGTGGCTTTTTTATTATTTGCAGAATTTTGTCAGGGACAACTCTCTTGTTGCCGTGGGATCTTTTACGCGTGCTAAATACATGTACACGGGACCTCGGTTTATCGTCTTATCCGAAGACTGTTCAACAAACATAAAACATAACAGAGAAGTGTGCAAGAACGAGTTGTATTTTGGTTGGGGCTTTTTTTAAACATACAAAATAGTTCAGATTCAGCTTGATTTTAAAAAAAAAATTTTTTGGGGGGGCACGCATATTTGTCTTGATCTTCCGTATGCATGTGCCAGCCACGAATGAAGAGGAAGGCACTGGCAGGTCTGTAGTGATATGACCTGGGGATTTTTTCTTAAGGAGAAAAAGAAGTAGAAGAAGAACAAGAAGAAGAACAAGAAGAAGGAGAACGAAAAACAAGAAGAACAAGAACAAGAAGAACAAGAAGAAGAACAAGAAGAAGAACAAGAAGAACAAGAACAAGAACAAAAAGAAGAAGAACAAGAAGAAGAAGAAGAAACAATCTGTTCAACACCTAGACTTATCTCACCAAGGCATCAAACCCTGTTACTTAAGACATGTCCATGTTACTGCCTATGCTTTTTGAAAGTGCTGTGTGTGTGTTGTGTGTGTGTGTGTGTGTGTGTGTGTGTGTGTGTGTGTGTGTGTGTGTGTGTGTGTGTGTGTGTGGTGTAAGTGCTTATGTGTGTGTGAGAGAGATAGAGGGTGAGTATGCGTGTGAGTTTAAGTGTGTGTGTGCTTGCGTGCGGGTGTGAGAGAGAGAGTGTGTGTGTGTAAGTGTGTGTGCGTGCGTGCGTGCGTGTGTGTGTAAGTGTTTCTCTGTGTGTGTGTAAGTGTTTAAGTATAAGTGTGTGTGTGTGTGTGTGTGTGTGTGTGTGTGTGTGTGTGTGTGTGTGTGTGTGTATGTGCGCGTACGCGTAGTACTGAGATCACACGACATTGTTCTGCTCCATATTTTCTTTTATGGCCTAGGGGCCACCAGACCAGACTGTGCGGGTAGAGTAGTAGTTCAATATTGATCAGGGAATTGGAGCAACACTGGCTGATCTGCCCCTTAGCTGGCTGGCTTTGGGTATACTAGTAGCCCACGATCAAAACTCTGAAGAGAGAGATAGACAGATAAATAAGGTAAAAAAGGTAAAAGTAAAGGTTCTCATAATCTAGATGGTCGTAGGGAGTGAGGCATCAGAGACCTCAGCTTCTCTAGGGGCCAGCATAATTATAGAGGGCGGCGCCCATCTCCTCTCCCTGGCTGCTTTACCTTCCCTGACCATCTAAAGAGAGGCAGGTACCCATTTACAGCTGGGTGAACTGGGGGGGGGGACTGAACTGAAGCCAAGGCGCGCAAACGGTCACCCATCCAACTGGTAACCACACTCGACGCTGCTGAACTCGACTGGGGGGAAAGCGAGCGCTCTGACCACTTAGCTATCCCGCCCCCTAAGATAGACAGATTTACAAAACTGCATGCACACGGGGACTGGATGTAAAAAAAAAAAGTCATGAGTGCTTCTTCCATTATCCTCGATATATAAAAGAATATATACAAATTAAAAATGATAGATAGACAGTTTTAATATGTATTTAAAGTACTGTGCTGGATTATATAGTGTTCTGTTTACAGCAAATAAGACTATAGAACTGCCTGCATGGAAGCACGTCACCCCACCAGTATTGTTATCCCCTAACCGATACGCGATCTATTCGTATTGTTTTCATTTTACTTGCATCGGGCGCGGGGTATCTGCAGAAATTTGCTTAAGGGCTGTTCCATTCTTGTTACGGGTTATTTGACGCGCGCGTGCGCTAAATAAATCTATGCGGCAGTCGTCGTCATCATCATACTCATCGAAAAGACTAGGCTATCACCTACATCTCCCAGTTAGATCGACTGGAATGGATAGAGTGAAAAAGAAAGTGGTAGTTTTTTGTGCAGTTTGTTCTACAAGGTTGATTACCTTAGGTCACTCTTGATAGGTAAGATGAGTCGTATGGTGAGCTTATATCATTGACCACTATCAAATAAATTTATTCTGTAGTGGGGAGGGGGGGGGGGCACTTTGATAAGGAAAACAAATACACATGCAGACAGGAAAAGAAAATAATAATAGGTGGCGCTGCCCTTGTGGCGACGCGCTCTCCCTGGGAAGAACAGCCCGAAATTTCACGCAGAGAAATCTGCCGTGACATAAAGTAATATATACTAGACAATTCAATGTACTGATGTAAGGGGACTGGATGTATAAAAATAAAAATAAAAGCACACGAGTGCTAATTCAATTAGCCTATTCTCGATATAAATAGATAAATAAATAAATGTATCTTCAGAAAACGATGAAATGAGAATGCACACCAAAGTCAGTGCCAAGATACTCTTAGGGGAAAAAGATCATAGTATTAATTTTGTTGTAATACAGCAACTTGAACGAGGGATGGGGGAGGGGGGGGGGGCATCTTAAGGACGTTTGTGTCTCTTCGTGGTATTTTCTCTGTATGAAGGAAAGTTCCTTTTGATTTCTATCAGGGGACAAAAAATTATGTATTGGGAGAACACCAAATTTGAATGTCCCTGGCGGCATTTTGTTCTCGAAATAGTCACCTCTGAAATTTATGTTAAACCAAAATAGATCAATAAAAAGGAAGAGAGAGTGTGAGACTCGATGCAATATATTCAAACACGCATTCCATTTTTTTTTTCCAGATGTTAAACTAAGAACTGCCACCCCCACCCCCCACCCCCCATGAAACGCATCCACACAACTACATCAACACACATTTTACAAAAATGAACTCTCTCTCTCTCTCTCTCTCTCTCTCTCTCTCTCTCTCTCTCTCTCTCTCTCTCTCTCTCTCTGTCTCTCTCTCTCTCTGTCTCTCTCTCTCTCTCTCTGTTTCTCTCTCTCTCTCTCTCTCGCTCTCTCGCTCGCTCGCTCTCGTTTGGTATTTGGATCATCATTATTGTTGTTGTTTAGTTAGAGGAGGTTGTTTATTGTTGTTGTTTTTTCTTGATCTTATCCCTGATAAGGGCGGGGACTGGATGTAAAAAAAGCACACGAGTGCTTATTCATTATTCTTGAAATTAAAAAATTTGCCTTGTATTGCTCCTTGCCTTGCTCTTCTCTCTCTCTCTCTCTCTCTCTCTCTCTCTCTCTCTCTCTCTCTCTCTCTCTCTCTCTCTCTCTCTCTCTCTCTCTCTCTCTCTCTCTCTCTCTCTCTTTCTCTCCCTCCCTCCCTCCCTCCCTCCCTTCCTCTCTCTCTCCCTCCCCCTCCCTCCCTCCCTCTCTCTCCATCCCTCTCTCACCCTCCCTCCCTCCCTGTTCATATCTAGCCCTACGTGCTTTCTCTCCCATGTTTAAGCGAGGGAATAATTCAAAGGTGGCCATTGCAAAAAAGGTATCAGTTTACAGTGTGCCTTAAATTATTGATTTACTGAGTCAGTCTTCATTTGCCGCTATCTCAGAGTGAAAGCGATGGAAGGGGTGCCGGGTGGGTGGGTACAGGTGGGGGG
Organism: Stramonita haemastoma; assembly: GCA_030674155.1. Lineage (NCBI taxonomy): Eukaryota > Metazoa > Mollusca > Gastropoda > Neogastropoda > Muricidae > Stramonita > Stramonita haemastoma. Next base: position 25,808,097 of record CM060317.1, read on the forward strand.
CGGGAGGGGGGGGGTGTGGAGAAATAGGCAAGAAAGGAGGAAGGGAGTGGGGGGGGGGGGGTAATGGCACACACGTCTGTACCATGTTTTACCGGAGTTCATACATGCGCGTGCACTATACATGCGCATTTTCACACTCACACACTCACACCTGCACGCGTGCGCGCATGCACACGCACACACACATACGCACGCGCGCGCGCACACACACACACTCACACACACTCCACCCACCACCACCATCATCAATACCACCATCAAACATAAACCACTACCACCACCTTTCCTCCCCCTTACCATCCCCAGCTCCTCCGCACACACATACACGCACGCGCGCTCGCACACACACACACAACACACACACACACATAGGCATGCGCCCCCCCCCCACACACACACACACATGCACACAAACACACACACACACACACTCAAACACACACAAACACACACACACACACAAACACACACACACACACACACATACACACACACACACGCACATGCACGCACGCACGCACGACACCTTACAAATATAAAAGATATTAAGTATTCATCGCGCTTTTCCTTCGAGGCGGGAGGAAGGCAGTTTGCATGCAAAACAGGTAACTCGAGCCCAGGTACAAGTCCGTCTGTCTTGCTGCTTTCTGGCGGGAAAGAAGAAAATAAAGACTGAGGGTAGGGGGGGGGGGGGGATTGCGACAAGGAGAGGAGAGTATGGTAATAATGTAGACACAGTGGCCTAGTGTGTCAGTGTGTTCTTGAATAGATTCCCCGCCCCATGCCCCCCTCCATGCATCATTAGTATTGTCCCACTGTCCTGTGTTCGAATCTTTCGTTTGACTTTGTTGTTGTTGTAGTAGTAGTAGTAGTAGTAGTAGTAGTAGTAGTAGTAGTAGTAGTAGTAGTAGTAGTAGTAGTAGTAGCAGCTAGTAGCAGTGCAGTAGTAGTAGTAGTAGTAGTTAACAGCAGTAGTAGCAGCAGCAGCAGCAGCAGCAGCAGCAGTAGTAGTAGTAGTAGTAGTAGTAGTGTAGTAGTAGTAGTAGTAGTAGTAGTAGTAGTAGTATGCTGGTGCTGCAGCAGCAGCAATTGTACTTAGTAGTTGTAGTAGTATATCATCATCATCTTCTTCATCATCATTTTTTATTTTTTATTTCATTATTATTATTTTTTAATATATTATTGTTGTTAAAATCATTATTTTTTATTATCATCATTCATCATCATCATTGTCATTTATTATCATTATTTATTCTATTTTTCTTGTCTGTTCGAAGAGGGGTACGAGATGTTGGCTAAGGTGAGGGGTTGTTAAGATTTCTCTACTCTCTCTCTCTCTCTCTCTCTCTCTCTCTCTCTCTCTCTCTCTCTCTCTCTCTCTCTCTCTCTCTCTCCCCTCTCTCTCTCTCTTCTGTCTGTCTGTCTGTCTGTCTGTCTCTCTCTCTCTCTCTCTCTCTCTCTCTCTCTCTCCTCTCTCTCTCTCTCTCTCTCTCTCTCTCTCTCTCTCTCTCTCTGACGTACACACACACAGCACGCACACACACACACACACACAACGCAAGCAACTCAACACACACCACAACACACCACAACACAACACAACTCAACACCATCATTTCTCTCCACCCCACCCACTTCTTTCTCCTTTTCCCCCAGAAAATTCGTTTCCCCCATCACCCCCACACCCACCACACCCCACCCCAAACCCTCCCCACCCCCAACCGTTTTCTTGAAAATAGTTTGGATGGTCATCTGGGTACAATCGGTGTGAGATGATATGTGGGCCCAGTGGGGAAGCAAGATTGGACCGGCCAGGGAAGGACAGCTCCTAATGGAAGCGGGGTTTGAATCGTTTACATTACAGACACACAGCGCGCGGTGTGTGCGTTCCTATCTTACCTTGACAAGAGTGACGATCATTATGGAATGAGAAAAAAAAAAACTTGGGGGTGAATGGGGGTGGGGGCTGGGGGGGAGGGGGGGGGTGGCGATATATATCTCTCGTGGGGTGTTTTGGTGATTTTGGTGACGCTATAATATTGTTTGTTCTTATGTGAACTTTGATAGCAGTGAGTAGAAAGAGAGAGAGAGAGAGAGAGAGAGGAGAGGAGAGAGAGAGAGGAAAGTGGGGTGGGGGGAGGTAAGGGGTGGGGAGAGAGAGAGAGAGACAGAGTGAAGTGGTGTGTGTAGTGGTGGTGGGTAGTGTGTGTGTGTGTGTGTGTGTGTGAGGAGGTGTAGTGTGTGTGTGTGTGTGTGTGTGTGTGTGTGTGTGCTTGCTGCCCTTGTAGATTGGTATTGATTATTGATAGTGCAAAATAAATAAAAAAGATGGAGCAACACACCTATTTCCATGGAGATTAAGTAAAGCAAAACAAAGAGGCGAGAGAGAGTCGGGCGGCACACAACACACCACGCGCGCGCGTTAGAAAGCAACACAAAACAGAGCACGACACACCACACACAGCACGCGCGCACGCACACACCACACACACAGCACGACGAGCACGAGCAGCACACAACACACACACACACACTGACACACAGGTGAAGAGAGGGGTAGGGGGGAATTCATTCGAGTGCATCTATGCTACATGCTAACGTCCAACACTGTAATAGGTTGTGTTTTTCAACTGAACTCTCTCTCTCTCTCTCTCTCTCTCTCTCTCTCTCTCTCTCTCTCTCTCTCTCTCTCTCTCTCTCTCTCTCTCTCTCTCTCTCTCACGCACGTAAACAGTTTCTGTTAATTAATACAGCCAGTAGCCTAACAAGTGTAGCACATTATTTCATTAGGAGAAAAAGACATATACAATAAATCAGCCATCACGGACGGCGATGAAGCTACTCTGCTAAATCACTGATTGACATCAAAGACATGAAAGGTATGGCCCCTTTTTTTTTTAAATTAAAGGGCGGGAGGGAGGAAGGAGAGGGTTTTTTTTTTTAAGTTTAAATCAATATCAGCTGCATGTATTTACCTTATTCGTAAACTCCGCTGCCAAGATGTTGTGTTGAGAGAAATAATTAACAGTTAAACTCCTTCATTCACGCCGAATAAACTACGGAGAACATGCATGCCCCGTGGCGTGGCGTGGCCCGGCGTGGTCATTTAAAAACGAATTAGACATATTCTTTTTTGTTTCCAGTTAAAAGAAAAAAAAAACACACAAAACAAACCTTAGCATGAATGTAAATGTTGCCGCCATACAATGTTTGAAAAAAACTCCTTCGTTTCCTTAGGACGTGTCACTGGGTGCAGAGCATTTACAGCAGTCTTGTCTTGTCTTGTTACACACGGTTGTAGGGTTTGTTTTTTGGTTTTGTTTTGTTTTATGTTCTTCGGCTACAGCTCCAAGGTTCCTCCAATGGCGAGATTTTTTTGTATGCGACTGGTGTTTTGTTTTTTGTTTTTTTGCCCACATGGGCAAAACGGGGCTTTAACGTGTGTGGTTTGCAAGATCTTGGGCGTGCGTTCGCACACGGGACCTCAGCTTATAGTCTCCTCCGAAAGAATTTGGGGGGGAGTGGAATCTGTACTTATGTTAATTCAGGGGGTTGGGCGTGAGGCTTGAACGGGTGCATCGGTGTTGGCTCATTTCTGGGCTTTCAGATCACCAGCTCACAACGCTGAAACCACGAAGCTACCCCCCCCCCTTCCTTTCCCTCCCTCCCTCCCGCACACGTTTAAAACCTCCGTCTGCCTTTCTAAAGAGTAGGCCAGCTATCGCCTGTAGAATGCCTGACATGTCCATACCCAGCATGCACTCCTCAAGGAGAGTGGAGTTTAAAAGGACAAGTGAAATAAGTGTCACATTTTTCCAAGATATCGCCCTCAGCAAATGCATCTCCAACGGCATAGCCCACTGTGGAGGCATGCTGGGCAGTTTTGCCTGTCACCAACTCTTGTGAACCCAGGCTGATGCCAGTCACCAGATTTTGTCTCTCTTTTTTTTTGATGATTGAGCGTAATGAAATAAATGACCTTTGTGTTCAATGAAGAGGACTTCATAAAGGCTCAGGGCAGGTTGGCACCAAGTGGACTCAGAAATGTAGTTCCACTTTAATGGCAACACACACACACACCACACACACACACACACACACACACACACACACACACACAGCACAAGTACAGCACACACACACACACACACACACACACACACAGCACAGCACAGCACAGCACATCACATCACATCACATCACATCACATCACATCACACACACACACACACACACACAACACACACACACACAACACAACACAACACAACACAACACAACACAACACAACACAACACAACACAACACAACACAAAGACGAGAGAGAGAGAGAGAGAGAGAGAGAGAGGAGAGAAGAGATGGGAGAGAGAGAGAGAGAGAGAGAGAGAGAGAGAGAGAGAAATAACAGACAGCGCACTTTTCTGAGAAAAGATTTAAGCGAGCACTTCACAGCATCTGCAGTCTGGGGTGCTAACAAGCTGTTGTAATTGCACAGTCTGCAAAACAGCAAATCCATCAGCGCCGTAGCTACACATAACTCTCATCACTTGCCTTGTTAGATGCTGAAGATGTGGCTTATAATTGTTTTGTGCGCTGGAATGAAAGATGTGGGAACAATGCATTCCATTTCTTTCTCTTTTTTTTTAAATTTCGAAGATAATGGAATAAGCTCGCCTGTGCTTCTAGTTTTTACACTAAGTCCTCCTGTGCATTTTCGATTTTGTAAGTTTTGTCATCTGTTGCCACTTGCACAAAATTATGACCTACTCTTCCGAAAGGTGGAACAGGTTCGCATGTTTAAAACCTCCACCCACCTAGGTAAAAGTGTATAGGCCACGATTCATCACTAGTGTTATCATTATCACCTCTGTCATTGTCATCTTTATTAATTCTCATCATTATCATCCTCATCACCATCATCATCATCATCATGATCATCATCATCACCATCACAATCATCATCGTCAATATCAATTGCCATGAAAAAAATAACTTCATCTTCTAAATTCTTCCCCATGTTCTGTTTCCTTTCCGCAGGACTACTTCAAGTGCCCTTATGACGACAAGTGCAAGATGGACGTGTCCAACCGCCGCTTCTGCAAACGCTGCCGCCTACGGAAGTGCTTCGAGATAGGCATGCGCAAAGAGTACATCCTGACAGAGGAGGAAAAGATGCGGAAAAGAATGCGCATTGAAGAGAACAGGTAAGCCAGTGCCTCCCAGGATACTGAGGTTAAATTACGCAAGAATGCTCGTGGAGCATCCCTATACGTACGCACGCAAGCACGCGTGTGGGCGCTCGAGTACACATACGTACACATGCAAGCACGCGCTCAGACTCGTGCGCAGGCGTGCATAATTGTCTTGCAGGGGAAAGGATCGTTGGGGAAAATGTTGCGTGCATATTTGTTTCTTTTAGCGGAGAGTAGGAAAGTTTGATTTATATAATGATTGCAGATTCTTTTACGAAAAGGGTTTACTGCGATTTCACACCAAGATTTAAATTTATTTTTCTGCAATTTACGCAAAACAACTACCGTGATATGTTATTAATTATTCATTGTTTGTACAGTTTTTGTGTGCAAAGTAATGTTAATAAATGTTTTTTAAAGAAAATGTTATTTAATTAGAGTTATATCTTTTGTTTATATACAAGAAAAAAGTTTCTTTCTTTTACAAACTTCGTTCAAAACTTGTAAACAAAGGATTGAGTTTCGGCAGATCAGTAACGTTCTGATTGTTTGTGAAAAACTGTTACATTCATAAATCTTCTTATGAAATAGATGAAATAGATTAATACAAACGTTTGCAAAAGAAATGGGATTTATTTTCTTGTAAAAGTATTGCTTTGTAAGAAAATCTAGTATAAAAATGAAAACATATATCAATTTTGACTTTAGATTACTTTTTTAACAATTGATAATGATAAATTGAAAGAAAAGATAAAGTAGAAACTGTCCAGTTTCATATCAGATATTTAATGTTGCCAATACGTTCTGATGCATATCATTGATGAAATATTGTATTTATATAGAATGGGAAGTAATTGGATTGAACATGCCCCATTATATAGAGAGAAATAGTTGTTTTTAACTTGCTATGCTTTAGCATTGAAAGAAATTATGGAATTGTGAAGATATTCAAGATTGAAAGATAGTAATATGTTCATGTCATGCTACGCTATGGAATGTTCATGTCATGCTATGTGATAGCAAGATAAAGAAAGTGAATTGTGAAGATATCTTTTGGGTAGAGAATACAATAGACAATAGTAACATTGCTATAATATATTATTATACCACAGAAGTGATGTACATTTAAAGACATGCTTAGTGCAGAGAACTTAGAAATAGTTACATTCCATGCCATGCTATATTATGCAACAAAATGATGGACATTATACATACAAAAAAGATGTACATTCAAGACATGATTTGGGCAGAGAAGATAACAAATTGTAACATTTCATACCATGCTGTATTATACAATAGAAAGGATGGACATTATACAACAAAAAGTATGTATATTCAAGACATGATTTGGGCTGAGAACATAAAAAAAATAGTAAATATTTCATGCCATGATACATTCATTATACAACAGAAATGATGGACATTATACAACAAAAATGATGGACATTCAAGACATGCTTAGGGCAGAGAACGTAAAAAAAATAGTAATATTTCATGCCATGCTATATCATACCACATGTACATTGAAGACATGCTTTGAGGAAGAGGGGAGAAAAGCACTGAGAAAGCATTCCTTTGACCTATGTGTGTGTGTGTGTGTGTTTTGCTCGTTTCCCTCACAGATGTAGACTGAAGCAACCCACCCCTACCTCTGTTGACAGGAGGTTCCGCGACTTCGACAAAACCAAAATGCAAATCAGCGACGTCACTTCCTCGCAAGTGCGCCTGCGCCCCTTGGAGCCGGAAGAGGACACGGCCATCAACGAGGTGGTGAGCGCCTACCACCAATCCCTGGAGATCTGCGTGGAGTCGGACATCTCCCGCGAAAAGCCCTCCATGATCGACGTGGTCAACATCGCCGAGATCAGCGTGCGGCGCGTGATCGACATGTCCAAGAAGATCAAGTCCTTCAAGGCGCTGACCCAGGCGGACCAGATCGGGCTTCTGAAAGGAGGCAGCATCGAGCTGCTCATCATCCGCTCCGTCATCACCTTCGACAAGGACAAGCAGCAGTTCCTGGACCCCTACGACAAGGAGAAGTACGCCATGACCACCGACCAGCTGAAGATGGCCACCGACTCCGCCTCGGCCGCGGTGGAGATGGGCAGCAAAGACCTCTTCGAGGACCACATGAGGTTCGTCAAGTCGCTGGCCCTGGACCTCCACGCGGACGAAACGGTGCTGATCCTCCTGCTGATGATCGCGCTCTTCTCCCCGGACCGGCCCTCCATCACCGACAAGCACTACATCGCGGAGGAGCAGGAGCGCTACGCCCTCTTGTTGCTACGCTACCTGCAGTCGAAGCACGCGCCGCACGTGGTGAAGATGCTGTACCCCAAGCTGCTGATGAAACTGGTGGACATCCGCAACCTCAACGAGTTCCACTCGCAGGTCCTGCTCCGCATCAACCCGGACGGGCTGCAGCCTCTGATGAAAGAGGTGCTGGAGCACAACCTGGATCGCAAGCCGGGATCCAGCGAGTCTTCAACTCCGGAGCATCCTGCCGGGGGGTCGTCCTCCCACCCCCATTCTCCGCCTCCCCCACCCCCGCCCACTGCACCCAGCCGGGAGCCGCCTCCACCTCGTCCTCCTCACCCCATTCACAGGTGTCGTCGCCTGACCACCTCCCCAATCAGCACATGTCCCCGGACAATTTCGGTCACCCCAAGATGTCCCCGGACCCTATGGCCCCTCATCACGTGTCCCCGGACCACATGGCCCCTCACCACGTGTCCCCGGACCACATGGGCCCTCATCACGTGTCCCCGGACCACATGGCCTCTCATCACGTGTCCCCGGACCACATGGGCCCTCACCACGTGTCCCCCAATCACTTTTTCACCCCCAGGTGTCACCCCCGGAAGGTTTCGTCCATCAACAACAGTCTCCGGAGAACTTCCTCCAACCACATCATTTCCTGCCGCAGCAGCCCCACCCGCTCCCCCAGTGTCCCCCGGGGATGCCCCCCACCTCCCTCCCCACTCAGCACTAACTGACAGGGAGGGGAGCGTAGAACTGTGTCCAGACTGAATTGTGGACGTGAAACTGTTAAAACAATACTTGAACATGACAAGACAGTTGAACTTAGACCATTGTCAAGACTGAAAGTTAGGGGAATTCAGGTCTTTGTCCAAGACTATAAAAAAAAGCCCCAAGATCTTGGACATGTAGTACAGACTGTAACAACAACAACAACAAAACTTAGGTGTAATAGATGCTGAATATCGTCAAGGAAGAGACTATGTCTTGAAGAAGAAGAAAAGTGCTTAGGGTGTTTTAAGGACAGGTAAGGTTTCCCCAGCCTTTGTTGTGTTTGATGGCCGCAATACCAGCTGACTGCCACGGGAGCCTAGCTAATGGCACAGTGAAGTTGAGTGACCAGGGATTTCCAAGTCTTGCTTCTGTGGTGCAGCAAGACGAGATTCATAGCTTCCCTTGGACACAGACTCTACTCCAGACGAGGACTAAAAACAAACAAACAAAAAGAAATGGCGTGCGTTCTTACTCTCCTGACCTGGTGAACTCTTGCCTTCGTCATCATCAGAAGTTGCCATGATCCCCTCACGTAGTGGTCCTTTGAGTTCTCTCCTGATTTAACCAGTGGGGCTGGAGATGCCAGAATCTGACAGTTAAAGAAAACATTGTGTGGAGGTCAGTTACGGCTTTAAAGTAGAAAGAAAGGCTGTGTTTTACTACTAGCAGAATGAAGGTCAGAGGTTCTGAAAGGTCCAACCCTAGTGATCTTCTGTTACGTCAAGGATTTGTTGGAAGAAGAAAAAAACAAACAGAAGGGTGGCAGTCTACTGTTGTTGTTTTTAGTTTTTGTTTTAACTTCCATCTCTTTTCTTCTGTTTTCCTTTCTGTCCTTAACCGCAGCTCATCACCCCCCGGGAAAGGAACACTCTGATGTTGCTGCCCAACTTCTGCCTTTAACCAGCTGATCAACTGCCCAGGATCAATGCTAGCACTTGCCTCCATGGACACAGAGAGAGAGAGAGCGGGGATTGATGATGATGATGATTGATGATGATGGACAACAGTGATAAAGTAACTGACCAACAAAAGAAAGTCTTTATCTGGCTAGAAGACGGTACTGTCCTCCAGTCCAACAACATGTCACGTGATGGCCCTCCCTCCACCCCCCACCTCTCCCGCCGCCTACACAAACACATGTGGTGACCAGAACGTGCCTAAACTGCTATCTCCGGTCTCTTGTGTTTGTCTTTTTTTTTTCTCCTCCTCCATCTACTGAAGTGGACAATGTAACTTCAGCTCCCGTCATTTCCCAACCAAACTTACTGTGTACATATCGATAGTTTTAGCTCCAGGTTAAAATCAGTCAGCTAGCTACTGTTTTGTTTTTATGTGTGTGTTCTTTCGACAACAGAACTGGGACATCAGCCGGGAGTTTAGGAAAAAACAAACATCAATGAACACGAAACTGTGCGCTGAAATCTTTTTTCCTGTCTGCTGGAGAAATTGTAATCTACTTGCTATGCCGTTTGGGTTTGATGTACCTGTTTACAAATTAAGAGACAGTAAATGTGGGGCGGGGGGGTGTGAGTGCGTGCAGATGTAGGGTGGGTTGGGGGTGGGGTGTATGCGCAGCACGCTAAGTGTCTTAGAGAAGTGAAACTGCACAAAAGGAGGGCAAGTCTCTATGGTGGAATTTTGTCACATGAAATGCTTGCTGTCATTCTCACCCGGTCCATACATATATATACATACATTACAGAGAAAGCGTTCATCTTCTTGTATATTATGCATACCCATATAATGGTGTTGACAAACATTGGATTGTCTTTGACCATTGCTTTAACAGGCATGCATCAATGGTAATCTGTTTGACTGGCCTGTAGTTTTATCATGACGTCAGTCAGCACAGCCTTTATGGTTTTGGCTTTGTAGCTTCATGAGATGCATGAATAATTATTATTATTATAATCACACCAGCTATGAAACTGATCTCAAGGTCGGCAGGGCTGTAAAAATTGAAGCTGATTTAGGCATTACCACCATGGAAAGAAATCGTACAAAACTTATTTAAGTGTGAAGCTGCCATCATGTTCCTTGCAGGATGAGTGTATAAAAACCCTTATCATTTAAACCAATGGTTTCCTTTGTGTTTCTTGCAATGAGTAGGACATAGAAAGAGTCCCGGAGAATTCATTTAGTAGTGATAGTGAGTCTTTAACAAAACTGCTACGAAGACCATATTCGTGCTGCTAAAGGCTTAGATCCATGTGGACAAAATTATATCACTGTCTAATGTACACAACAAGAGAAAAGAACAATTTGCAGGGCTGATAATGTAAAGGTATAACGTTTTTTCACAAGTTTTGTTAAAGCAAAAAAATGCACTGGTTGATGAAGGAATATTTTAATGAAATAAACAGTTACTGGTAAGCATTGATACAGTAAGAATTTTAACATTTTTTCCTGAGCTCTGGTCAAGCATTTTCAGTGGACATGGGTTTGGTTTTTTGTTAATGTGGAAATTGCAGGTAACATTACACGAACCTGACTTTTCAGGGCTTAAACATATGCCCATATTCTCAGCGCACTTATTCAGATAGCATCCGGTTTCTAAGTCGTCTACTTAGCTTAGTGTGCAGAATTGTGAAACAGCAATCAGGGATTCCACTGAATGGTTACACGAGTGCGCATGTAGAGAATAAGGTGTTTTGTTGTTACCAATGTAGAAAATAAGAATGTGAAATACAACTTTTCCCTGAAGAACAAGTTATTTTGTTGTTGCCCTGAACACTTATGTGACGAAATGTAAAGACCTCTTGATACCAATAAGTCTGATAATAATTAGAAATTTGCTTTATTGCTCTTGTGTACCAGAAAATCACTCAAATGGATATAGCCCAACACCCTGTGGGATGTTAAGGAGCCATTCTTGTTAAGGGCAAAGTTTTGCGTTAGTGACATGTAACGGAATCCTTCATTTCTCATGACCTGAAAAAAGATTTGTTGTGTTGATGCTCCTGTCCAAGTTGAAAAGTGTTGCGTGATTTTGCCTGATGTTAGTATGTTATGTTAAAGAGATGTTCTTGAATTATCTTTCAGGTAAAATGTTTTGTGTCTGTGTTTTCCATTCAGTGCTAAAATCGTTTCAATTACTCGCTCGTCTGACCGCAAAAAGTGAATGAATGGCTATGTGAATGTTAAAGGAAAAATCGTCTTTCGGATGACTTTTTTGTTGTTTGCTATTTCCCCACTCTTTTTGGCCTCCTTATGATAAAAAAAATACATTGGTGCAAGACTAAACGATTTATTGCAATTTTAGGGGTAAATGCTATCGCTTTTCAGACTTGTGGTTCGAAACAGAATGGTAAGGATGAATATTTATATTGGTTGAAAAAGTACGGATAAAATTCATAGCTGATGATTATTGCTTTTGTGCATGCACTGTGTCGTCTGCAAGATAGCGTGCACAGGTTTAGGAAGAGTTAGAGTGGAAAGAGCAAAATTGGACAATAGGAGACGAAATTGCCTGTATTTGCTCTGTAATGTTTTGTGAACAAATGTCTTTTAGTAAGAGAGAGAGAGAGAGAGAGAGAGAGAGAGAGAGAGAGTGTGTGTGTGTGTTGTTGTGTGTGTGTGTGTGTGTGTGTGTGTGTGTGTGTGTGTGTGTGTGTGTGTGTGTGTGTGTGTGTGTGTGTGTGTAAAAGTTTGTCAACTGTTTTCGGTTTTCATTCTACCAGTTGTCTGTGCCTTTGTTGATTCTATGATATTGTACTTAGTTGTTTATCTAGCAGTCTTTCTTCTTCGTTTCTTACAGAACTTTGGATAATATATCATGATATTTTTTGTTGCTTTGTTTTGAAAGTCTTGATTATTATGATATTCAATTAGCAGTCTGAGGAAATAGCTGATCATTAGTTGTTCAGTTTGTTTTAATTATCTAAGGAAATGTTGCTTTATGCAAAACTATTCAGTGTGTACATACATACATACATAACATACATACATACATACATACATACATACATACATACATACTACCTACCTACCTACCTACCTACATACATACATACATACATACATACATACATACATACATACATACATACATACCTTTTCAAAGAAACCAAATTAAATTAAAAATTGCTGGACAAACTCAAAACTCAGTGGGTGAACCCTTGTTTTACGGACAATATTTTGAAACCCTTTGTGCCAGCGAAAGCCTCGGTTGCATGTTCGGCATGGTTGTGATTTTGTAGCACAACAAACTTCAAATGACGTAACGTTACTTTAACGTGCATTGTAGAAGCCTATATTACATACAGGTTAGGGCATGCAGCGGCAAATCTCTGCTCCTTAATCAATTTGAAAGAGAGATAAAAACAAAAACTCAAATCCACTCTTTATCCACCAGTTGCTGCCTACATTCAAATTTGTGAGCTAGGCATTCTTGGGACTTGCTTTTTTTTTAACCACTGTGCTCATTTTAAGATTAAGAAAAAAAGAGAAAACAAGCAAACAAAAGCAACAGGTTGACTCCTGGTAGATCTCCTGAAAAGTTGGTAAATAGTATATAAATTATATATATATATATATATATATATATATATATATATATATATATATATATATATATATATATATATATATATATATATATCTGTGTCTGCCTTTTTCTTTCTTTTTTTATGAGAGAAAACATGTTTTGTTGGTTTTCTTAAAAGAGACAGAAGTGGGTTGTTGTGTTTTTTTAGGAAATAGTAGTGGAGGAAAACAAGCGCAGGTAACAACCTCTTAGACAGAAGTACACCTACCATTTCACTGATGTAGAGAAGAGACTCCCCTCCTTCTCCTACGGATTTTTCTCCTTGTTTTGAAAAAACTTAATTCGAAAAGTTAATGCAACGTTTTCTTTTAATCAAAATCTTGGAAAATGATTCCACTGCAGTTTAAACATTTGACAATGATGTGCTCCACACTGTATTGTCTACACAACTGTTTTTGAAAAAAAAACATCCTCTTGTCTTCATCCAATGACAGTTTTAGAGCCTATCCTTACAAACTGACTTGGCAGCAGATTTGCAATGTTGTTATTGCCAAATCTTTAATTTTGTCATGCTTAAAACTTGCTGTGTAGTATTCTAGTTCTTTTATCATGCCCCAGCTTTGTCGGTTTGCAATCGGGGGGGTACTACTGTCACCCATCTGATTCTGTCTAAAAACCATCTAGAATGTGCAGGATGAGTGTGTCTTGTGATCCGACAAGGGGTGTTACAACATTATTTAGAAGCCCAGAACAGAATGTTCTTTGCAAAGGTTAGTTCTGACAGACCAGTGTATAAACCTATCCATTGTTTATTTCAGGGATCAAGCTTTGCAAGTTTTTTTCCACACCCAGCAACTCCTCATCCGTACATGCAAATGATTGCATTTAGTTTATCCTCCCCCTCTTCTCCTTTTCCTCCTCAGATGAAGTCTTAGGGAAGTAAGAATTTCTGTTAAAATTGAATCATCAAATGTTTTTATTCGCATCCCCAACATCGTGGGAGTATTGGGATGGTTTGTGGAAAGAAACAACAAAAGACTAACCAATATGTAGTCGAGGTTCCACCACGCTTTCAGTTGTGCAGTTGGTCGTGCATCTCTGTTTAAGTGGATTTTGCTGTAAATGTGGTGAATAAGACAAAACCAAACAGTAATAAAGTCATTGAAGCTGTTCATATTTCATCTTTTCCGTTGTTGCATTAACCGTCAGTTAAGTTTCTACATGGCGTTTGTACGTGCGCAATCAAAGCCTTACGGAATATGAGTGCGGAATGGGCATCATTGGTGTTCTATAGCTCACCAATTACAGGCTCTTGTTTTCTTGTATTTTTGGTTTAGGTCATCAGTTGGCAGGCTGTTTTTAACCACGTTTACTGATCTCTTGCAAATATCACATTGCTGAGTGCTTGCCCGTCGCAGCATGAATAAACGTTTATCGATGAACTGCTTCAATTTTCTGTTTTGGTTTGAAATTATTCAACACTTGTTACTTTGTTGGTCTTTTCTTGTAGTTCTGTATAAGCAAGAGTGATACGTGTGTGATTTGGATTGGTCTTGATGATTTAGTTTAATGTGGTTCATGCTTCAGTGTGCATATCACATTGTGATGGGGTCTATTGGTTTATGTCTCCAGTGCCATAAAATGTGTCTAATGTTGCGTGTATGGTTATTTTATACTACTTACCTTAACATATCGATGTGTCCTTAAATTGGCCAGGACGTATCGATATACTCTTAAAGAGTAAACCTGTTTTCTCTTTACTTCATTTTTCATCTTGTATCGTGACGGATAGTTTCGAAGTTGTGTTTGTTGAAATATGGTGTATTGTATACATAGTTTATATATTTTCCCTTTACGAATTTGTGAAGTGTGATTGTACCATAGAGTGTTAAAAGCCAATGATTATATAAATCCCTTTTCCCGTTTTGCACTGCCCATACCATTGAAAAGGACCTTAGACATTGATGGGGGCTCTGTCATAGACAGAAGCAATAGTAACTGTGTGTGTGTCTATCCGCTCTCCCTGTAAATCGTACCCATTTTCTTCTGACCGTGATTTTCTTTCTCCATCTTTTCACTTTAGGTGATTCTTGATACGAAGTTGTATCCCTGTTATTGAGAACTTAAATAAATGTCATTATTAGAATCAGTTGATCAAGAACTCATGAATACTGGGACTATAACATGTTATTGCAGGACATCGAAGCACTTAACGATAATAATAGCTGATGGGATTGTTTCTTTTCTTAGAGCTGAATCCATCCAAACCACTGTTTGTTTGCTGTTCTGCGTTTGCAGATTCTGGTCAAGAAGGTTTATCTTTTCCCTGTGTATGTCATTGTGGTAGTTTACAGACTGGGAGAAGACCTTTGCTAATTCTGGAATAAATTTTGCTATAAACTAAAAGCAGGATGGAAAAAATTGAGCACTTTGCTCCTGAAAGCTCGTCGTTTAAAAGTACCCTATATCGCATAAAAAACTATTATTATCTGGATAAGGGTCAAACCGGCGACATATCTTGTGAAAATGGAGTCAATTGCATATTTTAAACCATCTCCTTTACTTAAGTTTTATTTTTCATCTCAACAAAAAGACACCATCTTCTAAATGTTGATTGATTTAAAATTACACAGGACAAAAATACACACCTTTTAAATGCTTATTGATACAAAATAATATGGTCTCAATTTGGATGATTTTTAATGTTGAAATGTTCGAAAGCGGTCATCCTTTGATCAGGACTGGTGGCAGAAAAAGAAATGAATGCTTTAAAGTACCTGGCCCATTCAGTACACAATCTGTTAAGTTCATCGTTCTACTTAAAACCGCTAGCAATTTTGTATTCTTATCTGCTTTCAAACACTGATGTAGTACTGAAGGCTTTACTTAAAACAAGGCTTCAATATGAATGAACGATTCATCAAGCGCAAAAAACTGTCTTTACTCAATGAAGGCATTATTGATGATATTGTAAGTACTGCCTAGGAAATTCTCCTATATACAGACTGGGAATTTTCTATGAAAGTGTTGAGTCTAAGATTCTCTCTTTTTTATATGAAACAAAGGAAAACCACTATGTTTGACATTTTGTGAAGTTTAATCGATGTTCAAGTGTACGAAAATATACAAACTTCTGAGATGGCATCATCAAAACGTTCAGAGATTTCGTTAAACTGAAAAATTAAATATCGGTAGTTAAAAAGCCATTTTGCAGAACTTTGACAGATCAATACTGTCATAAACAAGGGGACAGATTTGCCGAAAATTTCGATAATCGTTTACTTCTTGTTTGAAAAGAACCAAGTCGGCTTTTGCCATCTTGTGTCTTTCTAAGAATTTCATATCGTATTGTTCTGCGTAATGTTCATGTGTACTATGTGTTTAAAGAGAAAGTCTACCTTTTGGAAAAGTACAGTCACACAGTTTGTATCAGTATCTAAAACGTTAACAATAATACATGCAGCCATTTCATTAAAAGTGAATTTGAATTCAGATAGTTTAACTTTATCGTGGTGAGTTTGTCGTTTTTGTTCTGAAATACTTCATTGAGTCCACGTTTCTCCTTGTTTTATCAAGTGATTATGTAAAATATTGTATCAAATATTTTATGTGATATTTTTAGCTTTTAAATCTCTCTCTCTCTCTCTCTCTCTCTCTCTCTCTCTCTCTCTCTCTCTCTCTCTCTCTCTCTCTCTCTCTCTCTCTCTCTCTCTCTCTCTCTCAGAGCTAGGTGCAGCCTACATATTCTTTTTTTTTATCATCAATAGAATGTCATAAGTCAGAAAACGATGTTTTTTTACATCAACAAATTATTGTGAATATTTCACCCTTTATTTTCTTTATTGATTCTATGTCAAATCTGAAAGAGATACCTAAAAAAATAAATGTGGGGTGTTGGTTTTGTCCTTTTGTAAATGGAGTGGCGGAAATACAGATTTGCTTTCTATTTGTGGTTTGTGTTCCTTTTTTGTTGTTTTTTTTCTTCATCACCCTATGTCACATTTCTTTTTTTCTTTTATCTTGAGATAGAGAGAAAAAGAAAATATTGACTATTGTTATTTTTGATGATTTTCCATGATCATTATTATTATATTACCATCATCATTACTATTATTATTCAGTAGTGGTACCGCGGCCGAAGCAGCAACAGCAGCATGCATGCATGTTTGATGTACAAGATGTGTGCGAGAAATGTTGTGTAGAGCTGGCCGTCCCATCCGGAAAGGCAGGGGTCACCAGAATAAAATCATTACTATTTACATGTGGCTGGCCTGGCGATTGTCTCTTTGTATTTGTGGAGTGTGGCCCTTGTCTGTCTGTCTGATACACTGCCTCAATGGGCTGGCTGGAGGCTCGCTCTCTCTGTCTCTGTCTGTCTGTCTGTCTCTGTCTCTCTCTGTCTCTGTCTGTCTGTCTGTCTGTCTGTCTGTCTGTCTGTCTGTCTGTCTGTCCTTCTCTCTCTCTCTCTCTCTCTCTCTCTCTCTCTCTCTCTCCTCTCTCTCTCTCTCTCTCTCTCTCTCTGTCTGTCTGTCTGTCTGTCTGTCTGTCTGTCTCTGTGTGTGTTTGTGTGTGTGTGTGTTTGTGTGTGTGTGTTTTGTGTGTGTTTGTGTGTGTGTGTGTGTGGTGTGTGTGTGTGTGTGTTGGGGTACGCGTGTGTTAATTTGCGTATGTATGCGCACCCCAAGTACAAGCATACATGAAAGGTCAGACGACAAAGATGGAGAACACTTCAGTTTATCATGTAGATACTGGTCATTTAGATTTAAGCAATCGTTTGTTGGATAGAGCCCCAAGGTTCACCAATGGTGAAAATTCGTGTGTGCGACCGTTTTTGCCCACCATGAAGGTAGCCACATTCTGACTTCGGGGATGTGTATAAAGTAGGTTATGGTCGTGTTTCCGTAACCCACCAAGGCTGACATGGATAACGGGATCTTTAACGTGCGTGTTTGATCTTCTGCATTTCTATATAACACGAAGGGATTTAAGGCACTGGCACGTCTGCATTTGATTTTGACCTGGCCGGCAGATCGTATAAATCTCAAACCTAATTCACCAGAGGCTGCTGAGATTCGAACCCACGACTTCATGGACCCATGGGATTGAAGTCAAAAGGTCTTAACCCCTCGGCTACATCATCTGTCGATTAAGAATTTAAAGCGACTTGTAAGTGGTGAATCCAAATCAAGGGTTCTATTTTAGATTAAGGACTCTTTTTTTTAATCCTTACTTTTCTTCACAGTGCTTCACTCAAAAATACATGGTGAGAACCAGCCGCCATGGCGCAGTGGTTAACGCCTTGGATTTCGGACTGGATGGACGCGGGTTCGACTCCCATAAGAGTCATATGGATTTTTCGGACTCTTGCCGGCTCCTCACTCACTCAGAGTGAGTGTGCTGTGGGCTCAGAGGGAAGACTGGGACCACACGGTCGAACTTCATCCCCTTTACGAATGCGAATTTGAGAGTGTTGCTCAAATTACCTAACACTGCATGTGTTTGTATCTCTCGGGGCTGGTTGACGCCGGTTTGTATCATGATGATAAGTGTAGAATCCAACCCTGTCAAGTAGTCTCAAAGCAGATGCACTTCAACAGCAGCATTACATCATCTTCATTTCCTTTTTTTTTTTAATTGCCTCTGATTCGGTGGTCCCCGTTGCTCGGGTCTCTTGGTGACCTCAGATTCGGTTTACCCATACACTTCTGTGCCTGTTGTGAGTTTGTGTCAACGCCTTTGGGGTTGAAGGTTCGTGGTGGGACGGTCGTTGTGGTGGTTGCCACCTCGGGTGGGCGTCTCACTCAGTCTGGCTCCGCGACTGAGCTAATACTGTTTAATAGGGGGCTCAGCAGGTGGTGTCCTACGTATGTTAGCTCAGAACAGGAACCCCCGAACAACCCCAAAGTGACCCAGAGAAGTGCAGGGCCCCTCTGGTTGGTGGCCCTACGGCGGCCTAATATTGATGGACTCCCGACCTTGAGGATGAGACATAACGAATCTGGGTATGGTTGTGGTGAGGAGATCGAAATGAACGGCGTGGGAACAGCAGGACGAGAACGTTACAGAAGATGAGGCAGCAAAAAAAAAATACATGGTGAGATTTAAATCTATTCGGTGTCGCGCGCGCGCGCGCGCGCGCGACACACACACACACACACACACACACACACACACACACACACACACACACACACACACACACAAACTACAACAATCATCAGCATTGTTATTATCATTATTATTATTATTATTATATATTATTATTATTACGACAAGACTTTTGATGGAATGTAAGGAAGTTAGACATTGACAGAACGAATTTTTTTTTTTATCTATTCTTTTATATCGAGGATAATAGAATAAGCACTCATGTGCTTTTTTACGTCCAGTCCCCATATGTATGCAGTTTTGTAAATCTTGTCATCTGTTCCCACCGGCACACAATGGCCCAGACTGACGAAGAGCGGAACAGGATTTAATGAACGTGTGGCAAGATGTTCTGCGAGCGTTCGCACACGGGGCGTCGGTTTATAGTCTCATCCGAAGGAAAGAATGGACTCTGCACTGATGTTAACTCCAGGGGAAAAATCCCCTCGAACGGGAATCGAACCCAGGTCGTCAAATTGCGAGTGCAATGTTCTGACCACTAGGCTATCGCGTCACGGAACGATGAATATGCCATTCAACTTTCTAATCTAAATATCTGCAGGCATTTAGCCCTTACAGAACACAGGATTCCATCGCAGGGATGCCGGGGGCCTGTCAGTATAAATTGAACCCCCGCCATCTGTGAATTCTGCGTTAGAAATTCCCTCTTTTCTATCCATCTCCTTGTTTCTGCCTTGTTCCTTTTCTTTCTGTCAACTCATTTATTTATTTATTTATTCTTTTATATCGAGGATAATGGAATAAGCACCCGTGTACTTCTTCTTGCAGTAAGCCTTCTCACAAAGTTCACACATTGTGTCACCAAGTTAAACAGATAAGAACAGGAGAACTGAATAAGAAGAATTGAAAGTCAAGAGCTCCTGTTGGCTCCTACCCAGAGAGAGTTTGCTATGGGCTCATTGGAAAGACTGGGACCACACAGTCAAGCTTCATCCACTTTACTAATGCGAGTTTGAGAATGTTGCTCAAATTATAACTGACCAACACTGCAGGTGTCTGTTTCTCTCGGGCACGGTGGACGCCGGGATATGATTATGATAGGAAGCATAGAGTTACTGTCCTGTCCCGTAGTCTCAAATCTGATGAACGTCCATAGCAGCATTGTTGCATCATCCTCATCGTCATTGATCATCCTGCAATAAAAGGAATTTGTCTGTGGTTCATAGAGATGAGGCAGCAAAAAACAACATCAACAAAACCATCCAACACTGTCAATCTGAACAAAAAATTGGATGCAAAAATTTAATATCTAAACTATTTCATTCCTTAAGACCAATAAAACCAGGCCATTCTGAAGAAGCAAGACATTCCAGTTTTTTTTATTAAAAAAAGCATTTAAAGCAAAAAAGAATAATGTCCACATCAATGTACAAAAAACGTTACTAAGAAAAATGCCAGATTGGCAAATAACACGGCTGAATGGACATCCTCTGCCCATCCCAATGCTCACATTCTCACTCATTTGTCACCAGAACAAACACAACATACAGGCGAAATGTCACGTAAGGAAAGAAAGAGAACGTTAGAAAGTAATGCTTGAATTAAGGCAGACGAAAGGGACTGGGGAGGCAGAAAATGAGCATGAGGTGATAGATAGGTCAGGGAAAAGATACAAACATAGTGATAGAAAGGGGAAATTTTTTGCATAAAATTTTCAGAAGGTGGAGATTCTATTTATCCTGAAAGAGCCTCCGGCACCTCCCCAAGGCGGACCTTCAATGATTAATCATGACCCTAGGAAGGCATATATAGTGAGAAATGTGTATGTTTATGGTTGGTGACAGGACAAGTTATTCTGGACAAGCTGACAGAGTATTTTCTATTAATTTTGTCACTGGGAACAGGATGCAGGAGTTCAAGTAAGATCTACAGCGTGACAGGAGTTTTGTTGTTGTTGTTGTTATTGTAGAGCATTTTGCTTTTATTCTTTTTTTTATGTTCTGGCTATTTTTGTAGTTGTCCATGGTTTGTTTCCCAGTTTGTTTACTTTGTTTTAATTGTCTGGTTATAAGGTTGCTTTTTTTGTGGAGGTTTGTTGTTGGTGTTATTTTGTTTTTGTTGGGGGGTTGTCTTGTGTGTGTGTGTGTGTGTGTGTGTGTGTGTGTGTGTGTGTGTGTGTGTGTGTGTGTGTGTGTGTGTGTGTGTGTGTGTGTGTGTGTGTGTGTGTGTGTGTGTGTGTTCGCTCTTTAGATTTTACGTCTTTTCACTATTAGTGATATTAGACGAAGGGAGACAGGGAGAAAAGAAGAAAAGCATATACTTGTGTGTGACTAAAAGTTTGTGTTTTGTCACTTATAATGCGTATGAATATGTATGTGTGTGTGAATGTGTGTGTGTGAATGTGTGTGTGTGTGTGTGTTGTGTTTGTGTGCGTGTATGTGTACGCACGTGTATGAATGTGTGTGTGTGTGCACGTGTGTGAAAGTGTGTGTGTGTGAGTGTGTGTGTGTGTGTGTGTGTGAGTGTGTGTGTGTGTTTATTTATTTTATTTATTCTTTTATATCAAGGATTTATTCTTTTATATCAAGGATAACAGAATAAGCAACATGTGCTTTTTTTCATCCGGTCCCCGTGTGTATGCAGTTTTTGTAAATATTGTCATCTGTTCCCACCGGCACACGATGGCCTACTCTTACGAAAAGCGGAACAGGATTTAACGTGTGCGCAAGATGTTCTGCGTGCGTTCGCACACGGGGCCTCGGTTTAAAGTCTCATCCGAAGGACTTTTGGGGAGAGTGGAGTCAGCACTGATGTTAACTCCAGGAAGAAAATTTCCTCGACCGGATTCGAACCCGGGTCTTCAAATTGCCTTTGTCTTCAAAGTGAGTGAGCGTGCATGCATACGAGAGAGAGAGAGAGAGAGAGAGAGAGAGAGAGAGAGAGAGAGAGAGAGAGGTGTGTGTGTGTGTGTGTGTGTGTGTGTGTGTGTGTGTGTGTGTAGGGGGGGTGTTTTATTTTGTTTTTGTTTTTTGGTTTGTTTTTGGTGTTTGGGGGGGGATTTTTGGAGGGGACACTTTAGATTTTTTTCCCCTTAAGGGTAAGAGTGAGCAGAGGAGTAGTTTGTTTCAGAGTTCATGGTTGGTTTTGTGTTATTTTGGGATCAAGGAAACTTGTTTCGGTTAGAAAGTTGTCGCAGATCTCTTCTGAACAACAGCTGACGGTGTTTATCTATTTGCAGACCTTTTTCAAAGACATTTTCTCTCCGAGATGTTATGGATCACTACTACAAATGTTGTCCTTCTGCAACTGGCTGAACGTTTTAAGAAGACAAACAGCCCATTCTGTCTCATGCAGTCTGCCTATTCCCTGCTCACTAAACTAAACACAACGTGGTTGGGTTTTCTTTTTTTAATCACTCACTTCCTCACAGTTCTTTACAAAAACAATGTTTTCCATCTTTTCTAAATCTGTCGGCAGCATTTGACATTGCTGACCATACTGATTTGATATCGATTTTCTTGCACTTTCATTGTGTCTGACTTGGGTTTCTCATGTTCCGATCCTATGTCACCAACCCTAACCGTCCTGTCACTGTGGATTGTTTGCATTCGCTACCGGTTCACTTAACATTCGGTGTTCCCCAAGGCTATGGTCTGGATCGATTCTTCTTGTGCTGTGTCAGTAAGTGGGCCCCATCTACAACCGTTTAGGAAAGCATCCCATCATTCTCTGCCGCGTCGTTTTTGGTTGTTTGTTTTGTTTTATCGGGAAAAGGAAAAATTAATAGACAACATCTTATTTACCACGCCTTTTATATGTGAGAGTGTAATATGCACATTTTGGTTTTGTAATGCGTTTTTGGATAGCGAAAGAACTGCATCAACAATCTTTTTTTAATCTGAGATTATCAATTTTTAAGTGCTTGCTGCCATTACATGTAACATAACTTTAAATGTAAAAACTGAAAATTAAAAAAAAATAAAAGATAAGATAGTGAAACAGAAAAGATTTTCATGGACCCAAAATGGCCTGACCAGTTTTCTCCTACTTCCTAAAGTTGTTTATTTGAGTAGGGCTTTTTTTTAATTTCAAGTTTGACACTTTTTAAAAATTTCGGTGTCTGCCTAGACAACCCGTTTCCTTCAGGACACTATATTTCTCTGCTGAATTTGCTTTCTGGGTGGATCTGTACCAATTGCTTTCACTTGTGTCTTAAAAGATGCACCAAAAAATCTGTAATCTTGTGTTACACACTTGAATACAGGGTGATTCTTACTTGTGAATCCCCTACCAGCGTGGTTTTAGAACTGAACATGTGGTGCCATCTGTCTTCCATTTTCCCCAATTTACTTATGCAACCGACGTTTTCATTTCCTCCAAAGCTTCCTTGTTGAACGAACAAAAATGACTTGCTACCTCTCTGCTGCTTGTGTCCCCCCCCTCCTGCCCACCTGTGTGTGTGTGTGTGTGTGTGTGTGTGTGTGTGTGGTGTGTGTGTGTGTGTGTGTGTGTGTGGTGGGGGTGTGTGTGTGTGTGTGTGTGTGTGTGTGTGTTGTGTGATCTGGATCTGATCATCAACTGTTGCTAATCTGGGTTTGTTTGTTTTTTAAATTACTGCCGCTTGCAGACCCAAATTTGAAAGTAGAGCATTTTGGGTCTTTTTCCCTGTGTATAAAGCCAGCATGTCACTCTTTTCTTTCTCATTCGTCATGTCACTCCAGGGTCATGACTTTCTTTCAAATTTTCTGGAAAAAAACTGGCATATTTATGGATATTCAACCCCCTCCCCCCTCTTAATTTCAAAAGAAAAAACACCTCCAACTGTCCTAACATCTTCTTTCCATTTATTATTTATACGATGTTATACCTTAGAATGGCATTAAGTGCTTCTCGTACAAGTTGAAACCTTTGTTAGAGATGTGGGGAGGGGGGGGACAGAGGGGGTGATAAGGAGGGGGGTTCAGAGGGGAGGGGTCGTGTACTAGTGCGTAGTGTGTGTGTGTAGTGATATATATATATATATATATATATATATATATATATATATATATATATATATATATATATATATATATATATATATATATATATATATATATATATCATATGGGTTTATGAAAGGTTGTGTTCCACTTTTATTCCCCTTTGTAACCGTTTTTTGTTCCTAATATCAGACAGCGTGTGTGTGTGTGTGTGCGTGTGTCTGTGTGTGGCTGTGTGTGTCTCTGGTGTCTGTGGTCTTGTGTCTGTGTGGTCTGTGTGTGCCTGTGTGTGTCTGTGTGTTCTGTGTGTATCTGTGTGTGTGTGATATGTCTTTGTTGTTAAAGATTATTAAATATAGTGTGCCATGTACTGACAGTGGCAGTTGAAGACAGTAATACTATCATCAACATCGTTATTACAGCCTTTGTATACCAGTTATGCCCAAGAAATATAGTCACGAACTATGCAAACTGCGGGAAGGGAGGGGGGTGTAGCCTAGTGGTTAGAGCTTTTCTCTGTGACAGGAAGGCCCCGATTTAAGCCACCACCCAGGCACCCATTAACATCAGTACTGACTCCACTTCCCTGAAAGTCTTTCGCATGAGACTATAAACTGAGGTCCCGAGTGCGAACACACAGAGAACTCTTTGCACCTTTTTTGTATTTTCTTTTATTATTTTTTTATTTCGAAGATAAAGGAATCAGCACTCATCTGTTCTTACACCTAGTCCCGTATATATGTGATTTTCTAAATTTTGTCATCCGCTCCCACTAGCACAAAATGGCCTACAATGGCTTGATGAAAAAAAAAAAGCAAATCAATGAATATTCAATGTACCATCTGGAAATAAAAATTTACTTTGACTTTGACTTGACTACTCTTCCAAAAAGCGGAAGGGTACTTTACAAGAATAGTCCATTGCGTGCTGGTAGGAACGGATGAGAACATTTTAAAAACCTGTGTGAAATCTGATCTGTTTAGACATATTCCCTGAAGTCGTAATGCGGCTGCCTTTATGGTTAGCAAAGATGGTCGCATACGCAGTGTTATCATTGGTGAAACTCGAAGCACTTTGCCGAGGAACGGGAGAAAATGCGTGTGTGTATGTATGTACACCATGACAACTAAAAGAAAACATTACTGCAATACATATTGCATGTGTTCCTGGGGTCAATATTGGTTCACAAACGTCCCACTAGAAAACCAAACACGTAGAACAGAATTTGTCAAATGGTTGTGATGTTCAAATAAAACTTGAGAGAGACAGAGACAGACCGAGACGAGAGAGAGAGAGAGGAGAGCGTGAGAGAGAGTGAGAGAGACAGACAGGCAGACAGTCAGACAGACTGAATAAATAAATGAGTGAATCAAGTCCTTCGGATGAGACTTTAAACCGAGGCCCCGTGTGCGAACGCACGCAGAACATCTTGCGCACACGTTAAATCCTGTTCCGCTTTTCGTAAGAGTAGGCCATCGTGTGCCGGTGGGAACAGATGACATTTACAAAACTGCATACACACGGGGACTGGATGTAAAAAAGCACAAGAGTGCTTATCCCATTATCCTCGATATAAAAGAATAAATCAAATCAAATCAAAGAATCAATGATTGAATTATCTTTATTTTTCAAGGGTCGAAGATAACCATTTACATACTTTTTTTCAATCGGCCCTTGCCCTGATCACAGTGAGAGACAGAGCCACATTGACAGACAGACAGACAGACAGACAGACAGACACACACACACACACACACACACACACACACACACACACACACACACACACACACACACACACACAGAATAAATAAACGAATAATCTCTGTTTTTCAAATGTTACAGATAAAAATGTACATACTTTTTTTTTCAAATCCAGCCCTTGTCCTGATGACAGACAGACAGACAGACAGAACGACAAACAGACAGAGACAGACAGACAGACAGACAGACAGAGACAGACAGACAGACAGACAGACAGACGCGACTGCAGGCAAGAATCTCCAGTGTTTGTCGCGCAGTTTTGCTGAGTACACATAGCTAACAATGTGTACCACCCGGAGCAAAGAGGACCCGAACAGTAATGCCTGCTACGACAAATAGCATCAGCTAAAAAACGCTTCCCTGTGGAGTGTGCTAGATAGTTCACATACACCAGTGAAGGCCCACTTCAAGTGGAAGTCTTGTTACCCCGAAGTAGTAGTATTCGTTTATAAATGTGGAAAAAAAATGAAAGTGCCAGAAAGAGTGTATATGCTTGTGTTATATTTTTTTCTGTATTGTTATGATCATCATCACCATTATCGTCGTCGTCATCATCATTAATTTATTTTAATCATTATTTTCATTGTTTATTCTTATTATCATTATCATTATCATCATCATTCTTGACAGCCACTTCTTAGCTGACATAATGATCACGCCCATCAATCCTTACTTTTATTAATAATAATTATATTCACATATGTTTGCATAGTGCAAAATCTTGCATCAGCAATTCACGGAAGGCTCACTTCTTTTCCTGGAGGACATTACTCAGTTTACACACAGACAAACCCACCAACACACCCACACACATAACCTACAACAAACTGTCGGAGGAAGCCTGTCCAAACCAACCTACCAGGGAACTGACTTTAAACGCAGATTGTTGTATAGGATTGGACTGCAGTGAATCACAAACTTTTGATACAGCAAAACTTAAAACCTATTTTCCTGCTGTCTTCAGGTTGTAATCTGGAATTTTAACAAAGTCAAAGTCAAACTTTCGATTTCAGATGGTACATTGAGTGAGCAGTGCAATTGCTTTTATGAACACTTAACAGCACTTGATAAGATGAGGAGGAATGAGTGCAAGAAGGTTTGTGTCGACGCAGTGACAGTGCAGTCAGCAGGCATACGCAGGAAAGAACCACCATCTTGTACTGGCAACCCTATAGTAAGAAAAGCCAGTGAAGCCGGCTGGACAGGTGTTATGTTTTCAGGTTTATTTGGTTTCCAAGACGAGTCTTGCCGATGGGTTGTTTGGTGTTGTTTTTTTACCCTGTTACAATGAGATTATCTCTTTTAGCTAGAAGACCAGCAAAAACTGAGTTGAAGTGATCCAAACATGGGAAAATATAATGTACATGGCAAAGATGCAGCACAAGACAGATTTTACTGATGCCGTTCTTCTAACTTAAAAAAACAAAATTTATTTATGATAGATGTTGCTCATGTGTCTCTGCATTGAAAGTGCCTGTTAACCTCAAGGCACCAATACATTCATATCAATTGATATCGATTTACTATCAGCCAGTTTGACACAATGGCTATATTTCAATGTGTATTACCTCAGGGTTTTTTTTTCCAGTGTTCAACATTAATACTAGTCATCCGACACACAGCTTCATTAATGCCGGTTTAAATGCTTCTTGAAGCAGACAAAAAATCACCAAAAAAGACAATACAGAATAACTTGGTGCCATCAGCCTGCTATTGAACATTGCGCATGTGTGAGAAAACATCTGACAGTTGTCGGAATGAACTATAAACAAGACAGATTCTAACATTGAGCCTTGTGGCACGCCTTACACAACGGGACATTGGGCAGATCTTAACAGACTCACATGTATTGACTGATATAGATCACTGGTATATGACCTAAACCATTTCATGACCACATAATGGATATTAAAAAAAACCCGCCACTCTTTGTTATCTAAGTGGGATTGGATGAACCACTGAATCAAATGCTGCACTAATGTCCTTGAAAAAGTTGTTCTGAAACAACTCAATAGCCATCTTCTTTCCAATAATCTCTTTCCCCCTTTTCAGTCTGCCTATCGCGTCAACCACAGCACTGAAACCACCCTGGTTCATACTCTAAACATGCTTCTCCATGCTTCTGACTCAGGGAAAATCTCCCTTCTTACTCTTCTCGACTTATCTGCTGCCTTTGACACTATAGACCATTCAATTCTCCTCTCCCGTCTCCAGAACATGTTTGGCGTTAAAGGCACAGCCCTCACCTGGTTCACTTCATACCTGGCAGACCGAGTCCATACAGTTGCAGTAAACAAGATTCAATCAGCACCTGCCAAACTGGAATGTGGTGTCCCTCAGGGATCAGTTCTGGGCCCTCTTCTTTTTACCCTCTATACTGCTCCACTGTCACATATAATAGACCGTCATCATATCAATTATCACTTTTATGCTGATGACTCGCAGATTCAAAGCAGTGACACACCTGAAAATCTTCCTTCTCTCTTGACAAATATGACCAGCTGCCCTCAAGACATCCAACACTGGATGATACAAAACAAATTACAACTAAATGCAGATAAAACCGAAGCCATGCTTGTAGGCACCAAACACAAACTCTCCTCCATTCCAATAACTTCAATAGAATTCGGCAATACGTCAGTTCCGCTATCCACTTCTGTGAAGTATCTAGGAGTCGTTGTCGATAACACTCTCTCCATGCAAAAATTCATTACCCAAACCTGTCAGTCATGCTACTATCAACTACGGCGTATTAGCGCAATTCGAAAGTACCTGTCCACTGATGCAACTTCCAAACTTGTCACTTCTCTTATTCTCTCACGTCTGGACTATTGCAATTCTCTTTTGGCTGGTCTGCCAGCATCATCCATCCACTCCCTTCAACGCATACAAAACTCCGCAGCTCGTCTGGTCCTCAGAAAGA
>CM060317.1:25841584-25861584 GCA_030674155.1 Stramonita haemastoma
AAAGTTTGTTCCATTCCTTCAGTCGCCAACATATGGAATTTAAAAAAAATTGTTTAATTGTTGGCCATGATTTTTACCCAATTAAATAACCACACACACTAAGTCAAAACAGAATAAAATGTACGATCAATTTCTCTACAAACATGAAGTAAAATATTTCATGTCAATGAACACCAAATCACCCCACAAAATGCACAAAATAATAAATCCTACACTTAAAAATGGACAAGAAATTTACAATTCTTAATGTTAAAAAAATGGTAAAGAATATCATTTATTTTCAAATGACTAACTGCATGTCATATTAACAAGCGAATAGCTTAACATAACGTGATTTCTTTTTTTTTTTTGCTTTGTTAAAAATTTTCAAAAAAATGTATACAGCACTACAAAATGTCTTGCTGAATTATGTGGGGGTTACAGAAGACACGCTAAGAACAGTGCATTAAGGTCATCCATGAATACATTGCACCTGTTTAGGTTCTCCTCTCTGTGGCTATGACAGGTGTATTATATGACCTGGAAGAGGGTAAAATCCTCTCCCATTAACTTCTCACATCACAGCAGAGCATGAAATAAATTTAAAAAATTTAAAGTGACCATTCCCTCCTGGCATAGCATTCTGCTGATGCATGATCTGCGAGAAGGCAGACAATTTACAGCAAGACTTGAGAACAGACATGATTTCCTGTCAAACCACTGGGCAAGTTTCAAACCCTCTTGCCTCCTCCCCCACCCCACCATCTCCCCTACCAGACTGTCATACAGAGGTTTTTGCCTTTTCCACAGTAGAAGGACTTACAGTAAGTCACCAACTGTCGGTGTACCAGAATGTGTGACATGAGACTTGATGAAAAAGGGGGGAAAGTGACAGGATGTGATGCATGAAGAGTGTTCTTGCACTCTGTGAGAAAGACATGGGTGACAGACTGTTTCAACCCCTGGGCTTGCTGATGAAGTGTTTACACCCTACAACCCCAGTTCGCCCTTCACATTACTGTCAGTCTTACAAACTGCTGGTGACAGCTGCTGAAGAACTCTGGTGACTTGAAACCTGAACCAGCCTGAGATGGGAAGTTATGTGGACTTGAAGTGGAACAACAGTATATTTTGAAAATAGTGAAGAAGGGATGATAATAAATTACAACTTTTAATTTAAAAAATGAGATCAGTTAAGACTTCATATCATTTTCTAGCATATCCAGTTATTATTTTAATCTTTGTTAAAAAAAAAAACAACAAAAAACCAAACACAGTTGGACAATTAATTCAACTTGATAGGCCTTTTTAAGTGACATTTGAAAATATTGTTTATTTACACTTTTGTTCAGATATTGCCCATTTCTATTGCAAGAACTAAAATGATAAAAACTTTATTTTAATCTTTTGCCACAGTACCTATGCCATAAGATATACTATACACAATGTCAAAACATGAAATGTTTGGGCCATTCCTACACAAGCAAATATACATGAAGGTACTTTATCTAATAAACAGAAAACTATTCCACAAAAGTGGAACTCACAAACCTTGTTGTTAAAAAAAATGCACAGAAATTCATAAATCATGAATGTCAACATAAAGGAAAATATTGCACTTTTTTTTACCTAGTCTCCTGTTCAGCTGATCAGAGCAGTAGCAGGTTCTATGAATTGCCACTTTCCTTCTGAAAAAAATATGATCAGTGGTTCTACAAAACAAACTTTGCTGAACTGAGTAAAAAGTATACAATACCTACTTTATGCACACTTCATGAAAAAATCATTGATAGGTAGGTTAAAGCAGTTTGAGTGCATCACCTATAAGGACATGAGAGCAGATCTGTACATTATTATGACCTAGAAGATCAGGGGGAAAGATTGTCTGACCCAAACTCTACACTTGAGACCAACTAGAAAAAACCCACTGTTATATCTTTTTCTGCATGACTTTTCAAGCACACAGCAGGCTAGAAGATAGACAATCCTACAAGAATCCAATCCAACACTATTGTTTATAGCCCCACCAACCACAGAGGCCATGTTATGCTTCCAGGCTGTAATTCTAAGATTTAAATTGTACACCTGTGCACAGATTTCAGCTAAGATGAAACTGTGCACCTACACGCAGATTAAAACCAGATTAAAAGCAACTCTTTCTTCATTCCTCCTATTAACACCCCAGCCACCCCTCAGGGTTAACAATCCAGGAAGAACCCACAGGAAGGTCAGAGAACAAAGGCATGCTTTCCATGTCAACCCAACACCTCACCCTCCTGCCATTTCACCCTCCTAACCAAGAAATCACGTACTGGGGTCTTTTTTGCCATTTTCACAGCAAATAGATACACACCTGGCCACTAACTGCGAACC
The DNA here is from genome assembly GCA_030674155.1 of Stramonita haemastoma. Lineage (NCBI taxonomy): Eukaryota > Metazoa > Mollusca > Gastropoda > Neogastropoda > Muricidae > Stramonita > Stramonita haemastoma. The sequence continues at coordinate 25,843,937 of CM060317.1, forward strand.
TACAAACTCTGACCAGAGAAATTTAGTGGAATGGGGGGAAATGGACACAGATAGGGTGACATGGAAAGGCAGGAGTTGACAGTTCTTCAACTTTGAGTATGTTTACCAAGTTATAATGATGTGACACCAAGAAAGAAGAACTGGAGATTCTACTGCTCTCATGATAGTCTGTTGATATGTGCTGCTTTGGGCTGTTTTATAATATATTAAATGTTTCCTTATTGTTTTTAAGGTATGCTTGTAAAACTCATAAAGTTTTCTTGGTTTTGTGATAATAAAGTGTTTGTATTTTATTGATTTAATTTTATTTATTTTATTTATACTTTTATATCAAGGATAATGGATATTTGTATCTATATGCATGCCAAAGACCAAACACTCCACATGAAAACTTCAGAACAAAGGCAGGGTTTCTATGTTAACCCCATTGGCTGAGCTGACTTCATGCCTCCACCAACCCTTCTATTCTCAACCCAAATCACATATCCAGGATCTTTTGCCATGTCTACAGCAAGCGTGCACACAGGGCCACCAACCCTGAGCTTACAAACACTGACAGGAGACATCTGGTGGAAAGGGGGGAAAGTGACAAAGGTAGGGTGAGGATGCACACAATGCGTTTTTGTCAGTTGGTGAAGAAGTCATGAGTCACAGGCTTTTTCAACTTCCAGTATGCCTGCCAAGTATTTCACCCCTTACTGTAAGTCACCCCTTACTGTAGGTCACCCCTTCCTGTAAGTCACCCCTTACTGTAAGTCACCCCTTCCTGTAAGTCACCCCTTACTGTAAGTCTTACTGTAAGTCACCCCTTCCTGTAAGTCACCCCTTACTGTAAGTCACCCCTTACTGTAAGTCACCCCTTACTGTAAGTCACCCCTTACTGTAAGTCTTACTGTAAGTCACCCCTTACTGTAAGTCACCCCTTACTGTAAGTCACCCCTTACTGTAAGTCACCCCTTACTGTAAGTCACCCCTTACTGTAAGTCACCCCTTCCTGTAAGTCACCCCTTCCTGTAAGTCACCCCTTACTGTAAGTCTTACTGTAAGTCACCCCTTACTGTAAGTCACCCCTTACTGTAGGTCACCCCTTACTGTAAGTCACCCCTTACTGTAGGTCACCCCTTACTGTAGGTCACCCCTTACTGTAGGTCACCCCTTACTGTAAGTCACCCCTTACTGTAGGTCACCCCTTACTGTAGGTCACCCCTTACTGTAAGTCACCCCTTACTGTAGGTCACCCCTTACTGTAGGTCACCCCTTACTGTAAGTCACCCCTTACTGTAGGTCACCCCTTACTGTAGGTCACCCCTTACTGTAAGTCACCCCTTACTGTAAGTCACCCCTTTACTGTAGGTCACCCCTTCCTGTAAGTCACCCCTTCCTGTAAAGTCACCCTTACGGTAGGTCACCCCTTACTGTAAGTCACCCCTTACTGTAAGTCACCCCTTACTGTAAGTCACCCCATACTGTAGGTCACCCTTCCTGTAAGTCCACCCCTTACTGTAAGTCACCCTTACTGTAAGTCACCCTTACTGTAGGTCACCCCTTCCTGTAAGTCACCACCTTACTGTAAGTCACCCTTCCTGTAAGTCACCCCTTACTGTAAGTCACCCCTTCCCTTTTCACATCCCTTGTCAGTCTTTCTCAGCTGATGACAACTGTTAAAAAATTCTACACATCAGAACCTTGACTACTGCTGGGATGGGAAGTTACATGAAAGTGCCATGAACCAATAATATTTTTGTTATTCCAAAAGTTACATGTATTTGACTTGTCATGGCATTCCCCATCCTCTCCACCAATGCTTATCTATTCAATGTAAAATAGTGAACGCATCTTGATTGACAAATCAACCTTATTTTAATAACATTTGAGAACACCCTTCTCTCTTTCCACTATTTTTTGTGTGTGTTTTTTAATTTCCAAGTCGGCTTCCACCAGTATTTGGACAACAATGTAATTTGTTTTGATCTGTTGTCATACTATCAGGTCAATGGAAATGCTTCACAAAAAATAAGTAAAAAACACTAAAATGTGAAGGATTCATTCCATTGCAAGAAATTCTAGAAAAATGTGTTATAGCCAAAACAAAATTAAATTAACTCACCATTTTTTGAAATGTAAATACTTTTGAGGATACACCATCAACAAAAAAGAAAAGAAAATTACAGTTAATTGCAACAAACAGAAAGAAAAAAATCAATTTCAGCAACTCAGATAGCATTAACCTCAAGTTCAAAATCAACACAATAATTATAATTCCTCCAAATATCTAACACCACCATAATAGTAGACCTAGCAAAGAAAACAATAGTAGAGACAGACAAGCAGTGGACTGGCAAAGGAAAAACAAAAATTAACTTTTTTTTAACTCCATACTAACTGCTGTAATTTTTATCAATCTTAAAGTTTCTCAGGAGCCCCAAAGTTAATTTCTCTCTGACCCTGTCAACATGCCTGCTCTTGTCATATTTTGTTCCAGTTCACTCCTTTTGACTAATGAATATGTTAGTGATTTCTCTTTACATAATGACCCCCAGGGTTTTTTTTCCTCAAAATATCCAATACAACAGAAAACAGAATTGTGCATGTTCCCTTTTAACTTTCAGTTTTCCCTTACAGACTGTTGACATCAGATATGCCAGAAGACACAAAACCTCACAGGAAGATGGAGAACAAAGCCATACTTTTCCCCTCAACCTCATAGCCCTACTTCACGCCTTTTTGCCCCTAACCAAAAAAACATGCCCGTTATTATGTATATTTTCTACGGTGCTGACAACGCATACAAGGCTGATAACACTGAATGCACTCCTCAGTAATGGCAATGGGTGACTTGATGCAGCATTGTGTTGGAGCGAGAAATGCGCAGTATGCTTTATCTATTAATTAAATCCAGAGTCCTGGCTGGGGAAAAATTCACTGCCTGTAAGATGACGGGATAGGGGACGGGATAGCCTAGTGGTCAGAACATATGCCTAGCTCGCAATTTGACCCACCCGAGGGCGATTCCCCGTTGGAGGGGATTTTTCCCCTGGAGTTAACATCAGTGCTGACTCCACTCTCCCCAAAAGTCTTTCGGATGAGACTGTAAACCGAGGCCCCGAGTACGAACGCACGCAGAACATCTTGCGCACACGTTAAATCCTGTTCCGCTTTTCGTAAGAGTAGGCCATTGTATGCCGGTGGGAACATGACGATATTTACAAAACTGCAGACACACGGGACTGATGAAAAAAAAGCACATGAGTGCTTATCCAATCATCCTCGATATAAGGAATAAAAAGAATAAAATAAATTGACTGTAGGAAACTTGAGAGTCAGATAAAGTACAACATTCACTGCTCTAAAATAAGTGCCATGGTCAGCCTTACAATTAAATACAAAAGTGAGAGAGGAAAAGTCTTGCTAGCCAAGATGGTAAACTGAAATTTGTCGTCACTGTTTCAACAGGCATACAAGTGTACACACATCCGTTTGTTGTTAGTTTTGTTTGTTTGACGTTTCTGTTGTCTTTTTTTAGGCGGAGGTTCAAAAAGGCCATTGTCATATTTGAAAGGGCGGGGTTGTAAAATGTACATGTATGTTAATACTAAACTGGTATACATACAGTCCCATGTCGAAAATTGATAATATAGTTATGTTGTACCCCCTATATTACTCTCGTGACTTCTCGAGATTTTTTAAAAATAATTTTTAGAACTAAAACACACATTTCTGGCAATGACCTCTCTCTTCTCTCTCTCTCTGGTGTGGTTTTTTGTTGCTGTTTGTTTGGGGGGGGTGTCTTTGTTTTTCGTTGTTAGTTTGTTGTTGTTTTTTTTTGGAGGGTGGTTTGGTTTGTTGTTGTTGTTGTTGATTGTTTTTGTTGTGTGTGGAAGGGGGTACTTTTTTTTAGTTGTTTGGGAGGTTGGAGTCAGTGGTCTTTTTTTTGTTTTTTGTTTTTCTGACAAAATGCTGGATTTTTTCCTGTTTCAATATCATTCTGTTTGTTGTTTGTTTTATTTCATTTTCCGAGATTTAGGAATGCTCCGATACAATTCATTCTGCTCCGTTTTGTTTCGTTTTGATAAATGGATTTATTCCCAGGAGGAAATAGAATCTAGTAGCGGACCTTCAAGTCACTACTTCAACACAGCAAAAACAACAACAACAAAACAACAAACCAACAACCAACAACAACAAGAGAGTGTGCGTGGTATAGGCTAGCTGGCGCGGCGACATACTGGTTCGCCTCTAAAATATGCAAACACTGTGCTTGGTGAACCTGGGTCCCGGAAGAGAAACAGGAAATGTCTAGGGCCCCAGGGGTTCAAGTCTGCCAAACCAGGCCACACCACGCCACACCACGCCGCGCGAGACACTCAGGGACCCGTACCGGTAGTACAGGATACCAGTCACCATGACGTACCGTACGTACCAACTGGTACGTACGTACTTGCAGTGTTTTCCACGACCACTGAAGACGTAACGCTTCCACCTGTTTGTCTTCCAGTCTCCAGGCACGTGTCTTCCACAACACTTTCCGGTGCTTACGGAAATGAATGTCATCAGAACGAAAAGTGGGGGACACCCCCCCCCCAGTCCCCCCCCACGGGGGTCGAGGTCGGGGAGCCCGCCCCCCCCCCCCTTTTCTTTTTTTTTTTTTCAAAGGTAGGGTACAGGGGTGAAGAAGGGTAGTAGGTCTGTGGTTTGTTGCTGATGTTGTTATTGTTGAAGTTGCTTTTTTTCTGTTGCTTTTTGTTCTGTTGTTTTTTTTGTTTTTTTGGGGGGCATACGTTTATTTGTTTGGGGGTTTTTTGGTTGTTGTTTTTTTTTTTTTACTGTTGTTGGTTTGTTTCTTTTTTTGAATGGTGGGAAAAGGTAAAGAAAGGTCAAAGGTGTTTTCCATTGTGAGGTGGGGGGGTTTTTTTTTTTTTAAGCTACAACCAAAAATGGGTGGGGAGAAGTCGTAAAGTTTTGCTTGTTTTGCTTGTGTTTGTTCTGTTTTGTTGTGTTTTACAGAAGGAAGTTGGGAGTAGCCACACTGCTCTGTTTTTTTTTCTTGTCCTTTTTTTGGATACGTCATGTCTTTTGTGTGTGTGTTTTTTATTTGTTTTTGTTTTTTTTGTGGTGTTTTGTTGGGTTGTTGTTTTTTGTTGTTGTTGTTGTTGTTTTTGGGGGGGGTTCCGCCAACTTTGTGTTGGCTCGAGTTAACGATATCAACATTGTATTCAATGTAGGTAGTAGGGATACAGTATCGCTGTGCAGGTTTGTATAGCTGTACCATATGCCCCCCCACATCATTTTAAAGCTTTTGTTTTCCTTCGCTTTGTAGAGGTTTACATAGCTTTGCCATATGCCATTGACATTATTTTGAAGCTTTGTTTTCAAAACCAACCCCGCCATTGCAGTACTTTGAACAACAGAGACTATAGGAGAGAACAGGGAAACGCTTGTTCCGTTCCTAACCTAAAGACATTTTTGGCAAAGGTTTTTTTTTTTCTCCCCACCCATGAATAAAAGGATTAGGGAAAAGAAAATGTGGCATCATGAATGAGAGGAAGAGAGGGAGGTAGGGAGGGAGAGAGGGAGAGTGTGTATGCCTATATTCTCTGCCTTTCAAAGGCTTTTGAAATGAAATCTTTCTGATGCCTACTCCACATCCCCCACCCGTGTTTATGCAGTTTTGTAATTCTTGTCATCTGTTCCCACCGGCACACAATGGGCTACTCTACCAAAAGCGGAACAGGATTTAACGTGTGCGCAAAGGGTGTTCTGCGTGCGTTCGCACACGGGCCTCGGTTTACAGTCTCATCCGAAGGACTTTTGGGGAGAGTGGAGTCAGCACTGATGTTAACTCCAGGGGGAAAATCCCCTCGAACGGGAAACGAACCCGGTCGTCAAATTGCAAGCGCAATGTTCTGACCACTAGGCTATCCCATGTTCCGTGTGCGTGCGTGTGTTTGCACACAGGACCTTGGTTGTGTTGTTGGTTGTTGCATGTTGTTACGCCTTCTGCTGCTATTGTTTTCCATTCTTGTTTGTTGTTGGGTTTTTTGTTTTGTTTTTTTGTGAGGGGTTGTTTGATTTGTTTTATGTTGGTTTTCTTTCTTTTTTTGAGGGGGGGGATATTTTCTGTTTAATTTGATGGGGTTTTATCATATTGAGGAGGTTGTTACCATTAGCTGTTCTTGGGGATTCCTGCCCCCCCCCCCCCCCCCCCCCCCCCCCCCCATCAAATAAAAAAACCACAACTTGCACTAAAAGAGACTGTGGTGGTTGAGAGAGAGAGAGAGAGAGAGAGAGAGGAGAGAGAGAGAGAGAGAGAGAGAGAGAGAGAGAGAGAGAGAAGAGAGAGAGAGAGAGAAGAGAGAGAGGAGAGAGAGAGAGAGAGAGAGAGAGAGAGAGAGAGAGAAGAGAGAGAGTAGAGAACGCACAAATTATACAAAGATTCGTTGACCACCTCTTCTTAGCACAACCAGTGCTGTCTTGCAAAGAGAGTTTTGTGCTTACATTGCACTTAACAAGGCACTTCAGTCGGGCCTGGCTTTTTGTTGTTTTTTACATTTTTGTTTTTGTTTTCTTTCTGTTGTCTTTTTTTTTGTTTGTTTTGGTTTTGTTTGTTTCTCTCTTGGTTTGTTTTGTTGTTGGATTGATTTGTTTTTTCTGTGTTTTGTTTCTGTCGTTTTTTTTTGTTTTTTCTTTTTTCGTTTCTTTTGGGTATCTTTTTTTTTTGCTGTCTGCTCTCTTCGTTCTGTTTTGTTGTTGTTGTTGTGTGGTTTGTTTTCTCTTTGTTTATTTTTCTTTGTTATTTTTGTGTAGTTCTTTCTTTCTTTCTTCTTCCTTTTGTTTGCTTTTTTTTATTTTTTATTTCAGAAAACAATATGTTAATATGCGTCACAAAAAGTACAGTTACATTCATAATTTTAAACTCTCTCTCTCTCTCTCTCTCTCTCTCTCTCTCTCTCTCTCTCTCCTCTCTCTCTCTCTCTCTCTCTCTCTCTCTCTCTCTCTCTCACCATAGTCTCTTTTAGTGTAAGCTTGTGATGTGTTGTCTGTCTCTTTTGGTTTGGTTTTGGGGTTTTTTCTTTTTCTTTTTTTTGGGATTGGGCGGTGTTGTGTGTTTTTGGTTTGTTTTACTGTGTTTAAACAATTTTATTCAAGCATATTAAAAACATGTAAACTACGTTTGTAATCTTGACAAGTCAACAAGTAGTGTTTTGCTTAAAAAAAATTTAATCCTCTCTCGAACCAGAGGTCACTGTATGAATAATTATATTCCTTTTTAGAACAAGCACTGTCTCGTCGGGGTTTTTTTTGTGTCAGAGATGGAAAATGCATGGTTGTTAAACTCTTCTTTTTTTAAAAAAAAAAGTCAACACACGCACATAGAAGCACGCACGCACGCACGCATGCACACACACACCCCTACACCTACACACACACACACACACCACACTCACACACACACACACACACACACACACACATCACAACACACACACACACCACATCACACACACACACACACACACACACACACACACACACACACACACACACACACACACACACACACACCACACACACACACACACACACACACATGATCAGGTTTATGATTTGTTTCGAACTATCCTTGAGTACAATAATTTTTTTTTTAAAGGAAATAAATAAGATGTAAATCAATCAATCAATCAATCAATCAATAAACGAGTGAATGAAAAATCAAGCTTTTCATTTGTTGTTGGGTGTTCCCCAGCTTAACATCCTACAGTCACCCAGAACATGCGCTCTGTCTCCCTCACCCCGGCAGAGGGAATCTCTGTGATATGGTCAGCACACGCTGGACGAGAGGTTTTGTGTTCTTTGACTCTTTTCAGATACGTCGTCTTAAAGGCAGCCATACTTGGACCTCAGAGAGAGAAAAAAAAAGTTTTTTTTGAATGATCAGTTCATCAATCAGTGAAGTAATGCGACTGATAGCACACTTTTTTTTCGAAAAAAAAGTGAGTCATGTCAGCTAACACAAAAAAACCTGCTGTTGATCTGTTGATAATGAAGACTCGTGTAAAAAAAAAAACAACAACAACAACAAACAACACTCTGAACAAATGAAAAACAACAAGAAAAATACTCCTTGTCCCTTCCAAGCTTTATAAAAAATATATATATATAAAATTTTTAAAAAGTAAAACAGAAAGACAGACGCATGGACGTGCAGAAAGAAAGAAAAACAGACAGAAAAAAGAACAAGAAGAAAGGAAAGAAAGAAAGACAGAAAGATAGACAGAAAGAAAGAAGAAAGAAAAAGTAACAAAGAAACAAAGAAAAGAAAAGAAGAAAGAAAGGAAGAAAGAAAAAGGAAACAAACAAATAAAGAAAGAAAACAACAAAGAAGAAGAAAGAAAAAAGAAAGAAAGAAACAAACAAACAAAAGAAAAGAAAGAAAGAAAGAAAGAAAGAAAGAAAGAAAGAGAAGAAAGAAAGAAAGAAAGAAAGAAAGAAAGAAATAAAAGGAAACAAACAAATAAACAAAGAAACAAACAAATAAGAAGAAAGACATAAATAAAAACAATGAAAGAAAGAAAGAAAGAAAGAAGAAAGAAAGAAAGAAAGAAAGAAAGAAAGAAAGAAAAGAAAGAAACAAAAGAAAAAACAAACAAACAAAGAAGGAAAGAAAGAACAAAAAATAAACAAAGAAAAGACCACAAAGAAAGAAAGAACAATCAAGACCAATAAAAAAAATAATAAACCACAAACAAAAACAAAAGAAAATTAAACACACTCAATAACGGCAACACAACAAAACTAAAATTCCGACCCCAAAAAAATCCTCTTGATTAAAAAAAAGAAACAGAAAAAAAAGTTGAAAGAAAATGAAAATCAAATATAATGATAAAGAACAGTACTTTTAAAACACTCTCCTTAAATCCCCAAAAGGAAAAATAATCGCCCCTTTAAAAAAAAAATGATGAAATAAATGGATTTTTTTAAAATCCCCCCTCCCCCCCAAAAAAAACAACACCAAAAGAATGTAAAGACAGAACTTTAGATAAAAACAGCATTTTTCCGATATCAAATTCAAATTCATATTCTTTATTTCCTGTCATCTCTTTCGTGATATGAATATTTCTTACATAACTTTTTTTTTATCGTTAACTGAACAACTTACTTTTCTTGCTCTATTTAAAACCAGATACTTCAACCAAAAAAAATGTCTGTTTACATATTTATTTCATATTCTTTGAACACGTTTTATACTTTATTTCTGATAATGTTAATCACTTTAACAAAACACTGAGGGCAATCATTCTGTTTCTTGGGGAAAGAGGGTTTTCATACTTCATATTGAAGTCGTCAGTATCAACGAGCAGATTTTATATAAATAATCTCAAAAGAGGTGGATGGGTTGATGTGTGTATAAAAAAACAAAACAACGAATGAATAAAAACTGGAATGCCAGCAGAGACCAATAAAGTCAAAGTCAAAGTCAAAGTGAAATTTTATTTCCAGATGGTACATTGAGTAAGCAATAAATTTGCTTTTTTTCATCAAGCCATCTATCTAGCAAAAAACCCCAATCCAAACCAAAACAAAACATCCCCCACTCCCCAGAAAGAAAGAAAAAACTTGAACAAAAAACTAAGTAACAAAAATGAAGCAGCAACGCAAACAAGAATAATACAACCAAGAAAACCCCACCCAAAACAATATTTAGCCACAACAAAGTGTGTGTGTGTGTGTGTGTGTGTGTGTGTGTGTGTGTGTGTGTGTGTGTGTGTGTGGTGTGTGTGGTGTGTTGTGTGTGAATTTAAAATCTCTGAATCTTTTGTGAACAGTTACATGCGTATGAATGTTTTCAAACGCAAGCCCTTTGATTTTTTTGCTTAGCAAGATTCAGTGCTAAACAATTCCTGATTATATCATTATCATTATGATTTCATTTCACCCAACCCTGACCCAGGTTCGATCTCACAAAGAAACTGATGAACGAACATATGAATAAGCAAACAACAAACCAAAATATTAGATATTAAAACTGTTTCATAGACAAACAAAGCCAATTAACTATAAAAAAAAGTAATATATATAAATAAGTGAAAAATCAAATTTGGTGAAAAGATAAATAAACAAATAAATAAGTAAAGAAATACTTAAACTAAATACAGCTTCACACACACACACCCCATCCCACTCCCCAACCCACCCAAACACAACACCACACTACCCAAACCCCTCTTTCGCTCGCACTCTGTCCTCAAACCCCTCTACCCTCAAAACTTCAATACAGGCCCTCCCAACTACTCTAACCCCCTCCTCCCTCCCACCTTCTCTAATCGTGTCTTACCCCCTCCTCTCCCTCCCATCTATACACTATTCTCTGTCATTCCTTTCCCCACACCCACCACCCCCTTCCTTTCTATCTCTCCTATACTACCTCCTCTTTCGCTCATACATCCTTATTTCCCCGCCCTCTTCTTCTTAAGGCGCATCTCTTGTGGAGACAGACAGAAGGGGGAGTGAGAAGAAGAAGAAGAAGAAGAAGAAGGAAGAGGAGAAGAAGATGGAGGAGGAGGAGAGAGAGAGAGAGAGAGAGAGAGAGAGAGAGAGAGAGAGAGAGAGAGAGGGGAGAGAGGGAGAGAGGGGGGAGGGTTATGAATGCACTGTCATTTATCAGATTGCCACGAACAGTTTGAGTGTGTCAGTTTCTGGTGTCGTCCGGTGCACACCCCGCTATGCTACGCCCACTTGACTTTTTCCCCCCTGTCATTTTTCTAATTTTTTTTTAAAAGTTAGACTTGGGAGGGAAAAAGGAGGGGGGGGGGTAGGAAGGTGGAAGGAGTAGTAGTATGATGATGGCACGCTTCTATTAAAGAGGCTGAAGGAAAGAAGGAAGGGAAAGGGGAGAGAAAATAGGAAGAATAAAAGAAACAACTAACTATAAAGAGGTGGCAAACCTTTTATATCGAGAAGATTGCAGTAATGGGGTGTCTGTCTGTTGTGTTCGCAAGAAAAATGTGTGTGTGTGTGTGTGTGTGTGTGTGTGTGTGTGTGTGTGTGTGTGTGTGTGTGTGTGTGTGTGTACGTGCACGCTGGTGTGTGTGTGGTGTGTGTGTGTGTGTGTGTGTGTGTGTGTGTGTGTTGTGTGTGTTGGCAAGAGTTGCGTGCGTGTGTGTGTGTGTGTGTGTGTGTGTGTGTGGTGTGTTGTGTGTGTGTGTGTGTGTGTGTGTGTGTGTGTGTGTGTTGTTTGTGTGTAAGAACCAAGCTTGCAGTTTGCTTCTTTTGCATAAAAACTTTTTTCAAGTTAATAACAGTTATGTGTTTTCACTCTCTCTCTCTCTCTCTCCTCTCCTCTCTCTCTCCTCTCTCTCTCTCTCTCTCTCTCTCTCTCTCTCTCTCTCTCTCTCTCTCTCTCTCTCTCTCTCTCTCTCTCTCCACACACACACACACACATACACACACAAACACACACTCACACACACACACGCACGCGCGCACACACACACGCGCGCGCGCGCACCACACATACGCACACGCACGCAGCACGCACACACATACAGAAATGGGGAGGGAGGGAGAGGCAGCGAACGAGCGAGAGAGACACAGAAACATACACAAACATAGTGAGACAGAGACAAACACAAACACAAATAAGACACAACAACAACAACAGGGCAGATGCTACAGAAAACACACAACACACACACACACAAAACCAACCAGCGCGCGCGCGCACACACACACACACACACACACACACACACAAGGACTGGGTGCGGAAAGAATGATGGAGCATGGACAATGAGGAGATGGATGATGGATGGAGGAGGATGGAGGATGGATGAGAGAGAGATAAGAGATGAGAGAGTGAGAGAAGAGAGAGAGAGAGAGAGAGAGAGGAAGAGAGAGAAGAGAGAGATGAGCGAGAGAAGAGAGAGAAGAGGAGGGAGGAGAGAGAAGGAGAGAGGTAGAGAGAGAGAGGAAATGGGGAGAGAGCGAGTAGGAGAGGACGTAGAGAGACGGGAGGTGAGATCCCAATGATGACGGCGAGGAAAGAAAGCAGAAAAGCAGCAATAGCGGGACTAGAGGGAATATCCAACGGTGTCATTACAGCCTGACCTAGCACCGTTTCCAGTCCAATCTCTCCCGACCACGCCCACCACACGCCCCTGCTACCCCCCCCCCCCATCCCCCCACCTCTCCCACCCCCTCCCACCACCCCTCCCTGTGCCCACCATGCCCCCTCCCCCCCAAACTTCTTATCCTTTTCCCTCTATACCCCTCCCCTCCCCCCCCCCAAACTCTCTCCACTCTGTCTGACTTTCTTCATACTTCTTCCATCTTCTTCCAACCACCACCACCCCCCTCTCTCCCCTCATTATACTCTGTTTATTCATTTATTCCATCTTCATTATTTCTTTCACTTCTATCCCTTTTTTTTTTACTCCACTCTATCTCTTTGTCTCCTCTGTCTCTTCTGTCTCTGTCTGTCTGTCTGTCTGTCTGTCTTGTCTCCTGTCTGTCTGTCGTCTGTCTGTCTGTCTGTCTCTGTTGTCTGTCTCTCTGTTCTTCTGTCTTCGTCTCTTCTTCTCTCTTCTCTCTGTCTCTGTTCTGTCTTCTCTTCTCGTCTGTCTGTCTGTCTGTCTTCTCTCTCTCTCTCTCTCTCTCTCTCTCAGTCTCTTCTCTCTCTCTCTCTCTCTCTCTCTCTCTCTCTCTCTCTCATCTCTCTCTCCTCTCTCTCTCTCTCTCTCTCTCTCTCTCTCTCTCTCTCTCTCTCTCTCTCTCTCTTCTCTGTCTCTGTGTGACTAAGGGCTGGATGTAAAAAAAAAAAAAAAAATTAAGCCATTATGTGTGCTTATTCTTTTCCCTTAATAAAAGTTTCAAACTTCTAATTTCAAATTTCTCTCTGTCCACCTCACCCTGTCAACTGTTTTCTGCCTTTCTTTTCTTTTCTCCTCTACTCTTTTCGTTTTTTTTTTTTTTTTTTTTTACTCCTCTTCTTCTCATCTCATTACTTATTCTTTCTTTTCTTTCTTTTCTATATAAATTTCTCGTGCATTTCATTGTCTTTTCCATCTCTTTCCTCTCTGTCATTATTCTTCTTCTTCTCTCTCTCTTCTTCTTCTTCTTCTCTTCTCTCTTCTTCTCTCTTCTTTCTTTTTCTTCTCCTCTCCTCTCTCCTCTCTCTCTCTCTCTCTCCTCTCTCTCTCTCTCTCTCTCATCTCTCTCTCTCTCCCTCTCTCTCTCTCTCATCCACTCCTCCTCCCCCTCACCACACCTACCCCCCCACAAACCCACACACAACACAACCCCCCACACACACACACACCCCCCACCACCACACACACACCACACACCACACACACACACACACACACACACACACACACACACACACACAACACACCCCCCCCCCACCCCACACACACACACACACCCACCCCCCCCTACACCCCCCCCCACACCACACACACACACACACACACACTCAAACTACTCAGGGAGGGCACACACTCTTTGCTTACTGGATAGACTCCTTTTCCGAGATAATAAACTTCTCTCAGCTGAGTTTTCATTTGGAATTGACATTGGCAAAGTAAAACTAGGTAAGGTTATGCCAGCTTGTGGTTTGATTTTCATCAGCTGGCAAGCATTGGCTGATTATTGATGAGTTTGCTCCCGCCTGCCTGCCTAGCCTGCCTGTCTGCCTGCCTGCCTGCCTGTGCCTGCCTGCCCGCCCAAATGGCAGCTGGATGCAGGTGTTGCTTCCTACCAGCCTCCTTATCGTAGGCTGAACACACATGCATGCATGAATGCACGCAAGCATACACAATGTGCGCACATACATTATTGCACCTGTCCCCGTGCGCAGCTCAGACAGACAGACAGACGCACGACCGCAGCCACGCTCAGACACACGCGCGCGCGCGCACGCACTCGTAACAAACACCACGCCACACACACACGACACAACACACAAAACACACCACACAACACCCTATTTACACTGTACAGTACGCGCTCGACAGTACGCGTGTGAACGTGCGCGCGCACACATACACACACACACATTCACATACACGCGCACATACACCACACACACACATACAAAACACAACACACACAACACACACAACACACACACACTGCCCACTATGCGCATGCACACACACACACACACACACACACACACACACACACACACACACACACACACACACACACACACACACACACACACACACACACACGTTATATATTTGTATACGCATGCACTGTCGTCTGTCTGTCTGTCTGTCTGTCTGTCTGTCTGTCTGTCTGTCTGTTGTCTGTCTGTCTGTCTCTTCTCTCTCTCTCCTCTCTCTCTCTCTCTCTCTCTCTCTCTCTCTCTCTCTCTCTCTCTCTCTCTCTCTCTCTCTCTCTCTCTCTCTCAACCTCCTCCTCTTACAACACCCCCCCTACACACACACACATGTACACACATTATAAATTCATATATTTGAAAACGCACGCGCGCGCATCACACACACAACACACCAACACAACACAACACACACAACACACACACACACACACACACACACACACACACACACACACACCACACACACACACACACACACACACACAACACACACACCCACACTCCACTCTCCCCAAAAGTCCTTCGGATGAGACTTTAAACCGAGGCCCCGTGTGCGAACGCACGCAGAACATCTTGCGCACACATTAAATCCTGTTCCGCTTTTCGTAAGAGTAGGCCATCGTGTGCCGGTGGGAACAGATGACAATAATTACAAAACTGCATACACACGGGGACCGGATGAAAAAAAGCACATGAATGCTTATTCTGTTATCCTCCATATAAAAGAATAAATATAACACACACAGACACACAGAGACACACACACACACATACACACATACACACACACTTACACCAGGTGCCCCTATCAGCCCTGACGAGGAGGAGGAGATGGAGGAGGAGGAGGAGGCAGACAGGTGTATCAGCACATCAGGGTGAACATCAGTACACTCTCTGTCTCTTCCCACCCCACCCCTAACCCCCACTCCCACCCCCGGCCCCACCCCTACCCCCCACTCTCTTCTTTCCAGTCACCCAGCTGGGACCACAGACGTTGAAAATCTTCACACAGGCTGTGGGTGGTGTAGAGAGAGACCTTAGGGATATTGTAGTGTGTGTGTGTGTGTATGTGTGTGTGCGTGCGTGCGTATGTGTGTGTGTGGTGTCCGTGTGTGTGTGTGTATGTGCGTGCGTGCGTGTGTGTGTGTGTGTGTGGTGTGTGTGTGTGTGTGTGTGTGTGTGTGTGTACAGTGTGTGTGGGTAAGTGTGTGTGTGTGTGTGTGTGTGTCTGTGTGTCTGTGTCTGTGTGTGGTGGTGGTGGGGGGTGACAGTATGGGGAATAAGGCGGGGGCGGGGGACGAATGAGAAGGCAGAGGGATGGGGGTGGGATGGGATGGGAGGAGGGAGGGAGGGGGATGTGGATGACTCTGTCATCATCATCACAGGGATTTCAGTTTAGCGGGTGTCTTTTTTCTGAATGCTGAGCTGGGGGGAAACAGAATCTAGTCAAGTCAAAATACAGTAAGTGTGATGTTGACATAGGATGCATAGAGTAGTAAGATAAAGAAAGACAGACCTGATAGACAGACTGAAACATTATATGTCAGTAGGGATTTTGGGGTGTTTTTTTTTTACAGGTTTTGAGTGTGATGTGTTTATGCGGAAGTTTATGGTTAGTGCAGTACAGTACAGTGCGGTGTAGTACGATACAGTACAGTACACTACAGTACACTACAGTACACTACAGTACACTACACTACTCTACACTACACTACACTACACTACACTACACCACACCACACCACACCACACCACACCACACTACACTACACCACACCACACCACACCACACCACACCACACCTCACCTCACCACACCACACCACACCACACCACACCACACCACACCTCACCTCACCACACCACACCACACCTCACCTCACCTCACCACACCACACCACACCACACCACACTACACTACACTACACTACAGGGTGGCTGCACTGCCGAAAACACCACCAGCTCGCTCCATTTGTGGCGGTCGTATACCAATGCCTGGGTCTCACTCAGGAAGGCTATTTGTGGATCTCTTCAGTGTTGTTGCCTACCTATGTCTTTTTTTTCTGTCTGCTTTTGTTTTTCGTCCTCACTTACTTAGGAAGGAGACAGCTACCGGGCTTCGTTGTAAGGTAAACAAGTGAAATGAGAGTTAGATCTACTGGTCTATCTGGTGTTTGCAGTTAGCAAACTTTTCTGGGTTTTTTTTATCTACTTTGCCAACCATTGTAAATTATTACGCATTTAGAAACAAATAAAAAGGAATTCTATAAAAACCAAACAACTAATTTTTATAATAATTTTGCTTTTAGAGTTGAACAACGTGTTGAGACATCTAGATCTAGAGGTGTTTAACAAAATAAATTCAAAGCAAACCAAAGCACACACAAAAAATCGGTCCTCTCAAAAACAATGTCATTATCAGGGGTCCATTATTTCATTGAAATATGCCTTCCTGCGAAAGAACACACACCATTAACCACTGGCGAATAATGGTAGAAACTGGTGAATAATGGTAGAATACCAATGACTTTTCTTATCATTTATGCATTCCACAAAAAAGGGGACACAAAATTTCAAAAATTATGTAAGCTGATCAGAATTTTTGTAGAGCTCTGAGATTCACCAATGGTGTGATTCCATTTGCAACCTTTTTTGTCCTCCATTAAGGTAGCCGCATTTCTGACTTCGGAGATGATGTATCAACACATCACCTGTGCATGCATTTTTTGAAACATGATTTTCGTCATCCGTTCCTACTGGCACGGACGGCCTACTCTTCAAAAATGCGGAATGGGTTTAAATCTGTATGCAAAATGTTCTGCGTGCGCTTACACACGGGACCACGGTTTAAAGTTTCATCCGAAGGTCTGGGCTGTTTTAAACCAAGACTACTACTACTACTGCGAATGCTCCTGTTATTTCGACATTAAACTACTGTTGTTATTTTTGTGTGTGTCTCTACTTTCTTAATACTAGTTAACAGGCGAACAAACAGGTCAGCAAACACAGCGACAGACAGACAGACAAATAAAAACGTATACAACTTATCAAGGTCCTATAACACCAACAAATACAGAAGAAAACGGACAGAAAACGAAAGTCAGAAAAAAAAGGACAAAAAGGAACCAAAAAAAACTAACAGATGAAATATAGATAGATAAAAGAAAAAAAATTCAATGAAAAGAAAGAAAGAAAGAGACAGGAGACAGCAAGAAAGAAAGAAAGAAAGAAACGAAAGAAACGAAAGAAGACAGAAACGAAGGACAGAAAGAAAGAAAGAAAGAGAAGAAAGAAAGAAGAAAGAAAGGAAAGAAGAAAGAAAGAAAGAAAGAAGAAAAAGAAAGAAAAGAAAGAAAGAAAGAAACAAACAAACAAACAAACCTAAAATAAGAGTAAGAAAAATGAAAAGAATAACAATGAAAAAACAGGAAACAATAGACAACAGATAAAAAGGGGGGCTGGTTTTTTGTGGGTTTTTTTTTCGTTCTTCGGCTGGAGCTCCGAGGTTCTTAACGTAT
>CM060317.1:25864084-25881584 GCA_030674155.1 Stramonita haemastoma
GACAGACATTGAGAACAAGAGTTCAACCAGAAAATCAATGAGAAACAAAAAGGGTTTTGTTGTTGTTTGTTTACTTGTTGTTGTTCGGTCGGTTTTAAAAGCCAACAACCAACAAACAAAAGATCCCACTAAAAATCGTCACCCAAAACACACACACGCACGCACGCACGCACACACACACACACACACACACACACACACACACACACACACACACACACACACACACACACACACACACACACCACACACATAGACAAGGGAGAGTGAGGAGAACGGGATAGCATGGTGGTTAGAGCGTTGCACTTTGCGCTCTCGATCTGACAGCCTGGGTTCGAGTCTAGATTCAAGCCACAACAGGGACAAGGAGATTTTTCCCCCGATTTTCCCCTGTCAAGGGGATTTCCCCCTGATTTTCCCCCTGTCAAGGGGATTTTCCTCCTGAGGTCAACATCAGTGCCGACTCCACTCCCCTGGCAGTCCTTAGTAAGAGACTATAGACCGAGGTCTCGTGTGTGAACGCACGCAGAACATCTTGCTCACACGTTACAACCAGTTCTACTTTTCGGAACAGTAGACCATTGTGTGTGCCTGTAGGAGCGGATGACAAAATTTACAAAACAGCGTGTACACCGGGACTGGATGTAAAAAAAAAAAAAAGCACAAGAGTTCTTATTCCATTATCCTCGGACCCCCCCCCCTTCCCCCCAAAAAAACAACAAAAACATACACGGACATATTCAGGCAAGCATACCTTATCTAAGAACATAGTATAGGGACTACCAATAACACAATTTTACTGGGAATATTAAAAGAAAAAAGAAAAACATCCAAACCAACCCGATAGCACAGAACAAGATGTGTAGTTATAAAAAATATTTACAAATGTAAGACCCCCTTCATCCTTTCAAGAAAATTGAAATACACAAAAAAGCAGCAGCAACAACAACAAAACTCACAAACATACACAAGACCCCTGTATCTTGCCCGCAAAACATTTGTGCCTGATGTGCATTGCAGTCACAGGACTGTGTGAGTCAGGCCTCCTAGTCAGAGAGTCATATAGTTGATCCCTAAAGACTAAACTGTTAAAGTGGAATTCCATGAGTGGCTGATCATACAGACTCTCCCTTTGCTGTTGCCCCCAGCATCAATGTTTAATCAAGAGCTGTGATAAAGCCCAATCGATACACTCATCATTCAGATGAGACTATAATCCGAAGTTCAATGTGCAAACGCGCACGCAGAACATCTTGCACACACTTAATAACCCGTTCCACTTTTTGGAAAGATAGGCCTTTTTGTGCCGATAGGAACGGTTTAATTTAAAAATTCAAAAACCAACAAAAACAACGCATTGTACTCTGGTGTTGTGTTTAGACAGCATCCCCGAAGAAGAAATGCTGCTACCTTAATTGTAGGTAAAAGCGCTCCCATACGCAAAATCTCACCATTGGTAAACTTCGAAGCTCCTACTAAGGAACGAAAAAAAAAAGAAGAAAAAAAACAGCCACCGAAGAAAAGCCACCCCATGAGAGAAATCTCTTCGAATATCTTTGCACACACTCAAATTTGCGCCTCATTTACCTCAAACGCTGTAAACGCTGGGCTGTCCCACTCCTCAAAGTGACGTGACAGTGTTCAATGAACACAAAGTGATGTGACAGTGTTCAATAATCACAAAGTGACGTGACAGTGTTCAATGAACACAAAGTGATGTGACAGTGTTCAATAATCACAAAGTGATGTGACAGTGTTCAATAATCACAAAGTGATGTGACAGTGTTCAATAATCACAAAGTAATGTGACAGTTTCAATAATCACAAAGTGATGTGACAGTGTTCAATAATCACAAAGTGACGTGACAGTGTTCAATAATTATCAAAAGTGACGTGACAGTGCTCAATAAACACAAAGTGACGTGACAGTGTTCAATAATCACAAAGTGATGTGACAGTGTTCAATAATCACAAAGTGATGTGACAGTGTTCAATAATCACAAAGTGATGTGACAGTGCTCAATAATCACAAAGTGACGTGACAATGTTCAATAATCACAAAGGGATGTGACAGTGTTCAATAATCACAAAGTGATGTGACAGTGCTCAATAATCACAAAGTGATGTGACAGTGTTCAATAATCACAAAGTGATGTGACAGTGTTCAATAATCACAAAGGGATGTGACAGTGTTCAATAATCACAAAGTGATGTGACAGTGCTCAATAATCACAAAGTGATGTGACAGTGCTCAATAATCACAGAGTGATGTGACAGTGTTCAATAATCACAAAGTGATGTGACAGTGTTCAATAATCACAAAGTGATGTGACAGTGTTCAATAATCACAAAGTGATGTGACAGTGTTCAATAATCACAAAGTGATGTGACAGTGTTCAATAATCACAAAGTGATGTGACAGTGTTCAATAATCACAAAGTGATGTGACAGTGTTCAATAATCACAAAGTGATGTGACAGTGTTCAATAATCACAAAGTGATGTGACAGTGTTCAATAAACACAAAGTGATGTGACAGTGCTCAATAATCACAAAGTGATGTGACAGTGTTCAATAATCACAAAGTGATGTGACAGTGTTCAATAATCACAAAGTGACGTGACAGTGTTCAATAATCACAAAGTGACGTGACAGTGTTCAATAATCACAAAGTGATGTGACAGTGTTCAATAATCACAAAGTGACGTGACAGTGTTCAATAATCACAAAGTGATGTGACAGTGTTCAATAATCACAAAGTGACGTGACAGTGTTCAATAATCAGATCCTCAAAGATCCCCGAAGTCGGAATGCGCCTACCTTAATGAAGCGTAAAAACGGCCACAATCACAAAGTATCACCACTAGTGAACCTTGGATAGCCGAGGGAGAATAAGTCCGCAGAGAACTCTTTCAAAGAAAAAAAGAACTGAACAGATTATACGTGAAAACGAACCCAAAAAAGTTATAAAAAAAAAAGACGCAACTACCACCACCACCATAACAACAATTTATTTATTTATTTATTCTTTTATATCGAGGATAACAGAATAAGCAATCATGTGCTTTTTTTCATCCGGTCCCCGTGTGTATGCAGTTTTGTAAATCTTGTCATCTGTTCCCACCGGCACACGATGGCCTACTCTTACGAAAAGCGGAACAGGATTTAACGTGTGCGCAAGATGTTCTGCGTGCGTTCGCACACGGGGCCTCGGTTTAAAGTCTCATCCGAAGGACTTTTGGGGAGAGTGGAGTCAGCACTGATGTTAACTCCAGGAAGAAAATTTCCTCGACCGGACTCGAACCTGGGTCTTCAAATTGCCAGCGCAATGTTCTGACCACTAGGCTATCCGCCCCCCAACAATAACAACAAGAGCTCCAAAGCAAAAACAAATAAAAAGGACACAACTGTAGAAAATACAAGGAATTGAGGGATGGAAAAAAGAACTCAACCAAAAACAACCAAAAAGAAAAAAGTCAAAAGTGTGTGTGTATGCCTAAGTTGTGTGTGTGTGTGTGTGTGTGTGTGTGTGTGTGTGTGTGTGTGTGTGTGTGTGTGTGTGTGTGTGTGTGTGTGTGTATTAATTACAGTCGTTGCATTTATTTAATATGCGTAGCTTCCAGTAAGACGCTTTGAGCTTGTTTGATACTCTGAATGCAGGGTGGGAATATCGTGTCAGTCTTCTGTTTAACTCATTAATTAAAGAAGGTATGGTATGCTTAAGATGAGAGAAAAAGACAACAAAAAAGGGGGAGAGTAACACCATTGCAAAGACCCCTTTGACTCAATTTTTTTTTAATGAATAGAAATTGGGGGTGGGGAGAGAGAGAGAGAGAGAGAGAGAGAGAGAGAGAGAGAGAGAGAGAGAGAGAGAGAGAGAGAGAGAGAGAGAGAGAGAGAGAGAGAGGAGAGAGAGAGAATGGCAATGACAATGACAATGACAAAGGTTTATTGTGATAAACAAGATGCCCATTCACAAGGGGCAGTGGAAGAGGGGGGGTGGGGTGGCGCTGGGCACAAAACACGTGATGTCATATACTGATAACTTGAAAAATCATAGCCCAGAGAGAGAGAGAGAGAGAGAGAGAGAGAGAGAGAGAGAGAGAGAGAGAGAGAGAGAGACTTTTCTTTTATCTATTTTAAAATTCAAATCTTTGGAATCATTCTTGCAATGGTAAAGAAGTTGTAATGGTTACCTTCCACTTATTCTCCTTCACTCCCCTGTCTTTGTTGCTATATGACAATACTGAAAAAAAGTAAAAACCCCCACACGATAAAATTCCACCATAATAAGGCCTACTCCTAATCAGTTTCAATTCCCCCAACGAAACTTAACGAAACCACAAACGAGAGAGAGAGAGAGAGACAGAGAGACAGAGACAGACAGACAGACAGACAGAGAGAGACACAGAGAGAGAGAGAACATGAAGCAGCATACGATCAATAAATGGGTGGGTCTTACACAGCTCGGGAAGAAAGACGACTGCACGCCGATTAGAGGGCGAGCTTATGCTAAGAAGGAGGCTGGCCCGGGCTGGGTATAGGGTTAGGGAGTGTGAGAGGAGGAGGAGAAGGAGGAGAAGAAGGAGGAGGAGACGGAGAGAATGGAAAGGAGCCAGAGGGGCAGACACTGATTTTCCATCTTTTCGCCAACTACCTGTCATAACAGATAACCACAAAAGCAAAAACAACAACAAAAAAGAACCCACCCCAAATTGTCGAACACTGAAGAGGTGGAGCGAAAATGATGGCAGACTTGTGAGGAAGGAGAGAATTGTATGCTGTTCTTAGCAGGTGCGTTGAAATAATGAAAATAGGGGAAGAGGAAGAGAGGAGACCAGAATTAAAAGAGAGGAGAAGGAGAAAAAAAGAAGAGGAGGAGGAGGAAGAGAAAGAAGAGAGAGGAGGAAGAGAAGAAGAAGAAGGGGGGGGGGAGGGAAGAGTGTGAAGAACAACAGCAATAACAACAGCAACTTTAACACCAACGAATACAACAACAATTTAGACATATGAAGGGGGTCTTATTTTATAGCACACCAGCCAAATTGGATCAATCTGAAGAAGTGAAAACATTGGTAATGGAAGGAAGGTAAAGGCTCCAAAAAATATCTACTGCTGAATTACATTTCTCCACGCAAGCACTGCTGGAACCAACCCTTTAACAATGTTGGCAAAAGTACGCCCTGACTATGCAAACCTAGCGAATCATTTTTCTTCGTCGAACGCTCAGACAGCGACTATTGTCTGTCATTTTTTAGCCAAAATGCTTTGCACTGCCGTTAAGCGCCTAACAAGTCAGGCCCAGCATATCCGACTACGGTGTAAGAGAGAATTGTTATCTTTGAAGTCTTTCTGGGGAAAAAAGGCAGGAGAATGGACCAAGAAGGCAGAATGTAGACAAGAAGGAGGTGACAGGAAGAAAAGGAAGAAAGCAGAAACATAAAGAGGGATAGAAACTAGGGAATTCTTGGCACAGAATTCCCAGAAAGGGGGAATGCTGTCTATACTGACCAGCCGAGCATCCCCACTGGGAGAGTTAAATGATGATTATGCAAAAATGTAGATGAGAAAATTTGGGTAGAACTAACTTGATTCCAGGTTTAGAAACATTGAACAAGGGATTTTGAATTATAGTGTCAAAAAATAGTGCTGATACATGATCAGTCGAGGGGAAAAAATGGTTATGTGCATGCAAAAATAACTTTCTGGCATGCAAGTTTAGTGTTTAAGACGACATAATGATTTGTTTTATAATGTTTTATAGCAAACACACATACTCACAACATATATATTATGTGTGTTTTCGCTATACAAATTATTCCTATGATTTCTCCGACAATGATAGTTGTTAATAAGGACACCCAATGTGCTGTGACAGATAATGTTGTTGTTGGGTTGTTTGGGGCTTTTTTTAATACACTGTTGGGATTTTGTGAGGAAGAGTTGAGATTTGTGTGGTGTTGTTTTAAGCATTCATTTTACTTTGGGATGTTTTAGAGACATACAATTTGTTTGGGTGGTATTTAAAGACTTCTGATTTGTGTTTGTGAGATTTAAAGCCTCTGATTTGTTTGGGTGAGATTTAAAGACTTTTATTTGGTTAGGAGATTTAAAGACTTCTACTTTATTTAGGTGAGATTTAAAGACGTGTTTTATTTCGTTGAGATTTAAAGACTTGCGTTCTGCTTGAGTGAGATTTAAAGACTTTTTGATTTCTTTGGGTGAGATGTTGAAAACTGTTGCTTTGTTTGGGTGAGATGGAGAGACTGTTTGCTTTGCTTTGGGTGAGATGGAGAGACTGTTGCTTTGCTTGGGTGAGATGGAGAGACTGTTGCTTTGCTTGGGTGAGATGGAGAGACTGTTGCTTTGTTTTGGGTGAGATGGAGAGACTGTTGCTTTGTTTGGGTGAGATGGAGAGACTGTTGCTTTGTTTGGGTGAAATTGAGAGAAGCAATAACTTACCTTTAAGCCTCGCAACACAAATGACAACAAGGCTCTAGATGCCTCTAGATTTAGAAACATGGTTTGTTTGGAGGGATTTAAGAGACATGTGATAAGAAGACACCTGTCTGTTAACTTGTCAACAGCTGCACAGAGTGACATTGGTAGCTATGCAGATCAGCGTGGCTGACATAAATGTGTCGTCACAGAATAATTTACATCATTCAGCTATCAGAGAGAGACAGACAGACATGGACAGAGGCAGACAGACAGACTGAGTGACTGGCTGGCTGGCTGACAGACAGACAGAGACCGAGACAGGCGACATAATTATGGAGAAAGGCAGACAGAAGAAAAGGCGAAACCAGATAAATCTGAGACTCTTGTCATCCTGAATCTTTATCATGAAAAGCTTTAATCGTGCCATTTTCTCAGTGTTCACAAAGATCGCTGGAGAGGATGGCACCCACGAACTGTGTTCCTCTTCTCTTTTCTACCTTTCTTTTTCAGGAATCAAACAACACAAGAAAACAACAAGAAATAAACTAACATACTGATAATTCCAGAGTCTCTCTCTCTCTCTCTCTCTCTCTCCTCTCTCTCTCTCTCTCTCTCTCTCTCCTCTCTCTCAGTCTCCCTGGCTGGAACCATTTCTCTGGCTGGAATCTCACCACCTATAATAAATATAATCTTGGAGGGAAAGAAGATTCTTTCATGTTCACACGCACGAGGCACACTCTAGGCTAAGAACTGATCTCATTCGTTAACCCAGTCTTTGAGTAGACACGGTGGACAATGCCAGGCTCGCTTGTCCCCTGGAAATGATTGGAACTAATTGTCCAAACAAACACGGCCATTATCACTCGTGCGCCCTATCTGCTCTCCCCTCTCCCACGACCCCGAGCATCGTTTCAGGGGGTGTTGCCCTGGGAGGAAGTGACGCCAGATAAGACGACCCCGGTACATGCGCAAGAGCGATTGTTTCCAACACGTGCGGGTTGAAAATGGTGGCATTGAGTGCGGGACTGTCGGATGTTGTTTTATTGTCCAGAGCCTGTGTGCATCTCTCTGCGGTGCCGCGTTTGATGGCTCACTCCGTTTCAGACACTTTGGCATTTTATTTTTTGTTTTGTTTTTTTATTTCCTGTGTTTTATTTGAAAGGAAGAGGAAACGGGGTAACGAGTCAGGGTGACCTTTTTCTTAGGCTATACTCCACCTTTAGTTTCTGGAGCCCTGTTGTAGGCCCTATTTTTTGTTTTATTCCTTTTGCTGGGTTAGAGGAGTTTCCTTTTTTTCTTGAGTCTTTTTTGTTTCTGTCGTTTTCCTTACTTTTATCTCGTGTTTATTTTCTGATTTCCCATCCACGTGCTGCCTTCTTTTTTTTTTTAAAGTAATTCTTCACATTTTCTCTATTTCGTATTTACCATTACCGTTTTCCTATGCTGTTTTTGTTCTTGTGACCAGTAATGAAATTGTAACACTAAATGGCACAGAAGTTCGTTTAGCACTGTTATTGGCCATTATGTTTTTATTTGTTTTGTACATTGAATGGTTTTACTACTTTAACACACACACACACATCAACACAAACACAACACACAACACACACTTTTTATCTGGGGATGAATGAAATAAGGCAATGGTTGGCGTTATTCATATACTAACTGCCTTTGTTTTCATGTGGCCTTAAGGAACATAAAGTAAACAAAATTATTCTTTCATTCAGTGTCACCTGCTATTTCAATTGATGTTGTTCCGTGGTTTCAAAGTATTTGGATTAGTGTCCCTGCTATTGGAACTGCAATGATATTGAACAGTGACAACTCTGATTTGATGGCAATGGAGCCCATTTCCGTTTTAGTGGCAGGGGCCGGGCGGGGGGCTATAAACACCATGGAATGGAATAAAATCCTTTTTCATTGCTTTGAATTAGTCACGTCTGTTGTTGAACTCATTTGTACTAAGCCCCTCTGTCACGTCAAGATCTCTCTCTTTTCCTCTGGCCAATCTGGCGAAAAGAGCAGACGATACCTCCTGATTGTTACTGAGGTTAAAAAAATAAACACTTGGAGGACGTTGAACAAAGACATTAGCTTTACGTTCTGTGTGTGTGTGTGTGCGCGTGCGTGTGTGTGTGCGCGCGCGTGTGTGTGTGTGTGTGTGTGTGTGTGTGTGTGTGTGCGTGAGTGCGTGTGTACGTGTGCTTGCGCATGCGCGTGTGCGTGTGTTTGTGTGTGTGTGTGTGTGTGTGTGTGTGTGTGTGTGTGTGTGTGTGTACGTGTGTACGTGTGTACGTGTGTACGTGTGTGTGTGAGCGTGTGCGTGCGAGTGTGTGTGTGTGTGTCGCAAACATCCAAAAGAAACATTTCTACACGAAGGAATATCAAGACAAAAGTGGTTGTATTTTTGTTTGTTCCTTTTTGTTGGTTTTTTGGTGTTTTGTTTTAAGGATTTTTTATTTTGGGATTGTTGTGAGATTTTTTTTTTAGTGTGATTGTTTTAAATGGAGGAGGGTCAGCACAAGTTCGTGATAAGCTGACAAAACGTATGGCTTGTGATAATATGTTTTTAAGCTTCAAGTATGGGCTGCCCTCTTTATTTGAATGCTTGTGTTACTTTGTGGAGAAAGGACCGTTGAAGACTGATTTTGAATGTCATCAGTTTTGTTCTTATCGCCGTTGTTCTTAGTGTTGTTGTTGTTGTTGTTGTGCCCCATTCATCTGGACTTTTTCGTTTTGTTGTGTTGTGTTCTGTTGCGGTATATTCTCTTATATGTGCTGTTCTCCCTTTCTCATCACCCCCCCCCCCCCCCCCCCCCACCCACCTCTCTCTCTGACTCTCTGTCTGTCTTTCTGTCTCTTTGTGTCTCACTGTCTCTGTATCTCTCTCTGTCTCTCTCTGTGTCTGTATGTGTCTGTCTGTCTGTCTGTCTGTCTGTCTGTCTGTCTGTCTGTCTGTCTGTCTGTCTGTCTCTCTCTCTCTCTCTCTCTCTCTCTCTCTCTCTCTCTCTCTCTCTCTCTCTCTCTCTCTCTCTCTCTCTCTCTTTCTCTGTCCTAACCCACTCAACAAAATATCAAAATAATACGTATGAGAAACCGCAAAACTCCAGTAATCCCATTGAACTTGAATGACCTTTCAACAGTTTTTGGTTTTGTTGCATCCAGGATTTGTCCCCCTTTTTTGAAAAGGGCTGAATGAAAAAAAATGAAATGTATTCATATGATGAAAACAGAATTTATTCTTTATGCAGATTAAATATGTAATGCTTTTTTTGGACATTATTCTCATCGTTTTGGACGAAACAAGAGTGACAGCTAAGAGGGGGGGGGGGGGGGGGGAGGGGGCTGAGAGAAGTGAGTAGGATTGGGGTTTGTTTGTGTCTTTGTTTGTTTCTTTGTTTGTGCCTTTGTTTGTTTCTTTCTTTGTTTGTTTCTTTGCTTGTTTGTGTCTTTGTGTGTTTCTTTGTGTGTTTCTTTGTTCGTGTGTTTGTTTCTTTGTTTCTTTGTTTTTCGTTCCTCAGCCGGAGCTTCGAGGTTCACCAAAGGGGAGATAATGTGCATGCGACCGTTTACCCACCATCAAGGCTGCCACATCCCTACATCGGGGATTACGTCTTTAGAAACACGACACCAGTGTGCTAGTTGTTTTGTAAATCTCCTAATTCGTTCCTGCAATACCCTACACATCCGAAAAGCGAAACAACCTTTAACGCGTGCGCAAGATGTTCTGCGTGTGTTCGCACACAGAACGTCGGTTAATGTCTCATCCGAAGGACTTCCAGGGGAGTGGAATTGGCATTGATGTTAACACCAGGAGGAAAATCCCCAAGATAAAGCATATCAGTGGTGGCTCGAACCCGCGCCCCTCAAATCACGAGCTCAACACTCTAACCACTTGGCAACCCCATCCCCCGAATAGGGATTAAGTCTACAGTCTTTTCTGTGTCGACTACCTTCGTCTTATTAAATTGAATTGACAAAACTGCATACACGCAGAGACTGGATGTAAAAAAAATAAGTGCTTATTCCATCATCTTCGATATAAAAGAATAAATAGTTAAATGAATGAATAAATAAACAAATAAATGAATATACATATATATATATATATATATATATATATATATATATATATATATATATATATATATATATATATATATATATATATATATATATTATATATATATATAACTCAGAGAGAAAACTCTTTCTACGTGATTCTATATTCCGGGCATATGGAGCAACAACAAGCTAATAGTATACTTAGTGTGGGCTCCAGCACCAAAGCAAACGAAATATAGGATTCGGCAGTTATCCCTGCTTCCTTATCAGGCCACCGTTGCGAGCGTGGTTGCCAATTGGATGGGTGACCGTTTGCGCGCCTTGGCTACAGTACAGTTCCCCCAGTTCACCCAGCTCTAAATGGGTACGTGCCTTCTTAAGGGTCAGGGAAGGTAAAGCAGCGAGGGAGAGGAGATGGGCGCCGCCCTCAACATGCTGGCCCCTAGAGAAGCTGAGGTCTCTGACGCCTCGCTCCCCTACGACCACACAGGTCACCTTTACCTTTATCTCACTAAAGTCCTCAATTCCTGTCGGTTGTGTACCAAAGACTAGATCTCTGATTATGATTATCCTCTCCACCCACATCCCCCTTTAGTCTTGGTAAGAACATGGCCTCTTTCGAAATCTACTTCAACACGTGGTTATTCCTGTAACATGTTACTCTTACCTCAAGCTGCAAAGAATGTTCTGATTTTTTTTTAACAGACAACACACACACATGCACGCACACACACACACATACACACACACATGCACACCCACAAACGTACATACATAAACACACATAAGCAAACACACGCTCGCACGCAAGCACGCAAGCACACACACATAAAATTAATGGACGCTCGCACGCACGCACGCGCGCGCGCGCGCATACACACACACACGCGCGCGCGCGCGCGCGCGCGCACACACACACTCTCACACAGACATACACAAAACGCACGCACGCACGCACGCTCGCACGCACGCACACACACACACACACACACACACACACATATATATATATATATATATATATATATATATATATATATATATATATATATATATATATATATATATATATATATATATATTATATATATATGTATATATGTATATATGTATATATATATGTGTGTATATATATATATATATGTATATATGTATATATATATGTGTGTATATATATATATATATGCTCCCACGCACGCACCCACACACACCTGCGCGCGCACATGCGCGTGCGCATACACACACACGCGCACGCGCGCGCGCACACACACACACTCTCACACAGACATACACAAAACGCACGCACGCTCGCACGCACGCACACACACAACACACACACACACATATATATATATGTATATATATATATATGTATATATATATATATGTATATATGTATATATATATATATATATATATATATATATGCTCCCACGCACGCACCCACACACACCTTTGCACAGATTGTTATGTTCAAACGATTATTGTTCCTTGTCAAGGGATTACATGGTGCAGGCATGATAAGGCCGATTTTCACAATGTTTGATTATTATTCTATAACATGTAAAAGGGCATGAGGTAGCATAGTGATCAGAGCAATCGCTTTCCCCAAGCCAATGTTCAAAGCAGCATTCAGCGTGGTTACCAAGTGGATGGGTTACCATTTGTGCGCCTTGACTTCAGTACAGTCCCCCAGGTCAACCAGCTGTGAATGGGTGGGTACCTGGCCTGTTTAGGGTCAGGGAAGGTAAAGCAACGCGGGAGAGGAGATGGGCGCCGGGACCCTGAATATGTTGGCCCCTAGAGAAGCTGAGGTTTCTGATGTCTCGCTCCCCTACAACCACATAGGTTATAGGATACATCAATACCTTTAATATGTACAGATTTTGAGAGCACAAGATCTGCAGAGTAGAAACCTTTCCACCAAATGTCTCATCACATCCAGATCATGGCTTTGTATGCCCATAAGGATAAATCTTTTTTTTCCACTGTGACCTCACACCAAACTGATCCATCCAGTATGATGGCTTTGGAAATGATCCACATAACAAAACTGGCAAAGCTTTCATGCTCTTGTTATTATGTTAGCTATCCCCTCGTGCACCATTTTACCTTCCCAGCAGTCTTCTCTCAAACAAGTTGGGGTAAAATGGCGGTCAGATCCCTCATACAATCATTCCATCATCTCAATGAGATTGCACTCTTTGCCTCTCAGGCATGCTTGGTGGGTGGGTGGGTGGGTGCCTGCCTCTGTGTGTGTGTGTGTGTGTGTGTGTGTGTGTGTGTGTGTGTGTGTGTGTGTGTGTGTGTGTGTGTGTGTGTGTGTGTGTGTGTGTGTGTGTGTAATGCCAAGGAACAAAAGGTAACCCAAATATAGTGTGCTGGAGACCTAGGCCTGATTTAATTAATAGCCTGTCTTTGTCCTTCCCTGTAACTCTTCCCCTCCCCCAATTTTTTTAAAGTTTGTTTTGTAGGTTTCATTTTTCAGAATGCTTTGGGGTTGCAGTCACCAAGAGTACTCATCAGCGCCACAGAGAGAGAGAGAGAGAGAGAGAGAGAGAGAGAGAGAGAGAGAGGGGGGGGGGGGGGCAAAGACAGAGAAAGACAGTGACAAACACTGACAGACAGATATACTCAGAATGTCAGCTGTTGCCATAAAGTGGTTCCCTAGCCTGACACCTTACCCACCCCCCACCCCTCCTGAATATGCAGTACACCGTGTCTCTCCTTGATCACACCTGGAAATCACTTTAAAAAAACAACAACAACAAAAACACTGTAGACACACTCTGGACAAGAAAAAAGCTTTTGCTTGTATGGCTGTTTTTAAGTACCTACCTCACCATGTAGGAAGCAATACTACCAACAGCAGAGGAAGACAGGAAGAGAATAGTCAGACAGACAGACATGCAGACACACATGCAGAGAGAGAGAGAGAGAGAGAGAGAGAGAGAGAGAGAGAGAGAGAGAGAGAGAGAGGAGAGAGAGAGAGAGAGAGAGAGAGAGAGAGAGAGAGAGAGAGAGGGCAAGGCAAATTCTGTTTTTGAGGATAATGAATAAGCACTTGTGTGCATTCTTACCTCCAGTCCCCGCCCTTATCAGAGATAAAATCAAGATAAAAAAAACTCCTTAAACTAGAGAGAGAGAGAGAGACATAGAGAGAGGGAGGGAGGGAGAGAGAGAGAGAGAGAGAGAGAGAGAGAGAGAGAGAGAGAGACAGACAGACAGACAGACAGACAGACAGACAGACAGACAGACAGACAGACAGACAGACAGACAGAGACAGACAGAGAGAGACAGAGAGAGAGACAGAGAACAACTAGGCTGCTTCCATATCAGCTAGCTGCCTTCATCCCATCTGCCAGTATATATTGCATTCATGCTAAACCCACTTATCTCCTGGCGGCTGCTTCTTCAACGCCATTCTACACCTTCTACTTATGATTACACCTAGAGAAAAAAAATGTAGAAAAAAATAACCAAGGTGGCTTTTTTTCTGTTTTTGCTGGAAGCAAGGGTAAAGTGAGTGTGGCAAATAAACTGTGGAAGTCATTAGGCTGGGGGCATGAGGCAAGTGCAGTAGGGGTAAAGTGAGGGCATGATGCACGTGCCAATGACAGCTGGCCCCCAAACTGCCAGAACAACCCCCCTCTCTCTCTCTCTCTCTCTCTCTGAATAAATCTCTCTTCTCTCTCTCTCTCTCTCTCTCTCTTCTCCTCTCTCTCTCTCTCTCTCTCTCTCTCTCTCTCTGTACTTTTATTTCATTTCAGTTTTTGAGCACAACCCTTCTGCCCGGCCTCTTTGTGTCTGGGTGTCACTTGCAATCTTGTCAAGTAATGGGGTTACATGTCTTAGGAACATGATTTGTTAAAATGTGTAAATTTATTCATACTGGCTTTTCCAGTGCACATGCAAGCATACTTATATATATATATATATATATATATATATATATATTTAATATATACTATATCTGTGTGTTTGTGTGTGTGTCTGTATGTGTGTCTGTGTTTTAGTATTTATATACAAAATCAAGAGAAAGGCAGACATGGATGGCACGGGCCTTAAAACAGAAGGCAGAAATACCACAAAACCTCAGATACCTTGATGATAGGGCGCAATGGAGCTATAAGTGTGAATAAAAGTCTGTACAGTATACAGAGGGCAGTACAGTCAGCCTTGAGTTGAATGCTTCAATAAGATCAAAGTAATACAGGACAATCTGATTAGGTGTATAGGAAGTTGATGCCTTATCCATTAAGCCATAGAGGCACTGTGCACACTAATGATAAAACAGTATCAAATTTTCAAAATCAATGGAACAGTTAATAATAATAATAATAATAATAATAATAATAATAATAATAATAATAATAATAATAATAATAATACATGGAATTTATATAGCCCTATATCTTGTAAAAACAAATCAAAGGACTTGCACTACCCTCACAACAGTTGTGGAATATGTTCAAAATATGTAGGCTATGCAAAAGAGAATGATGGCCCCTGTCTACAAGATGTCAAGGCTAGTAAATTGACTGAGAAACACTTACATCAACCAATCTTGCATTACTTAAAACTTGGTTTCAGCCATTAAGCTCATCTTTAAATGGCTGCTTGTCTGCTTCATTTTTAGCAAGTTCTTTCACTACATAGCCCCTAAGCAAGAAACAAACACAAACATAAATGATCACTGTCTGAGCCAGGTCATGGCTTAGTAGTTCAATCTATCTTCTGTCATCAGCATCTTCCCTTCCCCCTTAATGGAAAAAAAACCATATTCTGGTGCAGGAGGTTGAAATGCCCATTAGAGTGTCAACCAAACATGAATAGGGAGAGGAAAAACAAACACCATCAAGGGTGAGAGAGGACCTTAGATCAGTTCAACAGTCTGTGACCAGTGACCTTAGGTCATTTTAACTCTTTAACCCCGAGTTATTTCTGTGTGTCACTCACTGTACAACATCATATTTCTTCACTTCTGTAGACCCTCAAGCCCAAAGGTTAGATCCTACCTGAGAAGCAAAGTGACACAGTCAAGTCACACTTTTAACAAGGTAGCTGAAGGAGGGTGGTGTGTGTGGGAAAGGGAGTGGGGAGCAAAAGAGGAAATTTCAAGATATAAAAAGAAGGGAGGGAATCAGTCACAATATCAAAATGTTCACCAAAAGTTCAATTTGAAAAGGAGAGCCAAAAAAAGAAATTGAGTACTTACATCATCTGTTTAAAACTAAAAGTCAAGCATGACTGATTCTAAGTTGCAAAGAAGCAACTTATGATATTTTGTGACAGAAATGAGAAAAGGGGCATACTTATAATATTAATGTTCAAGAAAGGCAAGTCATTCCTTTCAAAATCTTTAGCTAGATAAAAGAAAAGAAAAAAAGAGAAGGAATTGAAAAAAAGAAGAAAGAAAGAAAGAAGAAAGAAAGAAAGAAAGAAAGAAAGAAAGAAAGAAAGAAAGAAAGAAAGAAATAGAAGAAAAGTTCATTGTAATAGGAGGTCAACTAAAGTGAAGTGTTCTGTTTTCCAGAAAAATTATAGGTTTCCAAGACATGGTTCCTGTTGAGTTTAAAGGGACCGGATAGCCTAGTGGTCAGAACATTCCCATTCCAGGGGATTTTGCCCCTGGACTTAACATCAGTGCTGACTCCACTCTCCCAAAAATTCCTTCCGATGAGACTATAAACCAGGCCATGTGCCAACACACCAGAACATCTTGCCCACACGTTAAATCCTGTTCGTTTTCTTTTGGTAAGAGCAGGCCATTGTGTGCCGGTGGGAACAGATGACAAGATTTACAAAAACTGCATGCACACGGGGACTGGGTGTAAATAAGCACATGAGTGCTTATTCCATTATCTTCGATATAAAAGAATAAATAAATATGTAGTAATGGTTATGCATGTGTGTATGTATGGGGGGTTGTTTTGTTTTGGTTGTTTTTTTGGGGGAGGGGTGTTGGTTTATGGGTTGTTTTTTTCTTTTGGGGGGATAGATAGATAGATAGATAGATAGATAGATAGATAGATAGATAGATAGATAGATAGATAGATAGATAGATAGATAGATAGATAGATAGATAGATGGATGGATGGATGGATGGATAGATGGAGAGAGATATAGATAGATAGATAGATAGATAGATAGATAGATAGATAGATAGATAGATAGATAGATAGATAGATAGATAGATAGATAGATAGATAGATAGATAGATTGATTGATTGATTGATTGATTGATTGATTGATGGCAATGGCAGCTGGTAAACTCCATTTCTACAATGCAGAATATTCTGCACACACACACACACACACACACACACACACACAACACACACACACACACACACACACACACACACACACACACACACACACACACACACACACACAGAGGCATACCTGGGTGCCCCCAACTAAAACAAAAAATTTTTAAAAGGAAGTCAGGCATATCAGCAACCTAGCAGAGATGGTGGAGATTATTATGACCTCCTACAGGGGTCATGTCAGAGGCCAGGCGAGGCCACAGAGTGAACCTGTGACAAGAGGTCCCTTGTCAGAGTCCCGGGTCAGACAGTGCAGGAGTGTGCTGCCCCTTCCCTCTGACAAGTGCACTCCCCACTTACATCCCTTTGCTCTCAGCAGGGCTAAAGATATGTCCAAACAAAAGTTGGCCTTTTTTTCTTCCTTGAACTTGGCTTGAGAGTCAGGAAGGAGGACATTGCACTGAATAAGTTTTTCATCAAATAATTCCTTTCATGTACATGGTTTTTTGTCCCTGGAGTATCTACACGTAGTTTTATATGACAACGTTGAAACAAAACACGTGCATACAAGAGTTGTGTTTATACACACCATCCCTGAAGTTGGAATGTACATGTATGTACATACGTAGTACATACATACATACATACATACATACATACATACATACATACATACATACATACATACATACATACATACATACATACATACATACATACATA
>CM060317.1:25889084-25896584 GCA_030674155.1 Stramonita haemastoma
AAAAAAGCCTTTTTTCAGTTTTTGCCCCTGTACTGTTTCTATGTGCCACTGGTCAACATCCTGGTTTCTTTACACGGGTAAACCCTCATGGTTAAACACCAGATGCTATCTACCACGCAGCAGAACGTTACAGCTGACATAGTTTTAGGGTCAGGGTTGGGAGAGGGGTAGGAAGAAGGTGGGAAGGTGGGAAGGGAAGGGGGGGGAAGGCTGAGAGCACCAAAAAATGTAGTGGTAATATACAGAAGAGCAGGTACAAAAATGAAGGGAAGGTATCATCAATCTTTGTGTCAAATTATTCACCACAAGTTTGGTTCTTTTTTCAGTGAAGAAACTCACTCTAAATTAAACTGGAATTTTCTTCTTTTTTTAATCTTCACTGGTTAGAGGTTCTTGAATAGTGAAATCTTGCCATGCGGCCGTTTTACCTACCATTAAGGTAGCCCTACTTCAAATTCGGGGATGTATCCTCAAACATATTAGATTTTTATTTTGTTTTATTTTATCTATCAAGGATAATGGAATAAGCACACATGTGCTCTTTTACATCCAGTCCCCGTGTGTATGCAGTATTTTTTTTAATGTCATCTGTTTCCCACCGCCACACAATGGCCTACTCATACGAAAGCCCCGGGAACAGGATTTAACGTGTGCGCAAGATGTTCTGTGTGTGCTCGCACACGGGGCCTCGGTTTATAGTCTCATCCGAAGGACTTTTGGGGAGAGTAGAGTCAGCACTGATGTTAACTCCAGGAGAAAAATCCCCTGAACGGGAATCGAACCGGGTTGTCAAATTGCGAGCACAATATTCTGACCACCAGGCTATCCCCTGTAACACTTTGAGGAGTCATTAGGGCACCGCACTGAATTTTCTGGCGATGTGTGATGGGCATTTTGAGCCCAGTGGAGGGAGGGAGGGAGGGAGCTCATTCTTCTGCAGGAGGATTATATAAATACAAAAGGGGGAGGGGGTAGCCTAGTGGATAGAGTGTTGCGCAGGGGATCTAACATCCAGGATTAAGCCACCAGGGAGCACCCGTTTGAGGAATTTTACCCTGGAGTTAACATCAGTACGATCCCGCTTCCCAAAAGTCCTTCGGATGAGACTATAAACCAGGTCCTGTGTGCGAACCCACGCAGAACATCTTGCGCACATGTGAAAAACTTGTTCACGTTTTGGAATAGTAGGTTATTGAGTGCAGGTAAGAATGGGTGACATTTTTTTTCTTAAAAACCGCATCACTCTGGGGTTGTGTTTAGACATTTTCCCCCGAAGTTGGAATGCGGCTACTATAATGGTGGGGAAAAAAAGGTTGCATACGAAAAATCTCAACATTTGTAAACTTTGGAACTCTAGCCTAGAAACGAGAAAAAAGTATAGAACAAAGAAAAAGCACGATGCCAACATTATACGTAGCAATTGTCAGCAATCCTGTCCTTTACAATGGCACTGAAGAGGATCTAGGAGAGTTGGTAATTGTGGGGAGAAAGTACACTCTCAGAAAAGAACGCGGAGCTTGGCGAAATACTTATAGATAGTAATGAGTTTGACCTTTAGGTGAGGTCACCAAGTGGACACATGACGCCATTTCCTTTTGTCGCAGCCTTGGTCGTTAAGTGCAGTAAGCCTGTTTTGTTTCGGGTTTGGGTTTTTTTTTCATGCTTGTTTTTGTTGTTTTTTTTTTTTTGAATTTTACTGATAAGCCTGGAAGTTCAATTTCTAAGAAACCCAGACACGTTGCGGGCTATTGTGCTTAGTTCAAATGTTGCAAAGAACAAATCAAAATATTAGAGGATTGATCATTTTTAGACCTAATCAAAATCTCCCCCCCCCCCAAAAAAAAAAAAAAAATAGCAACCCTCCCCCCACCTGCAAGTTTCTCCAGTTGTCAGGGAATTGAGTCTTTGATTGTCAGTTAAGTCACAACTTATGATAAACAATATTCAGAAAAAGAAAACATAAATGTTATATAGGGAACTAAAAGATTTGTTTTTAAAGTGTAGCAACAAAGAAGTGTAAAAGTTAATGAATAACTAAATAAACGAACATAAACGCACATAGAAAATGCATGATTAAATGATAGAGAGATGAATACAAAAGGATGATTACATGATTAATTCATAAGTACAGGAATATAAAAAAGAAAGAGCATATATTATCGAATAATCAAATGAATACATATGCAAATAAGAAAGTAGATGGATTCATATGAATAAATGAGTGACAGGACAGCAGCTTGATGGTTAGAGCGTTGCGCTTGCGATCTGACGGCCTGAGTTTGAGCCCAGATTCCAGCCACTACCGAGACGCCCGTTCCAGGGGATTTTCCCCTTGGAGTAAACATCAGTGCCAACTCCACTCCTCCAAAAAGCCCCTAGGATGAAACTATACACACGGAACATCTTGCCCACACGTTAAAATCTGTTCCGCCTTGCACAAGAGTAGATTATTGTGTGCAGGTAGGTGGGAATGGACGACCAAATTCATGAAACTGCATGCACACGGAAATAGATGTTAAAAAAAAAAAGTATATGAATGCTTACCCCATTATTCTCGAAACAAAAGAATTCAAATGTAAAAAAAAAATGGGAGTCGAGATAGCCAATTAGTTCGACCGTTGTGTTTGTGATCTGACCCCTGGGGATTTAGCCACCTCAGAGGTGCGCACCGTTTTGGGGGATTTTACCCTGGAGTTAGAATCACTGCTGACTCCACCCTCCCAAAACTCCTTCGACCCTGTGAGCGAACGCATGCAGAACATTTCTCACCCACGTTAAAAACCCGTTCTGTCTATCAAAAGAGTAGACCATTTCGTGGTGATAGTAACGGATGACAAATTTTTTTTAAAATAAAAACCGCGTGCACATACGTGTGGTGTTCAGACACCATCCCTGAAATTGGAAAGTGGCTGCCTAAATGGTGAGATAAAAAAAAGGGTCACATATGCAAACTTACAGGTTTGGGGACCGGATGAAAAAAAGCATATAATTGCTTATTCTGTTATCCTCGATATAAAAGAATTAGAAATAAAATATATTAACCTCAGAGTTCTGGCTGAGGAGCACACAAAAAAGTAATAAAATGAAAAAGACAAAAAAGGGAAAAAAATGACTGCACTAAATAAAAAAGGATTTCGTTGCTAAAAACTGCATATTTACACACACACACACACACACACAACACACACACACACACACACACACACACACACACACACACACCACAACACACACACACACACCACACACACACACACACACACCCAGCCAACTAAAAATGAAGTCGGCGCGTTTCACCAACGTTGGTGTGACGCCGGGAAGTAGGGAGTTTTGAGGTTGTAGGTAGAGGTAAGGGGAGGAGGGGAGGGAAAGGGGGGTAAAGTGACCTTTTCAGGGGTCAAAGGCCATCAGGCGTGAACATGCGACAAGAGTTGCCTTGTCAGAGCCTCGGTCAGACAGTGCACATGTCTGCTGTTGCCATACAGTCTGACGTAGCCTACACCTGCACTCTGGCGTATACTCTTACTTTAAACAAAGAGCCAAACAAACCAGTGCCCGCGTGCGCGCGCGCCACACAACAAAACAAACATACACACATACACACACTCGCGCCCCGCGCGCACGCGTGCGTGCGCGCGCACACACACACACGCACAAAACACATACACACACTAGCCCGCGCACGCACAGGCGCAGGCACACACACACACACACACACACCACCACACACACACACACACACACACACACACACACACACACACACACACACACACACACACACACACACACACACACACACACACACAGTTTGTTAGTTTGTCTGTTTTTTGTTTAAGTGGTCTTTGGGGGTGTTTGTTTGAGTTAGGTTTGTTTTGGGGTTTTTTGCTAGATAGATGGCTTAATGAAAACAGCAAATTTATTGCTTAGTCAATGTACCATCTGAAAAATAAAATTTTGACTTTTTACTTTGACTGACACACAAACACACATACACACAAACGTTAAATCCTGTTCCGCTTTTCGTGAGAGTAGGCCATTGTGTGCCAGTGGGAACAGATGACAAGATTTACAAAACTGCGTACACACAGGGACTGGATGTAAAAAAAAGTACATGAGTGCTTATCCATTATCCTCGATATAAAAGAATAAAATGAATAAAATAAATAAAAACACACCACACCACCACACACACCAACAACAACCAACACACACCAACACACACACACACACACACACACACACACACACACACACACACACACACAACACACACACAACACACACACACACACACACACACACACACCACACACACAAGAAGAATGATGTCAAATGAAAAGGAAACTAATACATTGTATAGATTAATGAATAAAAGCGAAGTTTTGTTGGTTGTTGCTTCTTTGGTTAGTGCTCTGGGGTTCACCAATGGTGAGATTTTGTGTTTGCACCGGTTTTTTTGCGCCACCGTTAAGGTAGCTGCATTCCGACTTCGGAGATTGTGATTTAAACACGACACTTTTGCGCGTGCAATTTTTTAAATTTTGTCATCTGTTCCTTCCAGCACACAACAGCCTACTCTTTGGTTTAAGGTAGAACAGGTGTAACGTAAGCGCAAGATGTTCTGTGTGGTGTTGGCGCACGGGACATCGGTTCATAGTCTCATCCGAAGTACTTTCATAGGAGTGGAGTTTGTACTGATGTTAACCCCAGGAGTAAAATCCCACCAAACGGGTGCTTTAGTGAGGATTTGAACCCAGCCATCAGATCATGCTCTTTAAACCATAACCGCTGTGCTACCCCCCTCAGTCAGGCATTTTTATTGGGGGGGGGGGGGATCCTAATAAAAATGACTGACTTGAATGGATAAATATTTTTTTGATGATGAATAAATTAACAAATAAATGACTAGCTTATAGATCTATTAGTGCATTTTGAATACTGGCATGTTTGTTTGTCTTTTTTTTAATATCATCTACACATAAAAGAATTCAAAACGTGTGCACACGGATGCCATGATATATGCATCTCATAAGGCTAAGGTTGCTGGTGAAATTCTTTTAAAAAGAGAAAGGAACAAGACTGCATGATAAGAAAAAACATGTTAAAAGTAACGACAGTTACTATCATAAAAAGTAAAATTTAACCAACTTAAAACACAATTAAATAAAATGGGATTTTAAAAAATCGAGAAAAAAATAAAATCAAAACTAACCCAAACCACACTAAAATTTAGAGAACTAAAACGTTGAGATTCAGATTCAGAATCTTCGAATACATAAAACGATGTCGCCACAGACTGGCGCCATCTTATGCAACAGATGCAGTTACTCTTCACAACAGAATGTGCAGAGCCACGGGTCAAGGTCAGTAGTTCAAAACGAACAGTGTCTCGTGACCAGCTGAATCACGTGATCCCATCAAGAGGTACTTGCCCCCCCCCCCCCCCCCCCCCCCCTTAGCCACTGTAATTGAGGGCCATACACCTCTTTTTTGACCTTGACAGCTAAACACAGTTGATTAGGCTTCTTGTCAGCTTTCTACAGCCAACATTTTCTCCTCTTTTTTTTCTTCTGTTCTTTTTTTGGATCCTTGGCTAGAGTTCCAAGATGCACCTATGGTGACATTTTATATTTGCCATCGTTTTCACCCACCATTGAGGTAGCCGGTTTCCAACTTCAGGGATGGTGTCTAAACACCACACCAGCTGCAAGCCATTTTGTTGTTTTGAGGTTTTATTTTCCAATTTCCATCCCTTCCTACCAGCATGAAATGGCCTATCTACTGTTCCAAAAAGCGGAATGGGTTTAAATGTGTGTGCAAGATATTCTGCATACTTTGCACATGGGGCCTTGGTTAGTTGTCTCATCTGGAGGACTTTGAGGGAGTGGAGTTAGTACTTATGTTAACTCCAGGGCAAAAATTCCCTGAAAAGTGTGCCTCCGTGGCGGCTGTATTCTCGTTCATCAAGTCACGAATGCTACGCTCTAACCACTATGCTAATCCCACCCCCACTCCCCAACTCTTTATTTCAACTTTACAGATAAACACAGTTGATTGCTTGTGA
This sequence comes from Stramonita haemastoma, assembly GCA_030674155.1. Taxonomy (NCBI): domain Eukaryota; kingdom Metazoa; phylum Mollusca; class Gastropoda; order Neogastropoda; family Muricidae; genus Stramonita; species Stramonita haemastoma. The sequence goes on from CM060317.1 coordinate 25,895,152, forward strand.
GCTTCCCACGACCTACAAACATCTGAAGTATTTTGTAGGGTAGAGATGGAGCCCCTGGAGACACCTTTTTACTTAGGATACACACACACCGTCAGGCAGAGAAATGGACACATTGACTGGATGATGATGATTCCACTAGTTAAAGTTAAAGTCTGTCCCAGCCTGAGGCTCATCAGGCCGGTGCTTATCCGTTTCTGTGGCGTTAAGCGACTGAGAGTCATAGACTCCCCCTTGGATAGGACGCCAGTCTATCACAGGGTTAACCCCAACACAAGGTTGGTACCCCTTTTACACCTGGGTGGGGTGAGAAAATAGCCGTAAGTGCCTTTTCCAAGGGCACAACGCCATAGCCGAAAGCTGGATTCGAACCCGCAACCTTTAGATTACGAGTCCAACGCCCTAACCTCTAGACTACAGCGCGGCTGATGTTTCCCACTAATGATCCTTGAATTGCCTTTTCATGAAACCAACCACAGAGGCCTAGAAGAAACTACTTCCTACCATAGACCCCCCCCCCCACCACCACCACCACCACCACAAATGATTCCCCAACAACCCTAGTTGTCCAACCCTGTATGATGTCTGTAAGCCTTTGTTGAAAAAGAAAAGGCAGATGATATGGACTATTTCAGAATTTGGATTCATAGGGAAAGTGAAGAATTTGGAACGGGAATTCAAAATAAAATAATATCCCTCCGACTGCAGAGTACAAGGGAAGAGAAAAATATTCCTGGTACGTTCTGTCAGCAAAGTGACAATTATCATGTGGTAATATTTGACAAACAGGCTGGAAGCACAGAGGCACCAAAACCACTTTTTTTAAAAATGTTGACTGTTTTTTTCTTACTGTACTTTGATCAAAAATTTTCAGTATAATATACTATATTCTTCATTCAAGAATATTGTTATAAAAGTAAAAGATCTACCACTATCAGATCAAAACTTTGTCTTTTTGAAACCTGAATGGCTATATGTCTTCAAAGAAGTTATGGTCACAAAGGGTCAATGATGTAAAAAGTTGTAGGGCTAGTGTGTGGTCAACATGGAAGTTTGTTCCCATCACCTACACAAACTCTTTAGCATTCTAGGGTGAAAACACTGCTAGCTATAGCTACACATCGCTGCAGCACAATCCTAATCATCCCTCATAACCTACTTCTTGTGTATCCTCTCAAACATACTATTCCTGACCCAAAATACTATTTCATCCATCCCTATCCCCTCCCAGCCCCTAAAATCATATACCCTCCCCCTTCTCATTTCCATTATGCCCCCATCAATGCCGGCTTCCTCTCCTTGCCACTAATATCCTTCTGATCTCATCTTCTTCTCTAGCCTGAGGTTACTAAGGAAGGAAAGAAAACACTGAGGACAACAGACACTGTAAGTTAGGCAACAAAACTTCTAAATTCAGAGGATTAGAAACTATAAAG
>CM060317.1:25901584-25909084 GCA_030674155.1 Stramonita haemastoma
CACACACACACACACACACACACACACACACACACACACACACACACACACACAAAACTACATACACACACATACTCACACAAATATGTTAAAGTTATAGCGAGAAGAAAGATGAGTACCTAGACAGAGAAACAAACAGAGATAGAAGACACAGACGAACATATCTACAGAGGTCGCAATATAGAGTGTATGTTTTACCTGGGTTAGTATGATTTTTTTCTATGCGGGTTCTGTCAGGGGAAATTCTTGTTTTTGGCTGGGTTGATTCAAACATCAGCCCATCCATTACAGGGCACTTTACCTTGTCATCAGATCAGCTTTACACACAATAGAAGAAGGAAAGAAATTGTCCGTCAGATCTGCCGTTAACTACTTCCATCACATAGATGGGGACTGCACCTGTTTGCCCTTGTGTGTGTGTGGTGTGTGTGTGTGTGTGTGTGTGTGTGTGTGTGTGTGTGGTGTGTGTGTGTGTGTGTGTGTGTGTAAGTGTGTGTGTGTGTGTGTAAGTGTAAGTGTGTGTGTGTGTATGTGTGTGTAGTGTGTGTGTGTGTGTGTTTGGTGTGTGTGTGTGTGTGTGTGTGTGTGTGTGTGTGTGTGTGTGTGTGTGTGTGTGTGTGTGTGTGTGTGCGTTTGTGTGCGTGTGTATGTGTGTGAAAAAAGCTTGCTTTGTGCAACAACTGTTGTGTTATGTTTCTGGCCGAAACAGATAGTCATATCTTCTGCATGTTTTAAAAATCAGAAAGTGATATGTCCCAGACATAATTCGTTTAGTATATTATGCTTCCACAACATACTGAAACATCATAAAGATCCCCACCTTTAATCCACTAGGCACCGCTGTGGAGATTGTTTATTTATTTATACCACTTAATGTCACAGCAGATTTCTCTGCCTGAAATTCGGGTAGCTCTCCCCGGGAAGAGGCATCGCCACAAGTGCAAGCACCTACCCATTATTTTCTTTTTCTTTTTCCTGTCTTCAACTGTGTATATTTCCCTATCAGAGTGGCCTTTTTCCTACAAAATTTTATCAGGGACAACACCGTTGTTGCCGAGGGTTCTTTTACGTGCGCTAAATAAGGATGTGTAACACACAGGACCTCGGTTTACCGTCTCATACGAAAGACTAGCGCCCAGACCACCACTCATGGTCTAATGGATGGGGGGGGGAAGTTTTTGGCCCAAACAGGATTCGAACCACGGCACACTCCGACTGGGACTTTTCGCTTTCTAGGCAGGCGCGTTACCACCCAGACCACAGTGGTTATCCACGGCTTCATGGACCCACGGGATTGAAGTCAAACCGTCTTAACCACTGGGCTATCGCGTCTGTCTGTCTGTGGAACAGTGCACTTTACCTTTGGATTATTATGTTTCTCACTCAGGCGTTGAGATGTACAATGTGCGCGTGTTATGCAAACAACGTCATCCATTATGAAACAGCGTGTTGGACAATTGAGACACCGAGAGCAGGCCCCCATAGTGGGGAACAGATGGTGTAGAGCAGATGGTAGAATGTTGTGTGTGTGTGTGTGTGTGTGTGTGTGTGTGTGTGTGTGTGTGTGTGGTGTTGTGCGTGTGTGGTGTGTGGTTTGTGTGTGCGTGTGTGTATGTGTGCGTGTGTGTTTGTGTGTACGTGTGTGTGTGTTTGTGTGTGTGTGCAGCGAGTGTGGTGTGTGTGTGGTGGGTGTAGTGTGTGTGGTGTGCGTGTTGTGTGTGTGGTGTGTGGTGTATGTGTGTGTGTGTGCATGTGCGTGCGCGCGCGCGCGCGCTGTGTGTGTATGTGTGTGTGTGTGTGTGTGTGTGGAGCAGATAGTAGTATGCTACTGTGTGCGCGTGTGTGTGTGTGGGTGTGCGTGTTTGTGTGTGGGTGTGTGTGTGTGTGCGTGTGCGTGCTGCGTGTGTGTGTGTGTTCCTTCATAAAGTTACCAAGTGCTGCATCATATCAGATATTAGAGATATGACGATGTGAAACAGCTGTAGGCCTAAGTGCATACCAAAATAAGCAGAGAGGGTTTTAAGTTGAGGCTGAACAATGCCCCTGCTGCTGCTGCTGTTGCTGCTGCTGCTAATGATGATGATGATCATGGTCGTTATTGTCATGATTGTTTACTTCTTCGTGATCTTCTTTCCACCGGCTTTCTTTTTCTTCTCCATTTTATCATTATTACTGGTAGTAGTAGTAGTAGTAGTAAGTAGTAGTAGTAGTAGTAGTAGTAGTAGTAGTAGTAGTAGTAGTCAGAAACAGACACACACACACACACACACGCACGCACGCACACACACACGCACGCACGCACGCACACACACACACACACACACACACACACACACACACACACACACACACACACGGAGGTATACACACAAGGTACAAAGAGTGTGTGTGCGTGTGTGTGTGTGTGTGTGTGTGTGTGTGGTGTGTGCATGCCTGCGTGTGTGTGTGTGCCTGCGTTTGTGCGTGTGTGTGTGTGTGTTTGTGTGTGTCTGTGTGTGTGCATGTCTGTGTGTGTGTTTGTGTGTGTGTGTGTGTGTGTGTGTGCCTGTGCATGCATGGGTGTGTATGTGTGTGTATCAAAACAGTAGATTGAAAAAAAGACTATATGCTCTATGCCATCTGCCAGTATCCATTACACTGAGTCCACCCCTCCTCCACATGGCTGCTGCCTCAGCACAAATCCACACCTGGTTAGCATTTTTTTTTTTTGGGGGGGGGAGGAGAAGAGAAGGGGAGGAAGGGGAGGTTAAAACCATGGCTTCTTGTGGCTGGGGTGGAAGCAAGGGGTAAGACTAGTAGTGTAACAAATAAACTGTGGAAGTCATTAATGCAGGGTGTGAGGTGAGCACAGTGGGGTGTGTACTGAGGGAGTGCTGCATGCACCAAGGACAGCTAGCTACTATACCCTCCCACCTCCCACGTGCAAGACAGAGACACGCCCCCCTTTTTTGTTTTGTCTCCCCAACATCAGTGCTCTTGTTTGTTGCTTTCCCTGTAGCAGCCATGCCCCTTTGGCCTGTCAAGTATAAAGAGCATTCCCACCTTTTTTGGAAATTCTGTGCTTGAAATTAATTCCCTCTTTTTTTAAAAAAAATCCATTTCTTTGTTTTTGTAATGTTCCTTTACTTCATGTCGTGTTCAATCACTTCATGTCATGTGTTCCTTTACTTCCTGTCGTGTTCATTTACTTCAAGTGTGTTCCTTTACTTCATGTCATGTTAATTCATTTCATGTCATGTGTTCCTTTACTTCATGTCATGTTCATTCACTTCAAGTGTGTTCCTTTACTTCATGTCATGTTCCTTTACTCCATGTTGGTGCCTCCTTCTTGTCTATTTTCTGCCTCCTTGGTCCATTCTTCTGCCTTTATTTTCCAGAAAGACTTAAAAGTAAACAATTGTGTTCTAGGCCAAAGTTGGATGCACTGGGTCTGACTTGTCAAGGGCTTCATGGCAGTGCAAAGCATTTTTGCTCATATGACAGACAACAATAGTTGCTGTTGGAGTGTTTGATGAGAAGAAAAAGCTTATTCTGTGTTTTAACTGGGTGATGAATGCCTTCCATGACAGTCACCAAGATTCAGAATGCAGTTTTAAGCTTACATCAAAGTTCAGTTTTGTTCAAGATTTTTTTTTTTTTTTTTTTTTGGGGGGGGGGGAGTTCAGGGGAATATTTCAGTCTCTGTGGTGAGGGGAGCTGTAGGCTGCAAGTCTTCCCAGTCTCCAGAGAGCTTCTAGGCCATCGGGGTGGTGTCAGACCAGATCTTCTTTCAGAGTGCCTCACATAGCAGGCAGGACTGTAGCACATTTCCATTGTCTGGTTGTCAGTCTTGCATGGGCACTCCTCTATGTGGCTTAAGGGTAGTTTCGTTTATATGTGGAAGTTTATATGGTTGTGACCTATCCTGAGTCTAATTATACAGACCTGCTCTCATATTGTCAGCAGGTAGTAGAGGTCTGACTTGTTGTAGCATGGATGTTGTTGCATCCGCTCGTTGTGTTGCTTGGCCTTGATGATGGTCTTGGCTTCAGAAAAATTGACAGACCTATCCACCTGCTCTTGCCTCAGTGCCTTCCTTTGTTAGGGAGTCAGCAGTCTCATTACCAAGCACATTGTAGTGGGAGGGAATCCACTGCAGGGCTACTGTACGACCCCTACAGAGGGAGGCAAGAGTGCAGAATAGGTGGTTTAGATCAGAGCTTCTCTTGGACTGTGGGCTTGCAAGACAGAAAGGGAATTGTTCAAGAAGACTACTGTGTGGGAAGTATATGAGCTGACCATGATATGGGCTGCTGCTCTTTCTATGGCTACTGCCTCAGATTTGTATTTTGTGGAGTAAAGCTCAGATGCAAAACGAATCTTAATTTTTCTGCCAGCATGATACTGGATACACACCCCTGTCCCTGCATTTTGAGCTCCATCCTCAACAGACCCATCAGTGTAGACCTACGTCCACAAATCTCTTGGGTTGTGTGTCAGGAGGTGTTCATGGGTGTGTGACTTTTGAGGAAAGTCACTCTGATAGTGTTTTGGTCTTACAACACGAATGTGTCACTGAATGAGGGCAGAGGCCCTTGACTCCAGGCCGGGATAGGTCGACATCGCCATAGGTAGAGATCTCTTTGTGGTCATGGTCAAAGATGACCTGATGCTGTTGTTCAAGTATCCTGCTCTGGTGAATGAAACTGCCTCTGTTTAATTGTCTTTCTGTTGGTTGAGATAGTCTTCCTTTCACGGGGTGATCTAATTCTGTGTGTATGCTTGCATTCATGCTTGCTGAAAATAACAACAAAAACTGATCAGGCATGGATGAGGGATAATAATGATGATTCACTTTAGTGCACATCATCATTATCACTGTCATCATGGTCATTGTCATAGTAATCATTATCATCATCACCACCACTGTCATCATCATCATTAAAAGAAGTGATTTGGTAGAATTACCTGCAGAAACTGAATAAGTTTGTAATGGAAACAAAACAAATAAGGTACACTAGCTGGGATGACATACACAAAAACATTTTACTACAAAGCAGTGTGTTTGTGGTAAAAAAAAGAAAAAAAGAAAAAAAAAGAAGAAGTCAAAATGCTTTTTGTCTGAGAAAATGGATTAAAGATTAAAAACAAAAAGCATTCAAACAAAATCTCCACCTCCAAACAAAGACTAGAGAAAGTAAAGAAAATTGCTTCAGTGCCAGTCTATTTCTGGCCAGAAGGCCATCACTAACAGTCTACTACTATACCATCTCTCTCTGGGGACTTGCTGTACAGCTGTTCACTGATATATCTCCTGTGTTGGATGCCTGGCTCCTACTCAATCTCTGCTTCAGGGGCCTGGCTTCCCCATTTTTCTTGTGGGCTCCACTTCAAAATCTGGGTGTAGTGTGTTTTGATTCAATCATGATGAATTTACTTACACCTAAGTGTCCCAGAAGTCAGAACATCCCTACCTCAATGGTGGCCAAAATCAGCAGAATATAAAAAAAATCTCACCATTGGTGAATTTTTGAGCTCTAATGAAGAATGATCTTATTTTTACACCCAGTGCGTTGAAACATAATCCAGCAAACCATTGGTCCCTATCAAAATCTGCTATCAATTGTAAAGAAGCATAAAGAAGCATAAACTTAAATGGTACAGGCATGTCACACAATACAATCAAAAGGACTCCAAAAACAATACTGCAAGGCACTGTCCAAGGAGGAAGAAAAAGAGGCAGACCAAGAAAGAGATGGAAGGACAACAGCAGCGAATGGACAGGCCTACAACTTAACAAAATTTTGAGAAAGGCAGAACAGAGAGAGGAATGGAGAAAACTGTATGTCAAGTCTTCAGGGGTGCCCCCACGGTCGCCAGACTAGGGGATAGATAGATAGATAGATAGATAGATAGATAGATAGATAGATAGATAGATAGATAGATAGATAGATAGATAGATAGATAGATAGATAGATAGATAGATAGATAGATAGGTAGATAGATAGATAGATAGATAGCTTTGAAAATATGTATTGTATGCGAAAGTCAAACAGTCTTCCAAAAAGAAAAAGTCACTTCAGACCATTAGCTAATCAGTTTTTCCAAAATATATCAGTTGTGTGTTATAAATGCTAAGTATCAAAAAAGTAGACTTGCATCATAAGTTATACAAACATATAATCAGTTCTCAGCATCATTTGATATTATCAGATAGTTATTTGTAATCTCTGCCACTATTTATTTATTGCTATTCAAAACATTGAAGTCTACAGCAGTTTGTGTACATTGAACGAACTTAGATAAAAAGAAATTAATCACATCCAAAAGATTTTTTGAAGTGACACTATGTGATGAACAAACTAAATACACAATCTTTATAGTGTGCATTGGACTTACTATAAAGTCTTGCGTATTATATATTTTATTAATGGAATGCATGTATATCACTTTTTGATAAACTCAGCAGCTGAAATGTTTATGAGGGTGAATTTTATTAGACATTACAAATTTACCAGATCTGTAATTTAAATCATTCTTTTGGGGAACAAATTTCAATGTACAAAATTAAATATGACTTGGTTTGCTGATTAGTTAAAAACAACTCTTTGATGATGCATGATAAACAGTTGATCTATCTCCTGTTCAGTGCTCTTTGAACTCAAAGTCATTGAACTTCTAAAACATGCAACAGATGAAAATTAAAAAACACCCCAACCAATTAACCAAACAAGCACAAAAAACCCCAGAAGAGGGGTGATACAGAATGGACACCCCTATACATGTAGTGAAGGAAACAGCTCTGGAAAGGGGTTGGACATAGAGATGCATTTTGCTGGCTTTGGGTACCTGCCAGCTGTTGCCTGCACGTGCAGCACGCCCTTAGTTAACCCCCTGTGCACTTGGCTCACACTATAACGTAATGACTTCCACAGTTTATCACCAACACTCCCCTTACCCTTGCTTCCACCTGAACTGCAAACCACAACCTTTTTTTGTTGGGGGCTGGGGAAGGGCTGCAGTTGGGGTTTGCATTTTTGTTTATGTTTTTTTTTTGGGGGGGAGGTGTATACCAGGAACTGGGTTGCCCTGAGACAGCAGTGAGATAGATAAGGGTATGGGTGGGATCAATGAGTGCTGATGAATTGTGGTGAGAACCAATTTCTTAATCTACTATCTGGGACTAGGATAGAGAAGGTGTGGAATGTGTGTGTGCTGACATGCATATGCTTGAACAAGGCATCTTGCATGTGCCTACAGGTGTGTGTGTGTGTGTGTGTGTGTGTGTGTGTGTGTGTGTGTGTGTGTGTGTGTGTGTGTGTGTGTGTGTGTGTGTGTGTGTGACAGACAGAGGCAAGGCAAGGCAAGGCAAAGTATTTTATTCGATGATAATAGATAAGCACTCGTGTGCTTTTTTACATCCAGTCCCCGCCCTTTTCAGGGATACATCAAGATGAAAAGATACTAAACAATAAAACTTTACGCAGTACCAAACAACACACAAGAATAAGGACACTATAT
>CM060317.1:25911584-25974084 GCA_030674155.1 Stramonita haemastoma
AGAGTGGTTGACATTTTTTTAATGCATGCTTACAGGTGTCATGTGTAGACACCATCCCCAAAGTCGAAATGCGGCTACCTAAGTGGTAGGGAGAAAACAGTTGCATAGGCAAAACCCTCACCATTGGTGACCCTGGGACCTCTGGCAAAGGAACCAAAAACACAAAAAGAAAAACAAATGAGAGAGACAAGACACAGAGAGACACAAAGACACAGACAGACAGACAGAGACAGAAAAAGCAGAGGACAGACAGTAGAGACACAGACAGAGAGAGAAGAGAAGAGAGACAGACAGGAGAGAAGAGAGAGAGAGAGAGAGAGAGAGAGAGAGAGAGAGAGAGAGAGAGAGATGTTGCTGGTATGGGTTGCAGCTGTGGTTTAGGCCTGCAGCAGGCTCCTCAGCTTAACCCCTTCTGCACTGTTTCACACCACCACCACCTAATGACTTCCGCAGTTTCTCTGCAACACTCCTCTTACCCTGACTTCCACCTCAACTATGAACCACAACCACCTCCTCCTCCTCTTCTTCTTCTTCTTCTTTGTTCTCTTTTTTCTGTTGGATTTGTTCTATTTTAAAACTTTTTTTCTCTTGGAATTCTTCTTCTTCTTCTTCTTCTTCTTCTTCTTCTTCTTCTTCTTCTTCTTCTTCTCTTTTTCTGTTCGATTTTTTTCTTCTTTTTTTTAAAAAAGTCTCTTTTAGAATTTTTCTCCTTTTTTGTGTATTTTTTTTCTTTCATTAAAAAAAAAACTTTTTCATTAGCAGGAGCAGAATTGTGTTGTGACATTATGAATATATGTGGTTGGTATCCATAATGTATACAGATGAGTTACAGAGGAAACAAACTTCATAGGCTCATATTTGTTGATGGAAAGGAGGAGGCGGAGGAGGACGAAGAGGGGCATGCTTGTGTATACAGCTTGTAGAGTGCAAAACATGGATTCATCCAGATGTGTGTGTATGTGTGTTGTGTGTATGTGTGTGTTGTGTGTGTGTGTGTGTTGTGTTTGTGTGTGTGTGTGTGTGTGTGTGTGTGTGTGTGTGTGTGTGTGTGTGTGTGTGTGTGTGTGGCGCGCGCGCGCGCGCGCACGTACACATGCGTGTATGCGTGCGCATGCATCACATACACCCTCTGAGTGCGTGTGTGTGCGCGTGCATGCACACATATGTGCACTCGTGCGCATGCATGCGCACAGACCTTGCTACCCAGAGAGGGATGAGCTCCATCCACCACATTCACCTTGCCCATGACACACCTCCTGCGAAGCTCAGTACATGCCTAAACCCACAAAGACTGCTGGAATGGACACTAAACTAATGACCAGATGAAGAATAAGTCAAAGACTTCTCGAGGAGTTAAGGCAGGAGTTAAGTCAAGTCAGTTATTATCACTAAATGACATTTTTTGTTTTCGGCTGGCCAGTCTTTCAGCCAGAAGAAGGTTTTGAATAAACCGAAAATTTGCTCTGCCAGACACTTGTCTGCTTGTATAACCAATGACATTTCTGAGATTTGTTCCTCTTCTTGTTACGTACACGCTTTAGTAGCACAGTCGCCTTCATTATTTTTTATGATATACTAGGCTATCAGTTACTGGAGGAATAGCTGGCGAATTGCACAAGGCCGGGTGGGACAGAAGAGAGCGCATGTACTGGATTTTATCCCTAGAGTTAACATCAGTGCTGACTCCACTCTCTCCAAAAGTCCTTCGGGTGAGACTATAAACCAGGCCCCGTGTGCACGCAGAACATCTTGCGCGCGCGTTAAATCTTGTTCCACTTTTCGTAAGAGTAGGCCATTGTGTGCTGACGGGGACAGATGACAAGATTTATAAAACTGCATACACACGGGGACTAGATGTAATAAAAAAAAAAATTTAAGCAGATGAGTGCCTATTCCATTATCATTGATATAAAAGAATAAATAAATAAATAAAAATAGGTAAATAAATAAATAGATATTATTGGGGATGTACCATAAGTTAGTTACTGGCGGAATAGCTGACGAGTTGTACCAGGCCAGCTGGGACAGAGGAGAGAGAGCACATGCACTGTGTATGAAGACGTCAGTCAGTGCGTTGCTCTTTGCATCTGGTACATATCGCTTGGCGTCTACCTGCCACGTCTTAATTATTGAACACACTGGGCTTGTTTGTTGTGTAGGTTTTTTTCTGTGATTGTTTTGTTTGTTATTTTTTTGTTTGTTTGTTGTTGGCTGTTATAATGGGGAGTTTGTGCGTTGTGTGTGTGTGTGTGTGTGTGTGTGTGTGTGTGTGTGTGTGTGTGTGTGTGTGTGTGTGTGTGTGTGTGTGTGTGTGTGTGGTATGTATGTATGTATGAATGCTTGTATGTATGTATGTATGTATGTATGTATGTATGTATGTATGTATGTATGTATGTATGTATGTATGTAGTATGTAGTACGTACGTACGTACGTACGTACGTAACGTATGTATGTATGTATGTATGTATGTATGTATGTATGTATGTATGTACGTATGTATGTATGGTATGTATTGTTGTTATGTGTGCGCGCGTGTGTGCGCTTGCGTGTGTGAGTACATTCGAATTTGCTAGGACCATAGATTGTTATTGATTGCTTGTGTGATGAATAGGTGAATGCAAGCCCTTTGATTTGTTTTCACAAGATATAGGCTATATAAGTTCCATGTATGATGATGATGATATGATGATGTATGTATGTATGTATGTATGTATGTATGTATGTATGTATGTATGTATGTATGTATATGTATGTAGTATGTATGTATGTATGTATGTTGTTGTGTGTGTGTATGTGTATGCATGCATGCATGCATGTATGTATATTTACATGTATTCACGTGTGCCTGTGTGTTTCTTTCTATGTGCTTTTGTTTCAGTTCTTGTTCCTTTCCATTCTTTTTATTTTGGTTTGTATGTTGGTTGGTTGGCTGGTTTTGGAAAATGTTTATACTGATTACATTTTGTTTTGAACAACTTCATAAAAGGACGTGGTCTCTTGATTATAACTTTCACAAAGCTATAGCGGTGTTTCTTTGTAGGTTCACGGTAACAGTAAGCAGTTTATAGCAATACACTCAGACTTAACAAATAAAATCAAGACTGAGAAATGCGAAAAAGACTTATCTGCTTTGACAAGTCCTGATAAACAGGTCAAGCAGTTGGTCTTTGCACGATATAACAAATCAGCCAAAACTTGTTGAAATGCTTCTTGTCAAATACTTACACACAAAAAGTTACCATCAGATTTTAATTTATTGAATATAGTTAGTTCATTGGGAATGATTTGCTAGGAAGTGATAAACTGACCAAATGTTAAGAATACCTACATAACACCACACTGATCACAGCTATCAGTTTCCCCCACTTTCAGCTCCTCTCAGCAGCTAATTAACCCATCCCATCACATCCCATCGCAGGTATTTAGCCCGTGGTATTTACAGCAGGAATTGACCACATTGGACTAAGTAAAAGGACAGGGCGGCTAAATTTAGCACTCTTGACTGAGTGGTGTTGGATTTGTACATTGTGTGATGCTAGATACAAATAATTAACTTTATTTGATTTCAAAACTTTAGATTTTATCTAACATCTAACCCTCAAAACACCTATTTAAAAAAATGGGGGGGGATAGAGAGAGAGAGACTGGACCTGTCTGGCACATGCTATGAGCAGAAGCAGGGAGGCCAAAGGAAGAAGCTCCTTTCTCTGGTTTCTGAGGCAGCTGTTGTTCACATGTGCAACATGCCCATAGTTAACCCCCACTGCACTCATCTCACACGGCCACATAATGACTTCCACAGTTTATTTACCACACTCATCTTACCCTTGCTTCCATCTGGACTACAAAGCACAATGCCCTTTTTTCTGTTTTCTGCTCTCTCTCTTTTTTTTTTCAAACCAGGAGCAGATTTGTACTGAGACAGTAATAACTTGGGGCTTAGAATCGGTTTGTGCCCATGGTTTTTTGCAGAGAAAACAAATTGCTTAACTTTTCATCTGCTGAAAGAAGAAAGAAAAGTAGAGGTGCATGCTTGTGTTTGAATGAAATGTGTGACTCCGATCATGAAAGAAGCCACGAGCTGTAAGGGAGAGAAGTTCAGAGCATTTGCAGAAAAACGCTTGGGTTGCTTCCCTTTTATTGCAAGGCAGAAACACCCGGTCTTCGAGGAAAAAAAACCCACTTGAATGTTTGGGGACATAAAACAGTAGCCTGGTGCATTTCTTCCGTCCTTGGTGACCCAACAGACCTCTGAGGGTTAAATCAGTGATAATGCATGTCCTTTGCAGGGCCTCACCATCAGATGAAACTCTTTTTTTTCTGTCTGGGAAGGGCGGTGCTACTTTCCACGTGTTGGGCGTTTTGGCTGTTCAGCTTTGGGCTGATTCAAATCCGCCTGCGTGGTGTTCCCACGTCAGGGAGGGAGATACAGGATCATACATCACTGACACGGCTTCAGTGCTCTCTTCAGGGTCGTCTTCATGCTTTATTGGGTTTTGTTTAAAGGACACATGAAAACTTGATTTCAACCTGGGTGAAAGTAATAAATTTTTCTTCATTATCTTGATATTTCTCTTTTTTTATTTTCATTTTTCCTCCTTATCATATCCCTTTGTTTTCCGTCTGTTTGTAATTATTTGCTTTTTCATTAGCAAAAACATCCTTTTCTTCTTCATCCACCAGCTGCATTTTCTTCTCTTTTTTTCTATCATTTTTCATCTTGTTCTCAGTTTCTTTACTTCTTAGCTCCTTTTATTTTTTTCTCCTTTTATCACCGTGTACTTTTTCTAGTGCTTTCTTTCTTCCTCTTCTGGAGAGAGTATTCATTTTTCTTGTTCCATTTTCCCCCTCTCTTGCTTTCTTCTTCGTTTTCTTCCTATTTAAAAAACAATGTTAATTTTTCAATTACAAACGAAGAGGCAAACGTTTCTAAACAAAACAAATTAAACCAAAATAGTGTTTTAAAAAATGCAATTTTGTTTCATAAACATGTGGCATTAATTGTTTTTCAAAAGCTTAACCAAAAAGCACACACACACGTTCACACCCCTATCCCCATGCACACACACACACACACACACACACACACACACACACACACACACACACACACACACACACACACACACACACACACACACGCATGCACGCATGCATGCATGCATGCATGCATTTTCTTCCGATTCTTTATTTGTTTGTCCTTGTAAACCTGTGACAGTGTCAATAAAGGATTGTCTGTATGTACAGCTATTTTCTGTGACAAATGTAACTCGTACATACTGTGTGAAATCACAACGGGAGAAAAACGTCTGTATTCTAGTATAAGCTACAGCTGGGTCGATAAGGCTGTTAATCACTTGGGTCCATGAAGTCGTTGGTTCGAAACTGGGTAGCGCATCTGATGGAATGTGTTGTGATCTGATGTGATGTGATGTGATGTGATGTGGTGTGATGTGGTGCGGTGTGATGTGGTGTGTGTGTGTGCGTGTGTGTGTGTGTGTGTGTGTGTGTGTGTGTGTGTGTGTGTGTGTGTGTGTGTGTGTGTGTGTGTGTGTGTGTGGTGCGTGCTTGCGTGTGTGTGTGTGTGTGTGTGTGTGTGTGTGTGTGTGTGTGTGTGTTTTTATACATACACACACACACACACACACACACACACACACACACACACACACACACACACACACACACACACACACATCTATATATATATATATATATGTATATATATATATATATATATATATATATATATATATATATATATATATATATATATATATATATATATATATATATATATATATATATATATATATATGCAGAATATCAAAAATCAAACATGTGCATTAAAGATACCGCAGTTCATGTCAGCATTCGGTGGGTAACGGAAACACGAACACACCCAGCATGACTGTACCCTGTACCCGGAGAGGGATAGACCCACCAGGTTCAACTTGCCCACAAGACACCACTTGAAAAATTCAGTGAAGTGCCCCAACATTTCCTCAGGGTGTTTGGGGAAAATGACGAGACAAAAAGTGTGTTCAGGAGTGCAATTTCGTTTTCGTTCCTCGGCTAGACCTCCAATTGCGCTTGCAATCTGCTGACCCGGGTTCGAATCCCGTTCGGAGGGATTCTTTTTTCTCTCTGGAGTTAACATCAGTGCCGAATCATCTCTTACCACGATCCTTCATATGAGAGTATAAACCGAGCCCCGTGTGCAAACGCCCGGGGAACATCTTGCGCACACTTAAAAACCTGTTCGGGGACTGGATGTAAAAAAAGCACACGAGTTCTTATTCCATTATCCTCAAAATAAAAGATAAAAGAATAAATAATAAAAAAGAAGTGTAGGCCATTGTGTGCCGGTGGAAACGGATAAAATTTACAAAACCGTATACACACTGGGACAAGATGTAAAAATCGAATGAGTGCTTATTCCATTATCCTCGACACAAAAGAATAAAAGAAAACTTTACCAATGGTGAGATTTCGTGCATGCAACCCTTTTTACCTATCAATAAGGTAGCCGCATTCCGCCGACTTCAGGGTTGTGGGAGTGGAATAAGCTTGCTGTTAGAGCATTAATTTTTTCTCCTGATCTCGCAATGAGGGAGCGGGCTCTAGCCTCCTCTGAGGTACCCTTGTTAAAGTCTGTCCCGAGCCTAAGGCTCATCAGGCCGGTGCTTATCCCGGTTTCTGTGGCGTTAAGGGACTGAGAGTCATAGACTCCCCTCTGGATAGGACGCCAGTCTATCGCAGGGTTAACCACCAACACAAGGCTTTTTTTTCTTCTCTTCTCTGACGTCAGTTGATATTGGCATTATCTCCTCTCCCCTAAAAAAAATTTCTTCAGATGAGACTACAAACCACAGATCCGAGTGAGAACGCAATCAGAACATATTGTGCACATATTTAAACCTCCATCCACCTTCATAAAAGAGTATGCTAGATATAGCCGGTGGTGTGGATCACAAAATTAAACCCAGCATGCACTTTCCTGCCTGGGGAGAGATGGGTTTCGCCAGGTTGAACTTGCCCGCAACACATTGCCACAAGAATCCAGGGCAGAGCCTCAAAGACTTCTGCAGGAGAAAAGAGGTCAAGGCTATTATGTTTATCTGGTCTAGTCTGTTGGGGGTGGTGGGTTGTTTTTGTGTGTTTTTTTTTTCCCCGTTCTTTGTCTACAGCTGAAGTTTACCAATGGAGATATTTTTGCTTATGCGACGGGTTCACCCCCACCCCTCACTCTCCCCACCGTTTATGCAAACCCATTCCAACTTCGGGGATGGTGTCTAAACACGACACCTGTGTTGCATGGGTTTTTTTTTTTTTTTTTTGAGAGAGAGACAGAGACAGAGACAGACAGAGAGACAGAGAGAGAGAGAGAGAGAGAGAGAGAGAGAGAGAGAGAGAGAGAGATTTTGATTTATTTAATTTATTCTTTTCCATCGAGGATAATGGAATAAGCACTCTTGTGCGTTTTTACATCCAGTCCCCGTGTGTATGCAAATTTGTAAATGTCATCTGTTCCCACCGGCACACGATGAAGAGAGAGAGAGAGAGAGAGAGAGAGAGAGAGAGTAGAAATCAGAAACTCTGAGAGACAGAGGGTGGGAGAGAGGAGAGAGGGGCGAACCAAGCCAAACAGGGACAGCTCCTGTCCAGTGTTGTAACAATGCAATATGTAAATCACCCAGTTCATACAAGGTTCTTTGCCTCGCGAGCTAGGCCAATGTGTTTGGTAACCTCTGCACACGTGCACGTCGCGTTTTCTATATTTGGCAGTCCTCTGACCTCACCGAGCACACACGGTTGCGACCTCCGACCCGAACAAGAAATGGCGGCCTTTGCCACAACGAAGAAAAATTTGACGGCAGAAAAATGGTATTTGACAAAGACCCTTGAAGGGACTGAAAACGTAAGTTATAGGATTTATTTTTAGGAATAACTAGCTGTATGTTGATAGCAAAAGTGTCCGAATTCTGAAAGGCCAACACAGCGTTTGCGTGGAACATTGCCATTCTTTCTGTCATGAGTAATAGTGAAATTTGTTGGACCGGGATGTTTTGAAATTTCAACCAGCAGAGAGTAAGAGGGGGATAATGCAACTTAAGAAATACAAGTTAGGGTGTGGGTGATTGGTTTGGGGTGTATGTATAGCTTAAGGGTGCTGCACTGGCTAGGGTGTGTTTTCACTGGTTAAAAAAGCTTTGTCTGGCCGGCAACCGTTTGTCCAGATACCGGCGCAGCCATTGCCTGTCGTGGCGAGAGGAGGAGAATGAGGTCACGGAAGTATGCCATTTTTTTTTTCAATAGTAGATCTAGTTGTGTTTTTGTTAGTTGTGGTCGAAATTCGTTTGGCTCGTGTTCTGAAAAGAATTGGTAGGAGTCATTGCTGAGCTGCAATGTCAATTTTTTTTCTGAGTTGGTTGATTTTAGTGGGGGGGGGGGGGGGGGGGGGGGATGGTGTTAGGCTAGCCTAGTTAACCGCCATATTTTTGAAAGTCTCTCGGAGCGAACAATGAAGTCACGTGGTGTACCAACGCTCTACATTGCGCATGCGACTTTCATTGTACAGTAGGTCATTGACGCTCCATGACGTTACCTACAGGTACTGGTCTTGTAGTCTGCGTATTTTGTAACGGTCCTCATGGAGGGAAAAAAGCGCTTGATGATGGTAAGTTTATTTGAAGGAAGAAGAAAAGTTTTTCATAATTATGCAGTCCAGTGCATGTTCAATTGCCGGTGCCTGTGTATTCTTAGCAGTGTTGACATGAAGTCGTGTGGAAACCGGTCCACTCACTGCTGAAAGCAACACTGCAAAAAGCATGGATAATGGCGTCTTTTTTACGTTCCCTCTGGAGCTCCTAGATTAACCAACTGTGAGATTTTGGGTATGCAACCGTTTGCTCACCATTAAGGTAGCTGCATTCCAGCTTTGGGATTGGTATCTAAAAACACCAGTATGCATAAGAGTTTTGTGGTTTTTTTTAATTTTTGTCATCCATTCCTGTCAGCACAAAATGGCCTTTTCCGAAGGCGGAATGGGCTTTGACGTGTGCGCAAGATATTCTACTTGTGTTCTACATGGTACCTCGGTTTTTAATCTCATCGAATGACTTTCTCGCGATGGGATCGGGGGGGGGGGGGGGGGGGGGGGGGGGGAGATATCCCTTCATAGGGGCGTCTCAGTGGTGGCTTGAAACCCACCCCATCAGATAGAGTAAAACGCACCAACCACAAGGCCATTCCCTCCTCCATGGGGAACGTTAGGAATTGGATTTATTTACTACTTATTTATTTATGTAGGGAAATCGTGTTTTTTTAAAATAATTTTGTGTACTTGAAGCATTTATATCAAGTTATCGACACACATAAAAGGTAACTGATAATAGTTGATGCCAGGAGAATTGAATATTGGGTGGATCAGTGGTCTAGAGGTAAGCCTTTGCTTAGAAAGCGAAAAGTCTGGGTTTCAAGTGCATGGTGGTTTGATTCCGTTTGTGCCCGAAAATTTTCCCTATCCACTAGGCCGGAGTAGTGGTCTGCATGCTAGTCTTTCGGATGAGACGATAAATCGAGCTTGCTGTGTAATTGTCATTTAGTAGGCTACACATAAAAAGAACCCACGGCAACAAGAGCTGTCCCTGGCAAAATTATGTAGGAAAAAAGCCACTTTTGAGAGGAAACCAAATACATTTGCAGACAGGAAAAGAAAAATGGATGGGGGGGATGCTCTTGTGGCAACGAACTCACCCAGGGGAGAGCCGCCCGAATTTCACGCAGATAAATCTGCCGTGACTTGAGCGGTACTCAGTGTGCAATACAGTACAAAACAACTGTTCAACTCGCCGGGGTATGATATGTGTGGCTTTTCATATTTTATCAGAACACTGCTTATCGGGACATGTGAATGTATACCTGTCCTACAGTCCTTGGCTCTGTGCTGTCTGGAGTTGTCTGCTAAAATTGCACTTTTAGCTGCATCAGAAGTTAAAGGTAATGGTTTGTGTGGGGTCATTTTCTTGATTTTTTTTTTCTTGTCCCTTTTGATATCCTCCAACTGGCAGTGCCCTGATGAAACTGTATTGATTTATTTTTTATAAATTTCAAGGGTGGGATTTTCATGATATTTCAGGCGAACTCAAAGTCCGTACAAGTTAGTGCCTCATCCCCTTGTGTATACATATGCAGAAAATCCCAGGCATCTTTCATCATTACTGTCTAAGAATCGGTGTCGTTGAAAGAGGCCGTGGAACTCTTCCCTCAAAACTGGAATGAGCATTGCAGAAGATAGAATTCAAGATGGCGTCGGAAGAGAAACAACGTGGTCGCGTCCTTTGTTACGTGGCCTTCGTTTTCTAATTTCTAATTAATTTCAATATTTTTTCATAAATTTGTTTTTAGGTTATATTTTCATAATAGATGCATGTTAATAACAAAAACTGTTTTTATCTAAGAAAATTTCCGAGTGACGTGTCGATCACCGGTGATCGAAATTCAAGGGACAGAACTGCTTATTCAATGTACCATCTGAAAAAAGTTCGACTTTTGACTTGCGTCCTAATTTAACACTGGACAAGAAATAAAAGTTTTAAATATAAAATAATCTATTCTGGGGGGGAAAAAGATAATGGCCATTGTTATGTTAATGGACAGGTCATCAAAAACCACAAGGATGAAAAAAAAACAAAAACACTTGGCCCAGTTGAAAAATGACGTCACCAGAGAGATGTAGGGTCATTGAAGAAAACGTCACCACAGAAGACACCATCTGGCACTGATGACAACAGTGCCCAACATCTATCAATATTCAGGTAAGACTTGTGCCAACTGCATCCACCCACACTTTGCACTTTCATGTTAACATGGACAAACACGTGAAAAGAACAACACCACAGCCTTTGCACGAGGCACATAAAAAACAGCAACAACCACACAGCACCAAATGCGCAGTATGGCAAATACAGGCCACACGAATTACCAACGCCCAATTATCTCAAAACAAACCCAACACCACAACACACAAAACAACCACGTACCAGACGTCAAATTTTTAAAACACCATTACAAAACTACACGACATAGGAAGAAGAACACATCACGGCACATACCAAACGCAACAATAAACATGGGGCTTCACAGCGCGCGCACGCACACACATACGCACACACACGCTGTGCTAAATTTACAAAGTTAAAGCTCGATGCTTTTTGATCTAAATTTTCAAAAAAGCAACATGTATCTATGGCCGAAAAATATTACCATAGCTCACAAGGAAATCTCCATAAATGCATCCAGCAATTTTTAATTCTAAAAAAACATGCTTTGGCCACTTTTGACCCGTATGTCTCAACTTAACACAAATAATTACTGTCGTAATTGCCTGCGCAAATGCAAGTATTTGGCTGGCATAAATGCCTAGCCAAACGCAAACACAAAATTTTAGCATGAATACCGTAAAAACCGCGTTATAAATGCCGGCGCAAGGGCAAATATTACTGACTTAAATGCCAGCCCATACACCTATAGATCTACTACTGCACAAAGGTAACACTAATATTGTTGCCATAAAAGCCAGCAAAAAACCGCAAATAGTACTGCTATAATATGCCTGCGCAAACACTAACATTGCTGTCATAAACATATGGGTGATTTTCCTGCTTTTAAACTACCTCGCATTGGTGATTTTTGGATTTAAAAATATTTTATCTCAAACCATGAATCCTTTTGAAAATGACAACCTGTGACAACATCTTGAAAAACCATGAAAAACGAAGGCTGTCTATCGGAAGTATTCTAATTAAAGACGATGATAAAGATAATTTCTCTGCGGAAAATGAATAAAGAATATACAGTCGAGTGCTGGACGAAACAAACAAGGACTAGCAAAAGTCTCCAAGGAAGTAAAAAATAGTGTGAGGCATGTGCAGTAAGCCCTCGGAGGTCGTCCCTGGATAGCTAAGTTGGATAGATTTTTGTTGAGTTCAAAACAACAGAGCAAGGCCTAAACATTAAATCTTGTGTAATAAACGAAAGCAGAGCTGCAGAAGTCGTCCCTTGATAGCAAAGTCGGATAGATTTTTGTTAAGAGTTAAAAACGACAGAGCAGGGTCTAAACTATGCATTGAATCTTCTGTATATACGAAAGCAGAGGTGAGAGGCTATTTTAACGATATAGCATCAAAGCAAGCGTTTTTGCTGTAGGTGTGATAAATACATCAGTCTGCAAAAGAGGGGGGAGGGGGGCAAGAGTTTGAAGCAGAAGCTAACTTTAAGAACAGATTTGAACACTTTTTTGAACTCTAGGAAACAGATACAAGGTAGCCAGCATTGACGTAAGTGGTACTTAATGCTCCACCCTAAACGGAATGATGAATTGGAGGTAGTGAAAGTGGGGATGTACACTGGAGGTTAATTGAGAACAGACATGGGGTAAATGAATGTCTGACAAAACTGTACGTGTGTCTCTGTGTTTGTGAACATTGCGTGTATATTTTAATAAGATTTGGGGGAGAGGAGGGGAATCAGTTTATTTTGTACAAGAGCTACTAAAGGGAAACTGTAGGCCTACATTTAAAGGTGGTGGTAGGTTATGTGTGGCTAGGTTACTGGAAAATAGATTAAAAGGCTAACAAATTTTAAAAAAAGCTTTTTTTGCATATGCTTTATTTTGCTAATTCCTTAATCTACAATGCTTTTTTTTTTTTACAATTGGGAGAAAGGGTATGATATGTAGAGCTAAGTAATTGGGAATAGAAAAAGGCTAGCTTATATAAAAATAAAAAAATTAAGTTTTTCTCGCGTGGTTCGGTTTGGGGATAATAGCATTCTTCGTTCATCAATCCAACTTGAATTGTTTTGGAAACGGGTGCAATTTTTTAAAACGAAAATCACTAGAGTAGGCTCGTTGATTTCAGAGTTTGAAAATTGTAATCAAACAATGAGGGAATGCAAGAAATAACCGTATCTATGGGGCTGTTCTTCGTTTATCTACTTTATTTTGGTTTTTTGAGAACACCCACAGCCTATTTGAAAAAAAGGTCGGCTGCTGGAAACCACTGAGCTGATTAAGACTGAAAATTGTCAGAAAAATCATTAAGTGAACGCATTGGAAACAACCATGGCTTGTTGATAGGCCGGGTGATCTGTGATTTAAAGAAACTTGCAAAGTATTGTGTCAGAAACTAAGTACCATTGTGTCTATGTGCCATTGTGTCTACATGCATGCATGCATCCACACAGGCAGATGAGCCTACTGACCGACAGCCCTTTCCCAGTTACTGTTTATTGCTAACACTAACCTTTACACTAACCTTTATTTCTTAACATGGCCCCACATGTGGACACAAAAGGCACATGGATATTATGATACAAGACATGAACAGAAACAAACCTGGTTTTGTTTCTTGCGTTTTAGGTGTGGGGGTATTTGGAGGGGGGGGGGGGTAGAAAAATGTTAGAAGGGGCTGGATGAATATGTGGGAAGGGGCAAAAGAGGTTATGGCTAAGTCGTCTGTGAGTAGAGTAAGAATAGGGAATGGGAAAACGTGTTTTGAGGAGAGGAGTGGGAATGTTTAAGAGACTAGATACTTTTTTAAATGGAAAAGAATAGGGTTAAGTGGGAAATGCAGTTACCAAGATGATTATTATTGTGCATACGTGTGTGTGTGGGGCCGCTTTCTCCTCTCTCTCTCTCTTCTTCTCTCTCTCTCTCTCTCTCTCTCTCTCTCTCTCTCTCTCTCTCTCAGGCGGATGAAAAAGTATGTATGCTACTACTCTGTTACCTTGAAAAATTATTCATCTTCATTCTTCTCTCTCTCTCTCTCTCTCTCTCTCTCTCTCTCTCTCTCTCTCTCTCTCTCTCTCTCTCTCTCATGCATACCGACATATATTGTATTGAAGCATAAAAGGACAGAAGAGTTTGTAAACGTATTCCTTACTTTTAATGTTTTCATTTTGTTTAGATCATATGGACTGTTGGTTGACTACAAAAAATTAGAAGCATAAGAAAATAGAGAAAAACAAAAAGAACGAGAAACAAAAGTAGTACAAGATAAAGTAACTTGTAATGAAAAAGCTAAATAAAAACAAAAGAAAAAATGGTTGAATAAGGAAGAGAACCAAAATTTAAAAAGGTTGATAAGAAGAAAGTGGTATAAACACAGGAACCGGCAAAGGCAACAAAAACGAAAGAGCAGAAGAAAGAAAAGGTGAACAAAACCAAAAATGCCAACAACAACAAAATTAGAGACTGAAAAAGAAAAGTAGAGGGAACAAGGGGGGGGGGGGGGGGGGGGGGGGGGGGGGGGGGGGGGGGGGGCAGAACAAAGGCAGGAAACAAAAATGTGCAGAAAGGAAAGAAAAGAGACTGACAAAACAAATGAAGCATGGGTGATGTTCCTTCCGCTTTAAAAGGAAGTTGTATTAACATTTTCGGATTTTAAAAAGTATTTAAAATGGACTAGGTTCAAGACTTCGAATCCTGTTAAAAATGACCAAATGACGAGCTCTGATAAACACCCCCTTGAAAACCTTGAAAATCGAGGCTTGTCTGTCGAAGGCATTCTCATTAGCAGTGACAAAACAGTAATAAATTTTTGTGCGGAACTAAAAAGTAAAGTTCAAATGCTTGCGACGTTTTGTCACAAATATGAACACTACCGTCACAAAACACTGGTAATGCAAAAACGAACGTCACCTGGCAGACACAAATAGCACGGGAACAGCTGTGGCAAACTAAAAATAGAAGTTTTGATACTGCCTCTCCAACACTGCCGTCATCGCCACCACCATTATTACCACAACCCCACATTACTGCCTATCACCACCGCCACACTTGCTATCACCACCACCAACACATCCCAAACCACCACCATCACTGCCGAAAACACCATCATCACTGCCACACCACCATTGCTGCCACAAACACCACCATTCACTGCCACAGCAACACACATCACTACCAAAGCCATCACCATTATTTGCACCACAAACAGCACTACTGCTATTACACCACAGTACAAACACGTCACAACCCCAAAGATTACCACAAAAACCACTGGTAAAAAACCACAACACAACTTATTTCAACACACTGCTTCATCATAGCCTCATACAAATGCAAAGACATCTGACCCCACCGCACCGCGCACACACACACACACACACACACACACACACACACACACACACAACAAGGAACGGAAGAGGGAGGGGTGAAAGAAAACAGTTTGACACGTACTGACACCTTTTTGCTGAGATCTGTGGCCAGAGGCAGCACCAGCAGAGGACGGGCAGCCTGTCACCTGGGATCAGCGACTTGTGACATCATGGGATGGTGTTTGGCATCCAGGTGAGAAAATTGAAAGTGGTTTGTGCAGGTGTCATTGTTCTTTTAACCTTGGGGGTTTAATATATTGAGGGTGGCAAGTGCTAAAATCATTGAAAAAAACTGTCCTTTTTTTGAAGTGAACAAATAATTTTCTGTTTTACATTTTTAACCATTTCATGCATCTGGCGAAGCGTAACTGGGTAGAGTTTTGTCATTTCATGAAATTTTCACTTCACAAGATTTGCAACAAAACTCATGCTGAATATGGAATGTACTTTGTAATAGTAAAGGTTGAATAGGTCCCCATAGAAATTCAAAGGAAAAAAGCAAAATACTTTTCTTCATGTCGGTAAGCATCAACTATAGATGTAGAAGTGAGAGCACCTTGCTCAAGTTTGCTATAAAAAAAAAAAGATAAATAAACTTGTATTTGTGCATGAAGTGTGAAGTGATGCCTGATCTACACTGGCATGGAAGTGAATAGGAAGAGGATTATTCTATACTAGATACTTCAAAGCAAAAATAACACCATTGAAAATAGTTGGGTTTTTTTTTTTATCTGCTCCAGGGCTAGAGCTCTTGAGGTTTACCAATGGAGAATTTGTGTATGTACTTTTTGTCCACCATCAAGGTATTCGCATTCTGGCTTTGAGGATGGTGTCTGAACACGACACTTGTGTGCATGCAAATTTTTTTTAACTGTCATCCTTTACTACTGGCATGAATGTGTTCTTGTTAAAGATGGAGCGGGTTTTCCCTATAATGTATATATAAGCTAAGAAAACAATGTGAACTCAATGGATGACGATTTGTTTTCAGGTCAAAACATCCTGTACTGCAATGCAGCATCCACTGCTGAAGTATGAACCTGCTCCAACTGACCTCCTCATGCTGCTGAAGCTGAAATAATGTCGTCTGCCGGCATTTTGTGGAGGGAATGGTCTTTTTAGCCATTGACAAGTGAGTATTCTGTGTTAAGCTATAAAGAGGTCTGTGTGCTTTGATAGTCGGGGTTTGCGTGCTAATTGAAACTCTTTGAATTTTAAGGTCCCCTTGAAAACGACCACGATGGTAACCTGTGACAAAAATCACCTTGAAAAGCAAGGCTTGTCAATCGGAAGTATTCTCTTTTAGGGATGATGATAGAGTAAAGATACATTTTTTGCACCCCAAAAAGTACAGGAAAAGTTCAAACGTGTGTTTAAAATAAATGATTAAAAGGTTGAAATGTGAGCAAGTGTGTAGACGAAACAAACGAGGCTTAGCAGACAACAAAGTGTCCAAGGGAAGTAAGTACTGATACAGGACATGAACAGCAAGTCAAAGAAGTGTATTGATCACCCGAGTTTTGGATAGATTTGTGCCCATCCAGTTCAAAACAACAGAGCGGAAATTGCATTTAATCTCGTGTAACTGATGAAATCAGAACTCCAAAACTAGTGTTTGCGTTGTGTGTGATAAAACGTAGGCAAGCAGACAAACTGGCCGAGGGAGATATTTACTAATAGCGTACAATAGTAAGTTGCAAGAAGTCGTGTATCGATCATCCAGGTTGGATAACTGTGTCTATTAGTAGGCTATTCGAAAAGACGAAGTAAAGCATACACTGTGCACCAAATTGGATGTAACTGGCAAAAAGCAGAGTTTGAAGGCAAGTTTTGCTGATAGCAGTAAAAAAAAAAAAAAAAAAAAAAAAAAAAAAAAGGGAGGGGGGGGGTTGCTGTGTATGTGACAAATAGCATTAACTGCAGAAAATAAAAGGCAGGCAAAGAATTGAATGCTGAATTGAAACCACCTTCAAAGAATAGACGTGGTCGTCCAACCAAGTTTGGGATCTTTGTACTATAGTTAATTTGCGATGAAATAATACAAGGCAGCAAACTCCATGCAACTGGTGCTCAACGCTCAGCTCTAAAGTTACTTAATGAATTTGTACTTTATGGGAAACAATGTGAACAAGATGAATGATCATAGTACTTTTGGTTTCCACTTATGGCCCTTTCATTTCAAAATGTTTTTTTGCTGACTAAATTCGTAGATTCGGCATCCAACGTTGAGATAGTTTCAAACCTTGTGTTGTTTTTTTATTAGGTCATCATAAACTGTTTTGTTTGGGGGGTTTTTTGGTTGGTTTTCTTTATTTACTTGAAGCATACAAACTGGTTCCAGTACAACCACACCATACAGTAGAGTACTTGGACTCGGTTAACATGCCAGCAAGCATTTTGAGTGAAATAATTCTTGTCACAACACACGCTCTCTCTCTCTCTCTCTCTCTCTCTCTCTCTCTCTCTCTCTCTCTCTCTCTCTCTCTCTCTCTCCTCTCTCTCTCCTCTCTCTCTCTCATGAACTGCTCTGACGTCGGAATGTGTCGGTAGAGATCAGTGGTAACATCTCCTACATAGTAACAAGCGCATGAGAAAACCAGGCACCAACACATCATACCCAATAATTGTGGCGACACAAAGAAGGGGGGTTACCTCCATCACCAATGCTCAGACAGGTTACCTCCCATATTTTCTCAAAACATTTTGTGTGCATCTAGGGTCAAAAGGAACGCCCCTTACACTAGCATTGATATTTCAAGTAGTTAATGAATAAGCTTGATGTAGGGTTTACATTGCATGAATGCAAAGTTGCAACTGACCGTTGTGGTCGTGAACAGGCCACCAGGAATTGAAAGCGACAACGAGCGGCATCACCAGTGTCTGACATCCTCAACCAGTCTCTTGCGTCAGTGTGCAGGTAAGGCTGTGTGAAAGTTTCCAGTCCTCTATGCACTAAAGTCAACACTACACAAAAACCACTCAACTTCAAAACACAGCACATTCTCTCTCTCTCTCTCTCTCTCTCTCTCTCTCTCTCTCTCTCTCTCTGCTCAGAAACATCTTGCGCACACGTTAAATCCTGTTCCGCTTTTCGTAAAGAGTAGGCCATCATGTGCCGGTGGGAACAGGTGACATTTACAAAACTGCATACACACGGGGACTGGGTGTTAAAAAAGCACATGAGTGCTTATCCTATTATCCTCGATATAAAAGAATCAATCAAATCGACTCTCTCTCTCTCTCTCTTTCCTCTCTCTCTCTCTCTCTCTCTCTCTCTC
Organism: Stramonita haemastoma; assembly: GCA_030674155.1. Taxonomy (NCBI): domain Eukaryota; kingdom Metazoa; phylum Mollusca; class Gastropoda; order Neogastropoda; family Muricidae; genus Stramonita; species Stramonita haemastoma. Next base: position 25,930,029 of record CM060317.1, read on the forward strand.
TCTCTCTCTCTCCCCCCTCTCTCCCCGTCTCTCTCTTCTCTCTCTCTCTCTCTCTCTCTCTCTCTCTCTGTCTCTCTCTCTCTCTCTCTCTCTCTCTCTCTCTCTCTCCCTCCCGTCTCACACACGCACGCACACACATCCTCGCGCACCTTCCCTCCACACATGCATAACCACTGCCACACCACACCATTAGAACACCACACCCACACCCACCCTCATACCATAAACACCACCATCACCTCCTCCTTCACAAACACTGATGCCACTGCCAAAAATACCGTCGTCACCGCCCCAACACCACCACCAATACCCCCAACATCACAAACACCAATACCAACACCACCACCATCACAAACGCCAACACCACCACCGTCACAAACGCCAACACCACCACCATCACTACCACCGTCACAAACACCCCACCGCCACAAACACTGATAACACCACCACCACAAACACTGATACCACCATCACCACCGTCACAAACACCACCACCACCACTGTCACAAACACTTGCAACACCACCACCACCGTCACAAACACTGATAACATCAACACCACCACCGTCACAAACATAACACCATACCACCACCATCAAAAACAACAATGCCACCACTGTCACAAACACCAATAACACCTCCACTGTCACAAACACCGATAGCCTACTAACACTACCACTACCATCATAAACGCTGATACAAACACCACCGACGCCACAGACGCCAATAACAAACACCCCGACGCCACAAACACAAACGCCACCTCCGCCATCACAAAACAAAAGTACACCTTTAGTATTGCCAGATCAAGCACGCCGCTAGATTTACAGACACAATCGTTTCGGCAGTCACCGTAAGTGTTACACCATCACACCACCAACAGCAGAGTAAATTCTGCCGGGACAGGCTTTAGTGCTGATACCCGTGACGAACTGAACTTTAGTAAAAGCCACACTGCCTGTAACGGAATGACAAACGCCGCCGCTACATACCTCGGCATATACAAGAGACAAACATCGCAGACACAGCTACCACGAATATACTGCACCTTCAGAAGCCTTCATAACAATAACAAACTCTACCTGCCACTAAATAAAACTTTGCACATTGGTCCAACTGTAAATGACAGCTCCAAATGCTATAAATGACTGTGCCAACATATATTAATGTGATTGCTGCCCTAGAAAAAAATTTCTGCTAACACAAATTAAATACTGTTGCTGCCATAAATAACTGTGCCAACACAAATAGGATTTCTGACGTATATGTAATTGCTGCCGTAAATGACTGCACAAATGCACTTGCTGCCACAAAGAATTGCACAAAATGTGATTGCTGTCATAATGACTGCGGTAACGCTAATGCATAGGTGATTTTCCTCCCGTTTTAAATGAAATTCAGCATTGGCGATTTTTGGAATTTAAAAGAATATTGATATTAGACCCAAGACCTTAAATCGGTTTTTTTGTTTTTGCTTTACATGACCAATATGACAACCCGTTATAAACACTTCCTTTTAAACCCTGAAAGTTGAGGCTTGTCTATCGAAAGTATTCTCATTAATCAAGGATGATAATAAACTAAAATACATTTCTTTGTGGAAAAATAATAAAGGTTCAAATATGTGTGAGTGCGTGGACAAAACGAACAAAGGACTAGCATGACGGCAAAGTCTCCATGCAGGTAAAAATCAAAATGACGGCAAAGTCTCTAGGCAGGTAAAAATCAATTTGGGGCATGTACAGAAAGTCTCCGAAGGTGGTCTCTCGATCGCTAAGTTGGACAGATTTTTGTCATTCAGTTTCAAAACGGCACAGCAGGGCCCAAACTAGCATTGATTTCTGTGTGGTAGAGGAAAGCAGAGCTTGGAGGATACATTTACGAAGTTGCATGAAGAAAAAGTTTTTTTTTTCGCTGTACATGTGATAAAACACATTGTCTGCAAAGAGAGAAGGGGGGGGGGGGGGGGGGGGGTCAAGATTCGAAGCTGAAGCTAACTTCCAAGAGCAGATTTGAACACTTTGAACTTAAGTTGCTGCGAAACAGATACCTAGGTAGCGAGTTTCGACACAAGTGGTGCCTAATGCTCGAGCCAAAATGAAAATTTGAGGAAGTGAAGGTAGTGATGTACACTGAAGGCAAATTAAAAATGTGTGTTTTAATCTTCCTTTTTGAGGATAGCGGATAAGCAATCGTGTTCTTTCTTTACATCTAGTTCTTGTGTGTACGCGATGGTTTTGAAGATTTTGTCAGTGGGAACCACTGGTACAAAATTACCTAATCTTCCAAATCGTAGATCAGGTCTTAACTTGTGCGCACGATGTGTGTTTTGTTTTTTGGGGGGAGGAGAGGGGAATCTGGATTGATTTTGTAAAAGAGGTAATGAAGGGAAACTGTTAATTGAAAGGAGGGGATAGGTTATGTGTGTTTAGGTTTTTGAAAATAGTTAAAAGGTTAGCGAATAAGAGAGCGGGCTTTTTGTGCATTATTGTTTATTTTGGGCTAATTCCTTAATCTACAAGGTTCTTTTGTCAGTTGGAAGAAAGGGTAGGATATGTATGGCTAGGTAAGTGGGAATAACAAAAAGGCTGGCACATAAAGGAACAGGTTTTTTTCAAGTGTTTTTTTTCTTTGGGGCAAACTATTTCATTCATTAATTCAGCTTAGGTTCTTTTGGAAACGGACGTGATTTTTCAGAAACACGTAGGCCGGAAATAGCTGGTTTCAGAGCTGGAAATTTGTAATAACAATGGGAATATGTAAGAAATGACCGTACCTTTGGGCTTGCTCCTTCGTTTATCTAATTTTGGTTCTTTTGAAAACACCCACAGCCTATTTGAAAACAAATGTAGGATTCCGTGGAAGAAAAAAACTGAGCTGATTCCAGATCTGGAATATTGTCGATAAAAGTCCAATCAGTGAAGCAACAGAAAAATCGTGGATTGTTAAGACGGGTAATCTATGATTAAAACTTCCAAACCGTTGTGTCAAAAGCTATGTACCATTGTGCCATTGTGTCCACTTGCATGCATGCATACTGGCAGACAAGCCAGCTGACCGACAGCCCTTTCCCAGTTACTAATGTTAATTGCTAACACTAACCTTTACAACTAACCTTTATTTCTTAACCTGGCCCCACACGTGGACACACAAGGCAAATGGATATCATGATACAAGACGTGACACAGAAACAAACCGTTTTTGTTTCTTGCACTTTTAGGTGTGGAGGAGTATGGGGGGTGTTTTAGGGGAAAAGATGCTAGAAGGGGCGGGATTGGTAGCTGTATGTGGGAAGGGACATAGGAGAAGCTATGACTAAGTGGCCCAGGTGAGAGGGCGAGAATAGCGAATGGGAAAACATGTTTTGTAGATTTTTTTTGTAAAAGAAGAGGGGAATGTCTTAAATTTCAGCAAAATATAGAGTCATATGTGTGTGTGTGTGTGTGTGTGCATACTGACATGGATTATAAAAGGACAGATAATTATACGTATTCCTCCATTCTTACTGTTTTCATTAAAAAGAATTGGAATCAAAAGAAAATGCAGAAAACCAAAAGAAACCAAACAGAAGTACAAGGTAAAGGAACTCGTAAAGGAAAAGCATTATAAACAAAAAAAAGTGGATGGATAAAGAAGATAATACAAAGAAGATGAAAGACAAAGTGGTAGAAATACTAGAACAGCCAACAAAACCAGAAAAAAAAAACAGAGCAGAAGGAAGAAATAGTGAACGAAACCAAAATCAGCGACAACAAAAATTGACTGAAAAATAAAAGTGAAATTAGCAGAATTAAAGGTGATTGGGGGGGGGGGGGGGAGGAACGGAACAGGGGCAACCATAAAGAACCAAAAAAAGAAAAGGATACAGAAGAAACCCACGAACCAAAATGCGATTGCTGCCATAAAGGATAACACAAATGCGATTGCTGCAATAAAGGATAACACAAATGCAATTGCTGCCATAAAGGATAACACAAATGCAATTGCTGCCATAAAGGATAACGCAAATGCGATTGCTGCCATAAAGGATAACGCAAATGCGATTGCTGCATAAAGGATGACACAAATGCGATTGCTGCCATAAGGATGACACAAATGCGATTGCTGCCATAAAGGATAACACAAATGCGATTGCTGCCATAAAGGATAACACAAATGCGATTGCTGCCATAAAGGATGACACAAATGTGATTGCTGCCATAAAGGATAACACAAATGCGATTGCTGCCATGAATGACATCGCTGACACAAATGCGATTGCTGCCATGAATGACATCGCTGACACAAATGCGATTGCTGCCGTAAATATCACTGACACAAATGCAATTGCTGCCGTAAATATCGCTGACACAAATGTGATCGCTGCCGTAAATGATATTGCTGACACAAATGCGACTGCTGCCATAAATGACTGCGCCGACACAAATGCGATTACTTCCGTAAATGACCGCACTGACAAAAATGCGATTGCTGCCGTAAAATTGACTGCGCTGACACAAATGCGATTGCTGCCGTAAATAACTGTGCTAATACAAATGCGATTACTGCTGTTAATTAATGACAGCACAAAAGCTACTACTGCCATGAATGGACTGTGCAAATACTAATGTTACTCCTGATACACAAATGTTACTCCTGACACCAAAACATTTATCGCTGATACAAACACAAATGTTGGTGCCTATACAAACAATTTTTGCAGCTGATACAAATGTTACAGCTGATGTTACAGCAGTAAGCCCCTGCAAAAAACGAGACAAACTCAGTGGACACCACAAACACCACTCCACCACCTCAATCGCCTCCACTACAACTGTAAACACCACCGCCACTGTGAAATAGCCACTACAAACACCAGCCACAGTCACTGTGACAAACACCACTAGGCCTATTGCAGACACCACCACACGACTAACGCACCACTACTAGTACCCCAACACACACTACCACAATTATAGCCACAAACTGCGATTGCCTCCATAAACACCGCCACCATAAACGGCGTTACAAACCAGTAAATAAACACCACATCCACATAATCTCCCGCAAGCAGTACTCTACAACCACCATAAATGCCCCCACCACAAACATAACGGCAACCAACACCAGAGATATTGAAACCTACACCACAGTTATTGCCGCTGAATATAACGCCACCAAAGCTATCACCACCACAAACGCCATCACGACAGATACCATCATAGAACACCACCATCATCACAAACATTACCCCTGTAAACACGAACTGTACCACAGACAGTAATGCTACCTCAACATCCACGTGTCGCCACAAAACACAAAGACTGCCCCAACATACATAACACCACACATAGGCGCGCACACACACACGCACACATGTGCACGCGCACACACACACGCACACATGTGCACGCGCACACCACACACACACACACACACACAACACACACACACACACACAGAGAGTCTGATATCACTATTTTGTGGAAGGATGTTAAGCTGAAAAACTAATACACACACACAGGCACCATGCGCGCACGCGCACACACACACACACACACACACACACACACAACACACACACACGTGCGCGCGCACATATACGCACGCACGTGCACACACACACAAACCACACACACACACAACCACAACCACCACCATCACCACAACCACTACCATGACATGACATGACATGACACACAGGGGCGGGTAAGGAAAGGGGAGGGTGGCATGCAGTAAAAGTCTGACATGACACTGACACCATTTTGCTGAGATTTCCATTGGCAGAGGCACCAGCAGAGAGGAGATGACGCTCCAGCGGCACCAGCAACTCGTGGCACTTGACATGCTGCTTGGAGTCCAGGTAAGAGGGTGACGCAATATTTCTGCTTGTTTTGTTGTTAGAGGCACAGCACCCAGTTTAAAATCTGTATTTATCTAAGGCTTTGTTCATGATTGCAGTTGTATAAATGAATATGTAAAAAAAAAATAAATAAATAAAATAAATTTTAAAAAGTAAAGATGTCCCATAACCTATGTAATCGTAAGGGAGAGAGGCGTCGGAGACCTCAGCTTCTCCATGAGCTAGCATATTTGAGGGCAACGCTCATCTCGTCTCCCTCACTGTTTTACCTTCCCTGACTCTTTAGAGGGCAGGTACCCATTTACAGCTGGGGGGACTGTACTGAAGCCAAGGTGCGCTAAGGGTCACTCATCCACTTGGTAACCACTCGCAATGCTGCTTAACGATGCTGCTTAACGGTAGCTTCGGGAAAGCAAGTGCTCAGACCATTGAGCTATCCCGTCCCCAACATACTGAATATGCAGAACAATGAGTATGTAGATCTTTTAATTGAACTTAATAATGTAAACATTAAAACTGAGCAGTCCCCACTGAAAATATAAACAAAAAGACAAACTTCTGAATTTGGAATCCCACAACCATCACTAAGCCATAAAGGGTGGTCTGCTTACTATTTGTTCCATTGGAATAATACATTTTGTGCACGTAAAATACCTGACAGTATGAGTTGTATAACAGTAAAATCATATAGAAAGTAACTACTTAACTGCTGAAACAATTTCAAACCAGAAAAAAAGATGAGCGGCATTGTTCTTTTGTTGTGGCGCACTCTTCCAGGGTAATGCAGAAGGAAATTCCCATACAGAAATCTGCTCTAAGTGGTAGTGTAGTGCAGTGCAGCACAACTCAGTGGAATGCAGAACAATAGAATACATTATAGTCTATACAGTACAATACAACCCATGACATTTGAGGGACATAGGTGTGAAAGTAAAACCCATACTTAATGGCTTAATGGCATCAGTCCTACAAGGGCGAAACACAGCAAAGAGAAAGAAAAGGAAGACCAGCAAAATCCGTAATGAACATCATCACTAACACCAGCAAACCACAGAGAGATCAGGACACAGGTTGGCTGGAATGTGCGCTTTTACAGTTTTCGATTCTGTTATACTGAAGTCCCAGTCAATGTAATATCGTATGTATACAGTGTATTCAATCGTCTCCCTCTTCAATCAAAACCATAGTACACTAGTCAAGTACACCAGCAACTACATGTACACATTTCTGCACACACTCGTATGTACTAATGTAATTACATAGAACTCGCTATGTAATGATGTGACACTGATGTTGCTATGTGTTGCAGGTGCTTCATGAGCTGGATGGTTTCATCATGACACAGAGGCTCCAACACAACACAGAGGCTCCAACTCGACACAGGCGCCAACTTGACACAGAGGTTCCGACTCGACACAGAGGTTCCATTACATCAGAGGGGTTCTGCCACAACAGAGGTTCCAACAACACAAAGGTTCCAACTTGGCACAGAGGTTCTACCACATCAGAGAGGTTCTACCACAACAAAGAGGTTCCAAAACAACAGCAGAGAGGTTTCAGCACGACACAGAGGTTTTAACACAACAGTAGAGATGCCCTACAGACCTGAAACTGCTACTAAAGTGCAAAACTTGGAAGTTCCAAGATAGTGGGTTTTTAAATAAGATGTTATCCAAAAGCTCTCAAAGCCAGTAGAAATCCACTGCTGAAGATAGTTGTAGTTTGTGTCTCCTTCACCAGGTTAAGTTGGAAATCTGGAACTGGCCCGGACGACTGGGAAAAGATGCTTAATCAAAATGCATTCCAAAACAAAGGCAATCCAGCTAGCAAACTATGATAAGATATTTTGCTGTTGAATTGAATCAAAATATGAAAAGGCCATCAACGGATTGAAAGGGGCCCAATTGTAGAGAGGGAAAACATTCCTCTGTGGATGACTGTGTGGGAGGTAGTTTTAAATGTATAGATACTACGTGTCCAATCACCTTTTGCTGTTTTTACATGGGAGCTCTCTTAACCACAGGAAGTATCAAATTTCTCCAGACAATTTTTTTCCAAATGGAAAAGTTAACAACCAAGAAAACTGCCCAGTATTTGAGAAGGTGTAAAGTCTTACATCATTGCTCTCACCAAAAAAAATCAGAAACGTCCACATGCCTGTTACGAAAGAAGTTTATGGAACAGCAAGAACCTATTGAGAATTTAAGTAAACAAACAGTCTCATGATATCGCAACAATGTAGGCTTCAGTCCCTTGACACTTGAAAGTGATTTTGGGGATGAAATGCCAGATCAGAGACTGATTAAACATAAAATGTGGATTTCCAAAAGGCCCTCCTCTTCAAGACCAAAGACCTCCATGCTCCTACACTTTTCAATTGAACATAAGTTTGAAACAACAGCCTCTCATCTCAGTAAATATCAAGGCATGGGAAAACAAGCTTATGACAGTACTGACATTTAAAACTTCATGGCTGTGTATGTATTATGGCAGAAGACATAGACCCCAAAAGTACCCTATTTTCAGCAATAAATGCAGGTTATGAAGCAAAACCAGTCACTAAGGGCCATCAAAATCAACCAACAGTGGCCCGAAGAGTTTTGTCATGGCAACTGACACAAGCAACATTACCATCACTGCCATGATCATGGGTTGAAGCATATGACACCATCCTGTCAATCGAGGCGGAGTTGAGGCCAGGGATGTATTGTCTTGTGGCTGAGGTTAAAACCGCTGCACAGAACAGTACACTCCATATGCAATTCTTTCAAAGTCGGTTCCCTGAATACATTCTGAAGGAATGCACTACTCGCTGAGAAAACTGACCCATCCTCTGCTCATCAAGTTTGACTGACAACATATTTTCATTCCATGGCATGGTCAACATTGCCTCCCTACGCGTCGTGACATCACATCGTGTCGGTGACATCATAATTGGTCTTCAGTGACATAATATCAGTCTTTGATGACATATCAGATTTGTGACATCATATCAGTCTTCGGTGACATCATGTCATCTTCAGTGACATATCAGTTACGTATAGCTTGGGAACCTTTGCTACCGTGAAAATGATAAGTTGTAGTGTACCTCGGGTCCGATGGCTTCATTAGTCAACAAATACAGTGAAGTCAGCACTGACCAAGGCTATCCAGTCCCATGCCGACCCAGGTCTTGCCCTTCTGTGCCATCACACAATCCGGTCGGCCAAGAACCGTATGACACAGGCAGGAAGGCTAGGTGTAGTATGCCTTCAAAACACTTGCCATTCCCCATGACACTTCACACAGGCAGGAAGGCAGGCTAGGTGTAGTATGCCTTCAAAACTTGCCAGCGGGTGACCTGATGTCACAGGAAAGTACAGCAGCAGAGCTAGGTTATGCAGGACTTGTACTCTGACCAGCACACAAAAATGTCCTACCTCCTCCCAGGCTAGCCAGTATACGTTCCTGCCCAACAGAGAAAGTGGCAAGAAGGTGAGTTGTGCGTTCCCCAGCTTAACACTCTGGGGGGTCACCCAGAATGTGCACTCTGACTCGCTCATCCCATCTAGTAATCACTGTGAGATTGAAAACTGGTTGATAAGTTTGCATGTCCGACTGATTTCATGTACCTCGCCATATAGGCAGCCATACTCCGACTTCAGAGGAAGAAAGTGAAGTGACTGCTAAACACTGCACCAAGGCCACATAACTACAACATGGCAACACCAACAGACCAAGGCTTTATAAACAGATGCCTGCTTTTTTCTGATGTCCCTCGTCAGCAGTATATGAGTTGGCCATACAGTCACCAGGCATCAAGACATCTTAAGTACCTCAGCCCTGTGAAAATGACGCTGCAAGAGCACCCACCATTGTGTTGTGAAAATACCGACAGGGGAAAAGGATGCTGGTGAATATTCAGTGGTGTGATATTTGTGAAAAAAGACACTGATGAAAGACTCAGTGGTGTGATATTTGTGAAAAAAGACACTGATGAAAGACTCAGTGGTGTGATATTTGTGAAAAAAGACACTGATGAAAGACTCGTGGTGTGATATTGGTGAGAAAAAAAGACACTGATGAAAGACTCAGTGGTGGGATGATATTGGTGAGAAAAAAAGACACTGATGAAAGACTCAGTGGTGGGATGATATTGGTGAAAAAGACACTGATGAAAGACTCAGTGGTGGGATGATATTGTGGAAAAAAAGACACTGATGAAAGACTCAGTGGTGGGATGATATTAGTGGAAAAAAAAGACACTGATGAAAGACTCAGTGGTGTGATGTATTGGTGGAAAAAAAGACACTGATGACTCAGTGTGTGATATTGGTGAGAAAAAAAGACACTGATGAAAGACTCGTGATGTGATATTGGTGAAAAAGACACTGATGAAAGACTCCATGATGTGATAATGGTGAAAAAAACACTGATGAAAGACTCAGTGGTGTGATATTTGTGGAAAAAAGACACTGATGAAAGACTCGAGGTGATTGTGATATTGGTGAAAAAGACACTGATGAAAGACTCAGTGGTGTGATATTTGTGGAAAAAAGACACTGATGAAAGACTCAGTGGTGTGATATTGGTGAAAAAAAGACACTGATGTTTGTTCCTTTTGTTTTTCATTTAAAGTCTGTTCACTCTAGGTGATATTAGAATTTTTTAAAAAAATTAAAAGTATCTTAAACAAGTCCAACAAATTCAAAAGAAAACCTATAACAGAACATTAATACTGGACCGAGAAATAACTTGAGCAATACCAACAATTTCTGGTCTACAGTGAGTAAACCCACAGATTCCCTTTTTAGATCTATACCAGAATTTTTGTATAATGATGTCAAGATAGGCCAATCAAAAAGAATGTGTTCAAAAGATAGAGTGAGAAAAAGCACATGACATTTTGGGAATACTTGGTTTTCCATGAGTTTAAACAGTTTATATATTATATTTGAAATGCGTCTTCCGCAAGACCCCAGTTCTGAATTTTCTCGTAGATGGAATTTATGCACATGCTTCATTAATGGTGAATTTCATGAAAATTGAATTTCAATGTCCTTTCTTTGTATCTCTCTTCGCACCTTGTTTTGCCAATTTATCTGCTTTTCATTCCAAAACATACACATGTGAAGGAACCCAGCAAAATACTATTTCAATACCTCTTGACATAATGAATTGTATCAGTATCTTATATCAAACAATAAATCTTTATTGGTTTCTTGTAACTTAATACAATTTGAGTCCAAATGTCAAGTTTGTATCCAGTCTCTTCAGTGCCTAAATGCATAATCTGTGTAAAGATAGAACTTTTCAACTAGGATTTTGAGTCAAGCAGAAAAAAGTCACATGATTCCCTGATTTTTGCCTGATTGCTTCAGTCACATAAAAATACAGTGCCATAACAATTGCATATAATTCTGCTGTAAAGATAGAAAAACTTTTTTCCAAGGCAGTAGGATTTTTTAATTTTTACAGCAGGGATAACAAAGCCTGATCCTGCATTTGATTCATACACTGAACCTCAGTGAAGACTTTAAATGGTTTAAATATTAGTTTCAAGATTTTCTCTAACATCGCAAGTTAGAATGTTAATATATCATCTTTTTTGGACACTGATGTGAATTGTGAAATATTGAAGTGAAAGACTCAGTGATGTGCTATTGTGAAAAAGACAAATGGATGTGGATGTTGGTGAAAAAAAGACACTGATGAAAGACTCGGTGATGTGATATTCGGGAAAATGACATAATAGATGTGAATGCCACAGTCTGTAGAATGTTTGCTGATCAACTGTGAATGTATTGCTGGCAAATCCATGCAAGAGTCTATCACTGATATATCATTGCCAATTGTACAGCAGTTTTTGCTGTTGGGGGGGGTAAATGTAGGCATAGATTTTACAGCAAAACATTGTAATGGCTTGATTGGAACCAAGAGAGAATCTTTTTTTATATATTGAGGATAATGGAATAAGCACTAGTGTGCTTTTTTACATTCAGTCCCCATTTGCATCCAGTTTTGTCAATCTTGTCATCTGTTCCCACCGGCACACAATGGCCCACTCTTAAAAAAAGCGGAACAGGATTTAACGTGTGCGCAAGATGTTCTGCATGCATTCGCATACAGGGCTTCCATTTATAGTCATATCCGAAAGACTTTTGGGGAGAGTGGAGTCAGCACAGATGTTAACTCCAGGGGGAAAATCCCCTCGAACAGGAATCAAACCTGGGTTGTCCAATTGTCAAGAGAGAGAGAAAATGAATGAATGAATAATCTTTATTTTTCAAGGGTAACAGAATAAGCATTCACATAATTTTTTTTCATCTGGCCCTTGCCTTGGTAAGGGAATAGCACCCCCACCCCCCACCCCCAAAGACCTGCACCCCTCCCCCCCCCAAAAAAAAAATCCAAACCAACAGCAAAATATAGCAAAAGAAAATAAAAAACCACCACCACCAATAATAAAATTTGACCTATGATTTACAAAAGGGACAGATATACATTGAAAAAACATAATTACACATATATACGTTTGTGTGTGTGTCTGTGTTTGTAAATATAAATCCTGTAGGAAATGTGGATTTTTATGGGAAGGTAGTTTCAAGTGACAGGCAGGGGGAGGTAATGTGCTTGTGAGGAAGAGAGAAATTCAAATTTGAGACCCTTTTGCAATGAAAATGTAATATCCTCAGTAAGATCAACCATTTAGTTGAGTTTTTACTTTTTAATTAGGTCATTTTCTTTTGATGCCTGTTTGTTTCTCTGAATTTTTTTTAAAAATCTAAATGTCCTGCATGTAATATGATAGTCCTGATATGGCTGATGATGTTGTCTGGACTAGTAATGACATACTGTGCCAATGGCCTTATTTTTTTCTAATAGAAATGAAAAGATTCCATCAAATGGATGTGAATGCCGCAGTCTGTAGAATCTCTCCAGAAAAAAAGTATAGATATGTGTTGCTGGTAAATCCATGCAAGAGTCTAACTCTGATATATCATTTTCTTTTTATACCATTTTTTTTTTCTCAGACTACTTTCTTCTAAACTAATGTCCTGCACTTGACATTATAGACCTGATATGACTTGTATGCTTACCTGGACCTGTAGTTTTGTGCCTGTGGTATCATTTTTTCCCAACATAACAAAACAGCAAAACATTCCATCTTAGATAAGCAAATGTCTCCTAAAATGAACTATGAACATGTGTTGCTGACAAATCCATGCAAGAGTCTATCACTGATAAATCATTGCCAATTGTACAGCAGTTTTTGCTGTTGGGGGGTAAATGCAGGCATTGATGTATCATTGATATGCTATTGCAGATTTTACAGCAAAAACAATTGTAATGACTTGATTATATGTGAGGGATGAAGGGGAGAGAGAGAGAGAACAATGAACAAGATTTATTCTTCAGGCCACCAGCCCCAAGAATGGGGTAAACAAAGCATAGCAAAGCAAAGCAAATAATGTAAAAATAAAATAAAACCTTATGACATATGTGGCAACTGCTAAAACATATCAAGTGTGAACATGTGTCCTTTTAGATTAAACTGACCTCCTTTAAATGATATTTGTTTGTCAAGTCTCCTAGTTTTCAACAAAATCCTGCCTTATTTTTAAGGCATTGAAAAGATATATACTTAGCTTACGTACGAATGGTAAAGACAGAGCCATATTTCAACACATTTACGTATGGCTGATCGATTGGGACCAAGTACTTATACCTTAGATTTTCATACAGAATACAATTTCTTATAAAATGTTCATCTTCTACTACCTTACACATGTAGTCAGTATTCTTCTTAAAAGTTCTCCTGAAAGATGATCCATTAATTGGTAGCAAGCCGAGACGAAGTTTAATTAAACAATCCCTAAAACATTTTATATCCATGTATAAGAGAGAGAGAGAGTTTACTCTTTCTGTGTGTTGTTTGGTGGGGTTTTTTTTACTCTGAGAGAAGAAGAATGGCATTTTTTTTATAATGATTTTATGGGAGTGGCAGGGGATGGGGGCAGTGATGGAGTGAGAAACTTGAAGTAGACGCTCAATTTCAATGAATATGTAATATCCTGAATATCCCTCAACCATTTAGTTCTCTTTTTCTTAATATTTCACATCATTTTTTCTTATATATTTTTTAATCCCATGTCATGTCCATCATTTACTATGGTAGTCCTGATATGACTGATGATGTTGTCTGGACTAGTAATAACATAATATTGTGCCACTGGCCTTGTCATTTTTTTCAGACTGAAAGACAATATTTCATCAAATGGATGTGAATGCCATTATCTGTAGAATGTCTGCTGAAAAAACTTGGAATATGTGTTGCTGGCAAATCCATGCAAGAGTCTTATCACTGATATATCATTGCCAATTGTACAGCAGTTTTTGCTGTTGGGGGGTAAATGTACGCATTGGTCTATCATTGATATGCTATTGCATATTTTATAGCAAAAATACACATTGCATTGGCTTGAAGACATAAGAGAGGGTGAAATAAACTGCACTTTTACAGCACAAACAATTGTAATGGCTTGATTAGTGAGGGGGGGGGGGGAGAAAAGAGAGAGTGTGTGTGAGTATACAGCAGAGAGGTGTGTGTGTGTACATGAAAAGGAGAGAGGGGTGTGTGTGTGTAACACGTGTGTATTTCCTCTTTTTTTATGTGTGTGTGGAAAGTGTTGCGCATTTTTTTATGGGAAAGTAGTGTTATGTGAGGGGATAGTGATAGTGATGTCTATGTGTGAGTGATAGAGTAAAAAACTTGAAGCTGAGGCCCAATTGTTATGACAATGTCATATCCTGACTCATACAACTATTGAGTTTAATTTTTCTTAATCGCATTGATCATTTTCTTTGGGTTTCATTTTTTTTAATTTACTGAAATCTAATGTCATGCAATTAATAACATTGTCCTGATATGACTAATGATGTTGTCTGGACTAGTAATGACATAAAATTGTGCCACTGGCCTTGTCATTTTTTTCTGAATGAAAGAAAATATTTTATCACATGGATGTGAATGCCACAGTCTGTAGAATGTCTACTGAAAAAAAAACTATGTGTTGCTGGCAAATCCATGCAAGAGTCTTATCACTGATATATCATTGCCAATTGTACAGCAGTTTTTTGCTGTTGGGGGGTAAATGTAGGCATTGATGTATCATTGATATGCTATTGCAGATTTTACAGCAAAAACCAATGTAGTGGCTTGATTAGTAATAATTATGAAAGAGAGAGATTTATTTATTTATTTATTTTTTTAATTTTATATCGAGGATAATGGGATAAGCACTCTTGTGCTTTTTTACGTCCAGTCCCTGTTTGTATGCAGTTTTTGTAAATGTCATCTGTTCCCACCAGCACACAATGGCCTACACTTACAAAAAGCAGAACAGGATTTAATGTGTGCGCAAGATGTTCTACGTGCATTCACACACGGGGCCTCGGTTTGAGGTCTGATCCGAAGGACTTTTGGGGAGAGTGGAGTCAGCACTGATGTTAACTCCAGGAGAAAAATCTCCTCGACCAGAATCGAACCAGAGAGATAGGTATGTAGTGTGTATTATGTGTGTGTGTTGGTATATGTGTGTGTGTGTGTTTTATGTGTGTGTGTGTGTGCATGTGTGATAAGGTGTGTGTGTGTTGTGTGTGTGTGTGTTATTGTACTCTTAGTGTGTGAGTTATGTGTGTTCGTGTATGTAATGTGTTGTGTGTGTAATAGTGTTAGTGTGTGTGTGCATATTCTAGGGGGAAGTAGTTTTCAGTGAGGTGCAGTGGGTGGGAGCAGTAATGTGTATGAGTGATGGAGTGAGAAACTTGATGTTGAGGCACAATTGTAATGAAAATACCATCCTGAACATCATACAAAAATTTAGTTCTCTTTTTCTTGATACTCTACATCTTTTCTTTTAATTCCATTTTTTCCGAATACTTTGTTTCTAATCCAATGTTTTGTTTTGAATCCAATATTCTCCAATTAGTATGGTAGTCCTGATATGACTGATGATGTTGTCTGGACTAGT
This sequence comes from Stramonita haemastoma, assembly GCA_030674155.1. Lineage (NCBI taxonomy): Eukaryota > Metazoa > Mollusca > Gastropoda > Neogastropoda > Muricidae > Stramonita > Stramonita haemastoma. The sequence continues at coordinate 25,945,883 of CM060317.1, forward strand.
AATGACATAATATTGTGCCACTGGCATTGTCTTTTTTTTTTAAGTGAAACTATTTTATCAAATGAATGTAAATGCTTCAGTCTGTAGAATATCTTCTGAAAAAAAAACCCTATGAATATGTGTTGCTGGCAAATCCATGCAAGAGTCTATCAGTGATATATCATTGCCAATTGTACAGCAGTTTTTGCTGTTGGGGGGTAAATGTAGGCATTGATGTATCATTGATATGCTATTGCAGATTTTATGTCAAAGAACATTGCAATGGGTTAATTAATACTGGGAATGAGAGAGAAAGTGTTTGCATGCTTTTGTGTATGTATGTGTGTGTGTGCGCGCGCGCATGTGTGTGTGTTTGCATGAGATGGAAAGAGGTGTGTGTGTGTGAGGAGAGAGAGAGGTGTGTGCGCATGTATGTGTGCTCACTCATTTATCTGTGTTTGAGGAGAGAGAGAGAGGTGTAGGTGTGTGTGTGTGTAAAACATACAAGAAGTATCATAGATTTTTTATGGGAAACTATTTTATGGGGGGGGGGGGGGGGGGTAATCTGTATGTTTGAGTGATAGAATCAAAAACTTGAAGCTGAGGCCCAATTGTAATGAAAATGTATTATCCTGAATATTATACAACCATTTAGATCTCTTTTTCTTAATACTTTATATCACTTTCTTTTGATTCCATATTTTTCTATAATTTTTTTTTAATCCAACGTTTTGCATCTAATATGGTAGTCCTGAGATGACTGATGATGTTGTCTGGACTAGTAATAACATAATATTGTGCCACTGGCCTGGTCATTTTTTTCTGACTGAAAGAAAATATTCCATCAAATGGATGTGAATGCCACAGTCTGTAGAATGTCTGCTGAAAAAATCTGTGAATATGTGTTGCTGGCAAATCCATGCAAGAGTCTATCACTGATATATCATTGCCAATTGTACAGCAGTTTTTGCTGTTGGGGGGTAAATGTAGGCATTGATATATCATTGATATGCTGTTGGAGATTTTACAGCAGAAAACACTGTAATGATTTGATTAGTAATAAGAGTGAAAGAGAAAGTATGTTTGTGTGTATGTGTGTGAGCATGTGTTTGTATGTGCGTGTGTTTGTGTGTGCGTGTGTTTGTGTGTTTGTATGTGTGTGTGTGCATGGGAAGGAAAGAGGTGTGCGTATGTGTGCATGTGTGTTTACTTTGTGTGGTGTGTGTGTGTGTGTGTGTGTGTGCACGTTAGAAGGAGAAAGCCAGAGGTGTGTGTGTGTTTACTTTTTTGTTGTTGTTGTGTGTGTGTGTGTTGAGGGTGTTGCGCACTTTTTATGGGAAATTAATTTTATGTGGGGGGCATGGGATGGGGGCAGTATTGTGTGTGTATGAGTGATAGAATCAAAAACTTGAAGCTGAGGCCCAATTGTAATGAAAATCAAATACCCTGAATATCATACATCCGTTCAGTTCTCTTTTTCTTAATACTTTAAATCATTTTCTTTTGATTGCATTTTTTTTATATCTAATATCCTGCATTTAATGTGGTAGTCCTGATATGACTAATGATGTTGTCTGGACTAGTAATAACATAATATTATGCCATATAATTTTTTTCTGACTGAAAGAAAATATTTTTTCAAATAGATGTGAATGCCACAGTCTGTAGAATGTCTGCTGAAAAAACTATGAATATGTGTTGCTGGCAGATCCATGCAAGAGTGTATCACTGATATATCATTCCCAATTGTACAGCAGTTTTTGCTGTTGGGGGGTAAATGTAGGCATTGGTCTATCATTGATATGCTAGAGCAGATTTTACAGCAAAGGATATTGTTATGGCTTAATTAGTAATATGAGTGAGAGATAGAGTGTGTGTGTGTGTGTGTGTACAAGAGGTGGAAATGTGTGTGTGTGTGAGTGAGTGAGTGAGATGAAAAGAGGTGTGTGTATGTGTACGTGTGTGTTTGCTTTTTTAGTGTGTGTGTGTGTGTGTGTGTGTGTGTGGAGTGAGTGAGCGAATGAGATGAAAAGAGGTATGTGTGTGTTTGCTTTTTTAGTGTGTATGTGTGTGTGTGAGAGAGAGAGGGGGGGGGTATTTTCATGTGTGCACATGCATGTGTGTAAAACGTATTGCAAGTGTTTTAACATTTTTATAGGAAACTGTTTTATGTGAGGAGCAGGGGATTGGGAAAGAAATGTGTATGTGTGAGTGATGGAGTGAGAAACTTGAAGCTGAGGCCCAATTGTAATGAAAATGTCATATCCTGAATATCATATAACCATTTAGATCTCTTTTTCTTAATACTTTATATCATTTTCTTTTCATTCCATATTTTTCTTACATTTTTTTTTTTTAATCCAATGTTCTGTATTTTATATGGTAGTCCTGATATGACTGACGTTGTCTGGACTAGTAGTGACTTAATATTGTGCCACTGGCCTGATTTTTTTTTCTGACTGAAAGAAATCAATCCATCAAATGGATGTGAAAGCCACAGTCTGTAGAATGTCTACTAAAAAACTCTTAATATGTGTTGCTGGCAAATCCATGCAAGAGTGTATCACTGATATATCATTGCCAATTGTACAGCAGTTTTTGCTGTTGGGGGGTAAATGTAGGCATTGATGTATCACTGATATGCTATTGCAGATTTTACAGCACAAAACTATGAAATGGCTTTATTTGTAATGAGAGAGAGAGAGAGAGAGTGTGTGTGTGAGAGAGAGAGAGAGAGGTGTATGTTTGTTTGAGTGTGCTTGCATGTATGTGTGTGAGTACAGGGTGCGTGTTGTTGTGTATGTGTGTGTTTAGAAAGTGTCACACATTTTTTATGGGAAAGCACTTTTATGTGAGGAGCCGGGGATGGGGGCAGTAATGTGTATGTGTGAGTGATGGAATGAGAAATTTAAAGTTGAGGCCCAGTTGTAAGAACATGTAATACCCTGAATATCCTACAACTATTCAATTCTTTTTCTTAATACTTTACATCATTTCCTTTTGATAGCTTTTTTTTTTTTTTTATCCAACGTCCTACGTTTAATAATGGCAGTCCTGATATGACTGATGATGTTGTCTGGACAAGTAATGACATAATATTCTGCCATTGGCCTTGTCATTTTTTTTCTGAGAGAAATCAATCCATCAAATGGATATGAATGCCACAGTCTGTAGAATGTCTACTGAAAAAAAACTATGAATATGTGTTGCTGGCAAATGCATGCAAGAGTCTATCACTGATATATCATTGCCAATTGAACAGCAGTTTTTGCTGTAAGGGGGTAAATGTAGGCATTAGTCTATCATTGATATGCTACTGCAGATTTTACAGCAGAGAACAATGTAATTGCTTGATAAGTACTAAGGGTGTGTGTGTGTGTGATAAGGGGGGTAGAGTGAGAGGTATGTGTGTCTGTGTTATTCTTTTGTGTGTGTGAGTGTGTGTGTTTTGTGTGTATGAGTGTGTTTTGTGTGTGCGAGTGTGTTTTTGTGTGTGTGTACAGGTTTGTGTGTGTGTGGAAAGTGTTGCGCTTTTTTTTATGGGAAAGTAGTGTTATGTGAGGGACAGTAATGTGTATGTGTGAGTGATGGAGTGAAAAACTTGAAGCTGAGGCTCAATTGTAATGAAAATGTCATATCCGGAATATCATACAACCGTTTAGTTCTCTTTTATCTTAATACTTTACATCATTTTCTTTTGTTCCGTGTTTTGGGGGGTTTTAAAAATCCAATGTCCTGTGTTATATATGATTGTCCTGATATGACTAATGATGTCAGCTGGACTAGTATGACATAATATTGTGCTACTGGTCTCGTCTTTTTTTCTGTCTAAAAGAAAATATTTCATCATAAGAATGTGAATGCTAGAGTCTGTCAAATGCCTACTGAAAAAAAACTATGTGTTGCTGGCAAATCCATGCAAGAGTCTATCACTGATATATCATTGCCAATTGTACAGCAGTTTTTGCTGTTGGGGGGTAAATGCAGGCATTGATGTATCATTGATATGCTATTGCAGATTTTACACCAAAAAACATTGTAACAGCTTGTTCGTAATAGGAGAGGAGAGAGAGAGAGTGTGTGTGTGTGTGTGTGTGTGCATCAGAAGGAAAGAGGTGCATGTGTGTTTACTTTATTAGTGTGTGTGATTGAGAAAGGGGGAGAGAGAAAGGTGTGTGCATTTGAGTGTGTGTTTACTCGTGTGTGTGTGTAGAAAATGTTGCACATTTTTTTATGGGAAAGTTGTTTTATGTGAGGGGCAGGGGATGGCGAGTGATGTGTGTGTGTGAAAAGGGGGGTAGAGTGAGCGGTGTGTGTGCATATGTGTCTGTTACTCTTTTATGTGTGCGAGTGTGTGTGTTTTGTGTGTGTGAGTGTGTTTTGTGTGTATGAGTGTGTTTTGTGTGTGTGAGATCATACAGGTTTGCGTGTGTGTGTGTGGAAAGTGTTCAACATTTCTTTATGGGAAAGTAGTGTTATATGAGGGGCAGTGGGTGGAGGCAGTATTGTGTATGTGTGAGTGATGGAGTGAAAAACTTGAAGCTGAGGCTCAATTGTAATGAAAATGTCATATCCTGAATATCATACAACAGTTTAGTTCTCTATCTTAATACATTATTTTCTTTTTGTTCCGTTTTTTGGTGTGTTTTTTTTTAATCCAATGTCCTGCGTTTCATATGATTGTCCTGATATGACTAATGATGTTGTCTGGACTAGTATGACATAATATTGTGCCACTGGTCTTGTCTTTTTCTGTCTAAAAGAAAATATTTCATCATAAGAATGTGAATGCCACAGTGTGTAGAATGTCTACTGAAAAAAAATCAATGAATACATGTTGCCGGCAAACGCATGCAAGAGTCTATCACTGATATATCATTGCCAATTGTACAGCAGTATTTGCTGTTGGGGGGTAAATGTAGGCATTGATGTATCACTGATATTCTATTGCAGATTTTGCAGCAAAAAACTATGTAATGGCTTTATTTGTAATGAGAGAGTGAGTGTGTATGTGTGTGTGAGAGAGAGAGAGAGTGTGTGTGTGTGTGTGTGTGTGTGTGTGTGTATGTATGTTTGCGCATGAGGTGATAGAAAGAGAGAGAGAGAGAGAGGTGTTTGTGTGTGTGTGAGTGTGCTTGCATGTATGTGTGTGAGTACAGGGTGTGTGTTTGTGTGTGTTTAGAAAGTGTTGCACATTTTTTATGGGAAAGCACTTTTATGTGAGGAGCCGGGGATGGGGGCAGTAATGTGTATGTGTGAGTGATGGAATGAGAAATTTAAAGTTGAGGCCCAGTTGTAATGAACATGTAATACCCTGAATATCCTACAACTATTCAATTCTTTTTTTCTAATACTTTACATCATTTCCTTTCGATAGTTTTTTTTTTTTTAATCTAACGTCCTGCGTTTAATATGGCAGTCCTGATATGACTGATGTTGTCTGGACTAGTAATGACATAATATTGTGCCACTGGCCTTGTCATTTTTTTCTGACTGAAAGAAATCAATCCATCAAATGGATGTGAATGTCTACTAAAAAAAAAAACTATGAATATGTGTTGCTGGAAAATCCATGCAAGAGTCTATCACTGATATATCATTGCCAATTGTACAGCGATTTTTGCTGTTGGGGGGTAAATGTAGGCATTGACATATCATTGATATGCTATTGCAGATTTTACGGCAAAGAAAAAAAATTTGATTCAATGATTAGAAATAAGAGTGGGAGAAAAATGTGAGTGCATGTGTGGTTGTGTAGGAGGGGGAGATGTGTGTGTGTTTACTCTTTTGTGTGTGAGGGTGGAAAACACAGGGGGTGTGTGTATGTGTTGTGCATTTTTTATGGAAAAGTAGTTTTATCTGAGGCCCAATTGTGATCCTTAGTTTCATACAACCATTTAGATCTCTTTTTCTTAATACTTTATATCATTTTCTTTTGATAACATATTTTTCTTATAATTTTTTAATCCAATATCCTGTGTTTAATATGGCAGTCCTGATATGACTGATGATGTTGTCTGGACTAGTAATCACACAATATTGTGCCACTGGCCTGGTCATTTTTTTCTGACTGGCCTGGTCATTTTTGAGATGAGGGCTTAAAGAAAAGAAAAAAAGATGTGTTAGTAATGATGTACATAAGAAAACTGATTACAAACTATGTAAACAGAATGTCGCAAAACATGGCATAAAAAAACAACAACCGTCGAACAATAAAAGACTTTAAAATCTAAAACTCTGTGTGTGTGTGTGTGTACACGCGCATGTGTAAAATACATAGGAAGTGTTGTTCATTTTTAATGGGAAAATATTTTGTGTGAGGGGCAGGGGGTAATGTGTATGTGTGAGTTATAGAATTAAAAACTTTTGCTGAGGCCCAAATGTCTTGAAAATTTCATATCCTGATTATCGTGCAACCATTTAGACCTATTTTTCTTAATACTTTATATCATTTTCTTTTGGTTCCACATTTTTCTTATAATTTTTTTTTAATCCAATGTTTTTCATTTGATATTGTCGTCCTGATATGACTAATGATGTTGTCTGGACTAGTAATGACATAATATTGTGACACTGGCCTGGTCATTTTTTTCTGACTGCAAGAAAATATTCCACCAAATGGATGTGAATGCCACAGTCTGAAGAATGTATACTGAAAAAACTATATGTGTTGCTGGCAAATCCATGCAAGAGTATATCACTGATATATCATTGCCAAATGTACAGCAGTTTTTTGCTGTTGGGGGGGTAAATGTAGGCATTGATGTATCATTGATATGCTGTTGTAGATTTTACAGCAAAGAACATTGTAATAGTGATAAGAGAGGTGTGTGTGTGTGATAAGGGGGGTAGAGTGAGAGGTATGTGTGGGGGGACGGGATACCCCAGTGGTCAGAACATTGCGCTGGCGATTTGACGACCCGTGTTTGATTCCCGGTCGAAGGGATTTTTCCCCTGCAGTTAACATCAATACTGACTCCACTCTCCCCAAAAGTCTTTCGGATGAGACCATAAACCGAGGCCCTGTGTGCGAACGCATGCAGAACATCTTGTGCACACATAAAATCATGTTCTGCTTTTTCATAAGAGTAGGCTATTGTGTGCCGGTTGGAACAGATATTTACACAACTGCATACACATGGGGACTGAATTTTAAAAAAATTAAAAAGCATGTGTACTTATCCCATTATCCTTGATATAAAAGAATAAAATAAAATAAAAATTAAAAACAAATAAAATGTGTTTGTGTTTACTCTATTTGTCTGTGTGTGAGTGAGCAAGCGAGTGTGTGTGTGTGATAATACAGGTGTGTGTCTATGTCTCTGTGTGTAGAAAGTGTTGCACATTTTTTCATGGGAAAGTATTTTTTGTGAGGGGTTGGGGGCAGCATATGTGTGAGTGATAGAGTGAGATACTTAAAGTTGAGGCACAATTGTAATGAAAGTGTAATATGTGTGTGTATACATAAAAAGGAGAGAAGGGTGTGTGTGTATGTGTGCATTTACTCTGTTTTTGTGTGGGTGTAAAGTGTTGTGCATGTTTTTATGGGAAAGTAGTGTTATGTGAGGGGATGGGGACAGGGATGTGTTTGTGTGAGTGATGGAGTGAAAAACTTGAAGTTGAGGCTCAATTGTAATGAAAATGTAATATCCTAAATATCATACATCCGTTCAGTTCTTGTTTTATCTTGATACTTTACATCATTTCCTTTTGGTGCTATTTTTTCTTTTATTTTGTTTTAATCCAATGTCCTGCATTTAATATGGTTGTTCTGATATGACTGATGATGTTGGCTGGACTAGTAATGACATAATATTGTGCCACTGGCCTTGTCTTTTTTATGACAGAAAGAAAGTATTTCATCAAATGGATGTGAATGCCACAGTGTAGAATGTCTACTAAAAAAAAAAAAAAACTCTGAATATGTGTTGCTGGCAAATCCATGCAAGAGTCTTATCACTGATATATCATTGCCAATTGTTCAGCAGTTTTTGCTGTTGGGGGGTAAATGTAGGCATTGACATATCATTGATATGCAATTGCAGATTTTACGGCAAAGAAAAAAAATTTAATTGCATGATTAGATATAAGAGTGGGAGAAAAATGTGTGTGTGTGTAGGAGGAGGAGATTTGTGTGTGAGGGTGAAAAACACAGGGTGTTTGTGTGTGTAAAACATGTAGGAAGGGTTTCTAATTTTTTATGGGAACCTAATTTATGTGAGAAGTAGGGGATGGGGAATGTGTGTTGTGTATTTTTTATGGAAAAGTAGTTTTATCTGAGGCCCAATTGTAATGAAAGTATCATATCCTTAATTTCATACAACCATTTAGATATCTTTTTCTTAATACTTATTTTCTTTTGATTCCATATTTTTCTTATAATTTTTTTTGATCCAATATCCTGCGTTTAATATGGCAGTCCTGATATGACTGATGATGTTGTCTGGACTAGTAATGACATGATATTGTGCCACTGGCCTGGTCATTTTTTTCTGACTGAAATAAGATATTCCATCAAATGGATGTGAATGCCAGTCTGTAGAATACATACTAAAAAAACCTATGAATGTGTTGCTGGCAAATCCATGCAAGAGTCTATCACTGATATATCATTGCCAATTGTACAGCAGTTTTTGCTGTTGGGGGTAAATGTAGGTATTGATGTATCATTGATATGCTATTGCAGATTTTACAGCAAAAAAAACATTGTAATGGATAGTACTGAGAGTGAGAGAGAATGTGTGTGTGTGTGCATGAGATGGAAAGAGGTGTATGTGTGTGTTTATTTTTTAGTGTGTGTGTGTGTGTGTTATTGTTTTCAGTGTGTGTATGTGTGTGTATTTTTTTTTAGTGTTTGTGTGTGTCTGTCTGTCTGTCTGAGGAGAGAGAGGTGTGTGCATGTGTTTGTGTGTGTGTGTTCTCGTGTGTGTGTGTGTGTGTTCTCTTGCTAGTGTGTGTGTGTGTGTGTTCTCGTGTGTGTGTGTGTATGCATGAGATGGAAAGATGTGTGTGTGTGTGTTTACTTTTTTAGTGTGTGTGTGTGTTTGAGGAGAGAGATAGGGGGGTGTGTGTGTGTTCACTCTTTGTTGTGTGCGTGTGTAAAACATAGGAAGTTTTGTACATTTTTATGGGAAACTTTTATGTTAGGGGCAGGGGGTGAGAGAGGGGGGTTAATGGGTATGTGTGAGGGATGGAATGAAAAACTTGAAGCTGAGGCCCAATTGTAATGAAAATATCATACAATCATTTAGATCTCTTTTTCTTATAATTTTCTTTTCATTCCATATTTTTCTGATACATTTTTTTTAATCCAATGTTATGTCCTGATATGACTGATGTTGTCTGGACTAGTAATGACATGATAATGTGCCACTGGCCTTGTCATTTATTTCCAATATAAAGAAAATATTTCATGAAATGGATGTGAATGCCATAGTCTGTGTAGAATGTATACTGAAAAAACTATGAATATGTGTTTCTGGCAAATCCATGCAAGAGTGTATCACTGATATATCATTGCCTATTGTAGAGCAGTTTTTGCTGTTCAGGGATAAATGTAGGTATTGGTCCATCACTGATATGCTATTGCAGATTTTACAGCAAAAAAAACACATTTTAATGACTTAATTAATTACAAAAGGGAGAAAGAAAAAAAGTGACGGGGGGTGGGGGAGAGTGTGTGTGTGAAACGTGTTGAAAGTGTGGCGGTATTTTTAGGATTTTACGGGAAAGTAGTATTAAGTGAGGGAAAGGGGATGTGGGCAGTAATGTGTGAGTGATGGAGTGAGAAATTTAATTTGAGGCCCAATTGTAATGAAAATGTCACATCCTAAATATCATACAACCATTTAGTTCTCTTTTTCTTTTTTCTGATACTTAAAATTTTCTTTTAATTCCATTTTTTACCTATAATATTTTTTAATCTAATGTTCTTCATTTAATATATGATAGTCCTGATATAACTGATGATGTTGTCTAGACTAATAATGACATAATATTGTGCCACTGATATTGTCATTTTTTTTCTCTGACTTAGAAAAAGTATTATATCAAATGGATGTGAATGCCACAGTCTGTAGAATGTTTACTGAAAAAAATTTGAATATGTGTTGCTGGCAAATCCATGCAAGAGTGTATCACTGATATATCATTGCCAATTGTACAGCAGTTTTTGCTGTTTGGGTGTAAATGTAGGCATTGATGTATCATTGATATGCTGTTGCAGATTTTACAGCAAAAAACATCGTAATGGCTTGAATAGAACTAAGAGAGAGGGGGGAGTGTGTGTGTGTATGAGATGGAAAGAGGTGTGTTTATGTGTTGCGTGTGTGCTTACTTTTTTAGTGTGTGAGTTTCTGTTTTTTTATTTTAATCAGTGTGTGTGTGTGTGAGGAGATAAGTAGGTGTGTTTTCATGTGGGAGTGTTTACTCTTTTGTGTGTGTGTCCTTTGATTTGATGTCTGTTCACTTAAAGTGATATTAGACGGGGAGGGGGAGGGGGGGGGCAATAATGAGATGAGGGCTTAAAGAAAAAAAAAAGATGTGTGTTGGTAATTATGTGCATAAGAAGACTGATTATAAACTATGTAAACAGAATGTCACAAAATATGGCATAAGAAACGCAAGCAATAAACAAACTTTTAAATCTAAAACTCTGTGTGTATGTGTGTGTGAAAAACACAGGCTGTGTGTGTGTAAAACATATAGGAAGTGTACATTTTTTATTGGAAACTATTTTGTGTGAGGGGTGGGGGGAGCGTAATGTGTGAGTGATGGATGAAAAACTTGAAGCTGAGGCCCAGTTGTAATGAAAATGTCATATCCTGAATATTGTACAACCATTTAGATACTTTTTTTTGTTGATATTTTTCTTATACTTGTTTTTTAATCCAATGTTTTGCATTTAGTATGGTAGTCCTGATATGACTGATGAAGTTGTCTATACTAGTAATGACATAATATTGTGCTACTGGCCTCGTAATTTTTTTCTGACTGAAAGAAAACATTCCATTAAATGGATGTGAATGCCACAGTCTGTAGAATGTCTACTGAAAAAAAACTATGAATATGTGTTGCTTGCAAGAGTCTATCACTGATATATTATTGCCAATTGTACAGCTGTTTTTGCTGTTGGGGGAGTAAATATAGGCATTGATCTATCATTGATATGCTTTTGCACATTTTACACCAAAAATCGATGTCATTGCTTAATTAGTAATAAGAGTGAGAGAGAAAATGTGTGTGTGTAAAATATATAGGAAGTGTTGTATATTTTTTATGGGATACTACTTTATGTGAGAGGCAGAGGATGGTGGGAGTAGTGTGTGTGTGTGTGTGTGTGTGTGTGTGTGTGTGTGTGTGTGTGTGTGTGTGTGTGAAATATATAGGAAGCTTGTACATTTTATATCATTATGGGAAACTATTTTATGTGAGAGGCAGGGGATGGGGGCAGTATTGTGTGAGTGATAGAGTGACAAACTTGAAGTTGAGGCCCAATTGTAATGAAAATCAAATATCCTGAATATCATACAACCATTCAGTTCTCTTTTTCTTAATACTTTACATCATTTTTTTTTTTGTTTTGCATTTTTTGAAATCTAATGTCCTGCGTTTAATGTGGTAGTCCTGATATGACTGATGTTGTCTGGACTAGTAATAATAATGTGCCACTGGCCTTGTCATTTTTTTCATACTGAAAGAAAATATTTCATCCAATGGATGTGAATGTCAGTCTGTAGAATGTTTACTGAAAAACTATGAGTTTGTGTTGCTGGCAAATCCATGCAAGAGTGTATCACTGATATGTCATTGCCAATTATACAGCAGTTTTTGCTGTTGGGGGGTAAATGTTGGCATTGATGTATCATTGATATGCTATTGCAGATTTTACAGCAAAAAAACATTGTAACGGCTTGATTAGTAATATGAGAGAGAGAGGATGTGTGTGTGTGTGTGCACATGAAAAGGAGAGAGGGGTGTGTGTGTATTTACTCTATTTGTGTGGGTGTAAAGTGTTGCGCATTTTTTATTGGAAAGTAGTGTTATGTGAGGGGCAGGGGATAGGGACAGTGATGTGTATGTGTAAGTGATAGAGTGAGAAACTTGAAGTTGAAGCCCAATTGTAATTAAAAAAAATTCATTTGTTGCAGGTATTTTTTTAAATTTGATTTGATGCCTTCAACCAGTGTAGATTGTGTCTTTTACAGAAATTTACATACCTTTAAAAAAAAAAAGTCCTCTTTGATATCATTTTGCAATGAATTCTTGCTTTTCAGTCCCTGTTGATATTGATAAAATTTTTGGATGTATTGCTGTAAGGTGTCTTTTCTCCTGTTGAACTTGTTTGTTATCCTCCATGCCCCAAAAGTGGTGAAAGGAATTAAATATTGAAATCTTTAAAATCTTTGTGTGTGTGGGAGAGAGAGAGAGAGAATTTTGTTTTTTTTAATTTATTCTTTTATATCGAAGATAATGGGATAAGCACTCTTGTGTTTATTTACATTCAGCCCCAGTATGTATGCAGTTTTGTAAATGTCATCTGTTCCCACCGGCACACAATGGCCTACTCTTATGAAAAGCGGAACAGGATTTAACATGTGCGCAAGATGATCTGCATGTGTTCGCACACTGGGCCTCAGTTTAAAGTCTCATCCAAAGGACTTTTGGGGAGAGTGGAGTCAGCACTGATGTTAATTCAAAAAGAAAAATCTCCTCGACCGGACTCGAACCTAGGTCGTCAAATTACCAGCTCAATGTTCTGACCACTAGGCTATCCGTCCCCCCAAAGAAACTCTCTTCACTCTCTCTCCCCCTCTGTGGAGAGAGAGAGATAATACAGGTGTGTCTGTTTCTTTGTGTATGTCTCTGTGTGTAGAAAGTGTTGCGCATTTTTTTATGGGAAAGTAATTTTTTGTGAGGGGCAGGGGTTGGCAATAGTGCGCATGTATGAGTGGTGGAGTGAGAAACTTGACGTTGAGGCTCAGTTGTAATGAAAATGTATTATCCTGAATATCATACAACCATTCAGTTCTCTTATTTTTAATACTTCAAATCATTTTCTTTGGGTTTCAATTTTTCTAAATGTTCTTTAATGTACTGCATTTAATATGATATGACTGATGATGTTGTCTGGACTAGTAATGATATATAGTGCCACTGACCTTGGTCATTATTTTTTCTGACTGAAAGAAAATATTTCATCAAATGGATGTGAATGCCAGTCTATACAATGTATACTATTAAAAAAACCCTATGAATATGTGTTGCTGGCAGATCCATGCAAGAGTGTATCACTGATATATCATTGCCAATTGTACAGCAGTTTTTGCTCTTGGGGGTAAATGTAGGAACTGATGTATCATTGATATGCTATTGCAGATTTTACAGCAAAGAACATTGTAATGGCTTAATTAGTAATGAGTGGAAGAGAAAGTGTGTGTGCATGTGTGTGTGCAAGAGACAGAAAGAGGTGTGTGTATTTTTGTGTGTGTGCTTGAGGAGAGGGAGAGAGGTGTGTGTGTGCATGTATGTGTTTACTCGTGTGTGTGTTTGTGTGTAAAACATTTAGGAAGTGTTGTACATTTTTAATGAGAAACTATTTTAAGTGAGGGATGGGGGCAGGGGGTAATGTGTATGTGTGAGTGATAGAGTGAAAAACTTGAAGCTGAGGCTCAATTGTGATGAAAATTTCATATCCTGATTATCATGCAACCATTTATATCTATTTTTCTTAATACTTTATATCATGTTCCTTTGATTCCATATTTTTCTTTAAATTGTTTTTTAATCCAATGTTTTGCATTTGATATTGTCGTCCTGATATGACTGATGATGTTGTCTGGACTAGTAATGGCATAATATTGTGCCCCTGGCCTTGTCGTTATTTTCATACTGACAGAAAATATTTCATGAAATGGATGTAAATGCCAGTCTGTAGAATGTACACTGAAAATAAAACTATGAATATGTGTTGCTGGTAAATCCATGCAAGAGTGTATCACTGATATATCATTGCCAATTGTACAGCAGTTTTTGCTGTTGGGGGGGGGGGGGGGGGGGTAACTGTAGGCATTGGTCTATCATTGATATGCTATTGCAGATTTTACAGCAAAAAAGCATTGAAATGGCTTGAGTACATATGAGGGAGAGAGATAAACTAAGAGAGGAAGATGGTGTGTGTGTGTGCGTGCACATAAAAAGGAGAGAGGGGTGTGTGTATTTATTTTATTTGTTTTTGTGTGGGTGTAAAGTGTTGCACTTTTTTTTATGGGAAAGTAGTGTTATGTGAGGGGCAGGGGATAGGGACAGTGATGTGTGAGTGATAGAGTGAGAAACTTGAAGTCAAAGCTAAATTGTAATAAAATGTAATATCCTGAATATCATACATCCATTCAGTTCCCTTTTATCTTAATACTTGACATCTTTTTCTTATATTTTTTTTAATTCAATGTCCTGCATTTAATATGGTTGTCCTGATATGACTGATGATGTTGGCTGGACTTGTAATGACAGAATATTGTGGCATTATTTTTCATACTGAAAGAAAATATTTCTTCAAATAGATGTGAATGTCACAGTCGGTAGAATGTCTACTGAAAAAAATATCAATGTGTGTTGCTGGCAAATCCATGCAAGAGTGTATCACTGATATATCATTGTCAGTTGTACAGCAGTTTTTGCTGTTGGGGGGTAAATGTAGGCATTGATGTATCATTGATATGCTATTGCAGATTTTACGGCAAAAACAAAAAAAAAAACATTGAAATTACTTGATTAGTAATGAGAGAGAGAGTGTGTGTACATGAGAAGGGGAGAGAAAGTGGTGTGTGTTAGTGATGTATATGTTTACTGGTCTGTGTGTGTGAGAGAGATAGAGGTAACTGTGCATAGATGTGTGTGTTTTTACTTTTGTGTGTGTGTGTGTGTGTGTTTTATCAGAGATATATAATGCAAATGTGAGTGTGAAGAGTTGTGCATTTTTTTATGGAAAATTAGTTTATGGGAGTGGCAGGGGATGGGGGCAATAATGTGAGAGTGATGGAGTGAGAAACTTAAAGTTGAGGCACAATTGTAATATTAATATATCCTGAATGTCCTTCAACCATTTCTCTCTTTCTTAATACTTCACATCATTTTGTTTTTATTTCATTTTTTTTTTATTTTTTAATCCAATGTACTGCATTTAATAGGTAGCCTGATATGACTGATGATGTTGTCTGGACTAGTAATGCATAATATGTGGCATGCTTTCTTTTTCTGACTGAAAAAAAATTCCATCAAATGGATGTGAATGCCACAGTCTGTAGAATGTCTACTGAAAAAAAACCCTGTGAATATGTTGCTGGCAAATCATGCAAGAGTTATCACTGATATGTCATTGCCAATTTACAGCAGTTCTTGCTGTTGGGGGGTACTGTGGCACTGACGTATCATTGATATGCTATTGCAGATTTTACAGCAAAAAACAATGAAATCGCTTGAGTACGTAATAAGAGGGAGAGAGATATCTAGAGAGGAAGTGGTGTGTGTGTGCGGTTTTTGTTTTGTTTTAGGGGGTTTTGTTGGGTTTTTTTTAACTCTTTGTGTATTGGTGTGTGTGTCAAATGTTAGGAAGTGTCCATTTTTTACTTTATGGGAAAGTAGTTTTAAGAGATAGAAAGGAGATGGGGGCAGTATGTGTGAGTGATGGAGTGAGAAATTTGAAGTTGAGGCCAATTCTAATGAAAATGTAATATATCCTGAATATGTACAGCCATTTAGGTCTGGTTTTTTTTTAATATACTTACATCATTTTCTTTTCATTCCATATTTTTCTCTATATTTTTTTATATCTAATGTCCAAATTTAATATGATAGTCCTGATATGACTGATGATGTTGTCTGGACTAATAATGATATAATATATGTCATGCCTTGTCATTTTTTTCTGACTGAAAGAAAACATTCCATAAATGATGTGAATGCACGGTCTGTAGAATGTCTACTGAAAAAAAATCTATGAATATGTGTTGCTGGCAAATTCCATGCAAGTCTATCACTAATATATCATTGCCAATTGTATGCAGTTTTTGCTGTTGGGGGTAAATGTAGGCATTGATGTATCATTGATATGCTATTGCAGATTTTACGGCAAAGAAAAAAAATGTAATTGCTTGATTAGAAATAAAGTGGGGAAAAAATGTTTGTGTGTTGGAGGGAGGAGGAGAGAGAGATGTGTGTGTGTTTACTCTTTTGTTTGTGAGAGTGACAAAACACAGGGGTGTGTGTGGTGCATGTATGGTGTGTGTGTAAAACATGTAGGAAGTGTTTTTAAATTTTTTATGGGAAACTAATTTATGGAGAAGCAGGGGAATGGGGAAAGTAATGTGTGTGTAGAAGTGTTGTGCTTTTTTTATGGGAAAGTTTTATATGAGGCCTAATTGTAATGAAAATATCACATCCTAAATTTCATACAACCATTTAGATCTCTTTTTCTTAATACTTTATCATTTTCTTTTCATTCCATATTTTTTTTTTTTTTTTTAATCCAATATCCTGCATTTAATATGGCAGTCCTGATATGACTGATGATGTTGTCGACTAGTAATCACATAATATTGTGCCACTGGTCTTGTCATTTTTTTCTGACTTAAGAAAATATTTCATCAAATGGATGTGAATGCCAGTCTGTAGAATGCATACTGAAAAAAACTACGAATATGTGTTGCTGCAAATCCATGCAAGAGTCTATCACTGATATATGTTGCCAATTGTACAGCAGTTTTTTGCTGTTAGGGGGTAAATGTAGGCATTAATGTATCATTGATATGCTATTGCAGATTTTACAGCAAAAAACATTGTTAATGGCTTGATTATAAAGAGAGAGAGCGTGTGTGTGTGTGTTTAAATAGGTGTATCTGAGCGTGTTATTCTGTGTGTGTGTGTAAAACATATAAGAAGGGTTGTATTTTTTTCAAATAATAATTTAATGGGAGCGTAGTTGTAAGTAATGGCAAAGGGGAGGTAATGTGTATTAAGAGAGAGGACAGATTTAAATTTCACACCTTTATATTAATGTATTGCATATGATATAAATATTAACTTGTCTTTTTCTTATAAGTACATCATTTTCATCCATGCCCTTTTTTCCAAGTTTTTTTTAAAATTTATCTAACATCCTGTATTTGATATGGCAGTCCTGATATGACTGATGATGTTGTATGGACTAGTAATGAATAATACTGTGCCACTGGCCTTGTCACGTTTTTCTGACTTAAAGAAAATATTCCATCAAATAGAATGTGAATGCCATCATCTGTAGAATGTATGAAAACTATGAAAAAACTCATGCAAGAGTCTTTCACTGATATATCATTCTCTTTTTATACCTTTTTTTTTTTTTTTTTTAATCTTATGTCCTGCATTTAATACAATAGTCCTGAATTATGACTTTTGGTTGCCTGGACTGATAATGATGTAATGTTGTGCCCAGTGGTCTTATCAGATTTTCAAGTTTGAATCTGGTCATATGTTGTTATTTGTTTTTTTATTTATTCTTTTATATTGAGATAATGGAGTAACACTCGTGGCTTTTTTACATCTAGTCTCCCCTTGTGTATGCAATTTTGTAAATCTTATCTGTTCCCACCAGCACACAATGGCCTACTCTTATGAAAAGCGGAACAGGATTTAACGTGTGCGCAAGATGTTCTGTGTGCGTTCGCACACAGGGCCTCAGTTTATAGTCTCATCGAAGGACTTTTGGGGAGTGGAGTTGGCACTGATGTTAACTCCAGTTATCTGGTGTGTATGTGCGCATCGTGCCACACTGTGCTGTCAGTTTTGTATGTGAGAGTAAGTGGGAGTGTGTTTGTAATAATCACAACATTCTGAACACAGAAAAGTTTACAAAAAAATATCAAATCTTAATATTTTGCATGTGATATAGGAGGCTGTGCTTGTTTATTGATATCTTCACTGATTTATTTTTGTCATTTTTGAAAGACTTTTGCATTCCATATCATGTTTGAAGCTCAGAATAAAAATCAAAACAAATAGATGTTTCATGTCTGTTTATTAGAATTGATTGAATGATCTATTGGTTTTAATGTCATGATATTTAGGGCTTTTTTTTTTCTTTCTTGATATGAACATTAACTTTAATAAAGTACTATGCTGTTGGGAATGGAGATGTTTACTTGAATACTTTTTCTGTAAAAAGGAGAAAGGCTTTAAATAAAATTTTAAAAAGGATGACAAAAAGAAGAAAATGTCATGAAAGATTGACAAGGGTACAGTCTCTTGAAGTAAAGAAATTATACATAGGCATGACTATTTTCAGTGTACCGGGCACTTGGAACTTAAGTTCCTATCTGTTATGCTATCATGTTCGTAGCTGTTTTCACATATGCCTCTAGGTACACACAGAGAGAGAGAGACACACACACACACACACACACACACACACACACACACACACACACACACACAGGGCGGGATAGCCTAATGGTTAGAACATTGCGCTGGCAATTTGAGAACCCGAGTTCCATTCCCGGTCGAGGAGATTTTTCTCCTGGAGTTAACATCAGTGCTAACTCCACTCTCCCCAAGAGTCCTTTGGATGAGACTGTAAATTGAGGCCCCATGTGCAAATGCACGCAGAACATCTTGCGCACACATTAAATCCTGTTCCGCTTTTTGTAAGAGTAGGCCATCGTGTGTGGGAACAGATATTTACAAAACTGCATACACACAGAGACCGGATGTAAAAAAGCACAAGAGTGCTTATCCCATTATCCCGATATAAAGAATAAAAAAACCCACACACACACTATTATACACACACAAAAAAAAACACTATACCACACCACTTCACAAAACAGACATACACAGCCCCCAACAAGCCCTACGATTCATATAATGTGGTAATGTTACATCATATTTTCGACCTTAACATGTCACTTTTTTTGGGTTCAGGTGTGACAGATTCCACCAGACACAGCCCCGACATGATTTAAACTCTGACACAGATCCTTAAGGCAGAAGTTGGATGCTTTTTTTTTGGGGGGGGGGGGATCATTCCACAGCTAGAGCTCTTGAGGTTTACAAATGGTAAGATTTTGTGTATGCGGCCATTTGCTTTACATTGAGATAACTGCATGCATTTTTTAATATTTCATTGTACATTTCTACCAGCATGGAATACCCCAACACTTCCATGAGATGGAACAGATTTTAACATGTCCGCATGATGTTCTCTGTGTGTTTGTATATAGGACCTCGGTTTGAAGTCTCATTTGAAAGACTTCTGGGGGAGCAGAGTCGATAATAATGTTAACTCTAGAGAAAAGAAATCCCCTCAAACAGGCATACTGGTGGTGGCTAAATTAAAACCTGTGTCGTCAGATCGCAGGCTCAATTCTTTAACCAGTAGGCCATCTTGCCCCCTTAATGCATTAATTAACTGGGTAATTGGGTACATTGCACCTATCATTTCTTTGTCATTACGCTCGATATCTAAAGCACATAAATATCACAGCAACTGTTCAAAAGAAAGATGGTGCATAGAGAGGTCCTCCACCTACAATCACAACACTTATTTATTTATACCACTTTATGCCACAACAGATTTCTCTGTGTGAAATTCGGGCTCCTCTCCCCGGGGAGAGTGCGTCGCCACATGTGCAGCGCCTACCCATTATTTTTTTTCTCGGGAATGGTGTCTAAACACGACACCTATGTGCATGCTGGTTTGTTTTTTTTAATTTTGTCATCCGCTCCTACCGGCACATGATGGCCTGCTCTTCCGAAAGGCGGAACGGGGTTTTAACATGTGCGCAAGATGTTCTGCGTGCGTTCGCACACGGGGCCTCAGTTTCTAGTCTCATCCGAATGACTGACATTCAGTTCGATTCATTCAGTTCATGCAGTATCACAGGTCAAAGGGAGAGCATCTTTCTTTATCACCCATCCACACATCAACACACAACACCAGTAACTTTGTGATAAAAAAACATGATTGTATATTGCAAGTCTTGACGTTCTGACTGAACAAGTCTGCAAATGATATAGTCTTAAGAATAATGCAACAACAAAACTGATATGTCTGCATCGATCAGCAGCAGCCTCCAATATGATAAGTAAATACTGTTGTTGTTTTTTAAATAAAAGATCATCAGATAAACTTATGGAATGAAGCAACATCTAAAATGGAACATACAAGCGATGTTTAAGTTCTGTATAAAATACAGAAAAATAAACATGGAAAAATACCAACCATTTGTAAGTAACAACTTCAGTCCAATTTTGCATCATCAAACACAGTGTGAAATATCATTATGGTCTGTTTAGGAATTCATCTGGGTAATTTCAGACAAGATATTTTTTAAAGAAGTCTCTGAGATATGCAAAGTGATTTACAAACTAAACCAAACCCAATAAACCCCAATAGCACACATAAGCCACATGCATGCATCCCTCTCCCCTCCACTTTCCCTCACCCAGACATGCACACAGATAGAGACATGCCTCACACACACACACACATGTACATACACACACATGTACACACACACACTTGTTGAAACTTGTCAAATGTATTATTTATACACAAAATCAAACTGTTCACATCTATGACTAAACACTTGTATGCTAACACACACACACACACACAAACACCACACACACCCCACCCCCCCCCCCCCCCAACACATGCAAATGCAAACTTTTTTAAAAATCACAGAAACGCATGATTTTGATCACAGTAGGAGCATTTGAACCAGTTTTCACTGATCAAAAGCATAAAAGTTCCACAAACTTTTTTTTTTTAATTAATTATTCAAAACCAAGATTACACAGTGACTGACCAGAAGTGCTGAGAGTTCCTGAGTATATAATGCATTTATAATTCTCTCTCTCTCTCTCTCTGAGATAGAATATTTGTGTAGACCTTTCTTGAAGAAAAACAACTCAACTGGGAGGATGGGGAAGGTGAATATGGAAAGATAATGATACATTGTAAATACTGTGCATGAGCAGATATGCATTAGTGGGGGGGGGGAGGGGGGAGAGTGAACACAGAAAGATAATACTTTGTAAGTACACACTGTCCATGACCAGATATGCATTTGGAGGGAGGGGGGGAGAGAAAACTTAGAACTAAACAAATATTTCCATGAACTTTCCTTCCTCCCATCACCGCACTACAAATGGAAGCAACATCATTTTTCTGCCACAGGCTCTTCATTCAACTTCTTCTCGCTGTCGGTTGTTGCGTAGAAAAGGCCAGTAACTTGGTGGTAGGTGCTCTTCACGATGGAAGCCGAATACTGTGTGGCCTTGGTCCAGAAAGGGGCGTAACCTTTGCGGATCACCACCTGGGCCAACTGTGACGACAGCCATTCTAAAGCAGGGGTCATGCCCTCTAGGGTCAAGGCCACAGTGGGAAACACCTCCAGGGCTAGAACAGAAGTGATGAAAAATGTAAGTAAACTGATAGATGTATAAATGACTAAAGAAAGAAAGAAAAAAAACAGAAATGTGATGCAAATGATCACCTGACAAAAAAGCCGGCAATGCCTGAAATTGGATCCTGAGCACACACACACACACACACACACACACACACACACACACATCACACACACACACACACACACACATCACACACACACACACACACACACACATCACACACACAAACAAGGGAAAGTGGCACATGAACAGCAAGTAAAAGACAAAGACATTCAAAACAACCATCGAGCATATCGCCCACATTCACCCTTCTGCTATTCTTGCCACTTTGATTACCTCCTTGCCTGATTACTACGACTCTCATAAATCATGAAGAAAACCGCCAGCCACAGGACTCGAATACAGTTTAATGACCGAACAGCCTGAAGGATGCAATATTGTCATAACCATTCACTGTCCCAGGCCAAAAGCTCTCTCAGCTGTTCATAGTCAGCTAAGGGACATGGCCTACATATTGTTACATTGTAAAATGTTGTGGCGAGACTGTCTTCAGCCATCACAAGCTCTTAGTCTTAGCATAACAATCCACACTCTCCAATAAAGGTGGAAAATTCTCTGAAGTTGGAGTATAGCTGCCTATATGGTGAGGTACGCAGCAGTCACACTGGCAAACTTTCTCATCCAGTGTGTATTTTCACTCTCACAGTGATTTGCAGGTGGGATGGGTGACCCAGAGTGCATATTAATAATAATACATGGAATTTATATAGCGCTATATCTTGCAAAAACAAAGAGTTTACATTTGACCTATACAACACACAAGTAATCAATGACAATAATTTTTGAAAATAGCAAATTCAAATGTACACACACACACACACACACACACACACACACACACACACACACACACAACACATGCACACACTCATAGAGGTTATACACTTCGGCAGGGTGAAGGGGATTTCAGATATTCCGTGTAACCCCCAGGGTGTAAAGCTGGGGATCATTCAA
Organism: Stramonita haemastoma; assembly: GCA_030674155.1. Lineage (NCBI taxonomy): Eukaryota > Metazoa > Mollusca > Gastropoda > Neogastropoda > Muricidae > Stramonita > Stramonita haemastoma. Next base: position 25,968,326 of record CM060317.1, read on the forward strand.
CAACAGTATAACCATGATAACCATACTACTCATTCCATTACACACACACACACACACCACACACACAACACACACACACACACACACACAAACACACACAACATTAAAAAACACAAAAGCCCTCAACAGTTCCTTTTTTCTGTTTCACAGCTCTTTCATTTTTCCTTTATACCATTTTTTACACTCTTCATTCTTCTTTTTTCATTTGTTTGTATTTGTTAATCAGCATGGAAACCATTTCAAGGAGTCTAAGGTATTGTAATATTACAGATGCTTGGGTCATTTTGTGTTGTTGTTTTTTTAAATTACAGATGCTTGTAAAACATATTCTTAATTTCTTCTTCTTTCTTCAGTCATGCTTAACACCAACACCTGATTGTTACACCTGGTTATTATTTTAATTTACCATGATGATCATCCTAGTGTTGATGACTGACTGACTGACTGACTGACTAACTGATTGATTGATCAATCATTCATGAATATTTGATAGATCAATCTTTGATGAATGTTTTTTAGGGAGGAGGCCTAACACTACATTCTACATGTAGTAAGACAGCACATCAACTGAAGACAGTGATATGGCATTTCGGTAAGAAAACGGAGAGTCTGATAGTTTACCATTTGAGCTGTCCAGCTACCAAAATCTGTGACACCCAATGGGGCAGCAGTGTTTCAAAAGAAATTAATCAGAGAGAGATGAAAACAGATAATGCATTAATGGTGTCAATCTTTGCAGTATCAGCGGATCATGAAACCAGGTGCTCCAAAACCAGACGTGCCAAACAACTTGAGACCCAACAGGTGACAAAAGGAAAGAGGACAGCCAAATTAAACTGGCCTAAATATCTGTGCCTGGGACCTTGCATCGTCCTTTGATGCACTGCAAACTCTCAAATGTCATGTATGGAAAGAGCCTATTGAAAGAGTTCAGCGCTTGTGTCTGATTTATCATGTATACACACAGTAAAGAAGACGGGACTACTGCACATTGGTGTCTTGTTTCTCTGCTTTCCCATTCACTGATGCGCAGTCATCCAAAGACTTACTCAGTTGTGCTGTTTGTCAGCAAATTTCTATATCAAAGGTAGGTTACCTAAAAAAAAAACGCACAGTTAAGGTAAACCAAACATAAGCTGACATCAAGAAATTCTGGCCACCAATTGTGATTTGGGGCCTGATGCAGGGCAATGAAAGGTGGAGTAAGTCAGGGTTTTACGTTTGTCTTCAACCTTCAAATTCATCCACTTCTGTCCTCTGAAGTCAGAGTATGGCTGCCTATATCAGTATATGGCGAGGCACTTGAAAGCAGTCATACACACAAACTTGTCATTCAGCGTGCAATTTCAAACTCACAGTGATTTTTGTTTTCAATCTCACAGTGATTCCCAGGTGGGCTGATGGAGTCAGAGGGCACTTAATCTGTTTTGATCTCTCACAAATTTCTTTTGAAATCCTGCTACCCCATTAGGTGTCGCAGATTTTGGTAGCTGGGGAACGCACAACAACAACAACATCCACTTCTGTTGTAGTGCAGATACCAAGTGACTTTTATGTCCTTAGGCTGTTAGACCAACATCATTTACATGCTTCAAACTAAAATCTGTGCAATAATTTTCTTTTGAAAACAGACCCTGCATTCAAACAGAACACATAAAAAAATTATCAGCAAGATGCATGAACCTACCTGTGTAATGCTGAAAAGCTTTGCCACCTTTTTCATAAATGGCATGCTTGATTTTTTCAGGGGACATAACTTTAGTGCCATCTTGCTTGTTGGCCAACACCAGCACTGGCAGTTGTTTCTCGAGGACTGTTTCGTTGACATGGTCAAAGAACTCGTCCACAGCTTCGTTCAGCCTCTCATGGTCAGTGCTGTCCACCATGAAGATGATTGCATCGTATTGTCCAAGTAGTGGCGAAGCAATGCACGCTGAAACCACCAAAATAGAAAAATAAATTTATTTTATTTTTCTTGGGGGGGGGGGGGGGGGGGGGGGGGGGGGGGGGAGGGCAAGAGATGGAGAAAGAGTGAATGATTGAAGTTTATAGCCATAAATAGCTTATAGGATAGCAATGTTCAAATTATAATCAAAAGAAGACAAAGTTCAGATTCCAGATTTGTTTGTTTTCTGGCTTGGGGTTTGTTTTTTGTTTTGTTTTTAATCATAACACTATAAAAACAATTTTTAAATTATGGAGTGTCGCTGGAGTCAAACTGTTGATTTGTTGAGAGAGAGACAGAAAAAGAGCAAGATAGTGAGTGAGAGATATCTTAATTATTTATTCTATTCTTTTATTTCAAGGATAACGGAATAAGCACTCCTGTGCTTTTTTACATACAGTCCCCGTGTGCACGCAGTTTTATAAATTTTGTCATCAGTTCCCTACTGCACACAATTGTATACTCTTCCAAAAAGTGGAACAGGTTTTAACATGTCCACAAGATGTTCTGTGTGCATTCGCACATGGGATGGGACCTCAGTTTTTACTATAGTCTCATCCAAAGGACTTTGAAGATGAAGAGAGCGACAAGAAAGAGAGACAGAGAGAGACAGACAGACAGAGAGAGAGATACACATGTATATATATATATGTACATACTTAAAGTTAAAGTCTGTCCCGAACCTAAGGCTCATCAGGCTGGTGCTTATCCCGGTTTCTGTGGCGTTAAGCGACTGAGAGTCATAGACTCCCCCCTGGATAGGACGCCAGTCTATCGCAGGGTTAACCCCCAACGCAAGGTTGGTACCCCCTTTTACACCTGGGTGGGGTGATAAAATAGCCGTAAATTGCCTTTTCCAAGGGCACAATGCCACAGCCGAAAGCTGGGATCGAACCCGCAACCTTTAGATTACGAGTCCAATGCCCTAACCACTAGACTACAGCAGCAGCTATATATGTACATACAAGACTGTCATATGCCAGCCTGGTCAGAAGCTCAGGGTTTTCAAGTTCCCAAGCCAAAGCCAAAGAAGCTGAAGTAAGAGGCCATGTGACTATGAGCACATCTGCCTATCATCTCAAGAGAAAAAAGTTGAGCCTTCAATTTCTAAAATAAACATAACAAGGGCTCTTAACCAAATGGCAGAGGCGGCTGAAAAGTGTTCCAGCTGGATCTAGTCTAGCAACATAGGGTAGCTGGGGAGAAAAATTTCAATGAAAAACATGACATTGACAACTGGTTGACTGCATCAACACTGGTATTTTTAACAAAAGTGAGAGATTCACACACACACACACACACACACAGGGAGACAGACAGATATCGCTTACTGCTTTGTTACGAAGCCAACATCCCAGGCGACCGTGTTGATGCCATTGATGTCCAGTGTTTCTACATTGAATCCTGGAAAATATATAATATAATGCATATAATAATCGCGCTGTTGTTGTCATCACTATCATTATTATCATTACTAGCATTATCATTATAGTATCATTGCTGTTGTCATTGCTGCAGAAGTATATCATCATCATTGTTTGTTTCTACCATTGCCATTAAACATCACACACACACACACACACACACACACACACACACACACACACACACACACACACACAGAGTCACACACACACACACGAGCACACACACACACACACACACACACACACACACACACACAGTACACACACACACACACACACACACACACACACACACACACACTACATCATATCAGCTCTAAACACCATAAAAGTAAGACACAACAGCCAATTCAACAACTGAATTTTTACACCAAGACACAAAAAAATATCTACCCATTTTTACCCCTTTAAACAAAAACAATATATATATATATATATATATATGATTTATTTGATATGTGTGTGTGTGTGTGTGTGTGTGTGTGTGTGTGTGTGTGTGTGTATGTGTGTGTCTGTGTGTGTGTGTGTGTGTGTGTGTGTGTGATGTGTGTGTCCTTGTGTGTCTGTGTGTTCTGTGTGTGTCATGTGTGTGTGTGTGTGTGTGACTGTATGTGTGCACATAATGAATATACCATCCATATGATTATAACAAATGTGTTCTATGTACTTGTAATGTTTATGTGAAACTTAATGTGCCTTCAATCTGCCAAACTTGTGAAAGCATGTGTACAACTACTGTACAAGTCGGTTGTGGCATATATCCTATGCTACTGTGTACTGCCTCGCCCCACCCAGGTGTAAAAGGGGTACCAACCTTGTGTTGGGGGTTAACCCTGCGATAGACTGGCGTCCTATCCAGGGGAGAGTCTATGACTCTCAGTCGCTTAACCCACAGAAACCCGGATAAGCACCTGGCCTGATGAGCCTATTAGGCTCGGGGGGGACAGACTGTGTACTGCATGGCTTTGTGAAAGCACTAGTGTAATATATATCATTATTTTTATTATATAATATAATATATATATATATTGCAGTCAACTTACCGATAGTAGGGATAGTTGTAACAACCTCCCCCAGTTTCAAGTTGTAGAGCAATGTTGTCTTCCCAGCTGCATCCAGACCTGGAAGGGATACACAACATCTTTAAAAACCTTGCCATCTCTTATAACTAAGTACTGCATCCATGCTTTTCATCTGATGAATCACCCCACACCACACACACACACACACACACACACACACACACACACACACACACACACACGAATGAGGGAATTTTTCACCTGGAGTTAACATCAGTGCCGACTCCACTCCCTCAAGAAATCTTTTGGATGAGAGATAAACCGAGGCCCATGTGCGCATGCAGAACATCTTACACACACGTTAAATCCTGTTCTGCTTTTCGTAAACAGACAATTTTTTTTTAAACTGCATACACACGGGAACTGGGAATAAAAAAAAAAATTTTAAAAAGCACATGACATTTATTCCATTATCCTCGATATAATTATGAAATAAAAATAAAAAACAAATACACACACACCATCACACCAAAATGAGACACACACACACACACACACACACACACACACACACCAATCTTGTTTGATACGCCTTCATAACTACATTTGCTCAATCAATCCACGATAAAAACTTACCGAAAAACAAAATTTTCACTGGCTTCTGTCTGAAGACTTTACACAAGGCAGGACCCATTCTGATCAGCTATGGACAGACTTAGCCAGCACAAACGATCGTCAACAATAATATGTGAAAGCATCCTGGTTGTCGTGTGTCTTATTGCTAAGACCTAAATGCGGAAATATGTTCTACGTCATCTTCGGCTTTTTCCGAGATCCAGAAAACGACCAATAGAAAAAGCGAAAGTGTGGGATCATCCATTCATAGGCTAGTAGGCCTATGAACATGTGAATGAAAGAGAGAATAAATGATGCAGACATATATATATAATATACATATACATATATATATATATATATATATATATATATATATATATAATATATATAATATATATAACATGCACGAACGTGCCAGTGCTTTGGTATGTACCCACATTATATTTGCTGTATGCACTCTGTTGTGTGTGTGTGTGTGTGTGTGTGTGTGTGTGTGTGTGTGTGTGTGTGTGTGTGTGTGTGTGTGTGTGTGTGTGTGTGTGTGAATGACAGGGGCCTTTGATGTTGTTGTTGTTATTATTGTCATTATCATTATGTTGTTATTATTATTATCATTATCATTATCATCATCATATCATTCACCATATCAACATCATATTATTATATTATTTATAGATTTACCATTTAAATTATTAAAATTTATATTTTATTTTATTCATTATTTTCTGTATTTCCTTATTATACTAT
>CM060317.1:25976584-25984084 GCA_030674155.1 Stramonita haemastoma
GTTTTGTGGTTTTGTTTTGTTTTGTTGTTGTTGTTTTGGGGGGGATTGATTTTGTTTTTTGTTTTTTGTTGGGGTTTGTTTGTTTTTTGTGGGTTTTTTTTTTTTTTGTGGGGGGGGGAATGAGCTTTGTGTGTGTTTTGTCTGTGTGTGTGTGTTTTTTGTTGTTGTTTGTTTGGGGTTTTTTTTGGGGGGAGCTGTTTTTCCTGTATGGTTTTTTTAATTGTTTTTCGTTTGTTTGTTGTTGTTGTTGTTGTTTTTTGGGGGGAGCTGTTTTCTTCTTATTTTGTTTTGTTTTGGGGGTGCAGGGTTGTTGTTGTTGTTGTGGTGGTTTTTTGGTGTGTTTTTTTTTTGGGGGGGGGGGTGATTATTTGGGGGTGTTTGTTTTTGTTTTTGTTTTTTTTGTTGTTGTTGTTGTTTTTTTTGGGGGGTCACTATGGGTTTTGCCTTGTAAAAATCATTTCAGCAGGAGCCACTTATAACATTATTTTACTGTTGTTCTTGGACTTTTAGCTTACTAACAAGGAGGGGGGCATTGGGAGGGGGGGGGGTAGAGAGAGAGAGAGAGAGAGAGAGAGAGAGAGAGAGAGAGAGAGGAGAGAGAGAGAGAGAGAGAGAGAGAGAGGAGAGAGAGAGAGAGAGAGAGAGAGACAGACAGACAGACAGACAGACAGACAGACAGACAGACAGACAGACAGACAGAGACAGAGAGAGACAGAGACAGGAGAGAGGGGGGGGGGGGGGCAGGCAAGCAGGTAGCGGCAGAGCAGAAGAGTTTGTATCATTGACATCTGTGTACACTCTGTGTGTGTGTGTGTGTGTGTGTGTGTGTGTGTGTGTGTGTGTGTGTGTGTGTGTGTGTGTGTGTGTGTGTGAATGGTTTTAAATTATAACTTTATTCTGCTGCATTGTGAGAGCATCTGTGAAGGAGAAATATGACCATAACACCATCCTCCATGCTGCACAGACAACGTTATATTCCAGCATTTTAGTTCTCCATTGGAAGGCGACCATAAGCATTTTACCGTTCTCCATTGGAGAGAAACGACGATATAGCATTTTACGTTCTCCATTGGAGAGAAACGACTATAGCATTTTACGTTCTCCATTGGAGAGAAACGACTATAGCATTTTACCTTCTCCATTGGAAGAGAAACGACTATAGCATTTCTTCCATTGGAGCGACTATACATTTCTTCATAGAGAAACGACCATGGCATTTTATGGTTCTCCATTGGGAAGGTGACCATAGCATTTTAGGGGGGGGGGGGGGGGGCGACCATAGCATTTTAGAATCTTCATTGGAGAGATACGACCATAGCATTTTAGATTCCCCTTGGAGAGAAAGGACCATAGAAGTTTAGGTCCTTCACAGGAACAGACACTACCAGTCATCTTCTTGCTCGCATTACAGCATTACACCATGGAATGTGTCTAGGAAAAGTAAAGGCATGTATATCCTTTCCAGCTCCTCTCCTGGGCCTACTGTACAGCTTATGGTAGGAGCTAAACACAATACCATCAAGATTCATCATGTTTGTCGGTCTTTGGCTAGTTTCTACATCTCATATACCCTTCCCATATCACTGACCTCAATGATGCTGACAATGTAGGATGCTGATGCTCTGCCTATTTTCCTTCTGCCCTCAACTGTGCCTTGGAGAACTATCACCATCAGATTTTGTGTGTGTGTTTCTGTTTGCACGACCAGCATATCTCATACTGCGCATATTAATTTTAGCTAACATTTGTCTTTACACTGAAAGTTGATCAAGAATTTTTTCATGTGTTTTCCTGTCTTACCATTAATGTTGACTAGAAGTTGCCTGTATAACGACATTTCGGCTGTGTTTATTTTGTCACTTTCCACTTTTGGAAGTGTCCAGGCTTTTGATCCATACAGCGATGTAGGCCAGACTAGTGTTTTGACAAATCTAATTTTGATATATTTAGGTATGCCTCTGTCTTTTCAAACGTTTAAATAAACCACCTTTTGCTTGGCCATACGGACTCTAGCCTTGGCGTCTTGTAGACAGGAGCCATTTTTCACTTTTAAGGAGCCTAGATAATTGAAATTCGGAAGGTATTCCAGATCTGCTCCATTGATTTTGATATTGTGAGGGGTGTTTGTACCAGTAATGTGAATCACTTTCGGTCTCTTGGGCACTTGAGGCCAGGGGTGTTGTCCTCTGCATCAACTCTGAAGAGAATTTCTTCTCATGTTTATGATCTCATTGGTCAAGAGTGTTGTATCATCAGTAGGCATATACCTGAGGTTTGTGATGGTTCTGCCTCCTATAACAAAGCCCATGTCATCTATGTCCGTTTTTTTTCATGATTATTTCTGAAAAATATAGGCCTATATGCTGAAAAGATGCGAGGATAAACTGCAACCCTGAGGTACTCTTCTTATTTTGTATCAAAGAACTTACAGTCATGGGATGGTTGCCTTTTGATCTTAACACAAAATTACTATGATCGAGATCAGATGCTTTGGAGAGCCCTTTGTAACATTGTGACAAAGTATGTAAAGACTTATCTACAACACTTGAAAAATCAGTCCCTCAATCGGAAATCTCCAATGGGACGTAAATACAATCACAACAACAACAACCCTAAAAAAAAAATGATAAAGATAATTTATTCTATGTCTATTGGATGGTAGCCTATATGTGTTCAGCAAACACCCACACACACGTGCAATTTTTTCAAGCTTTGAGAGAGATTTATTTATTTATTTATTCTTTTATATCGAGGATAACAGAATAAGCAAACATGTGCTTTTTTTCATACGGTCCCCGTGTGTATGCGGTTTTTGTAAATATTGTCATCTGTTCCCACCGGCACACGATGGCCTACTCTTACGAAAAGCGGAACAGGATTTAACGTGTGCGCAAGATGTTCTGCGTGCGTTCGCACACGGGGCCTCGGTTTAAAGTCTCATCCGAAGGACTTTTGGGGAGAAGAGAGAGAGAAGGAGAGAGAGAAGAGAGAGAGAGAGAGAAGAGAGAGAGAGAGAGAGAGAGAGAGAGAGAGGGAGAGAGAGAGAGAGAAGAGAGAGGAGAGCAGCTTTTCAATTTAGCTGCTTTTCAATTTAGCCAGTACCACTCGGAGGTGTGGCATTTACTGCTTACCATTAATGACAGGTTAATGAGTGGAACAGCATAAGGGGTGGCAAAAAAATATGACGGTTGGCGTGAATACAGAAGACTGCAAGCTGATTCACTTAGGCCTATGTAGTAGTCTATGTAGTGTCAAAAGTCACTGTTGGCTAGACCTACAATCCTATGACTAGACTGTCCTCGCCACTCTAGCCCTAACCTGTGGGAACTGTCAGTGTCTTTCGTTCCTATGGAAGTCCACTACACACGAAGGGTATGCTTTATCATAATTATCTGTTCTGTTCCAGTCGGAAGAAATCCATTTTCCTAATGTAATTATTTTGTTTCACTGCTTCTGTGTGTGCGTTTCTCTGTGTGTGCGTTTCTGTGTGTGTGTGTGTGTGTGTGTTGTGTGTGTGTGTGTGTGTGTGTGTGTGTGTGTGTGTGGTGTCGTGCGTGCGTGCGTGCGTACGTTGTGTGCGTGTGTGTGCGCTCTCTCTCTCTCTCTCTCTCTCTCTCTCTCTCTCTCTCTCTCTCTCTCTCTCTCTCTCTCTCTCTCTCTCTCTCTCTCTCTCTCTCTCTCTCTCACACACACACACACTTGTAGAAATAATACACAATGATGGGCAGTAGAAACGATACACTTTTTATGTCTGAAAATCTGTTTTGTGCCCAGTTCTCTTCCCACTGTCCCCTTATGAATGGGCTTAAAAAGCTTAATACAATAAAAATTCTCTCTCTCTCTCTCTCTCTCTCTCTCTCTCTCTCTCTCTCTCTCTCTCTCTCTCTCTCTCTCTCTCTCTCTCTCTCTCTCCCCTTATGTGTTTTCCCCCTCCATTACCAAAATATGATCTATAGGCCTATGACTAATTTTGTTGACAGATGATGGTAGGATGATGTTTTCAGTTGCTAACTTGTTATGGTTTATTTACTACTTACTTATTATCGGTTTTTCTGGTTTTGTTTTGATTTGGTTTTCTATCATAATGATCATTTGATTGTTTATTTCTAATTTTAGTTCTCTGTGTTCACGCTTTTGTTGTTCTATTATTGTCTTCTGTCCTTACATTTTGTCTTCTGTTTGTTACTGTCTTTGTCTTGTTTTTGTTATTTGGTCTATTATTGTTGTTAGGGGTGGAATTTTTTTTCAATTGATGTAATCCCTGATTAGGGCGGGGACTGGATGTAAAAAAGCACACGAGTGCTTATTCATTATCTTTGAAATATAAGAATTTGCCTTGCATTGCCTTTCTGTTCAGGATACTTGTTTCTTTGTTTGTTCATTCATTTGCTTTTTTTTTTTTTCAAATTGGTATGTTTCTAAGCTAGCCTATACCAATAAGCCTACGCGTCGGCACATGTAGGCCTACGCTTTCCAACAAGATGTCTTACAATCACACTTCAAAATAGAAATCCTCAGAAGGGAGATTGAAAGATGATAATCTGTCAACAAGATTATGTAAAAGGATCGTAGACTGGCTAGTCAGTCAGTGGCTGCATAACAGTTACAAACCAGCCATAGACGGTCAACACTGGTTGGCATAGATTCGGTATCTCGTGTTTTCAGCGTTGCCACAGGAACAAATAGGGTAAGATTAAAACTACCCTATAAAGTGAAGCAACGGAGATATATGTGACGTTGGAGCATTTAAATTACTATCTGAATATGTGTAGTGTATAGCATTCTAAACTAAACGGTTTAATTGTTAATTAAAGGTACCTCGAAAAAACTGTATTGCTTGCTGGCTTCTTTGGCCCGGGAAGCACTTAATTTTAATTTCAAAACTGTCAACAACAACAACAAAAATGACTTTAATGGTATCATCCGACAGAATGGTAATAGTTTCAATATTATCCTCTCAATCGAAAATGAGGTAAATAATATGTCAAACACGACATTTATGGAACGAATGAAAATATGAATAGAATAGAAAAACCCAAACTGCAATGCCTGTAAACGTCTAAGCTACAAACGTGAACCTATTATTATGAATTTTGACGATCAATGTTGTGGATTTGTTGATAGTGCTGAAAGAGCAGCATTAAACCTTTTGTATGCTGAAGAAAAAGAGAAAGTTCAATGGGTGAAAACATTAGCGAAAGTGGAAGAACACACCCACACAGACAGACAGACGAGACAGACCGACCGACCGACCGACGACCGACGACAGACAGACAGACAGACAGACAGACAGACAGACACACACACACACACACACACACACACCCCACACACACACACACACACACACACACACACACACACACACACACACACACACACACACTCAAAAACCGAGGTCCCATATGCAAATGCATGCAGAACATCTTACGCACGTTAAAACCTGTTCCCCTTTTCGGAAGTGTAGGCCATTGTGTGCCAGTGAGAACGGATGACAAAATTGATAAAACTGCATACACACAGGGACAGAACGTAAAACAGCACACTAGTGCCATTCTTCTTGAAATTAGAATAAAGAAGAAAATGAATAAAATAGAATAAACGTACGAGGGGGTGCGTGCACATGCTCTGTCAAAACTTTTAGTGGGGGGGGGGGGGGGGGGGGGGAGAAACAGAGAGAGAGAGAGAGACAGAGACAGAGAGTTTGTTTTTGCAAAGGACAAAATTATATATAAGATTCCAGTTACTACATCCCCCCCCCCCGTGCCAAAAAATAAAAAAAATGAACATTACCATCACCACATCAGCGTCACATCACCATCACTATCATCATCACTAACACCATCTCTCTCTCTTCTCTCTCTCTCTCTCTCTCTCTCTCTCTCTCTCTCATATTATATATATATATATATATATATATATATTATATATATATATTATCGGCGTGTGTGTGTGTGGGGGGGGGGGGGGGGGTGAGGTCAGAAAAGCAACAGCTGTTAATGTTAAGGTGATACTTCAGTTTGGGTCAATTTAAGTGTTATAACTAAGTTTTGAAGTCTTTCGGATGAGACGATAAAACGAGTTCCGGTGTACAAAGGCACGCATATCATCATCATCACATGTTAAAACCTATTCCACCTTTCAAAAGAGTAAGCCATTGCGTGCCGGTCAGCACGGATGACAAAAGTAAAAAACAAAAAAACAAAAAAACCCAACCAAAAGCATCCACTCAGGTGTCGTGTTTAGACTTCATCCTTGAAGTCTGAATGCGGCTACCTTAATGGTGAGCAAGAATGGTCGCATACACAAAATGTCACTATTGGTGAACTTCGGAGCTCTCCTTTGGAAATGGGGAAAGCACACACGCTAGCGCGCGCTCATCTCCCCCCCCCTCCCCAACACACGCGCAGCCGCGCACACACACACACACACACCACCACACCACACACACCACCACACACACACACACACACACACACACACACACACACACACACACACACACACACACACACACCAAAACGAAACAAAAAAATACCCAACGTTTTTTTTTTTAAATCCTACCTCTGCTTTCATCCATCGAACAATGCTCGTGGACAATTAAATCACTGTAGATAGTGAGGTCGTGTGTCAACGTCAGTGGTGCCAGTGTCAATGCCAAGGAGAATGTATCGCCTTGGCTATATATAGTAGTTAGCCACTCCCTACCCGCTGAGTTCATTAGTGAGGCAGTTATGATAACATGTCTTTGGTTACTACTGTTGTTTTCCCTCTCTGTCTGTCTGTATGTTTGTCCATCACTTTACCAGTGTGTGTGTGTGTGTGTGTGTGTGTGTGTGTGTGTGTGTGTGTGTGTGTGTGTGTGTGTGTGTGTGTGTGTGTGTGTGTCTGTCTGTCTGTCTGTGTCTGTGTCTGTCTGTCTGTCTGTTTCTGTTTGTCTATCACTTTACCAATGTGTGTGTGTGTGTGTGTGTGTGTGTGTGTGTGTGTGGTGTGTGTGTGTGTGTGTGTGTGTGTGTGTGTGTGTGTGTGTGTTGTCTCAAGTTGTCTATCAATGTGTGTCTGTTTCGTTTGTCTATCACTTCACCTTTTGTCGTTGCGGGTCGTCCTTCCTCCCCCCCTCGCCTCGTCCCTTCCGTGTTGTGTCGTTGGTGGGTGCCTCTCCAATTCATCAGGTGAATTGCTGCCCACCCCCCTCCCCCCTCATTTAGGTAGCTACATTCCAACTTTGGGGATGCTGGGTTTTAAAAAAACCCACAAAAACCCCCCAAAACGAAAGGGACACTTGTTTGGAGGGCCAGAGAAACTTTTTCGGCTCCAAACAGTTGATAAATTGAAAGGGGATTTTAAACATTAATTTTTTTGCATTCTAATATCTTTCTTGCCCTTTTCAGTAAAGTTACAAAATATGGCAATAATTTTTTTTTCTGTGATTAGAAAAGAGATTTAACCAGATCCAATGCTCACTTTTGTCCTCAAATATAGAATCTTGTCTTCAGT
>CM060317.1:25989084-26061584 GCA_030674155.1 Stramonita haemastoma
TTTAGCCATTTAGGAGCCTGTATACTAAGTGTATTGTGTTATTCAAGTCTAAATATTAAATAAAGCCAAGTGCTGGTCAAGAGTGAATACTATTTTGTTTTTCTTTCACTATTTACCAGAGCCAGGGGTGAAGGAATCTCTGACTTGAATAAAAGGTCCATTTTATTCTTCAAAATAAAAGGTGTTTTTTTCCTCCAATTTTCAAAATAAAAACAAACCTAAATTCCAAGTTTGATCTGAGTGTAATTTAAAAGATCACGACATGTACTAAGTTCAGTAACCTCAGTCCTCACAGAAGCAGTTAAGTAGGCATAATGATAATGTCAGGTTGTGTTCAGAGCTCCAATCATGGTAAGTTGTATATATATATATAACTCATTAACTGCCAAAGAATCTTTTCCTCAAATGTGTTAAAAAATTTTATTTCAGTTTTCACACCTGAAATTAAAAGAATTTTTTTTTTTTATTAAACATTTTTTTTTTTTTTTATAGATAACACAAGTTGGATGCACCCAGGGATATGACCTTGACCTTAATCACTTACTACAGTTTAATTGTTGAATTATTCCGACATACCTGAAGTAATGCCATTGTCTGCAGGTAGTTGGTGAATCACTTTGAGTTCAACTTCGCAATCACTTGTACATTGTCAAGGATAAATTGATTCTGTTATCTCCTTGCTGGTCTCCCTCAGGTGCAACGTGCCTTTACTGCTTTGGACTGTGCAAAACGCAGAGCATAGGCAGATAGTAGTTACCTTTCATGAATTCTGACTGTGACTTTGGGCAGAAGGCCCCATGCTGTCTTGAAGAAATCATTTGTAATATAAAATGATATGACACCAACAGAAAACTTAGTTTTTTCTTGGTTATTATTGAATTGGTACTGTTGCTTGTACTTTTTTGTATAATTATTTATGAGTATTGTCACTTTGTGGTCTGGATTTTATGGTGGATTTGATAGCACTATTTGTCATGGTATTTTCAGTTATTGAAAATATATGGAACAGACGTTTGTTGAAGAAGACAAACTGGCAGCACCTTGTGCCGGAAGACCACTGAACATTGCACAGGTATTTGAGTGACATTGATTTGCTGATCAATCTTGTTTGCTTGACACTAGGAGGTAGTTAAATAAAAATTGTCTGTTTTTGCGTTTGGCAAATGTCAACAGGAGCTTATGCAGTTGGAAAACCTGTGCAAAGAACTGTATGAAACAACCAATGCCAACATACGTACAGAAGCTGAAAAGGCTCTGGTGTCCTTCGCCAACTCCCCAGACTGCCTTGCCAAATGTCAACTGCTACTTGAGAGGGGCAATGTGAGTAATAGGAATATGTCTGTAGAATGTTTCGTGAAGTGTTGCTAACTGTACACACCTTGGTAATAATGATTGAGTCTGGCCATGTTGCACCAGCTGCCATGGCGCATTGCTGGTTGCCACCTTGGCGGGGCATCTCACTCAGTCTGGCTCCGCAGCTCTGCTAATACTGTTATCAGTAAGGGGCATAGTAGGTGGTTTCTGCTTGTGTTAGTATAAGTATGTATAAGTATTGCTCTGTGATCACTCTGTAACTTAAGGCACAGTATGTGCCTTGCTTAGGCATCCATTTGAACTAATTTTTTCCCCTTGGAATTAACATTAGTACTGACTCCATTTCTCAAAAACATTCTTCAGATTAGACTGTATTGTGAATTCCTGTGTGCAAACACATGCAGAACAGCATGAGGATATGTTAGAGGCCTGTCTGTCTTTTGCAGAGGAGTAAGTGGGTTGTAATCAGTTGGATGTTGACAAAAAACCACACACAGCGAGCACACTGGTACCTGGAGATGGCTCTGCCAGGTTCAGGTTGTCCACAACTCTGCCTTAAAGAAGCACTGTGTCCTATTGAGTTCTCAGGGCATTATAGGAGGGATTAATCTTTTATTCAGAGATTAAAAATTTTACAAGGTGACAGCCCCCCCCACCTATATGTAGGTACCGGCAGCCCTTCTTTGAGCCTACGGGAAAGTAGCGCTGAGTGGGGAAAATGCATGTTTTTGACAGGCCAGATCTTGGAAACTATCGAAAGAATTGGCATAAAAAATTATGAAAAAATAAACAATGATGTTTACTTATGTGCTCTGAGTTGTTTGTTTGTGTTTACATGCCATGGTTTGACAACAAAACAATTCTAAACACACCCACTCTTGCACAAAAATCGAAGCGCGTTCTCGGCTCGATGTTCCGCCAGCCGCCATTAGCCGAGCGAGCGAATCGGTATGTGTAGAAAATCGCTACGGACGATGTGCTCATTACTCTGCATCAACTTCAAAATGGGTCAGAACAGAAGAGCATGCTTCCAGCTTTAATTCAGTATAAGTTTTAAGTGGATACGAAACGCTGAAATCGGTTAAAAATCGGAAGTTTAAAGACGCTTAGCGCGAGTCGTGGTTCGACTACTTTCGGTCCTAAATACGGAACATCGGACGAAGTTAACGTAGACATGGTGGTTGCGCTTGAATGGCCTGTCTTTGCTGAATCCAATGGTGTATCAAGCTCTATGATTGGTTCCAATGCTTTTGACCAACAGCCAATCAAAGTGAGGGTGTCATCAAACCATGTGTACTCCATTTTGGGCAAAACAAAAATGGCGGAACATAGTAAAAGAAGCGATGCCGACCGAGTCGAATACGTTAAACGTCACGGAATTACAGGACAAACTTGGCAAGTTAATGCATGAAATATCAAGCTAAGACCTGTATTAAACGAATCCACAGCTTCATTTTGCTGAGCATTTGCAAAATTATTATCTATTTGGTTCGTAAGACACTCGCTAAAGTCAGACACGATCTGGTGAAAATCGACTTGCACATCGTTCAGTTTGAAGCGATCGTTACTTTTCTTAATGGGAAACTGATGCAAATCGACACCAGATATTGGCATATCTATCATTAATTTAGCGATCTCAGAGCTAGTTTTTTGATTAATTCCATGATTGAACAGAAAATCGCCTTTAAAAACATCGTTGAGAGATAGTTATGAAACGGAAGTTGGCTCCGCGCGCACATGCTGGTCAACAGCACAAATCGAAAGCAGACTAGGATAGTGAGACAACACATTGTAGGTCTAGTTTTTATAACATGTGTAGAACTTCAAACTAGAAATAAGCTTTTTAATTGCTTTCTAAGCCTCCTTTTTATAGATGGCAATATAATCAGTGAAAGTCGGGGTTTTTTTTTAAATCAACAAACGGGTATAACCACCAAGAAATACAATGAATCAATAGTTCTTAGTTATTTGACTGGGTCATTCTTCTTCTTGCAGTTCACAAAAAAAAAAAAAAAATTAACACTTCAAGAAATCAAAACAATTAAAAGTGAAGCTGCTGAAGTTGGATTTCTATCCTCTGTTGAGTTTCTTTTCATTTTACTAGTATGAGTTTCTAACACAGTTTTGTGTTTTTATTGTCACACCATGGCATGCAAACACAAACAACCAACCCAGAGCACATAAGTCAACATCAAAGTTTATTTTTTTCATAATTTTGTAACCCCATTCTTTAGATAGTTCTCAAGATCTGGCCTGTGATTTGTATCAATTTTATGTGTGTGTGTGTGTGTGTGTGTGTGTGTGTGTGTGTGTGTGTGTGTGTGTGTGTGTGTGTGTTGTTTCTTTGTTTTTTGCAAAGGTGTTAGTGTGTGAATTTTCTAAGACACCTCACTACATAAAAAAAAAATGCACAGATCAGTTTGACCAGCACAGGTACAGTGTACAGCCAAGCAAACATTCCCATGACAAATGTTTATCACAGTGATTAAATTTTGGCAATTGCATAATATTCATATTACCATGAATATATTGTGATATTATCCCTTTTCAAACACATTGATCATTATTGATGACATGGTCTAGATCTATTATCACTGAGGCTTAGTAGACAGCGAGTAATAATACTAATCTATAATAAGTGCTAACTCAAAACATCACACTATACACAACTCTCTGTAGTCTTTCTCTTCATTTCATACAAACTGAATATGAATGTAAAACATGATACATGTATACAGTGTACTCTCTCTCTCTCTCTCTCTCTCTCTCTCTCTCTCTCTCTCTCTCTCTCTCTCTCTCTCTCTCTCTCTCTCTCTCCCTCCCCCTAGATAGATGGCTTGATGAAAAAAAGCAAATCAATGCTTATTCAATGTACCATTTGGAAATAAAAATTTGACTTGACTTGACTTGGCTTGACTTCACACACACACACACACACACACACACACACACACACACACACACACACACACACACACACACACACACACAGTTGTCATAATATCACACTGGTTGATGAAGAAATGCAGAGATTGGGATAAAATTCAAATTACATGTAAAAATGTAAAATAATATTTTTTAATACAACATGGGCAAATTCATAAAAGAATAAGAGTAGAGAATAAAGAGTTTTGGTTAAAAAGTTTTTCTTTTGAGAATTACAAACAAAAACTCTTGTCTCTCTGTAATCACCAGTCACTTATGAAGAGCACTGATTAAATTTGAATGGCAAAAAAGATAATATGGAGCAATTTTTATCTAGCACTACAGATTTTTGTGTGCAGACTGCCAAATTCTCAAATTTTGTTCTACAGGGGCATGATGAAACTATCACAAGCTGAGAGAACAGCTTCAGCCTTGGAAAGACAGCTGGAAGAGACAATAGCCAATATTACAGAGTACATTTTTTTTTTAATGTGCTGAAGTTTTCTACACCCTTTTAGTTTTTATTTTCAGGAGTTGCAGTATAAAATCCAAGAGTTTGACAATATGAAGACAGTGAATGCTTAGCTTGAAAACAGTAATGACATCTTGAACCTAAAACTGAAGCCAGTTCAGCAAAGTCGGGGGAAAATGTGTACTACAAGCGTCTCTTAAGGATGTCAGAAACTTTTTCCTTTTGAAGTTAAAAATGGTCAGGAATATATAATAGATCATATAATTTGACAGAGAGCAGTGTAAAAGAGGTTGTGGCAAAATTTTATTGAAATCTGCCAGTTAGTTTGGGAAGAATGTCCATTTCTGTTTGAACGACTCTCTCAACTCATCCCCAAAAGTTCTTGTTTCAGAATAAAAAACATAAAAGTTAGGTGAAAACAGCAAAGAAAGACTCTTCATTTTGTAGAAAATAATGTATAAAGACTACATGCAAAATTTGAAGACAATTCATTGAATAGTTTCAAAGTTATGGCCGTTTTTTATATGGCAGGTCAGTATCCCTTTGTTCCGCTGTCCAAATTGCATTACCTCCATGTTTTTAACATGGGATTTCTCCTATATTTCTCAACCAAATACCCTAGAAAAAAATAAGTGTGGTTAATACAACTAGGAGAGGCTGTCTAAATTGAAATAAGCATTCTGCTTGTCAATTTCACTGTGCTCTGGTGCTTCAAAGTTGGCACATCACGCAGTTTTGACCTGCGTCAAATTGTGGTTTTTCCAAAGTTTGACACCCTAGTGCATATCAACCATACACATTTGAGTCATGAAACTTATTTATCTTAGGAATATATGTTATAAAGATTTAAAATACTCATTTTCAACTGGGTATGTATGTTTTGTACAATTCTATTGAGGTTCAAACTTGGACGATATTTGAGATTGTCAAGTGCGTCAGCATACCCCATTTTTAAACGGCCATATCTCCAAAAGTATGAAAGATAGAGACTTCATTTTTGTTTTATTTTTTAAGTTAGATCATTATCTTTATGATGGTATGGGTTTTGAATATTAAAATGAATAATTTAATTTTGGCTGCCGGTACCTACTATATGGCCTTTGTGGTCAGCGGGTCTATAAACAAGAAGACTGGATGATTAATCAAGTTTAGTTGTGTATGTAGAAGGGTATTGAAAGTGTGCTCAGAAGTACTAAAATGTAGAAGTTAAAAAAAGAAAAGAAGTTGTGTGTGTTTGCCTCTAGTAATAATGCAGTGACTTGCAGAATGGTTTGTTTCAGTCTGCATATGCACAGCTACTGGCAGCTACCACCCTGACAAAGCTGGTTTGTCGCGCCAACATCACTCTTCCTTTGGAGCAGAGAGTGGAAATCAGTGAGTACAGTATAGTGCAGACTTTAAAAAGTGAGATCACAGTAATGTAACCCATGGTCACTGATTTTTTTTTTTAAACAGTGGTAAGGTAGGTGGATGAGAAATTTTGTGTTCATTTTTTAAAATGAATACATGCCAATGTTAGGGATTTTAAAACTCTTATGTTGAATACTTACATGGCTGTCTCCAGAATCTGTGTTTATGAAGTTTGTGTGTGAATCTGCATCAGCATACGTTTGTCCCTGTCTGCATATCTACATTTTGTTACCTTTTTGACTTTAGTCTCTTCTTCAGTTGCTCTGATTTCATATGCTAGTGGTTGGGTTTTATTTACTGGTTTTTGTGAAAAAAAAAATCAGTATGCTGTGTAAGTCAAAGTTGAACTTCTAAGATGCACTATTGTCAAAACAAAAAAACCCCAAACGTTTAATGTGTAGCTATAATCAACTGCAGAAAGAAAAAAACCAGTGGTTTTGATTTTTTTATGTCAGTTATCTTAAATTGTTTCCTTAGCAAACAAATTTCACTTTTTGAAAGAAGTTTCTGTTGATGTTTAACATTGTAGCAGTGTCCACTAATAGAATTATTATTTTATTACAGTTTTGGATCAGAAATAGCGCTGATATGTCTGGCATTAAGTCAACTCTAATTCTTTAAATCAAGAATTCTGTAGTTAAAGTCAGTTTCTTTTCAATGCTTTGTGTAATTTGATCCTGTTAACTGAGTTTTCAGTATTTAGGCATAAAGACGGTACATTTTAATGGGGGATGATAAATATAGGCAAGTAATATATGTATAAGAAGTTTGTTATGTTTCTGCCAAAAACTGTCTCAACAGAAACAAGAAAAGTGAGTGTGACAAGATGTGATATATGTATCATACATATTTTATTCGATATATACAATATGATCTATGCTTTTGTTGTGATTTTGTTTAACATTATTATTCATTTTGATTTACAGGAAACTATGTGCTGAACTACTTGGCGACAAGACCAAAACTGCTACAGTTTGTTTCACAGGCACTTGTCCAGGTATTTATATAATATTCACTGTTTTGATAACCAAATCACTTGTTTTCTTGTGGGTCTCTTAAGCTTTTCTGATGGTTATTGTTGTTTTGTTTATTTGTGGATTTCTTTATTGGAATTTGGAATCTGAATTTGAAAGCATAATGTTTTGGGTTTTTTTCTTTTTTTTTGACTTCTCATGTTTTCATAAGTTCATAAACCTTTCAGTTCTTTATCACCAACTGTTAAATCTTGACATATCTAATAATGGGATATGGTTCTCTCTCTTTTCTCTCTTCTCTTCTCTCTCTCTCTCTCTCTCTCTCTCTCTCTCTCTCTCTCTCTCTCTCTCTCTCTCTCTCTCTCTCTCTCTCTCTCTCTCCTTCTCTTTTGGTAATTTTCATATCCTTGTTATTTTCAGCTGTTTGCAAGGATCACCAAATTTGGATGGTTTGATGCCAGCAAAGATGAATACATCTTCAGGAATGTTGTCACTGATGTTGGGAAGTTTTTGCAGGTGAGATTTGCATTATATAATAACTTTGATTTTGAAAAAAAAACACCCCCGAAAAACTGCAGATGTTTATTGTGTAAACTTCATAAGTAGATTGTCCAGATGAAGAATGACAGTATGTTTGGCTGTGTATGATAATGTAGATAATGATGTAGAAAAACAGTAGTATATTGAATTTTGCGTGCTGAGACTGTACGGGTAGTCTTTTGTTATGTTTGATTAGGAACTCTTAACTTTGGTAAGGTCTTTTTCTTGTGTAGAAGTGTGATAGTTGTTTCACACCATGTCATAGACACACGGGGTGATACTTAGATGTAAGAAGACTGTTTTCATGTGGTTTTACTGAAGAGGGGAGAGGGTAAAAGGCTACTTCCCTGGTTGGAGAGCCGGGGACTTGTTTATCTTTAATTTTTTCTGGGATCTTTGCAGTATATCAAAATCCTTCAGGTTTTTCATGTTACTTTTGAAATGTATGGTTACATTGCAGGTGAAATACTGATCAGCAATTATGGAAGCAAAGGAGAAAAAAAATTATATAAGAGGGCATAACTTTTCCTTTTTTCTGTGTGTTTTGCTAGCGTGTTATTTCTCTATTTCAGTTTTGCCTGTGGATAAGTCAGCCAGTCACATTAACCCAGACTTGTTTGTTTTCACAGAGTGGCTCTACTCAGCATATCATGGTTGGTGTCCAGCTTTTGTCTCAGCTTGTGTGTGAGATGAACCAGGTTAGTGAGGTAAGAGGCAGGTGATTCATTTATCTGGCTTTTATCTTTCATCCATTTTATTTACTTATTTAGCTTTTTTTGTGGTTGTCATAGTTATGTGTAAAATGATGTGCGTGTTGTTTGGTTCTGGCAGTTTCATGTGTTCAGTCATGTGCAACTTATGTGCTTTGTTATGTCCATCCCGTTTTAACTTTGAACTTATAGACTTTCTCTCATGTTTCTCCCGCCCTTGCTGTTTCTTTTTCCATGTCTTTGCTTCTCTTTGGGATGATTCAATCTGCTTGTACTGTAAAAAAAAAAGTTTGGATATTTGTTATGCATATAGATGAATCCTTTTTTCATCAGCTTAGAAAGGGTAAAATTTCAGTTCTGAAGGTGTAGTTTTGCTTCCTGCTTTCTTTCCTCTCATATTAACTCCATCCCACCCTCAGCCCTCTTTTTCCATGTGACAGAAATTTTTTTTATAAATGAAGTATAAAAAAAAAAGGCATAATTGTGTATCTTTAGGTTTTGTTTTGCTTGTTAATTCATTCATTTGTTTCTGTTTGTACATGTTTTTGATAAATCAGATGTATTTACAGCATTCTCTGAGAGCAAAAGCTAACAGAGGATGTGTTTTGCAGTCAGAGGCCAGCCGCTCCCTCACCAAGCACAGAAAGATCGCCTCGTCCTTCAGAGACACGCAGCTGTTTGAGATCTTTCAGCTGGCCTGCTCCCTCCTCCGGTCTGCCGCTGGCAACATGAAGAATCTGGATTTCAACGATGGAGATCAGGTTTGGGTTTGTTGTTTGTTTTTTCTGTTCTGTGTGAATGGGTTAGTGTGTAATTAGGATGAGTACAGAATGTGACATGATTTTATTTATATGTACTACCCCCCCAAAAAAAAAAAAAACCCACCAAAAAACAACCCATTTACCCCCCCCCCCCCCCACACACACACACACACACACTCCTTGTTACTTTAAATCTTATCATTTCACAATCAGACAAGTAATACATTTATGGAGACACTTGCAGGAGCTTCAATTAATGTTGTTGCTTTGATAAGCTCAAGCTATTATTTGTTATGACCAGTAAAAAAAATTTTTTAATGATACCAACCATAGCAGTAGGTTTGTTATATACTCAAATGGATCTTTTATGTTACTCGTGATTGTTGACAGTAGTATGTATGCTGAAGCTAACTACGTTTCTTTTTTTTTCTCCTGTCATTCTTAGCCATTCTCAGTTGTTGTTTTATTTTATTCTTTTTTTTGAGGATAATGGAATAAGCCTTTGTGCTTTTTTTTTTTACATCCAGTTCCCTTGTGTATGCAGTTTGTACATTTTGTCATCCATTCCTAATGACACAGAATGGCCTCCTCTTAGTCTAAAGTCTGAAGTCCCTGTGTAGTCAGTTTGCTGCAGTTTGTGTGATTTGTTCAATGGTGTTGTTTTTTTCTGCAGCATGGCCTCCTGTCCCAC
The DNA here is from genome assembly GCA_030674155.1 of Stramonita haemastoma. Classification (NCBI taxonomy): domain Eukaryota; kingdom Metazoa; phylum Mollusca; class Gastropoda; order Neogastropoda; family Muricidae; genus Stramonita; species Stramonita haemastoma. Next base: position 25,998,882 of record CM060317.1, read on the forward strand.
ACTCTACAGCTGGCTCACAACTGTCTCACCTTTGACTTCATTGGCACCTCCACAGATGAGTCGTCGGATGATCTCTGCACTGTACAGATTCCTACCAACTGGCGCACAGGTCAGTTCCATGCTCCGTAGAAACTGAAGGAAAGAAGGGGAAGCATGTATGATCTACAAGAAAGTTGTGACTCTTATCCGTGTGTGTGTGTGTGTGTGTGTGTGTGTCCTAGTGAGCATTTTTGGTGACAAAAGTCTTAGAGGGTTTGAACATGGGCTGAATAATTTTTTGGTGTAATTTGATCTTTAGAATGCTTTTGTGTTTTGTTTTTTAAATTTTGAGAGAAATGAGGTGGATACATTCAGATTTACAATGATAGTGTTAACTTTTAAAAGAAGAGGACATGCAGATGTTATCAAAGCATTTTGTTAATCAGTAAAAAGGACTTAAACTGCCAAATGATAAGTTAGTTTGTGGTCATGTGCGTGGAAAAGGTAGATCATTGCACTGACATGTCTGAGCTGATCTGTGATGCAGATATTGATGTTTGATGGTTTTGCGGTTTCAGCCTTCCTCGATGTTTCTACACTGGAGCTTTTCTTTGACCTGTATTCAGGGCTCCCACCATCTCTCTCCTCCACTGTGAGTTTTTCTTTTTCATATTGTTGGATGACATTTGTGGTTTTGTTTGTTTGTTTTTTTTCCCATTTGGGTTGACCCATATCATGCCGGAATGTCAGCGTTTAGAGCTATTCAGTTCTTGTGAAACAAACCAGTGCATAAACATCTCAAGGCTTCCGTAATCTTTTGCATGTGTAAAATGCTACTTTTCATATGGTAAGCAAAAGCTTCTGAAGGAACTTGATCTTGAACATTTTAAGTGATACTATAATCCATTCTTATTTAGTTCCTGTACCAGCATATAATCACTCTGAAAGAGAGAAACAGCATTATGTGTTTTCGGTTGATTGAAGTTGCCAGTGATGGATCAAATAAGTCAGATATATTAGTGACCAAGAAGCCATGATATAATCAGCACAAATCTGCAATTTTTTATTGAAGGATAAATTCTGTGAGAAAAATAAATTGGCCAAGAGAGATTATTTCATGATGAGAGTGACTTGCTGACTGTCTTTGTGTTGAATGCCATAGGTCATTGTTGACAGTGCCAAAATTCCACTATATTGGATCAAATTGATTAATTGTTCCCAAAAATGTTACTTGCCATCAAATGATATTTGACTGATCAGTCCACCAAATTTTTGCTAAAACAGCATGTAGTTTTCCATTGCACAGGATGTCAAAAAGTGGTAACAATGGATTTGAACAAATGTAGCCTGATCATAAATTTATGTCATTTTGGCCATTGTAAACAGTAAAAATGTATCACTGAGGCTGCAATGACGGTAGTAACAGATGAGAAATCATCTCTACATCATTTTATCTAATATGAAAGCAGCATTGTCTTATAACATTTTTTTTGTGAACTACCTACTGAGTTTTTGTGTGTATGATTTTTTGTTTTGTTTGTTTCGTTGGTTTTGGTATTTATTCATTTGTATAATGACAATGGGAAAAAAACACCTTAAATGTTTTGGTCTGTGGTTGCAGGCATTGTCTTGCCTGGTGCAGATAGCATCAGTGAGACGGTCCCTGTTCAACAATGCAGAGAGGGCCAAATTCCTGAACCACTTGGTCATGGGAGTTCGATCCATCCTGGATAACCCGCAGGTATGGTGACACAGATAAAAGAATCAGCACATAGTTAGACATTTTGGAAGATTGCAGAACTTATCACTGATAAGCAGTAACTTCTTGACTTATCTAAGGTTGAATATTAGAGCAGAAATGATCGATTTGGTGTGTAGATCTACATGTTTTATGATTGACTTATTTTTTTCACTTTACTGCTTATTGCCTGATTACACATGTAAGAAATATGATTCTTCCATAAAAATCTGAAAGGAAGGTGATGTCTATTTTAACAGTAGAAGTTAGATTCTGAAAAAAGATGGTGATCAAAGTTGATAATGTGCTTTGCGTGGTTCATAATTATGCTGTTATCTTTTTGTGAGTTGCAAATGTGTTAGTAAACTTAACCCAAGACTTCAGACATTGTGTTTTAAAAATTTTGTTCTCTTTGTCATCTGTAGTAGAGCTACTTATATATCAGAAACTTTCCCAGCAACATTCTGCATGAGTAATAATATTGCATGTTGTCATTAAACCCTTTCACAACAGTTGTCCTTAAATGCATGGCATACATGCTTCTTGTTGACCAGGGTTTGTCGGATCCCAACAACTACCATGAATTCTGTCGTCTGCTGGCACGGCTCAAGTCCAACTACCAGCTAGGGGAGCTGGTGAAGGTGGATCACTACGCTGAGGTCATCAAGCTGATCGCCGAGTTTACCGTCACCAGTCTCAGGGTGAGTAAGGCTCAGGCTCTTCACTGCACTATACATAGAATCACTTTACAATGCAGATGAACCCATTCCGATTGTGATGTGGGATTCTTGTGAACAGGGCATGATATATGTCATCTGGAATAATAATTAATGTTACGTAGGTAAACAAAATTCAGCTACCCCCCCCCCCCCCCCCAAAGTGAGATAAAATAATCTAAACATTACTTTCTGGGTATGAAGTTGCTTGCTAATTTGAATTTTGTGGGTACTGTCTGGTTTGCTTCTGCAGTATAGATGAGTAAGCGAGGTGATGTTGTTTGCATGTTTATTGTGAGCAGGGCTCACAGTGTATGACTGATTGAGGGATAAGTAGATGGCAGGTAAAGTGCATGTCCTTCATCCTTGTTGAGAGTGGGCATGATAGCATCAACTGCATGGATTGCTTTACCCAGGAAAAGCTGTCTTAGGTCTAAAATTTTCATGGACAATTCAGAGAGCTGAAAAAGGGAGGTCCAAAACAGATTCATACTCTGAAGAATGAAAACCATGGAGACATGTAATGTTACATTGTACACACACTTAGTATATATGCATAAAACACACCTGTCATTAGTTGACAGAAGTGGTCCTGCTTTGGTTTGATCGATACTGACAGTTATATATGTTTGTAGTCCTACTGTCTGCAGATGTGGCAGTTTGCACCCAACAGCGTCCACTACTTGCTGGGCCTGTGGCAGCGTATGGTTGCTTCTGTCCCCTATGTGAAAGCCACAGAACCACACATGCTGGAGACTTACACTCCAGAGATTACCAAAGCCTACATCTCGTCACGGCTTGAGTCCGTCCACTCGGTTGTCAGGTGGGTGGTAGCTTTTTTTGTTGTTGTTGATACTTTGCAAACTTGCTTATTTTGCGCCTAGTGTTCCCTTTAACAATCAGAAGCAGCGAAAGTGAATAGAATGTGAGGAAATTGTGCACCCTTTTTACTGCTACACACTTTCGCTGGAAAGAGCGTGTTCATTCAGTCTGAGATCTACTGAATTCCTGTCCTTTTTGTCAATTCCCAAGTTTTCAGGCATGCAGAGCAGTGGAAAGGTAAAAAAAAAAAAAAGGTAAAGGTGTCCCATAACCTAGGGTCGTAGGAGAGCGAGGCATCAGAGACCTCAGCTTCTCTAGGGGCCAGCATATTGAGGGCGGCGCCCATCTCCTCTCCCTCACTGCTTAACCTTCCTTGACCCTAAAGAGGGCAGGTACCCATTTACAGCTGGGGTTAGAAAAGAGGCAGAGACTGGACAAGGGAGAGTATAGATGTGTGCACTTTGTAAACATGCTGGGTGTCTTGTTTTAACCCCATGGTAGAACTCTGGTTGGCAGCAGTGAACATAAGTTAGTGGCATGCAGCATGAAGACTCAACATGTGGTGTTCAGTGCACTTCAGAAAAGTAGTGGACTTATGTGAGGGAAGGTATCAGTATAAAGTGTTGATGTGGCTGGTAACCAAAGAAGGAAGTATTTATACAGGTAAACCAGCTACCAAAGAGTTAAGAAGACTGATTGTTTCAGTCACTTATACAAGAGCACTGAGGCACCCATCACTGTTTTCTCCTGTACACTCTATCTCGATCCCTTTCTTTTGCTGCAGATACCTTGTGCTTACAAACGCCCATATTCAAACAATCCACTTTTGGTGGTCATTTCACTGTTTGTGATCCATCTCTCAGGAATGACTCTCCTCTTTCTCTTCCCCCCCCTGAAGCCTTCATTAGACCCTTTCAAATCCAGCCTCAAGTGCACACTTATTTCCTACTTGGGCTCTTCCTCCATTGTTACACCTCCTTTTCCATCACCTTGCATTAATGTGTTACTCAGCATATGTATGTGTCTAAATGTATGTGTCTAAATTTAGAAACTTTTAATCTTTTTTGTGACTGGTCGCATGCACAGAAATGATTTCAATGCTGTAGTTTGATTTGTTTGCATTTCAAGATTTAGCGCTATATAAATTCCATGCATTATTATTATTATTATATTATTTGTTTACTTTATAGAATTCAGCACTGTAAGAATTCCGTATGTTATTATTACTATTATTATCAAAGCTGACAAAAAATGATTGTCATTTGCAGGGAAGGTGCAGAAGATCCTTTAGATGACCATGGTATGATCTCGCAGCAGCTGGAACAGGTGTGTACCGAGAACAGGATTGGTCAGCAGTCTGTGCTTGGGTGTACTGTTGGGAAACACATTCTTGTCTTGTTTCCTTTTTATGAGAAGCAGTTTAGTTAATCATTTGAGAAGGTGATTGTGTGTGTTTGCATGTGTATGTGTGTGTGTGTGTGTGCGTACATGAGTTGTTCATTTAAAAAAATTAATATTAAGAAATGTGTCCATTGTATTCTGATAATTTAATTATAAGCCAATCATCTATAATGGGGTCCTGTTTTTTTAATGTCATAATTTAGAGGACAGAATCAGCATCATAAGGCACATGCTATATGAGAAATTAAGCAGACAGTTACTTTCATGAATCAAAGGTGGAGCATCAGGACTTTGTTAATGACATCATTTTAGCAACCAAGCAATATAGTTTGATTGTATGAGTAAAACTGTAAGTGATAAATTATTCAGTATGTCCAGAATGTCTTCTTTTTTTTTTTCGGGGGGGGGGAGGGGGGGGGGTCGGAATGTTTAAACACTATCATTCAATAATCTCTATAAAAAGTGAACCAATAGGAAGCTAAATCGGTCAACATTTGCAAACAATTTGGTCAGTTTTCCAGATCTTTCGCTTCATCCTCTTTTATAGATGGAATGTGTTACTTCTTTCCGGTACGTTTTGCTGTTTGTTTGGACTTGCTAAGTGTAAAACACCAGGCAAAATCTCGGGAATCATTTACATGACGATGGTACTGTACATGATCTTGAAAAAGGGTCGAAGTTCAGAGAACTGTTGATATTCAGGAGCTAGTCAATAAACACGTTACTCTGTTATGAAGCAGAAATTTAATCACTACAAGTGTCATTTTAGAAAAGTAGACAGTTGCAGCTTTCTTCACTCTTGGATTGTGGTAATCAAGATAGCTTACTTGAAAGATATTGTTGAGCTCTTCTTGATAAGTAGACGTTATACCGTTTCAGTGTCACTTGTGGACAGTTTAAGAACACTGTTACCATTCAGTGTTTTAATAATAATAATTTAATACATGGAATTTATATAGCGCTATATCTTGTAAAAACAAATCAAAGCTCTTGTATTAAAAGACAAGTGAATGAAATGCAGGAGCAGAAAATCATTTGTTATTGGTTTTCCCCGCAGCTGTCTACGATAGGTCGCTGTGAGTATGAGAAGACGTGTGCCCTGCTCGTTCAGCTGTTTGATGAGTCAGCCGGGCGCTACCAGGAGATGGTCGCCACAGCCAATCAGTCAGTTGAGATCGCTGTTGAAGAAGGTTAGTGTCATTTATTTGAGGGTTTTCATGAAGGAAGAAACCGCTCTGGTGTGTTGTGTGTGTGTGTGTGTGTGTGTGTGTGTGTGTGTGTGTGTGTGTGTGTGTGTGGTGTGTGAGTTCTTCAGTTTAACGTCCTTCCACAAAATAGTGATATCAGACGTGTGTGTTGTGTGTAGTGTGTGTTGTGAGTAGTGAGTAGTAGTGAGTGAGTGTGTGTGTGTTTGTGTGTGTGTGAGTAGTGAGTGAGTGAGTGAGTGTGTGTGTGTTTGTGTGTGTGTGTGTGTGTGTGTGTGTGTGTGTGTGTGTGTGTGTGTGTGTCTGAGAGCATGCGAGTGCACACGCGTGTGTGTGTGTGTATGTGGGTTTGTGTGTTTGTGCATGCGTGCGCGCACTTGAGTATGTATGTGCGTGCATGCATGTGTGTGTTTCGGGAGGGGGAGGGGGGTAGGTGGGCTCTAGGCAAAAAGTCTTCTTTGAGACAGTTTAGAACTGATCTAGGTTTAGTTTGCGAAAGAGTTGAATTGAAAATAAAGAATGAGATTGAAAGCAATTCATCTATATTTTATGTATGTTTGCTGGCTTTTTTTGGTGCTTAAATCAAGGAATGTAATTTTCAAGGTATATCAGAATGATTTTGCGGCTAAACTATTCTTTATTTATCCAAATTGTAATTGTTGGTTGACAAGCCCATTTAAATAAAACCGTTGTGATTGTTTTATGAGAAGGAAAAATACTTTGCTGCTCTAAACTGTTTTGAAACAATAAAGAGAGATGTTAGAAAGGTTACAAATGCTTTAGGGATTTTCTGTGACATGAATGTAAAAAAAAAAAAGAGAGAGAAAGGGAAAAAAAATTATGGACAAGAATAAAATGAAAAGAAAAAAAAAAAGGACAAGTTAAAATGAATGTATCCATTTTAAAAGCACATTTATATCTTGGAGTTCTGAATGAGGTGATGATTTTTAGGTAACCTTTTTTTTTTTTTTAACCTCTCCAGGACGGTTAACGTGGCTGGTGTACATCATCGGGGCAGTGATTGGGGGCAGGGTGTCGTTTGCCAGCACAGACGAGCATGATGCTATGGATGGAGAGCTGGTCTGCAGGTAAGGAAGGACTGATTGATTAGTGAAAGAGGGTAGGGTCATATGAACGGAGCAAAAGAGGGCGAATGTGCATTGTCTGCTGTAGGAACAGCTGTTAGCGGTAGCAGTGTGACTAGTAGATTTCTTTTGTAAGCAGTTTTGAGAACAATAACTGCAGAGTCTACTATACAGAGAAGAACATAATTGCGAGTTACTATACAGAGAAGATTCTATTCAAGTAAGTGTTTCAACAGTTTTTTTTACTTGCTGCTTGAGTTATTACTTTTATGCTTTGGTTTTCCTTGGAAATGTGAAAAGTTTATTTGAAGAACTGCCGAAACTAAATCAGATTGTAGAACTGCTCATGTCAAGTGCTTGATATATTTTCACTGATGGTTTTTCTCTCTTTCTGCAGAGTATTACGCTTGATGAACCTGATTGATTCACGACTTGCTCAAGGGGGATCAGAAAAACTAGACCTGGCAATTCTCAGTTTCTTCGAACAGTTCCGTAAAATATATGTTGGGGATCAGGTGCAGAAAACGTCGAAGGTCAGTGGGCTTTGATCCTAAATGCATGTGTTCAAGGTATTGAAATTAATTAGTAGTTATCCCATACCCTTTATATTTTATGATGGGAGACAATGATTGAGTAGTAGTAACAATTCAAATAAAAAACCTCCGAAGTCGGAATGCTAGTAACTTTCATGAGGTGTAAAATATCGGTTGCATATGCAAATTTTCACCATTTATAAACCTCAGACCTCTATCTGAGAAAGGGAAAAAAGAGACTGATGCATAAATACTTTTTAGGTGTAATTTATGGTTACATGATCTCATTCTCATCCGCCTGATTTTGGAAACTCATGACAGATATGATGAACTTAATGTAGATTTTTGTTAGTTCTTTTTTTTTTTAATCTTTTTTTTTGTTATTATTACAGAAAGCATCAATGGTGAACTTGCACTGTGGGTCATGTGGATAACGTAGCATGTGATTTTCATCCACAAACATGTGAAGGTAGCAATGGCAAAATGTGCAAAGGAAAACAACTGAAATGTTTCAGCTGTGTTAGTGGGAAGCCGTGATAGCACCTGGAGCAGTGTTACCAGTTAAGGTCGGTCTGAGTCAGATAGGATTAAAGAAGGCTACTGTGTTCACAAAAGAAATAGACAAACAGGGACAAATAGTATACCAAGGTGCTTTAGAAATTGAAATTTTCTACTCTGTTGGATTCTGAATAAAAGTTTAGAAATAGATCATTTCTGTTTGTGCATTTGATGGAAATATTAATTTTGACCAAGAAAGTTTTTTCCTTGTGATAAAAACAACAAATCTTTTTGTCTCAGTGATCATTGTATGTTTAAAGCCATGTAACCAATAAAACAAAGTTTCGATGGAAATTTTTGTGTGTGTGGGAACAAGAAATTGTGGGGAATCCACAGAAAAGTACTGGGAGACCCTTGAAAATATACTAACCAAGAAGAAGAGACCCATAAGGCCTTGGAGAGATTCTGACCGACAAGGATCTCTGGGAAAGTGACAAAGCTGAAAACTTTTTTTCAACTCGTATGATGTGCTTGCAGGTGTACAGGAGACTGTCAGAGGTGTTAGGTCTGAGCGATGAGTCCATGGTTCTCAGTGTCTTCATCGGCAAAATGTAAGTCATTAGGTTGTTTTGATGAGGGCTTTGTGTGTTTTTGGTGTTTGTCATATTTTTATTGAAAGTTGAAGTTGAATCACTGCCATGGCTCTCATTTTTTCTTTTTTTTTCTGTTTTTTTTGTTGTTGTTGCTTACTGACATTTTCTTACTCTCTATTTATAAGTTTATATTGTCTTGTTTTCTTTGATTTTTATTTTAGTGGCTTTTTTTTGGGGGGGGGGATGGGAGGAGGGTTCTTTGTTTTGGAATGTGGAATGTAATTCCATTTTTCCAAGATGTTTGCATTTATTGTTACCATCTCAGGCGTTTTTTTGCCAGGTTGAATTTTTATTTATTTATTTATTTATTCTTTTATATTGAGGATAATGGAATAAGCATTCATATGCTTTTTTACATCCAGTCCCCGTGTGTATACATTTTTGTAAATGTCATCTGTTCCCACTGGCACACGATGGCCTACTCTTATGAAAAGCAGAACAGGATTTAACGTGTGCGCAAGATGTTCTGCGTGCGTTTGCACATGGGGCCTCAGTTTATAGTCTCATCTGAAGGACTTTTAGGGAGAGTGGAGTCAGCACTGATGTTAACTCCAGAGGAAAAGTCCCCTGACCGGGATATCGAACCTGGGTCGTCAAATAGCGAGTGCAATGTTCTGACCACTAGGCTATCCAGTCCCGCTGTCCACCCCCCCCCATCCGGAATGAATTGATGGTGTATGTGTCCAAGCTATTTGACTAAATCAGTCTCATTTTTTTCCTGGTGTTCTCATCAGCATCACAAACCTGAAGTTCTGGGGGCGAGTGAACAGATCATCAACAAAACCCTGCAGCTGTTGAGTGACCTGTCTGTGGGCTACAGCAGTGTGCGCAAGCTGGTGAAGTTGGAGGCAGTGCAGTTTCTTCTCAACAGTCACACGGTATGCTCAGGGTCGCTGTGTGTTCCTGTATAATGTGTGCTCTTCATATAAAGCTGGTTGTGTAGAATGTTAGATTTTTTTTTTTATCTCTGTGTGCTTGTTGTCCCCTTTGCTTGTTTGATTCCTTAGCTATGTGTGTGTGTTTTCACTTGTAAAGTTGGCTGTGTAGAATACTGTTAGATTTGATCTGTGAATGTCTGTTCTGCTTGCTTAGTTTAATCTTAGCTGTCTTGGATTCACTTGAAAGAAATTACCCCAAAACTAAAAAAGTGTGATCTTGAATACCACACATTGTATGACTGTGATGAAAAAAAGTTTGAGGAAGGGAAGGACATGAAATCATTATCCTGAGAGAATACAGCACATCAGCAGACCCTGACTGAATGGCCAATCTGGACATAAAATCTTTTAAATATGTTTTTTTTATAAGAACTAACATTCAAGAGGCAAAATGAGAGACATTTGAGATGATGCAAAAAAGGTTATCGTAGAACAGAGAAATTGTATAAGCTCCCAAGCATGTACCAGATACCAGTTTGCATGTGAGGTGAAGGACTCACAGACAGATATGTTAGACATGTCACCTCTACTACATTGTCTGAAAAAGGATTCATAGGGTTTAAATGTCTTTTTTTCTGTGTGTGTAACAGGGTAGACCTGATCAGAGCTTAAACAGAGTTAAAACTTAAGCATGTGTCAATGTAGGAAACTATACTAGTCATAGGAATTCAGTAGTCAAAGATATTGAAATAGCTTAGAACTATATTTTATTAGCTATAGAAATCTTAGTTTGAGGAAAGACTGGAAACTGTCGTCTGGACAATGTTAGATCAGCAAACTGAAAAAATTTAAAATGGTTTAGATTAAATTTGTTTGATTCTTGTCTAGCTCAAAACTTTTTCTTTTTTAAAAATTTTTAAAAGATAAATGTGTGTATGTGTAATACATGTGCCTTGCATGTGCTCTTTGTCTTTATAAGTTTTGTGATATTGTCTAATATGGTCTGCATAATTTCAGCTAAAAGGGAAAATGGTGAGGATTTTGTTATTTATGCAAGATCTTCCTGATTTTGGTTACCAGGAGCATCCATTTTAAACTTGTTTTAATGCATTTTTTGTATCTGATATTTTCTTTCTCTCTCTTATGATTTGCAATTTTTCTTTATTACGGTACAATGGTTTGAATTCATGCTATGGCCTTTGGTTGGTTTGTGTTTTGAGAATTTGAAAATGTCAAAGTAGCGGTTTTGCTTGATGGGATAGTTTGCTTTGTTTGGTGGTTTATTTTAAGTTTGAAAAAAAGGAAACTCTTGCAAGAGTACTTGAAATCTATGATGAGTATTAGGGTAGCACATATATATTGTCAAACAAAATCTTAATTTGTCTGCTTGTCAAATATTTCATTTGCATTATTTTCTTTTGGTGAACTACTTTAGAAGATTACAAGTTGTTAAAAATCCAGTAATCCACTGAGTTATATCAGCACTTAGTTCTAGCAAAATTCATTTGTAATAGGCACTGTACAGGCTGTCGATTTGGATGATATGAAATCACTGTCTATGCAGTCTGTACTGTACGTTGGTTAGAGTATCCCCTCTGTTGAAAAACAAGACAGATGCCATGAGAATGGGGATGGATGTTGGATTTTTTAAAGCATGGTTTTATTTTATGTTGTGGGGCAGGTTTTTCTTTTAAGTCGGTACGCTTTGAGAAAATGCATGTGTAAGAATTTATTAAGTTTCTTGTTTTGTTACAATTTTATTATTTAAATGGGTAGTGAGGTGTGTCTTGGACAAAATATCCATCAATCCATCACCTATATAAGTAGCACATGTGGACATGAAGTGGATGCATTTCAGTAAAAAAACCTCATTGTACTTTTTGTTTAGTTTCTTTGGGGTTTCTTGTTAATTTTTTTGTTTTAGAAGAGAAAAGGTTTTGCATGTGTCTGCAGATCATTGAAGTATTGCATTGATCAGAATGGTATTTTCATGGTCACTGGGCTAGTTTCAAGAGGGAAAAACATTGACTCGCATTACACATCAGTATTGAGGCTGGTCTTTGCATTGGTAATGATGCTGAAGAAGATTGTGGTGTGTTTTTTTTTTAGCACAGCTGTACATTTTTATGACTTAAACCATGCTTATTACTTAATTTAGTTTATCCTGTGGGGATGCCGGGGGCGCCTGTTGGTGTAAATAGCCCATCTTGAAATCCTGTGCTAGGAATTTCCCCTTTTCTATCCCTCTCTTTGTTTCTGCTTTTTTTTCCTTTTCATCCTGTCACCTCCTCTTGTCTGTTTTCTACCTCCTTTCTCCATCTCTCTGCCTTTTTTGTCCAGAAAGACTGTATGTTGAATGTGAAATCAGGAAAATTTATGAAAGCTTCAGTTATTTTCCTAAGTTTTTCTTTTATGCTTTTCCACTGACATTTGAAAGTGTAGGCTTTATTGGGATCCTTGAAGTTTTTTAATGTTTGTTTGTTTGTTTGGGTTTTTGTTGTTTTTTTGAGGAGGCAGGGGGAGGTACTTCAATTGCATGCAGATCAGGGAATACTTTTTAAAAAATCTTTTACACAGGTTTATGATCATTTAAAAAAATTTTTGTTATCTTTTTATTATCAGTGAGGTTAATGCAATCAGGAATTCGAAAAAAAAAAAAGATTTCCAAGTAGAACGGAGGCAGTAGATGTCAAGTTTTAGATGAAATTAAAAATAAACTTTCAAAAGATAAATGATTTTTAGAAAATTGTTTTTACGTATTTGTTTTTCCACATTTCTTTACCTACCTCTCATCTTCCATCTCCCATCTAACAAAAACAAAACAAAACAAAATAAATAAAAAGATCGGTAGTGATCTTTGGAACGAAACGAAAAAAAAAGTTGTGGAGTAAAGCATGCGATGCGTTGTTCCCGCAGAGCGAGCACTTCCCGTTCCTGGGCATCAGCAACAACAGCAGCGCCATCTCGGACATGCGGTGTCGCACCACCTTCTACACCTCCCTGGGCCGTCTGCTGCTGGTGGACCTGGGGGAGGACGAGGAGAAGTTCTACCAGTTCATGATGCCCTCACAGGTATGTTGGGGGGGGGACATGGAGGGGGGGGGGGGAGGAGGGAGACGTGGAGAGGGGGGGGGGGTAGGAGGGAGACATGGGCTGTGTTGTGTACACTCTTGATCTTGGGTGGTTGGTTTTTGGGATTTTTTTTGTTTTGTTTCTTCATTCTGCTGCTTCTCTTTTTATTTCAAAATTTTGTTTTTGAATTGTGAAGTATGTAGAAAAATGACCCCTGCATTAAACTAAGCACACACACATGCATGCACGCGCACGCACACACGCATGCACGCACACACATGCACACACACATGCACGCATGCATGCATAAGTCCTTCGGATCAGATTATAAACTAAGGTCCTGTGTGCAAATGCAGACATAACATCTTGCACACATGTTAAAACCCGTTCTGCTTTTTGGAAGAGTTTGCCATTGTGTGCCTGTTGAAGCGGATGACTAGATTTACAAAACTGTATACACACGGGGACTGGATGTAAAAAAAAAAACCATATGAGTGCTTATTCCATTATCCTTGAGATAAAAAAACAAAAAAGATAAAGGCATACACACATTTGTGCATGTAAGCTCGCATGCACACACAGACAGACACTCACATTCACACTCGCACTCAGCTCACCTCACTCACTCAGAATATGTATTGTCACATTGTTTATGGATTACATTTTATTTTCTTTCTTCAGTTAGTTATTTTGGGGCTCTTTTGTTCCATTCTTTATGGTTTAAAAATAGTAATTCAAAGGTAAAGATGTTCCCATAACCTGTCGAGGAGCAAGGTGTCAGAGACTTTACCTTTTTTTAGGGGCCAGCATTTTGAGGGCAATGCCCATCTCCTCTTTCTCGCTGCTATACCGTTGGCTCCCTGCCCTTAGAAGGGGTAGGTACCCATTTAAAGCTGGATGAACTGTACTGACGCCAGGGTCCACAAACAGTCACCCATCCTAGAGGTAACCATGCTCAACATTGTTAACTTAAGCTGGGGGAGAGTGAAAGCTCTGACTACTGAGCTGACCCATTCCCCCCCCCCCCCAAAAACAAAAATCGAAATAGTATTAAAAAAAAAAAGTACTTAGCTGGGGATGAATTTGGCCTTTAACTGATGTTTCCTTGTCCAGTTATAAACTATTATTATTTCCTGAAAGTTTTCTTTTGACCGTGTACATGTCTTAGAGATGAAAAAAATTGTTAATGGGTGGTTTTGTATCTTTTTTTGTTTTGTATTTTCAGCATTTTGTGCTGATTGCATGTCAGCAAATGTATTAATTGTGTTAGGTAATTTTAGAAGGATAGGCATTTGTAAACATTGGTCATTCTATTTATCTTGTCATTTTTTTACATGGAATATTTTAAGTGAATTTTCTTTCAGCATCATTCGAGAATGTGGGCAACCTGTTGAGAAATGCTGATTCCCCCATCAAAGTTGAAGAAGCGAAGGTGAGTGTTCATTCATACTGATCCACAGATAAAGGATAGCTTATTATGGAATTTACATGATTAATGAGTAAAGGTATTTCATGGCACGGCTGGTTTGGATAGGAAAGGGGGTTGTGTCAAATACTGGGGGGTTTTTCTGGTAAAGGATGCAAGGAGAAAAAGTGATTTGGGAATTTTAGTGGTATTGTAACAATTGTATCATTAAAAGAATTATACGAGTATGATCATCCTGGAAGTTTGAATGCAGCTACCTTATTGGTAGATAAAGTTGGTTGCATATGTGAAATCTCACTATGAACCTCAGAGCTCTAGCCAAGGAACATATTTAAAAAAAAAAAGTATGATCAATAAGCATTTCTGTTGTAATCTTTAAACTATCATGGAAAATTAGTTCAGAAATGTAACGCTGACATGGTAGGATCAGTCTGCGGAGCACTGAACTTATTGAGGACACGTCAGACACTCAGTAATTTCTGCTGCTGTTCTGTCTCGCCAAAAATGTCTCTGAGACGGGCAATGGTTTATTTACCATTCTTTTACCTTTCCGCTTAATTCCACATAGTATCAGGATTACATTCCATTCTTTCTTTTCTCCCACTGGGTTGTGACATAGAGATATTGTCAGCATATGCTTCCTCTGCATGTATTCACCACGTGCTGCACCCACACACACCACGGCCACACACACACACATGCACACACCACACACACACACACACACACACTCACACACACACACACACACACACACACACACACACACACACACACACACACACACACACACACACACTACCTCTCTCTCTCTTCTCTCTCTCTCTCTCTCTCTCTCTCTCTCTCTCTCTCTCTCTCTCCTCTCTCTCTCTCTCTCTTACGTCAAGGTCTTTTTTCCCCCCTGTTTCAGAGGTCTTTGATAGGCCTGGCTCGAGACCTGCGAGGAATCACATTTGCCTTCAACACCAAAACCAGCTACATGATGCTGTTTGACTGGATGTATCCTTTTATCTGCTGTGACACTCTCTGTGTGATATTTTCTGAGTGTGGTGTTGTGTGTGTGTTGTAAGGGCTTGTTGAAGTTTTGTTTGTTTCTAGCAAACAAAGTTTTATGTACCTTTCCTGTTCTCATTTAGGCTGCTGAATTTTGGAAAACTTGCAACTTGTAAGGTTTGGCTGCTGAAACTGTGATAATTTGGGTGCAGAACATTTAATCTCTCAGCTTTAAAGATTTTTTTTATTTATCAGCTTTTAGTGGCCATGAATGATGTGCAGCCTTTAACCAAATAGCATGTGGGTCTTACTTTAGTTCTGATAGCTTTTCTGATGAACTATGTGCTTCTGTGGCAGTGATGCCTATCTGTGTTTGCTATTTTAATCATATTTTGTTTTTTTGTTTTTGTTTTTTTGTTCTGGTGTTTTCTCTAGGTTGACAAAGCTATTTTTCCGATACTAATTTGCATTTTAGAGTTTCAAAGTTCTTAGGGCTCATAAGACACAGCAACAGAGAGGAGATTATCAGTTATTCACTGAACTAAAGTACTGATCAAGATTAATCAGGAGTATCGTCAAATCTAAGTGCAGAATAAAAGACACTAGGGTATCAGCAGTTGTGGCCAAGGGTTTAAAAACTCCTTGTGCTTGCAGTTGTGCCAGATGCTTCATTGTTTTTTTTTTTTATTTTTGCCTAGATAAGAGTTCCCATGTCAGAATGTCTTAGAAGCACCAATGCATTCCCATATTAGTCTTTGCCAGTCTTTAGGGAGAATGAAGATTTGATAGCTTTTTATATGTGATTTGATTCACTGGTGGGTTTTTTTAGTCTTTGTTTTTATTTGCTTTATTTTTGTTTGTTTAATTTTGGTTGGTTTTTCTTTGTTTGCTGTTTGTTTTTTTTGTGTTTTTTTTTTGGTTTTGTAGGGTTGTGGTGGTAAATATAAGTTATAGGGATAAATCATTACTGTGAACAAGTGGTGACACCAGTGTTTTTTTTTTTGGGGTGGGGGGGGATGAGTACTGAATTCTGAAGGTAGTAGAACTAAACTAGATACAGTGGGGGGAAAAGTCTTCCTGCAAAATGCCTTGACAGTGTTGACAGCTACCCAGCCTACACACCTGTGTTACAACGAGCTGTGGAGTTATGGTGCCATGACCCTGCTGTTACCACCCCCATCCTCAAACTGTGTGCTGAACTGGCACAGAACAGGTGAGACATTTCTGCCATGCTCTTCAGGGATATCTTGAATCGTGGTACAGGGTAGAGTGTGCTGCTTAGAAAGGGTAATGTGGGAGGGACGTCTTTGAGTGTCGGCTAC
The DNA here is from genome assembly GCA_030674155.1 of Stramonita haemastoma. Lineage (NCBI taxonomy): Eukaryota > Metazoa > Mollusca > Gastropoda > Neogastropoda > Muricidae > Stramonita > Stramonita haemastoma. Next base: position 26,015,203 of record CM060317.1, read on the forward strand.
ACATCAGCTTTCACACCAGCTATCATCTTCATTGCAGAATTGCTGATCCAGTTAAGAGCCAGGGGAGATATAAAAAAAAAAAAGAAAAAAGAAATAGTGAATCAAAATACCAGTTAGAGAAATTTTTTTTTTTTTTTTTTTTTTTAATATATAAATCTAAGTAGATGTTTTTTAATACTAATGATTGAATTGAAAAAATTTTTTCTAGAACTGTCTTATGATTTATTCCAAGAAACCCCCAAACTGGCCTGTCAGTAGAGTACTTGTTCTTTGCATTTTTTTTCATCAAGTTTTTTTTTCTAAATAAGAACATAATGATAGATCTTGTCAAATTTTGGTTGTTCCAGAATGCACACGTGGCATTGATCTGACATAATTTATGGAATTAGCAGTGGAACAAGTTCTGTTTTGTAATGTGATGTTGATGAATTTGTTTCTTTGTCATCCTTTTGATATCTTAGCTCTTTTCCCTCCCAGTCTGTATACGCATGCAGCACGTCCTTCCTGTTGTGAAGGCTACTGCTGTAGCCGTAAGCCATGCCTCCTAGAATGGTATTCTGTATTGATTATCCATTTTTCGTTTCAAAGATTGAGATAGATTTCTTTTCATGTCTGTTCCAGATCTCAGAGGTTACAGTTTGACGTTTCATCACCGAATGGTATTCTGCTGTTCCGAGAAATAAGCAAAATGATAGTTAGTTATGGTAAGCACTACTTCTTTCTCTGTTGTATGTTTGAAATGCATAGAATATGGCTTTAGAGAAGTTAATCTTTGATTGATAAATTGGTAATGAATCAGGTTGGTTTTTTGTTGTTGCTGCGGTCTTCTGAGCTGTACCAGTTCTGCTGTTTCCAGACCGCTCTTTTCAATCTCTCTGCCCCAGCCACACCCAGATTCATTGTGTTGCATTTTCAGGATCAGAAGTCCACAGGGAGCCTATCAGTGTTAGGCTGCTGTAGGGCCACCAACCAGAGGTGCCCTGCACTGCTGCTTTGTCTCTTTGGTAGTGTTCTGAACTAACATACAAGATGACACCTCTACTAAGCCCCCTATTGATGACAGTAATAGCTCAGTCATGCAGCCAGACTGATTTTGTCCATTTGGAGTGGCAACCACCACAACATACTTCCAGTCACCTTCTCCTGTGAATGTCCCCTGACCAAAGGCTTTGATAGAAATTCACCACAGGCACAGGTGTATAGGAAAACCCAAACTGAGGCCAACATGAGATCAAAGCAACCAGTACACTGAATCAGAAATGTTCTTTTATTGCATGATAATCAGTGTGATAGGGATGACGTAATGGTGCTACAATGTAAGTGCATGTGCTTTGAGAATACTTGGCAGTGGTGTAATCGCATTTCCTATTCATGATATATCCTGGTGTTAACCGTGCCCGAGAGATACAGACACTGGCAGTGTTGGTCAGGTAATTTGAGCAACGCTGTCAAATTGGCATGAAGCCACCACCAGACACCCATTCCTGGGGATTTTTCCCATGAGTTAACATTCGTACTGACTCTGCTTCCCTGAAAGTCCTTTGGCAGAGACTAATACAAGATCCCCAGGGCAAAGGCATGCAGGATATCTTACACATTATAAAACCCATTCCACTTTTTGGAAGAGAAGGCCATTGTATACAGGCAGGAAGGGTTGACAAAATTATTTAAAAAAAAAAAAAAAATGTATGCATACAGATGTGTTCAGACATCATCCCCGAAATCAGAATGTGGATACCTTAATGGTGGGTAAAAATTATCACATTCACAAAAGCTCGCCATTGGAGAACTGTTCAGCTCTTGTCCAGGAATGAAAATTTAAAATGTACGTACATTGGGCATTATTATTATTGGTGTACTTGCAGGTTCAAGAATATTGACGGTTGGTGACATTCCCAAGGAACAACTGTACCCCATGAAATATCCTTTTGTTATTCATTTTGATAGATATCTTCTTGAAAAAGCATGTTTGCAAGAAGAAGAGGTTACATTTGATTGGTAATAACAGTGTGCAGTATCTAAAGTATTAATGGTTGTTTTAAAGGTGATTTGTTGACTGTAGTGGATGTTTAACTGCTTGTTTTTTTAGCCCTATTTTCTAAAAATGATAATAAATGCTAGAAATGATGGGAGTGTTGATTTTCAATTTCAGCATTAATTCTAGAAGAAGAAAATCAGCAAAGAATTTTGATTTTTTCCCCCCCTTTTTTCTGTCAATAAGTATATTGATTATCTTAACCGTCTTAGCCCCGTTGCGGCCGCAGCCGCCCGTAACAGCACCTGCTGCTAGATTCCGTTGCGGCCGTAGCCGCCCATTGGTCCTGACCACGTGGGCAGTACTTTTCCATCACACACATACCTCGTGGTTCTCACACAATGTGTCTGAAATTTGGTGGGGCCATGCAGGGAAGGTTTCAGATGGTGCCAGTGATAAATTTAGACCACTAACAGTGTGTACTTGGGAGGGAAGGAAGAAAGCAAGGCTGGCGATAGAAACGCCTTTCACTCATAACGCGTGGCGAAAAAAATGGCGTCTTCGTTGGTAGCAGACGATTCATCTAACTAACTAGACAATAAAATGAACGTGTTTGCATTGGAAGTAGAAAAAATTCAATGATAAATATTAAGTGAGTCAGAAATAAAAAGCTGACGGGGGAGAAGAGAAAGGAAATAACGCAGTTAGAGAGAAGAATGAACCCGACTACACGGCACATTCCTGCAAGCGTGGCGACCTGTGCTACCCACACGCTGTGGAGAAATTTGACGGGGGGGGGGGAAGGGGGGAGGTCCGCAGTATAAACGCCAGAAAATGTGACGCCTTTTGTCTATTTTCTAGTTAATACCACACTTTTTATTTGAAACTCAACGGACAGATTTGCTGATGACGAAAATACCGAGAAGGAAAAGAAAATAGACCTCAAGTCTGCCAAGATGCCACAGGTGACAGCGATAGGTACACCCCCGACACATCCACATTTTGTGCTTTCTGTGATGTGATGTGTCCCTGTGCCATCACTATGACTACTTTAAAGGCTATCACGATTAAAATTTTGTAGAATTACAGAAGTTCTGTGTTGTTTCATGTTTGTCACACCTGTGTGGTGACACTGGTGACAATGTGACACTTATGTACAATATTACACTTCTGTGCACTTAACAAACATGTGGTAAGACATAGACATCTGAAATGCAGTATATAGGTAAGATATTGATTGAATATTCCTTGTTTTCAAAAGACAAAAAACCAGTTAAACAAAAAGTATGCCTCATCAAGACATATAAAACAATAGGTGTTATGAGGACATTGTGTGACACATCCTTGAAGTACAATTGCACACAAACATTAATAAACACGTTAGCTAGGCATCAGTTCTTTATTCAACACTTACATGTATGAATTTGTGTCTATTCCATATATATTTTGCTGGTTTATTGTATACAACATACTTTTACCTGTTAAGTTAAAGTCTGTCCCGAGCCTAAGGCTCATCAGGCCGGTGCTTATCCCGGTTTCTGTGGCGCTAAGCGACTGAGAGTCATAGACTCCCCCCTGGATAGGACGCCAGTCTATCGCAGGGTTAACCCCCCAACACAAGGTTGGTACCCCTTTTACACCTGGGTGGGGTGAGAAAATAGCCGTAAAGTGCCTTTTCCAAGGGCACAACGCCATAGCCGACAGCTGGGATCGAACCCGCAACCTTTAGATTACGAGTCCAACGCCCTAACCACTCGACTACCGCGGCGGCACTTTTACCTGTGATTGGTGACAAATAAGGTGACAACGACACGACATTTTGTGACCAGACATGTAAACTTGTCTTAAAATGCAAGTACAAAGATATATCTAGCTTGTGACAAAATTTCAGCTTGATAGCTTGTCATGCACACAGACAATTGTCTCAGGAGTAGACTATGTCAGTTTGGGGTAGAAAACTTTAAAAGAATTCAAAATCTACAGGCAGTTTAGCCCTGTAGAATTCAACAACAAGAGGGTTAAAAGAAAATAACCTGTTTGTTACTTGTTACGACTCCTTGACTGAAGCTGTACATTGAAAGGAATCTCAGTGTGTTTTGCCATGCTGAAGGCAGCGCTGTGTGGCAACTACGTCAACTTTGGTGTCTTTCACCTGTATGGGGACGCAGCCCTGGACAACGTGCTGGGCATGTTTGTCAAGCTGCTGCTGTCAATCCCCCAGAGTGACCTCCTGGTATGTTTGTATGTATGTGTGTATGTAGGCTCTTAGTATTAATAATAATGGGTAGGCTCTGCACTTGTGGCGACGCGCCCTCCCCGGGGAGAGCAGCCCGAATTTCACGCAGAGAAATCTGCTGTGACAAAGTGGTATAAAAAACATTTAAATTAAATTATTTTTTTAAAAGGCTGTGGTTGCTATGTTACGTTTGAGGGTATGGTATGGGAGGAATCATGTAACAGTTTGTTATATAGATGTATGCTCTTAGGCTGTGGGTTGTTTTTTTTTTTTTTTTTTTCTTAGCCTGTGGTTGCTATGTTATGTTTGATGGTGTGGTATAGAATGAATCGTGTAACAGTTTGTCATATAGATGTATGCTCTTAGGCTGTTGTGCTATGTTATGTTTGATGGTATGGTATGGGAGGAATCATGTAACAGTTTGTCATATAGATGTATGCTCTTAGGCTGTTGTGCTATGTTATGTTTGATGGTATGGTATGGGAGGAATCATGTAACAGTTTGTCATATAGATGTATGCTCTTAGGCTGTGGTGCTATGTTATGTTTGATGGTATGGTATGGGAGGAATAATGTAACAGTTTGTCATATAGATGTATGCTCTTAGGCTGTGGTGCTATGTTATGTTTGATGGTATGGTATGGGAGGAATAATGTAACAGTTTGTCATATAGATGTATGCTCTTAGGCTGTGGTGCTATGTTATGTTTGATGGTATGGTATGGGAGGAATCATGTAACAGTTTGTCATATAGATGTATGCTCTTAGGCTGTTGTGCTATGTTATGTTTGATGGTATGGTATGGGAGGAATCATGTAACAGTTTGTCATATAGATGTATGCTCTTTTAGGTTGTGGTTGCTATGTTACGTTTGATGGTATGGTATGGGAGGAATCATGTAACAGTTTGTCATATAGATGTATGCTCTTTTAGGTTGTGGTTGCTATGTTACGTTTGATGGTATGGTATGGGAGGAATCATGTAACAGTTTGTCATATAGATGTATGCTCTTTTAGGTTGTGGTTGCTATGTTACGTTTGATGTTATGGTGTGGGATGAATCGTGTAACAGTTTGTCATATAGATGTATGCTCTTAGGGTGTGGTTGCTATGTTACGTTTGATGTTATGGTGTGGGATGAATCGTGTAACAGTTTGTCATATAGATGTATGCTCTTAGGCTGTGGTTGCTATGTTACGTTTGATGTTATGGTGTGGGATGAATCATGTAACAGTTTGTCATATAGATGTATGCTCTTAGGCTGTGGTTGCTATGTTACGTTTGATGGTATGGTATGGGAGGAATCGTGTAACAGTTTGTCATATAGGCTGTGGTGCTATGTTACGTTTGATGGTATGGTATGGGAGGAATCGTGTAACTGTTTGTCATATGGGTGTATGCTCTTAGGGTGTGGTGCTATGTTACGTTGTATGGTATGGGGGGAATCATGTAACAGTTTGTCTGACAGACTGGTGTTGCTTATGACTGGTTTTTGTGTAAACAGGGAACAACCTGACAGACTGGTGTTGCTTACGACTGGTTTCTGTGTAAACGGGGAACAACTTCACTCTGTTTCAGGACTACCCCAAGTTGAGTCAGAACTACTATGGCCTTTTGGAGTGCCTGGCTCAGGACCACATGAACTTTGTTTCCAGTCTGGAGCCCCAGGTCTTTCTCTACATCCTGTCCACCATCTCTGAGGGACTGGTCGCTCTGGGTAAGCTTTCTCCTCCGTTTGTGTCTATTTTAGAGAAAATGAGGTGTTTTGGTTGTGGTACTGCGAAGTTAGATGTTGTAGTGTGTGAGTGTATGTGTGTGTTTTTGTGTGAGTGTGCATGATTGCTTGTGTGCGTGCGTGCGTGTGCATGCATTATTGCTTGCTTGTGTGTGTATTTATGTGTCTGTGATAGCCAATTCAAGATGTATATCTCCCTTATTTGCTTGTAACTGGTCTAAACTTGGCAGTTATTTTTTCAAGACTAAGAAAACAAATCTGCAAGACTGTGATCTATGAAAAATCTAAGCATGAAGGAGATTTCCCTTTTTTTTTTCCATTTATTTATTTATCAATTTTTTTACTCGTTATTTTGAAGCATTACATTTGTAAAAGGTAATCCACGATGTACAGGAGTTGATAGAGTTTTTTTCATGTTCAATCAATTTTAAAACTGATTATATATGCAAGGTACGCACGGTAACGAGTAACTGTGTGTTGCAGACACGATGGTGTGCACCGGCTGCTGCGCCACGCTGGACAACATCATCACCTACCTGTTCCGGTGCCTGACCAGCAAGAAGAAGAAGGCCGGGGGGGACCAGCGCATGATGAACAACGAGTCCTTCCTGCGCATCCTGGAGGTGCACCCAGAGATCCTGCAGCAGATGTTGTCCACCGTCTTGAATATCATCATGTTTGAGGACTGCCGCAACCAGTGGTCCATGTCCCGCCCTCTCCTCGGCCTTATACTTCTCAACGAAGATGTGAGTAGTGATGTTTTGTTTGTGTGTGTGTGAAAAAGACCTGGGGGGGGGGGGGGGGGGGTTCTTTTTAGTTGTTGTTGTGGTGGTGTTGTGTGGTTTTTTGTGTGTTTTTTTTAGTTGTTGTGGTGGCGTGTGTTTCTTTGTGTAACTATAGTTGTTGTGGTGTGTGTTTCTTTAGTTGTGATGGTGGTGATGTGTTTTCTTTGTGTTTCTTTAGTTGTGGTGGTATTTGTTTTCTTTGTGTTTCTTTAGTTGTTGTGGTGATGTGTTTTCTTTGTGTTTCTTTAGTAACATGTTGTGGTGGTGTATGTGTCCTTGTGTTTCTTCAGTTGTTGTGGTGTGTACATTTCCATGTGTGTACTGTCATGTTTGTATGTGGACAGTTTGATTTTAGAGCTCCCCCCCTATGAGTTGAGTTAGTTTGTGTGTTTATATTTCTGTCTCACATCTCAGACATTGCTTTTCCTTTATTTAAGTTTTATTTATTCTTGAATTTATGATATAAATTTTAGCTATATACAGTGGGGGTTTTTAAAAGGAAAACCCCCCCCCAGGCAAATTCAAATCTGTAATGAAAATGTGGAAACCGATCTGAGATGCTACAGATTGAATGTACTGCTTAACTTAAGCACCATTTCTTTTTTTTTCCCTCCACAAGGCCTGAAGTAGACACATGACATTGATTGATAAGCAGCAGTGGTAGTGTTCAGCCCAATATGAGCATAAGGCCACTACATCATAAGAAAACCAGCATAAACACAGGTTTCATTTCCTACTATATGTTTAAAACATGGAAATACAGATGGGGTAGCATTGCATTCACACATTCTTCACACATAAACACACAGAGAATAGATGAGACTTGATGACTTGGGTGTACAGTGTGAAGAGAGAGATTGTGCTTTGCATGCATATTTGCATTACATATTTGGTACTTCTTAGATTGCATACCTCACGTGGCTCAAGTTTACTGAATCTTTGCTTATGAAGGGACAAAGTGTACAGTTTTTTTTTCTTTCCTGCTGATTGCAGTATTTCAGCAAAGTCAGGGAGAACATCATCTCATCACAACCAGCGGAGAAACAGGAGACAATGGCCCAGTGTTTTCAGAACCTCATGGAAGGCATTGAGCGCTCCCTTCTCACGAAAAACAGAGACAGGTGTGGTTTTCACGATGGTGTGTGTGTGTGTGCATGCATGTGTGCGCGCACGTGCGTGTGTGCTGGGTGTGGGAGGGTTTGTAGCTTTCTGTATAAGAGACTTGTGGAAGATGGAGTGACTTGTGTAGAACACGGAATGAAGAAAGAAAGTGAGGTTAGCTACCTCTGTGTTTACAGTTCTTTTTTTTTCTAAGGATATATGTATGCAGTCTGATTGTAAACACTTTGGGTATTTATCTGATAGATTGGCTTTTTTAATTTTTTTTTTACATCAAATAATAATGAAGGGGTTTAAACTTATAAGTTTTGTCTTTTAAAGACACAAAAATCAATACTGAGCAGGTAGTTGTCTGGAAATGTGCCTTTATCATTATGTGCCAAGATATTTCTTTGTACCTCTAGTGTCATGAGATGAAAGTTTGACATGAACTGATCTCATTCAGTCATGTGTAAACATGTGAAAACAATGAAAAGTATTTTCTTAAAAATTATGGGCTTTCTTTCATTGAAACATTAAAAGTAAGGAATCAGCTTTTCTTTGTTATATCTTTGGTACCATCTGAGAATAATTGGGGGTTTTGTCTTTCTTTTGAGCCCTCTTTGCTTAGCTGATAGTACATGTAGCCTTCTTGTCCAAAATTACTGTCGGCACTGTAAAAAAAACAATCTTTCCTTATAATGCATGCAATGCTCTGTATAAAACAACAAAACACTGCCACCACCCTAACAGACTCACACACACAAAAAAAAGCAAAAATTTGCCATCCTTCTGCAAAACATAAATTAACCAGATTGTTTGCTATTCACTGTGCAGATTCACACAGAACTTGTCAGTGTTTCGAAGAGACGTCAATGACTCTCTGAAGATCCCCAGCAGCAGCCCGTCCTCTTCAAATTCCTCTCTGGACATGATGAACTATGGATAAGAGTTTCTGTCTGTGGTAGCCACATTTCATCGTGTTCATCTTCTCCCACCTTCCACATTGGTGACAAACCAATAGCTGAGTGCATTTTTTTTTTCCCCTTTAGCAGAGACAAGCAGCGATGTGAGTGTGAATGTGGGTCTCTGCTGGTTTGTTTTCTCCGTGCGTGTTCTACAAACTTCTGACAGAATCTGGTGATGGCATGCAAGGTTGCCTCGGACATCTTCTCATCGGACATCTTCTTATGGCTGGAACAAAATGTGTCGGTGTGCATGCATCTCTGTCTTGGTCACGGAGCTGGTGAATCTAAAGCGACTCGGTATCTTTAGCGTAGTGTGTGGAAGCTGGTGAATGAGGAAGTCTGAATGCTTTTTAACGTTTTGGTGAGGTGAATACATATTGCAATACATAATCTAACCGAATGGGTGTGGACGAGAATCTTGGTCAGCTGGTTGTGTATAGTCTGTGAGGGAAACCTTAATTTACAGGGTTGGTGTCTCTACAGAAATGTACTGTCCGTCGTTTTTTTTGGTTTCTGCTTTTGATTTTTTGTCCTTTTTTTTTTTTTCTGGTGTGGGGGAGTAGAGGGAGAGGCTGAGATAGTCTGGAATTTTTTGTTATCCCAATCTCTATTGCATATAGCAAGTGTGCTAACTTTTGAAATATTCTCTGCTGATAAATGGCTCAAAACCACTTGTCCTCTGTTGTGAATGAAGCTTCTCCTTCCGGCCCTTTTCCTTACTTTTATGGTGAGTGGTGGTTTGTGGGTTTCAATAAAAGTGACACAGCATGAGGTGTTATCTATTATTATCACTATTCATTTCTATTCAGGTTGTTCGTCTCTCTGTAGTAATGGGTTGTCTGAAATAGCCAGTGTTGTATTGGTTCAGCAGTACTCAGCGTGTGCAAAAGAACAGATTTAATGATAAGAAGAAAGCAGCAAGCCATCCTCCCCACCTCCCGCTATGGAAGCAGTTACCAGACACCTGGGGTCAAAGCCAAAATCACTATTTCAAACCAAGAGAAAAGAAATTTGTTCTTTTTTTTTTTTTTTTAATGTTTTTATGACTTTTTTTTTTGGGGGGGGGGGGGGGGGGGGTTCCAGCAATCTCACAAAACAAAATGGTCAGAAGAGAAGCACTCGTTTGCTGAATTCAAGAATGGTATAATAGTGACCGCTGCTGCTGTAGTCTAGTGGTTAGGACGTTGGACTCATAACCTAAAGGTTGCGGGTTCGATCCCAGCTTTCGGCGATGGCATTGTGCCCTTGGAAAAGGCACTTTACGGCTATTTTCTCAACCCACCCAGGTGTAAAAGGGGTACCAACCTTGTGTTGGGGGTTAACCCTGCGATAGACTGGCGTCCTATCCAGGTGGGGGTCTATGACTCTCAGTCGCTTAACGCCACAGAAACCGGGATAAGCACTGGACTGATGAGCCTTGGGCTCGGGACAGACTTTAACTTTAATAATAGTGACCCCAACAGTTTTTTTCCTAAGGTGCAAGTATTTCGCTCCCTCCATCCTAGGAATCTCAGAAAAGTGGAAGAGTGATTCCAAGGTTAATAGTGATTGCAGCACGAGAGTTTGTAGCGAAAACAATGTTCATTGAGTAAGAATGTCAGTGATATCTAGATGTTCTGTAGATGTGCAGTTGTTAACTCGTGTGTAAAAGAAGGCAACATGATTGGATGCAATTGATGCAAGTAAGCAAAACAACAACAAAAAATGCTGAGGCGTCAGAACAATCAAGGACCTGCCATTTTCAGAGCAAGGAAGGGGTCATTTCAGAGGACAGTATAGAAGACATTTTTTGTGTCACTGGTCCAGCAAGAGCTTTAAAGCTGGGTGGCAAACATTTATAGATCTGTAAGCTTGGGTAGCTGTAAATTATGCGTTTTACAGGTACCTGTGACTTTGGGTGCTCGGTAAATGTTGACAAATTCCAATAAATGGTCGGTTAGAAAATAAATGTTTGAAAAAAAATTACTCTTATCCTCCTCTTCTTTCTCTCCTGTCTCCCTCCCCCTCCTTTCTCTTCCCATCCCTCTCTCTGTACCTGCCCCCTCTCTCCCATTCCCACTGTCCCTTTGTTTGCATCCCCACCCTCTTCTTTATTTCTTTTTTTTATGCTTTTCTTGAGGTTCAGAGTTGTTATTATCAGTGAAAAGATGTAATGCGCAGTGCAAAATCAAATACTTCATCTGTGGTCATGAAATCTCAGATCCATGTGAGAAATGTTACAACTATCGGCCCAGCGGACTACAACAGAACTTAATTTCTGAGCAGTGAATGCAAAAAAAGCTTTTATGTACACACATTTATATGATTATGCAAATCTTTTATGTACATATATGCACACACACACACACCACGCACACACACACACACACACACACACACACACACACACACACACACACACACACACACACACACACACACAGGTTTGTTGATTTCCATTAACACAGTGGATGTGCTGCGAACTAAGATTTTCCTCTGCTTTTTTCTTGGGCTGAAGGGGGGGGGGGGGTGGGGGGGGGGGGGGGGTCATTGTGTTAAAATTGTGTTTGTGTTATGTTCTTTTTTCCTCTATTAGTTTACATCAGTTTTAGCTTTCTGTTGTTTGTGGAATATTTCATTTAATGCTACATACCATTCTTTGGTCATAAATAGTTTAAAAATTTCATGAAGAAACTTTAAAATAGATCAGTAAGTTTTGTGCATGTGGACAAAAAAAGTCCAGAAAAGTATCTATCAGGATACTGTTGTTGTTTTTTTTACAGTGAAATATAGTTGTTTGTATTAAACTGTTTTTATTAAAGAATGTTCACACTAAAATATGATTATGGATTGTATTCATTTGTCTTTTTAACATTTCTGTCAGTATCATTCTTACTCTTTCAGTTATTTTTTATTCAAAAGACCAAACAGTTATCTGAACCATATTATCAAAAGTATATGGAAAAGGAAGAAATGAAAGGAGTGAAGGGAAAATCTCTAGCACAGAATTCCCAGAAAGTTGGGATGGTTTTATACTGAAGGAGCGGCCCCCCCCCCCCAGCATCCATGTGGGGGAATTGATGAAATGAAATGAAAATATATTATAGTGTATTGATGGTGTGTTTGAAGTAAAGATAATGTAAAAAAAAAAAAAAAAAATCTGAACCATATTAGGGCTGGTAACACTCTTAAAATAAAGCTCCTGAGAGTACCACAAGTAAAAAGAAAAAACAACAACCCTATTTTGAGGATAATCGAATAGTCATTCATGTGCTTTTTTTGTTTTTTACATTTAGTCCCTTTATGCATGCGGTCTTTGTCAATTTTGTCTTCCGTTCTCACAGCACAAATGGCTTACTCTTCCAAAAGGCAGAACAGTGTTTAATGTGTGTATTATGCTCAGCATGCATTCACAAACGGGACCTCAGTTTATTGTCTCTTCCTAGGGACTTTTTAGGGAGTGGAGTCAGCACTGATGTTAGTTCCAGGGGGAAAATCCCCCTTGAATGGGAATCTTTGTGGTGGCTTGAACCTGAGCTATCAGATCACAATGCTCAAACTACCAGGCTATCCCAAGGAACTAAATGAGTAAGACCCCAAAACAAAGAAGAACCAAACCAAACAGAACAAAACCCCAAACCCAAAGCAAAGAAATAACAAAGCAAAAAACTCAGAAAGCCATCAGACATATAAAGACAAAAACTGGCAGTGGGAAACCCTTCCTATTCTGTTGTTTTTTTTTTTTTTAAAAGGTAGGGGGATGAGAGATATCAATGAAAATACTGTATGGGACAAAAGTCAACATGTTTTTATTCTTATAGTATGTTAAAATGCATCAATTTGAAGTAAAGTAAATAATATTCATAGATTCACTGAAAAATGTGAAGATATCAAGAGGGAAAATGTGATCACCAGTTGTGTGGAAATATGGTGTATTCAATTTTTCATGGATAGTGATGCAAAATGCATACTAAACCTATCTTTTCCCGTGGAGATGAAATGTCTTCCAAAACTTTATTCTTTTTAAATTGATATATGACAACCATACACTGTCTTTTGAATTAATGTAATTCAGCACAGTGTGTTTTGTTGTTCCAGGAGAAAATATAACATCTGTTTTTCAAAATTTGTATATTGCAGTTCGAGCTATGCAACGTTCTCCTTTTACTGACTTGATACTAAAGTTAATGGGTGTCTCTTTCTGTTGACCATACAAAATTTAGAAATTCAGACCAAGTGCAAATTAAAAAAAAAATTAAATATCTTAGTTACATTTAGGCAAGATGAGCATACTTTTTTTTCTCTAAAATCTTCATGTAGTGCTTTGAAACCAAAATCTGAATCTGATATTGTTAATATTGCATGTGTAAAACTCAAAAGGTATCTCTGATTTGAATTAACACTTAAATTTAAAGCAGCATAATTCATTGCGAATTAATTATCAGACACAAACTGTTTCAGAGATTTAGAAATGCTCTGAAATCATCAATAAGTGCTGGTTCTGTGAATAATCTTGTCTTCAGTTGGAAACATTAGCAGTTGACAGAATTGTTTTTCTGGATCATTTATAAACTTTGTGTTGACTTGAAGGCCGAGTGAGAGTTTCTCCTGTGTGAAATAGTTTTCTGAAAATCGGAAAGCGTCAAATGCCTAAAAGACTGAGTGGCTGCAAAAGGAAGGCTACGGATAGGGATACGATAAAGGAAGCGAAACAGAGACAGGAATTAAAATCATTTTACAAACCTTGTCAGAAATATGTTTACTGGGCTGTTGTTGCATAATCACTGTTTTGAGTGTTTGTATCGAGTGTCCGAACCATTAACCGCGTGTTACAGCCATGATAGAAATCTCTGCCATAGGGTGCGTGCTTACCTACTCTTGTCACCCCTCTTCCTCCTCATGCCTTTCTGTTTCTCACGCAACTACAGCTGACCTCTGTGATTACTACAGTGTCTTTGACAGCACTGTTTACAGGGAGGTACTGACTTGAAATACGGGGCGCTGACTGATTGTCTTACCAGGGCCATTACAGAAAAGCTATTGCGGACTATACTGTAGTGGGACAAGGTTGGCTTTGTCTGGCAGCATTTATCCCGAGCTCTAGCTTGGGGGTATCATCACAGCGAAGAGGTTTTTTGGGGTATGGAGCTGTTTGTTTTCTGTGTAGACCTCATTGTTTCATTTGCTCAGATTATCAGTCTATATATTATTATCTTAGTGAGGAAAGAGGGAGAGACGTTTGAAGAGAAGATAGTTTGTTGGTGTTTTTTTTTTTTTTTTTTTTTACAGGATTTAAAAAAGTTATTGTTTTAATGTTATTGGAATGCTTTATCATTAGGGGCTGTGCATCCTGGGTGGCTTCTTTCAGGGCTTTGACCCTGGAGCTTAGGGAACACATTAGCTCCCAGACCCATTTATGTAACCCCCCCCCCCAATTTTCAAACCAGAATGAGTGGGGTGATCAGTCCCCTTTTATGGCTGGCTGTGGCCAGTGTCTCGGTACAAAGAATCAGTGTTTGTGTTTTATTTTATACTAACTTGGAGCCTGAGAATAATCCTTTTTTTTATTATTATTATTTTTTTTATTGTATCTAAAGTTATACTCTGTAAATACCAGTGTAGTGGAGCCCAGGAAAGCACATTGTAGATACGAAACTTTATCATCAGTCTTTGAAACTCGTTGCAGAAATCTTTGAATACGCTTTTTTTTCTCAGACTTTTTTTTTTTTGTGGAATAATATATCAATAACAGAAATAATCACATTACGCTGTCCTGTTCACACTCAGGACAGTCTGATTTAGAAGGTAAGAAGTCATGCTTTCTCTTTAACTATGTATATATTGTATACATTAAAAAGAGGTTTGCATGCTTGAATTGTGAATTACCCTTAGGGATCGCAAACATAATAAGCGGATATCTGCAGACAAACCAGTATTGTATTTACCACATTTGACGTTTTGGGGCTTTTTGTTGGGCGTCTCTTTTCAGCTGAACTTTTTTTTCCCCTTTTATTCTTGACTTGGTATGTGTTTGGTGGTGCTTTTCTAGAACAATCTGGTGTGAGTGAGTGGTCTGTGAGCTAGGTGTTTGTCGGGAACACCCTGACCCGTCCTGCTTGTTGGTGGTTTGCATGGGAGCTGGATGGTATAGAAAATAAAAGATGGATTATGTGCTTCATTTTGTGGTGTTTTTTTCTTTGGTGAGAGTGACAGAAGAAATAAAAGTTTTTTTTGTGCTTTTTTTTGCTTTTTTTTTTTAGAGTTGTGGAAACTGTTTCATGTACTTTTTTTGTTGTTCGCAGTGTTGATTGATTGTTTACAGTATGTTTGGACAGATAGCCTGATGTGTGTGTGTTTTGAGATGAATGTTGTATGTCTTGTTTCTTGTTATGGTAATATATAACATTTATACTATTTGCGGGACGTGATAGATAAAACTGTAAAAGAGAAGTTATCATTATCTACAGTTTAACAGAATACTCAGGTGCTTAGTGTGCCAGTCTTCTGTAAACACCAAACGTGAAAGCACTGGATCCCCTGTATAGTAGTTCCATAAAACTACATCTTTTGCTGGGGGCAGAGTGGCTAAGCTTTATGATAAAGAGTGTTGGACTTTAAACCTGATGATGATCTTAGAAAACGCGTTCAAATCATCACCAATCTGGGCTTTGCATTAGTCATCATTGGTTTCACTGCCTCACGAGTTCTTTGGATGAAACTGTGTGCTGATGCATACATAACATTTGCACAAGGTCTGAAACCCATCTGTCTTTTGTTGTAGACTTGGCCAGATATGGCCAATGGTATGGCTATTACAAACACAGTAGGTGTCATTTCTGCAGTTTGCAGAAAGATGGGGGTTCCAGCAGGTTCAGCATACCAAGACATTGCTTGAAAGCGTCAGTACAGTGAACCATTGACTATATGGTGTTCAGGGAAAAATCAAGGCAAGCGTCTATTCAGTCAAGTGTTGACTGCTTTAAGTCCAGTGCCATGGCTTAGACAGAAGTAAACCAGCAGTGTGACCTTCGTTGTCCATTAGTAGACAGAAACTTCCAAATCTAGATGAAATTAAAAAAAAGGAAAGCTTTTCCAGTCCCCAGCAAGTTCAGTCAAATTTGAAAGAAAAGAAATCAGTTCAAAATTCATGTTTATTTTAAAACAAGACCAAACATACACTGTTCACAGAAGATTTATCTACAGCTCAGTGTGATCACAGCTGTTTTTGCGCCATAAAAGGAATTACAAAATTTACAATACATGACAATCTTTATTCATATTCTTAATTGGATTCCTCTCTGAACAAACTTATTTTACCACTTAAACTTATCACAGACACCTAAAATCCACAATAATGTTGCTGATCACCAACAATCCCCACCCCAGTAATTTAAAATAGGAAACTACAAATCAAAACAGTCAAAATACAGTATTCATTTGTAATTTTCAGAACCACTCATGTTTCAAACATTGCCCCATTGAAATTTTTTAAAGGAAGTTTTCTTTTCATGTAATTATTTCAGTTATACCGTACAACTTTCAAAAGAAGAAAAAACACCCCAAAAGCAATAAGAATGTGTCAGAACTATTTTCCTTAACTATTATTGAGTGCAGTGCAAAGTCTTAAAATAATCGTTTATCAGAGGAATTCTTCCTTGGTACAGTTGTAGTCATTCTCACCTACTATTGTGAAAGATACTCAAATGACCACATGAGTGCAGAAAAAAATTCTGAACTTCTACTAGCAAAGTAAGAAAACCTGTAATTCCTGTATAACAAACAAGAAAGGTTATTTCTTTGTTAAATGACTGTTTTGGTGTAAGGATTTAAGAAATCTCTTTTGTTTATTGTTTAAAACTTCATATCCTGGCATCACATCTTCTTCAGTTTTGATACAATTTTTTTTTTTAATTTGTTTTCAAATTCAAACAAATACAGTTAATTTATTTACAATGATGATCCAAGCTGCTGCTATGCACAGTTGCAGCTGTCATCATTTGGACGGTTTCAAAACATTTTTTTTTTTAGGACAGACATCACAGACACAAATTCAACTCCAGTTTGCAATAAAAAGAACACAATTATACCCATTTCTGCCCACAACTCTTCAGAGTCGCATTCATTGATAAGTGCAAAATACATCATCCTGACCTATCTTGCTGCTCATCAGTAACCTACAAGATCATGAAATGATACGCTAAAAACAAACAAAACACCCTCTCATCAGCAAAGACTTATTACAGTACACCTGATTATCATACCATAAACCATGAACAGAAAAACCAGTCACCAAATCCCAAGCAAACAAGTAAAAAAGACCTTATCCAATACTTTTTCCTTTTAAATGAACACACACACACACACACACTCCCTCACACACTAATAAAGAGCCGTTGCTTATTGAGTAAAAGACGGGAACACTGATCAGCTTGACCTGGTCCTGTTTGATGTACCCAAACACTGACTTGTGGGGAGAAAAAAAAAAAAGGAACTCCAGTTTGAAATTTGAGTCAGACTGTCCACAGCTAAAATAGGGAAACAGGGAAAACCCCCCCCCCCCTCCCCCACCCCCCCCCCCCCGAACACATCAAACAAATGGTTCAAAATAAAGAATGAGGAGTCTGAAGTGGATGGCTCAGGCTAGAACCTCCCAAAGTCCAGCCACAGTGAATCCGTCTTTGAGTTTTTCAATGGCCAAACCCAGTTCATCTGAGAACACTGGGTCTCTGTCTCTCTCCTTGTTCCCATCAGCGAAATAGGCCTGCACACACACAACATGAAACAGCCCTGTAAGACTGCTGGATTGGACAAGAACAAATGCATGATTTACAAAATGAATGAAAACTTCCACACCCTTACATGTGATTGCTGCGCTTGAGATATGGATATTTAAAAGAAGGTGGTGGTAGTGGGGAAGGGGTAGTGATAAAAGGTGAGCTGCCAACTCGCAAGTAACATATATGTTATGTAAATAATAACAACAAAAAGTTTCTCTTTCTTCAGTTTTCACTTTTGTCACTCGTAAAAGAGCTATCTGTCAAAGCATACAAGTATATTGTATGTGTATAAGATTAAAGTTTGACTAGTACAGATCTAGGATGAGGCAGCCCATATCTACCTTATGAGTCTGTCATAGTGCTCTAGGCAACTAATAGGTAAACAGTGTCACTTTTTTTTTTTTTAAACAGTGTCACATTTTACACATCACAAACTTCTTCATTGGCTAATTCTGGCAACGGGTCTGTTGAAGTGTACTTTTACACTTTGTTTATTATTTTCCTCCACAAGATGTACAGTTAGGCATGATTAAATGAGCCAAAAGAATTTAAAACATGTTTGCATGCACATGTGTAGGATCTCACTAAACAATTTCTTTCTTCTTTTGGGGGGATGGGGATACAATGCCTAAGAGATCTGGGGGTGTGTGTGTGTGTGTGTGTGTGTGTGTTGGGCATGCGTGCGTGCGTGCGTGTGTGCGTGTATGTGTGTGTGTGTGCGTGTGTGTAAATCGTTAAAAAAATTCATGACACGAATTGTACAGTCAGAAAGAAGAGAAACCACCTAGAAAAAAACCCACAGCTTTTCTACACAGACTGATTTTCTGATATGCACTGAGGTGGCTGTGCCCAACTAGTGCATGTCTGTGAGCACCTGATATGGGAATGGCTGCCATTATGAATAGCCACCAAGCAAATAGTTATGAGGTAAGAAAAAAAAGTGACACTTAAAAAAAAAAATTACACTGTTAACCTATCAATTACCCAGGGCACTATAACAGACTCATAAGGTAGATATGGGCTGCCTCAACCTAGATCTGCGCTAGTCAAACTTCAATTTTATACACATACAATATACCTGTAAGATTTGACATGAGTGAAAAAAAACTGAAGAAAGGGAAACCTTAGTAAACAAAGTGATCAGTGTTTCTAGAAAAAAGAACTCGACATTGCAAAAAGAGTTTATATTATGCAAAGCCGCCAGCACTGTCCTCTCTTGCAATCTGCTGATCAAGTTTTTGTGTAATTCTTGTAATTAAATAACTATTACCATGTACTTACAGCGAATGCATCAGTATTGGTATCGTTTTCAATTTCCACTCGTCTTGTACTGCTTCTGTGGTCAGCTCCTCCATGCTTTGAGGCTGAAAAAAAAAATCAGAAAATTACATGGCTGCAACTTGCACACTATCTAACACTTCAGCAAACATTTATGTGGTGATTTAAAAACAGTTTAAATACAGTGATGAGTAAGATAAAGAAAAAAAACAACAGTCAAGATTTGATTCAGACTAAACAGCAAAATAAACACACGCACACAAAGCAAGTAATGGATTGGCTGAAGAATAGGGTAAAAAAAAAAAAAGAAGAGAAAGAGAAAGAAAAAATCAACTACCATCACTACAAACTCACACACACACACACACACACACACACACACACACACACACACACACACACACACACACACACCACACACACAACAACACAACAAACAAACAAAATCACACACAAAGCAAAGAAAAGAGACCTGTCTCAACATTTAACAATATACTGTAAAGTTTACCTATGATAAACAAAAGATACTGCTCCTTAAAACAAGCCAGAAGACTTTAAAGTGTAGATATGGATTTAAAGAGACTGAAAAGTTTAGATAAAAAAAAAACAACACAGCTTACCTCATGTTCCATCTAGCGTGCCTTACCTTGCCTTCAGTCTCAAACTCCACCCCAAAGATAGGGCAGGTGTGTAGATGCGATGAAGAGTTTAGATTTTAAAAAATCAACCAACCCATCCACCCACTGCTCTACCTCATGTTCCATCTCAAGCAGTCAGTGCCTTACCTTGTCTTCAGTCTCAAACTCCACCCCGAAGATAGGGCAGGTGCTGTAGATGCGATGCAGGTTCTGGATCTCCTTGGTGACCTGCTGAAGCTTCTCCTGAGGGTCAATGCGGAACCCCAGCACATAGCCCCCGCTCTGCACAGCATGCAAGGCACACACTCTCTGACGTTCTTACTCTCATATCACACAGTCTGCTCTGAACATCACACACAGAATATCTGTAGGTTCTAATTAGCCACAGTCTACTATGTACTATGTACTATGTACATGGACAGTCCAACACTCATTAGGAAGGCGGAGGACAGGGCTGGATGGTGACGGATGGCTGCAGAATCGTCTCTCATGTCTCCTCCACGACCATTCCGGTCATTGAGAAAGAAGAAGAAGACTATGTACAGTCATTCTTAGTCTGACATAGCCTGCTGTGTACATGATACAGACATTGTCTCTGGTTCCTAGTCAGACATATCTTAACCTGTACATCATTTAAATTTGTGGGCATCCATCAGTCTCAAAGACTATGGAGTTGTGCTCTAGGATATAGAGCGCAAAGCCTGGGTAAGTAAGTATAGAGGGCAAGCTGTTATCCATGCAACAGACCACCTTCTCAATGTTGCTGGAATGGTCCATTGGAAAGGTAATTTCTGATACGAATGGTTCCAGTGCCATCGCAGGAGCCACCAGAACGCTACTGCCCTGGGGACTCCAACTTCCCACCTCTTCCCCAGGGATGATGTCCAAACACGGCACCTGTGTGCATGCTGGTTTTTTATTCTGTTGTCATCTGTTCCTTCCAGCAGACAATGGCCTACTCTTCCGAAAGGCAGAACAGGTTTTTAACAGGTGCGCAAGATGTTCTGCGTGCATTCACACATGGGGGCCTCCGTTTATAGTCTCCTCCAAATAACTTTGACATTCAATTTGAATTTTTTGTCAAACTGAAAACAAAGGGCAAGGGTGGGAATCGAACTCAGAACCTCACGGTTTACTTGTTGGCAGGCAAGCATCTTAACCATCCTGCCACCTTCCTTCCTGTGATTTAGATATCTTGATGTATTTTGCACAGTCTTCATTAACAAAAAATCTATTTCTCCAGATGCTGTGCTTTGCCCACTGTTACCAGGTTGACAGATAAATGAGAATATTCACTGCAATCATTAATATTCATATTTTAAAATCAGTAGTCTAGACCGTCAAACTTGAAATAAACCAATATAGCAGTTTCCTTGTATATATATAATATAGTGTCTGTGTGCGCATGTGTGTGCGTGCATGTGTGCATGCATTGCATGCGTGCGTGCATGCGTGTATGCGTGATCTTCACAGACAGTGATTCAGTTTTTCTTCAAGGTTAGGGTGAGTGAAACCACTCTGTATACACTTCACCATGCTAGCCAAAGACTTTGTCCATAGATACTTCACTAAATGCATAATTCTATGCAACCAATTCTATTAAAATCGAAAGAGTCATGGAATACCTTTCACCCCCCCCAATAAATCTATTAGAATAAGGGTTCATACTTACCATAGTTGATGTCTCTAAATTATTAGAATAAGGGTTCATACTTACCATCGTTGATGTCTCCACAACCAGGGCAACTCCAAATTTGGAATCTCGAATTTTCACATTTTTCTGTACAGCAAACAAGCAAAAGGTTACACAGGCAGTCACTCTCTCTCTCTCTGTCTCTCTCTCTCTGTGTCTGTCTCTCTCTCTGTCTCTCTCTCTGTCTCTCTGTGTGTTCTCTCTCTCTCTCTCTCTCTCTCTCTCTCTCTCTCTCTCTCTCTCTCTCTCTCTCTTCTTTTTTTTGCAATAAAGAAAAGCCATACCTGATATACACACATATCCTAATGTACAGGTCTAAAAATCCTATAAAAATTTGTACTCATACGTACACATCTCATAGGTACATCCATCCATTCATTTGCACTCAAGGCTTCATATACATAT
The DNA here is from genome assembly GCA_030674155.1 of Stramonita haemastoma. Taxonomy (NCBI): domain Eukaryota; kingdom Metazoa; phylum Mollusca; class Gastropoda; order Neogastropoda; family Muricidae; genus Stramonita; species Stramonita haemastoma. Next base: position 26,036,767 of record CM060317.1, read on the forward strand.
TCTCATTTATGCATTCACTGTTTTTTTGTGGGTTTTTTTTTTTACATACACTCATTCTTTTACAAGCATACACTATCTCTATCAGACAAGTGTGCATGCACACATGCATGCACGGACACACACACAACCACACAACCACACACACACACACACACACACAAAAAGTGCACACACATATATATATATATACACACACATGCATGCAACTTCACACACACACACACACACACACACACACACACACACACACACACACACACACACACACACACACACACACAACCACACCTACACACACACACACACACACACACACACACACACACACACACACACACACACACACACACACACACACACACTAACGCATGCCTATTCTTACCATCTGCAGGTAGGGGATGCTGACATTGAATGACTCATTGATGTTGGCATGCCACACCAAACGCACATTGGTGATGTAGAATGTACCCAGATTGCCCTGTTCAGTGACAGCATATTTGGATTTCAAATGTAAAACCAGTATCATATGCTATGTAGTATAATACATATGTGAATCTAATGCATACACATGAGTGTGTGTGGTGTGTGTGTGTGTGTGTGTGTGTGTGTGTGTGTGTGTGTGTGTGTGTGTGTGTGTGTGTGTGTGTGTGTGTGTGTGTGTGTGTGCATGTGTGCATGCATATATGCATGCATGGGTTTGTGTGTGTGTGTGCGTGCATGCGTGCATGCCACACCAGATGAACATTGGTGATGTAGAACGTGCCCAGATTGCCCTGTTCAGTGACAGCATATTTGTATTTCAAATGTAAAACCAGTGTCATATGCTATGTAGTATAATGCATATGTGAATTTTAATGCATACGCAGTGTGTGTGTGTGTGTGTGTGTGTGTGTGTGTGTGTGCGTGCGTGTGTCTGAGTGTGTGTGTGTGTGTGTGTGTGTGTGTGTGTGTGTGTGTGTGTGTGTGTGTGTGTGTGTGTGTGTGTGTGTGTGTGTGTGTGTGTGTGTGTGTGTGTGTGTGAGTGTGTGCGTGTTGTTGTTCTTCAGTTTAACGTCCTTCCACTAAAAAGTGATATCAGACAGGCAAGTGTGTGAGTGTGTGTGTGTGTGCGTGTGTACGCGCACACGCGCGCGTGCGCGCGTGCGTGTGTCTGTGTCTGTGTGTGCGTGCGTGAATGCGTGCGTGAGTGTGAGTGTATGTGTGTGAGAGTGTGTGCGCGCGCGTGTGCGTGTGTGATTACGCTTTGACAGTCTATATTACAAAGTATTAAAGAGAACCGAGGGGAAAAAAAAACAAAAAAAAAACAACCCAGCTGCAAGTAGGCCTATGGTTTTGGACTATAAGGGAAAAAAGAAAACAGCAACAAAAAACCCACTAACCCTTCAAGCTAAAAAAAGAAAGTAAACAAGAACTTAACTATTAACTAACAATAGGAACTATAACATGCAGACAAATTTTGGATTTTGGATACATTTACACACACTGATGTATATAATGTGCCCAAAGTTGGGGTGAGGTGGGGGGGGGGGGACTAGAGCTATTGAAGAGGTATACAGAAGAGGTCAAAGAATTTCCATTAAAACAAAACGATCAATCACAGGAAGATACCAACTGAGCTGTGTAACAGACATTCAGAGATTCTGCAAAGAAGTATATCATTGTTGAGGATGCTTTTAAGCGTTTCAGATGATTCTAAAAGGAAGGGATCTTTCAATGTAATAGAAATAAATTCTTTAATTTGAGGACAACAAGTAAGCAGATGTTTAACACTAATTTGTTTTCCACACATGCATAGTATGTTCTTACAATATTTTGTGCGAAGGGCATTTAGACAAAATCTATAGACTAAACTTGAGATTTGTCTGGAAACAGACATAGATGAATTTGCATAGAGGGGTTTGGTGTATTTTGCATTGAGGCAATTTTGAGAGTAATAACTATTCAAATTTTTCAGTCTTTTAATTGCCTTATCGTAGGATATATGTTTTAAAACTTCATAACCCTCTCGAAGGTCTAAAGGTATATTAGCTAAAGTGATCCTTCAACATTGCATGCTCCTCCTCGAGCAGCTCTATCGACCCATTCATTAGCAAAAATACCACAATGAGAAGGCACCCAACAAAACGTAACTCTAATGCCTTTCAGGGACAGCAGATGAAGAACATGTCTGACTTCGGTAATCATTTTTAGTCGAGTACTTTGATTTAGGGAAATTAAGGCATACAACACAGATTTAGAATCAACACATAGTACAATTTTTAATAATTCTGAGGTAATGAAACAAGATAATTCAGGGCCTTTAGTATGGCAAAGAGCTCTGCCGTAAAGATAGAAACCTACTAGTAATATGGTATTTTTTCCTCAACGTGAAGGGCTGGTATAACAAAAGCTGCTCCTACATGTCCGTTATCAAGTTTTGATCCGTGTGTGCGTGTGTGCGTGTGTGTGTGTGTGTATGTGTGTGTGCGCGCATGCATGTGTGCATGCATACATGCGTGCATGCGTGGGTGTGTATGTGTGTGTGTGCGTGCATGTGTGAGTGCATGCGTGTGTGTGTCTGTGAATGTATTCAGTGCTTAGATTGAAAGTACTCACAGGAGTTTCAAAGCTTGCATACACAAAAGACAACAAAACTTACAAGAAGAAAAACACGAACAACACAGAAAGGACGAGGAAATCAATACAGGTGTCAACCCAAACAGGGGCAGAAGCAGCAGAACAACAATTGCCTACCTGGTCACTGGACAGATTCCACACTCCATTGACTTTGTCGTACACCTGTTCCTGAGGCAGCAGCCTCAGCTGTTTGTTCTGCACCAGTGCACCACGAAGCTTCAGGTCACGGTACAACTTGGAGGTTTCATACGCTCTGCAACATGAACATCCACCAGTGGGACGAGATAGCCTAGTGGTCAGAACACTGCCATGGCAGAAATTTGACGACCCGTGTTCGATTCCTGGTCGAGGAGATTTTTCTCCTGGAGTTAACATCAGTGCCGACTCCACTCTCCCTAAGTCCTTCGGATGAGACTATAAACCGAGGAGGCCCTGTGTGTGAAACGCACGCAGAACATCTTGCACATGTTAAATCCTTTTCTGCTTTTTGTAAGAGTTGGCCATTGTGTGCCGGTGGGAACAGATGACATTTACAAAACTGCATACACATGGGGACTGGATGTAAAAAAGCACAAGAGTGCTTATTCCATTAGCCTCGATATAAAAAAAAAAGAATAATTTTTTACACATTAACCCTCTTAGTCCCTATCCAGGATTTGCAAGGATTGAATAAATACCCCACCCTAAGTCCCGAACTGGGATTTGCCGGGATTTACACACAGTAGATTTCCATCACTGTGACCACCACTAATTGCTACTACATGTCAAAGCTCTATCAGGCTAGAAGGAGAAACCCTGTAGAGTGTCTGGAAGTAATGATAACTGCTGGTGTGTACTTAGAAGGAGGAAAAGGCCAGCCAGTATGTGTGCCTGACCTGATTTCGTGATGGAATGCAAAATCTAGGGGCAGTTTGTGTTCAGAGAATCTGAATGCAAGAGGGTTAAACTGAACTGCATGCTGAGCTTATCTAAGTCAACTTGCACTGACTTTTGTTAATTACCAGAATCATTCAGCTGATAAAGGGTAGGATGGCCCAGTGAGGAGAGTGTTGTGTTTGTGATGGTGCAGGTTTGAGGTGCCCTTTCGAGGGGATTTTCCCCCTGGAGTGAACATTCGTACTGTCCCCATCCCCTGAAAGTTCTATGGATGAGACTATAAATCAAGGCCCCGGGTGTAAATGCATGTGGAACATCTTGTGCATATGTTGAAACTGGTTCTGCCTTTCAGGAGAGTAGACCATTGCATGCCGGTAAGAACGGATGGCAAAATCTAAAATATGTATGCACACTGATGTCAAGTTTAGACATCATCCCCGAAGTTGGAATATGGCTACCTTATTGGTGGGAAAATGGTTATATGTGCACAACATCACCCTGGGCGATCCCTGGAACTCTAGCTGAGGAATGAAATAAAATCAGCTGAAAGTTAAAGAATTCTTATTTATTTTCATTCAGAGATTGCTGACCAATACCTTCCTCCCCACCCTCCCTCCCCATCTGAGAGTTAAGGTCAATGGACTGATATGGATGATATTCCATTTTATGTAACATTAATATGTTCCTTGAGAAGAAAGGTTGCATGGGTAGGGGTGGTTTGACATTTACCTGCCTTAAAAGTAAACTGTGAGATTCTGGGTCTAATTCTACCCCACCCCCTTTCATTCCAGTGTGATGGGAAAATTACCTATTGTAGAACTTGGCACAGGTTGCATTAAAAATTCCAACCAGACTCTTCAGGCTTTACCAGAATGCTGAATTATGCAAGCAAAGGGGATTGCATAGCAGATAAACTGAAGTGAACATGGAACGTTTCCGTGTAACCATGAAGTTTATGTTTAAGGGTGTGGGGTTACACTGTAATTGTTTCAGAAGTAGAGTGGAGAGAATGAGATAGGGTAAGGGTACAGATTTTGAGCAGTTCACTCAGGTAGTTTGGGGAAGAGTCAGTTAATTAAATATTTGAAAGTGACATAGGCTACTTTGTATTTAATCCATTCTGAGACTGGCAGCCAGTGAAATATCTTCAAAAGAGGTGTAGTTGGTTGATGTCAAGGGGCAAGATAAATTAAATGTGGAGCACAATTTTGTACTCTTATAAAGTTGTTACATGACTGAAGATAGACAGACCATTAGTAAGGAATTCCAGTTGTCCAGTTTTCATTGCTTCTTCAGTGACAAATCTTCCGATAGAATCAACATGTTTCCAGTCCAAAGGAATCTAATGTGACAGATTTTGTTAATGCAATTGACATGGTTCAGCAACAAGACCAATGCCAAGATTTACTCACCGAAGTACCGATATCACTGAGGTGAAAAGTCTTGGAGATCCTGGGATCTAAAACAACAAAACCAAACAGATTAAAAACAACATCAACAACAATAATAGTTACAACAATCATCATCATCATCATGATTGGATACTTATAACATCCAAAGTGTGACAAGTTCAGAGCATTTACACACACACACACACACACACACACACACACACACACACACACACACACACACACACACACACACACACACACAATACACACACACACATACACATACAAAAACCACAGACACACAGACACACAGACACACAGACACATGCACACACACACACACACACACACACACACACACACACACAACACACACACACACCACAAAACACACACCACAGATTGCATGATGAATGAATGCTACTTAACTTATAATGACAACCCCCCCCTCCCCCCTTATAAAGGAGACAACATTCTAAAACACAAACACAGACACACAGACACAAACACACACACACACACACACACACACATGTACATGCATGCATGTATGCACACACACACACACACGCACACACACCCCACACACACACACACACACACACACACACACACACACACACACACACACACACATGATGTGCATTCTTAACACTCATGGCATATTATTTACTTTACAAGAACGTTAAAGATACTCACAAGATTTGTGAAGATGAATTCAAAACGTGTGTTGTTGCATTTGCACAGGACATACAATGCCTCCACTGTTCCTCTCAGTTTCTGGCAGAAAAGAATTTCATTAGAACATAAGTGACTAGGATTGCAGCAAGTCACAAAATCTGAAGCAAAGCAAATCTGAACAATCACAAAATTAAGTAAAAATGAATGAGATACCAGATACCACACTAATTAGATTACTATCCAACTCTCAAATATCTGAATGAAACCTGCTTATAGAATTATCTTTTATCTAGTGAGTAGCATGCAAAGTGCATAATCAAAAACCTGGACACAGGAGAATACTTCATAACTGCACTGAATCACTACTTGTGAATACAGTTCTTTCCAGTAAGCTTAAGGTTGTGCCTTTAGTATATCTTTATCGATAAAAGATCAATGAAATATCAGTATTTTGACATGTATTTAAGCTTTGACTTAGATCCTCTCAGGATAGCTCAGTGGTCAGAGCACTGGCTTCCCCAGCCAATGTTAACGGTGTCTAAATGGTTACGATGGAAAGGAGTGCCGTTTGCATGCTTGGCTTCAGTACAGTTCTCCTGGCTGTAATGTTTCCTGCCCTCTTTAGTGTCAGGAAGGTAAAGCTTGCGAAGGAGAGGAATGGGCCTGCCCTTAACAAGCGGCCTCTAGAGAAGCTGAGTCTCTGATCCCTAGTCCCCTACGACCAAAAGGATATGGACACCTTTACCATTTTAACCTTTAGATCTCTAAGGACTTTGACATACATCATTCTGGTGTTTGTCCTCCTGTGTGATTGCACCTAATGTACAGTCCTAGATTGATGGCATAATAAAATGGTCATAAATCTGAAGTGTATTTCAAAATAATTATAACTCTAATTAAGCTTATTCATAAAAAAAACAGACTTACAAACTTCCAGCAGGGATATGACTGTAGGTTTCTTTCTTTGATTCAAAAAGTCTACACTGAGTTGATAAATGGAGTGAATGATTGCAAGAAACAGTTTTCTTTCTTATATCTTTCACACTGGCTATCATTTTGTTGAATCCACTGAGGTATTTGATATTAAGAAAGTATTATAGTTCATAGTACCTTTCAAGCCCCTCTTCCCTCTCCCTCATGCATGCAATGGAAAACACTCATCTCAATACTGATCACGACTGCATATGTATGTAATTTTCTTTTATGCCTTTTTGAGACAGGAAATATAAAACTGACAACAAAAATTATTTATAAGTTTTATTTCTAGAACAGTATGATGTAGGTCTTTCGTTAAGGCAATTCCAGATTTAAAAGTGTACTTTTTCCACACATTAACATGCCTTTCCTTACAATGTTCATAATGTTTCTAAATTTTTTTCCTTCAATTAATTGTTAATACTTACAGACTGTGCTGTCCTTGTTGATATATTGATCACACAATTGAATCCAATTGCTGCACAAGTAAAAAACAAAGCCATACAGTTTTATGAATAATGAAAAGACTTAAAGTATACTTTACTGATGAAACAATGAAACTACACCTAAATACCAGTTTGTATTTCAGAATAGTAGTTGACAATGCTGGACATTTCTCTTTCTTCACAACTAGAGCAAAAATGTTAAGATTGCAAAAGCAACAAAACTATGAAATCTATAATCTGTGAGGCAAGAAAGATTCTTCTTTTTCATCTACTTTTCTGCATCTGCAGCTTTCCACAACTTATAACAAGACTCTGTTACATACAGGGACTTTACCATGCACTTTGTATTCTTAGAGGAAATAACATATCACTTATCGATAATCAATGTTCGTTATAAAATACTTACAAAGATTTGCTCGTGGAATTGCGAGTGAGTGCCAGATTATGCGCAGGTTGGTCACGATAAGGCAACCTGTTAAAAAATAATTCACACACACACACACACACACACACACACACACACACACACACACACACACACACACACACACACACACACACACACATCATGAATAAAACCATCTTTAAAAGATTATAACAGTAGTAACTCTTGTATTTTACCTGCTCGTCTGCTGTGTGTGTGTGGTGTGTGTGTGTGTGTGTGTGTGTGTGTGTGTGTGTGTTGTGTGTGTGTGTGTGTAAGTGTAGTGCTAATGTGTGTGTGTGTGTGTGTGGTGAAGTTGTGTAGATGTGATGTGTTGTTTGAGTGTGTGTTGTGCATGCGTGTGTGGTGCATGCATGTTTAGCATGTGTGTGTGTTGTAATGTGTGTTTATTTGTTTGTGTGTCTCTCTTGATTTGCTAACCTTTGCCAAAGTACTTCTGTCTCCATCTGTCAAGCAGATTCTAGATACCAAATTTCACTTTATTGAAACGGAATCTTAGAAGTGAAAAGCTTAAAACTGAACGCTTTCTTCATTTATGTTGACCATGAAGCATTATAAAATGGTTGACTATGATAACAACAAAGACACATCTGACAACATTTTTTTTTCAATCAAATAATTGCACTTTTTTTTTCTCTGACAAACCTCTGTCTCCATTGTTTCCTTTTGTGTCCTCTACTGCATCCAGTCGGTCTATTATTTTTTCTCCTGGGCGCATGCGCATCTGCCTGAAAAATAAGATACAGAACAAAAACACAACAGCAAAACCCACATATTTAAGCACTACAATCAAGATGGCCCATGAGTAACATACCCAATCTCAATCTATACCATAATGATGTTCTTAGAGCCCCACGGACAGCACAGGCCATGTCAGGGCTGTCACCTCGTCACATTTTAAAACACTTATTAAAGGTGTGCAACTATGTACAGTTTAAAATGGGGTATAAAACCAACTCGACTGTCCTTGCTTGTATCAACGCCCTGGTCAACCATAAGGGTCAGCCCAGGACGGCCACCGCATTGTGGGAAGACCACATCGATCACAATAAAATGAGATAAAACCAAAACCAGATTCCTTAAAACGACCCTGTCCTTACAGACCAACTATAACCACTTTCACTCATATCAGACGGAAAAAGCCTGATTCTCTCAGGAAGTTAAAAATGGTGTCCGGTGGAACATCCCGAAAGAGGATCTTTAGGAGTCTGCGGTAAAATGCTTGTGCCTAATATCCTGAACATCCCGACACTCCAGAGTAGATGCTTGATGGTTACCAGCACATCACAAGTCATGCACCATGAACTGCAAGAAACTGTCGAGAACGCCAGTCATTGGATCTGGTTGAAGAGAGAGGACACCAGCTGGCACGAAGCCTGAGGTTGATAAGAAGGCTGACAGGCAACCTGGAGGAAGACTCACATCAATGAGGGGGCTTGGTGTGTCATAACAAGCTGTCGAGAGGAAGAGCCCTCTGTCTGGATTCCGCACACACACACAAACCACACACACACCCCATCACACACACACACACACACACACACACACACACACACAAAACATCCAAGGTCCTTCGGATGAGACTTTAAACCAAGGCCCCGTGTGCGAAGGCACGCAGAACACCTTGCGCACACGTTAAATCCTGTTCCGCTTTTCGTAAGAGTAGGCCATTGTGCCGGTGGGAACAGATGACATTTACAAAATTGCATACACACGGGACTGGATAAAAAAAGCACAAGAGTGCTTATTCCATTTTCCTCGATATAAAAGAATAAAATAAAAAAAATAAAAATCACACACACACACATACACACACACACCACACACACAGAGTCAGATACGCACACACACGAACCACACACGAACACGACACACACACACACACACACACACACACACACACACACACACACACACACACACACACACACACACACACACCTATAAGCACGCCCTGACACACGCATCCGCATACACGTACACACTAACTTACTGGGAGCTGATGTCAAACCTAACGTCTCGATCTTCCCACAGTCCGTCGGCCATTTTGACGCTATTGGCATAACTATGCGTACAACGCGATCTCGTGAGAGTGGTGTTTTCAGAAAACAATAGATACGATTCCACTCATTATTATTTAATCATGTTAAACTAAACGTATTCCTTAAACTTATAGGTTAGTTTTAATCCTGAAACGCTTTCGAAAAAGGGTATGAAATGTGAAGCATGTGAATGGCAGAAATTTATTTGTCTTTTAGCTGCAATTGTGCAAGATATTGGTCGCATGCATTGAAAAAGCAAAATAAAGTATTAAGAAAAAAGAGAAAAACAAAAATGAAAGTAAGCAGCAACAAAAATCAACTTACACTACTTTTTTTGCCCAAAAGACTGTTAGGCTTTTCGATTTGTGCTAATTTTTTTAACACAAAGAACTTTCATTTTTTTTGCTTGCTCACATTAAATTTATTTTTACATGTACAAATTTTGTACATGTATGTAAAAATAAAAGTCTATATTGATTAAGAACGAAAAATTTTAAACTTCTACAGTTTTAGATGACTTGATATTAGAGGTAGTATGAAAAAAGTTTAAGCACTTTGTTGCTTGTTAAGAACAAAAATCACTATGCTGGAGTATTGAATAAACTGTAGGTCCGATTCGCAGAAGGCTGGAAAGAGGAATAGGAGGAGAGGAAGAGGACAGAAAAAGGGAAGTAAAGTTGTAGTAGATGAGAAAGAAAAGTTTTTCCAAAGTGGTTGAGGGTTTGGTTTTAAAAATTATTTAATGATGGCAAATATTGAAGATCGATATTTGGTTGGATTTATGACACTTCTCTTATTTTGTATATTTAGTTGTATTACAGAAAGACGGGGAATAACTCCAGAAGCATCAATAAATCTGGGCAGAAATAGGGGATTTCGAAAGTCAGGTTTGGAGAAAGTAAATATTGCGAAATTTTTGGTACAAGCGTTTCCATAGACGCCAATCTGCTTTGCATAAAATCTGAAATCTGCCAGAAATATATCCACATGCTCAAGAGATTAAGAAGGAAAGGCAGACATCATGTTTTTAGTGGGACTGACAGGCGGAATCGCCACTGGAAAAGCACTGCTTCCAACATGTTCAAAGCGTTGGGGACACCAGTCATCGATGCTGACAGAATTGCCAGAGACGGTATTTATATTCTTTTATTGATTTTTATAAGTATTAATGTAGCGTATAAAATTATTCTTTACATGTGCCATGTGCAAACACGCACGCACGCACGCACGCACGCACGCACGCACGCACGCACGCACGCACACACACACACACACACACACACACAAAATGCGCACAAGCCCAACACATACACACAAGCACAGGCACACACAAATGCACTAACACACACACAAATGCCCTAATGCACACACACTCGCAACACAACACAACACATACAACAACACACACACACACACACACACACACACAACACACACACACACACACACACACACACACACAGGCATTAAAAAAGTAGCCTGTCTTTTCACGTACATGACATTTTTTTTCTTTAAGATATCCACACTGTTTGGAAAATTAACTTGCAGTAATTGTTTTGAAAGAAAGAAAAAAAACGCAGATAACAAATGTTAGATGAATTTGGGACTAAAAAGATACTTTATCAATGACTTTAATTTATTCTTTTATCATATTTACACCTTCCCTACTGGAGATTTGTTGCACCTATTAATTTTCTCCAAATCGGCAAATGCAAGCAGCTGCATTCTTAAAATAAAACAAAATTGAAAAGATCAGACTCTGTATCTTTGTTTTACTTTTATTGCAAGACATGTGAGATTCTCATTCCGAAACTTTATTTGCTGCTGTTTTGATAGATTACTACTCACTTCCCATTGTGCTGTGTGTGACTTTTGAGTGTGTGTGTGTGTGTTTTAATCTTCTCTTTTTTCCCCCCTCTTCTGTGTTTGTTTTTATCTATAGATCTATATATATATATCTTAATTTTGAGGCTGTTGAATGTTAGTCAAACAATATTGGTGAAATGTATATTTTTCTTTTTTCCCCCCTAGATAGATGGCTTGATGAAAAAAAGCAAATCAATGCTTATTCAGTGTACCATCTGGAAATAAAAATTTGACTTGACTTGTGCTTATAATGTTATTGCACTGTTTCAGTGGTGCAGCCTGGTAAGCCAGCATGGAAAAAGATCCGAGAGCAGTTTGGAGAGGAAATGCTTTTGGAAGATGGTCAGCTGGACAGGGCGAAGATGGGAAGTGTGGTGTTCTCTGATGCTGACAAACGCCGCCAGCTGAATTCAATCACCCACCCAGAAATACGCAGCGCCATGCTCTGGGAGATTTTTTGGTGTTTCATTAAAGGTTAGGGCTTTTGTGTGTGTGTGTTGTGTGTGTGTGTGTGTGTGTGTGTGTGTGTGGTGTGTGTGTATGTGTGTGTGTGTGTGTGTGTGTGTGTGTGTGTGTGTGTGTGTGTGTGTGTGTGTTCTAGTATGGAAGAGGATTATGATTAAAATTGTGTGTGTGTGTGTGTGTGTGTGTGTGTGTGTGTGTGTGTGTGTTGTGTGTGTGTGTGTGTGTGTTTCTAGTATGGAAGAGGATTATGATTAAAATGTGTGTGTGTGTGTGTGTGTGTGTGTGTGTGTGTGTGTGTGTGTGTGTGTGTGTGTTATAATATATATATATATATATATATATATATATATATATATATATATATATATATATATATATATATATATGTATGTATATAACTATAAAGACTGTAAAATTTGTATGATACACTTTGGATGTGAATTTGTTAGTTATTCACATTCTAATCTTATGATCCTTCTATCTCAGTTACTACTAATATGAGAGATGATATTGGTGAACTTGTGCAGTTGCAATTTAAATAAAAGCTATAATTTATAAATAGTTTAAGAGGGTAAATTTTAAGAGCTTTAGTTATTTTTTGGAGGATTCATAATTATACTGGTTACTAAATGAACAAAAACTTGAAGTTCAGCTTTATCTACCACTGCCCAGCCTTCTTTGTGTACTTGGTTTGCATAGTATGGGACGGGATAGTCTAGTGGTCAGAACATTGCGCTCGCAATTTGATGACCCGGGTTCGATTCCCATTGAGGGGATTTTTCCCCTGGAGTTAACATCAGTGCTGACTCCACTCTCCCCAAAAGTCTTACAGATGAGACTGTAAACCGAGGCCCGTGTGCAAACGCACGCAGGAGATCATGCGCACACGTTAAATCCTGTTCCGCATTTTGTATGAGTAGGCCATTGTGTACCGGTGGGAAAGGATGACAGAATTTACAAAACTGCATACACACAGGGACTGGATGTAAAAAAGCGCATGTGTGCTTATTCCATTTTCCTTGGAATAAAATAAAAAAAAAAATAAATAAATAGTAGTTAATCTATCATGTGGAAGAACAAGGTCCAGTCAGAGGCTTGTTATCTTTATGATGCTTTTCAGGTTGAACTTGTTCACACCCAAAATTCAGTATAGACTCATAGCACCCCCTCCCCCTTCCAACATCCCCAAAATAAAATAAAACAAACCTGTGGCCATTACAATCAAATTTAACAGACATGTTTTAGATACGAATGTTTCTTAAGTGATCTGATCTGAGTTGATGTTAAACATACTTGTGTTCTGTTATACAGGCTACCAGTTTTTGTGCTGGACCTTCCATTGCTGTTTGAATCCAGGAGCATGACTTCCTATGTCAGTTATATTGTGGTTGTGTCCTGGTAAGTAGACCTTTACCTCCATGACATCGATACTGAGTATACTTCTTTCACTGTTGTTATTTCTCTTTATTTGATACCGCAATTACTGGAGACTTTTTTTCTATGACAAAGGATTTGCTGAGAAAACTTTGAACAAATATGCTAAGAAACCTTTTTGTTCAAATGCATATATACTTTCCCCAAAGTTGGTACATGGCTACCTTATTTTGGGCAAAAACAGTCACATTGTACATGTATGAAAATCCCATCATTGGTGAACTTTGAAGCTGTTGCCAGCTTTTCAAAAGAGTAGGCCATTGTGTGCCCATGGGAACAGGTGACAAAATTTACAAAACCACATACACATGGGGACTGGATGTAAGAAAGCACACGAAAGCTTATTTCATTATCCTTGATGTAAAAGAATGAATTTTTTTATTTTTAATCATGTCTTCAGTTTGAGGCTTTATTCTGTTCAGGGGTTCTTAACATGACTTTGTTGGATGACTGAACAGGCTGATGGCACCATAGTTTTGGCATAGTTGCATGTGCTGTACTCTGTCAGTTCTTAGGTAGTAGCATGTAGGATTGAAAAAACAAAAATGGGCCTTGGCACAGTCTAGAGCATCAACTACGATAAAAAATGTATCAGGCCTAGTTGTTTTTTTACAGATAGAACTAGCCTAGGCACATTATAAAGTATTGATAGATAAAAGGTACATATGTAATATATATGCACAAAGTATGGATAGATACAATATTCTGATCCCAACTCAGTGCAAGGTACTTATAAAAGGTTAAGGTAAAGGTGTCCTGTAACCTGTGTGGTCATAGGGGAGCAAGGCGTCAGAGACCTCAGTTTCTCTAGGGGCTAGCTATATTGAGGGCGGTGCCCATCTCCTCTCCCTCGCTGCTTTACCTTTCCTGACCCTAAAGAAGACAGGTACCCATTTACAGCTGGGTGAACTGGGGAAACTGTACTGAAGCCAAGGCACGCAAACAGTCAACCATCCAACTGGTGACCATGCTCAACACTGCTTAACTTGACGGGAGGGAAAGCGAGTGCTCTGACCACTGAGCTCTCCTGCCCCCCTATAGAAAATATACAGTCAATACAGACACAGCCTGAAGCATTTGTTACACCCATCTTCGACCTTTCTTTCTTTCAGCACAGAGAGCCAGCAGCTGCAGAGGTTGATGTCCAGAAACCAGTTTTCCCGCACTGAAGCCGAGCGCAGAATCGACTCCCAGATGCCACTGACGGAGAAACGCCGCTTGGCCTCTTACGTGATCGACAACAGCGGCACTCAGGAGATGACGGAGAAGCAGGTGTTGGATCTGCACAAGACTTTCCGGCGGTCCAGAGCTCACTGGCCCATGCGCGTCCTGGGCCTGGTCAGTCTGGGCCTGCTGGTGTGGATCAGCTTCAAGATCCTCAACATCTTTGTGTGAGCGTGGGCTGGAGAGTTAGAGGTGGTTGTGTGTGTGTGTGTGTGTGTAGTGTAGGAATATGTGTGTATGTATGTATGTATGTTTTTCTTCTCTCTCTCTCTCTCTCTCTCTCTCCTCTCCTCCTCTCTCTCTCTCTCTCTCTCTCTCTCTCTCTCTCTCTCTCTCTCTCTCTTCTCTCTCTCTCTCTCTCTCTCTAATATATGTATATACATATATACTCATGCATTCCCATAAGCTATGTTATTTGTCAGTGAAACATTGTATGCAGTTATCTGCCAGGTGTCTGACTGTTGTCATTCATATCACTGTGGCCCCAATGAAAAGCTTTGTCAGTTATTGATGTATGATAAATGCCAAGGCCTTTTTGCTGAAATGTTATCATACTTTACAATATTACGTTCAGATTGTCTTCCGCTATGACAAACTCTAACCACAATGGCCTGCAGTCTTTGTGAAAAGTGAGAGAAAGTCCTCTGAAGTCAGAGTATGGCTGCCTTTAGGGGAGGTACAGTCCTTCATGCAAACTTCTCATACAATGTGTACTTGGGCCTCACAATGATTCCCAGGTGGGATGAGTGAGACAGAATGCATTTTTTTTTAGACGACTACCAGGGTGTTGGGTTGGTGAACGGGCCAACAACAGCATTCATATCATTGTGATGGTGGGTGAAACAGTTCAAAGAGAATGGATTCCTTTTGGGGTGAGTTCATGCGGAGATATAAAGCAGGACCTCTCTCTCAGAGTCTTGATGTTCACATTCATTCGTGAAGTAAAACTTCATGGACATTCATAGAAAACTTCTCAGAATGGGCTATACTTTTCTCCACTTTTGCAGCTAGAAAAAAAACAATTTTTACAAGACTGTCCTGTCAAGTTTGTAGTAAGAGTGTGTGTGTGTGTGTGTGTGTGTGTGTGTGTGTGTGTGTGTGTGTGTGTGTTGTGTGTGTGTGTGTGTGTGCGCAGCATTTTGACTCTGGGGCAATGAATTGTTACCTGCAAATGGGGGATGCTCATTGTTTCTTCTGATGCTTAATTAAGTTCCATTGTGGCACTCTCCTCTGGCTGTATGATGGTTGTTGTGTACATTCGGAAGGCCAGACATAAGCACTGCCCAATGGGATGGAAGTATGGTTAAAATGATTCTAGGAAAATGACACCTCTTTTATCTGTGTTGAGATGTAGCCACTTACATGTTCTCCAATGCATCTCAGATTCTATTCTCCTTAAAAGCTCGTTTTGTGGCCAGGTTTTTCATAACATCCCAGGAAAAGTTGAATTCATAGTTTTTGCAGTGTTTCCATGCAGGTGATCTTACATAGATTATTTGTTTAAAAATTTGGCAGCTCGCAGGAAGTGACAAATCATGACCTTTATAGGTAAAGATAGATTCTTTTCCATTTTACCCTTGTTCTTGACTCAGGGATACATGATGATCAAGAAATATTTCACTTAAGATTTGTTGAACAAGAAATGTTTCATTTAGATTTGTTTTTCAAGAAATATTTTGTTTATGTTTCTCAAAATGTGAACACTTTATACATATAAAAATGGATATCAGTCATGAGTGCACACCAGTGAATCAGACTCCAAAAGACAGACAGGGTGACTGCATAATGATAATGATGTTGATAATGACTGAAGTCATCTGAATGAAGTTGATTTTTCTCTCACTTCTCTGAGTTGAAGTCCCCACCACCTTCCCCCTCCTCCTAATAAAAAAGAAAAGCTTTTTATTTGCAAGAAACGCCTAGTCATCTGTTCTCCATTTATTTTACTTTGTATCCCGTCAATGTCGAGACATATTTTAAAACAGTATGAAGCATTTCAAGGCAGTTGCCAGTGGTACAAAAGTAATGAAGGTGTTTTTCTTCCTTTGTAAGTGTATCTTGTAAGTGGCGCTTCTCTAATGTTGTTGTTGGTGTCCCTTTATATGATGTGAAGATTTATTTTTGCGTAGAAAATTTTTATCATTATGATTGTCATCATCATCATCATCATTGTTTATTATCATCATCATTATTATCAGCATTGTTAATATTGTACTATCATCATTATTATCATCATCATTACATTGTTGTTGTTTTTATAGATATAGTCGAAACAACTTTTTGCTGCTATGGTTGATTTTTCCAAGGTTTTGGTTTGGTGCGTGTGTGGTGTGTGGTGCGTGGTGTGTGTGTGTGTGTGTGTGTGTGTGTGTGTGTGTGTGTGTGTGTGTGTGTGTGTTGTGTGTGTTTGTGTGATTTTTTTATGACAAGTTGCAAGCTGTTTTTTTTTTAAACCAAATTGCTGTATTTTGTTTTGGATTAAATCTTCTTCCTTTGAAAACCCCCCAACTTTTAAATTCTATAATAATTAAAGGATGAATAGTAGTTTAGACAACAGTTAATATTATCTCTGTTTTTGATCTGTGACTATGCAAAACCATTTTTGTAACCTCAGGTTTCACTTATGGCAGACTGACACAGCATTCGCATTTACATTTGATATTCTGATGTGGAAGGAATATTTACTATTTCTTGCAGTGAAAACTGAAGTTCAAATTTACATGCAAATGACGAAGGTGTGAAATTTGATTATTTTCCTTATTACGATATGTATATTGTTTTTTTTCCAGTATATACTTGTGAAGTGTAAATCTATGTGCTATTCAAGCATGTACGTTTTGATCATGAGAAATGTGTATGTATAAACAGGCAAGTGATATATTTTTACTTTTTTTTTTTAATTGCCTAGTCCCACGGTATGCATTTATCAGTTTTCATTATGCATTTATCAGATTTTGTAAATAATGTCTGTGAAAAACTGGTGTTGGCTATATTATTATCTTCATGTAAAATAAAGAAACTTTATTAATTAACTTAACGAATAAGAGGAGAAGATTCATTGGAAGTGAGTTAGCTGTTTTGGGTCATACTTTCTTCCATAACCTCCCCCCCCCCCTTTCTGTAACCCAAAGTGCATAAAAATACGGTAGAAACTGAAATTTTCCCTCATTTTAAAGAAGAAAAAAAAGGGCTGTTAGAAAAGTTATTCTTTATTCTTTCTTTTTTTTCTTTTTATTTCAAGGATAATGGAATAAGCACTCATGTGCTTTTTTTACATCCAGTCCTCGTGTGTGTGCAGTTTTGTAAATTCTGTCATCCGTTCCCACTCGCACACAATGACCTACTTTTCTGAAAAGCAGAACAGGTTTAAACGTGTGCACAAGATGTTGTGTGTGCGTTCGCACACGGGACCTCGGTTTAAAGTCTCATTCGAAGGATGTTCTTCAAGATGGACGCCATTTATTTGTTATGCACTATCAGGTTTGCAAGCTGTTCATTCTTCCAAATTCCTGAAGTAAAGAACTGAGTGCCCCTGGCTTTTTTTATAATCCTACCAGCAGGCCTCTGTACATAGTTGTAGTCATCCAGTGGATACCATCTTATTGCAGTGTTCCTTCAAAGCAAAGAGGCAGAAAGACTGGCTAATGGTGGGGTGTGAAGTTACCATGGAAAATATGTTTAAAAAACAAAAAAATTGCAGTGTCTTCATGTCGCATTGTAAGAAAAAAAAACCCAGCCTTTCTTCTCCTTCTTCTATCGTTTGCTTTACTCTGTCAGATGTGTCTGGGAAAAATAATGGCATGTCCTTTCCAGCTCCTCTTGTGGGCCGTACAGCTTGGTCTGTAGGGCTATCTCTGTAACCAGCCTTTAAAAAGAGTTACCATTGTCAGATGGCACTATTTCCCACTTAGTCTTCCCTACCTACCTATCAGTGTGATTGTAATCTGCATCTTTTGCAGTGTGAAAGAAACCATAATAACGAGCGACTGAAGTCATAATCCTTATTGTGTGTATGTTTTCATATTTTGACAACTATGCATATTAATCAGATCTTTTGGTGATATGTTTAATCCTCTTATTGGATGGGTTTTGGTATTGTACTAGTGTATATTGCTGTTTTGTTGGTATTGACATTTTTTTTTAATACTGTGTAAGCATTCAGTGATTCATTATGTAGCTTTGCTCTTCTGTTACTGAGAGCATATTATTGTTTTTGTTGTCAAGACTTTTTTACAACAGTCTCATCACATTTGGATTGTGTTCATGTTTCATTATACTCCCATTTTATTGATGACTGAGATTGACTGTCTGATATTTTTGGAAAACATTTCAGTTGTTTGAAAAGAAGATAAGATTCAGCATGCAGCTAAAATCTCTAATATATATATAAAGATGAAAGATAAAGTCTTCAGCTGTGACATGATGGATTACACGCAGTATCAAATTATAATTTTTGTTGTATGAATCAACAAAGCTAATGTAAAGTAACAATTATTCTTTAAGCACATATAATGGGCAACCTGATTTTTAAAGCTATAAACCGAAGTTTAAATATCTGCTGGGGAGGGGAGGGGGGGGATAGCCTAGTGGTCAGAGCATTGAGCTTATGATGTGATGGCATTGGTTTGAACCACCACCAAGACATCGGTTTGAAGGGATTTTTCCCTGGAGTTTACATCTGAGTTAAAGTCTGTCCCGATCCTAAGGCTCATCAGGCCGGTGCTTATCCCGGTTTCTGTGGCGTTAAGCGACTGAGAGTCATAGACACCACCCTGTATAGGACGCCAGTCTATCGCAGGGTTAACCCCAACACATCTGAAGCAACTCATTTTCCCCCGAAAGTCCTGTGGATGGCACTACAAACCAAGGTCCTGTGTGTGAATAGACACAGAACATCATGCACACACGTTAAAATCTGTTCCACATTTTGGAAGGGTAGGCCATTGTGTGCCAGTAGGAGTTGGATGACAAAATGTCAAAAATACATGCACACTTGTGTTGTTTTTAGACATCTTTCCTGAAGTTGGAATGTGGCTACCTAAATGGTGGGCAAAAACGCAAAGTCTCACCATTGGTGAACCTCAGAGTTCTAGCTGAGGAATGGGGAAAAAATGTGCTTGTGCAGGATGTGAGAATCATGGTTCTATACACTACACATTCATGATGACCTATCCCTTTTTACTGCCAATACTGGTTTTTTTCCCTGTTTATCAGCATTTAGCTTTTGGCAGGTTCCTCTGTGTGTGATTCAAAATGCTCTTCTTGAGGGAACGCATTGCAACAGTCCAGTGCCACACCCTCCTATATTTTTGTTTGTTTTTGTTTCTTTCACCTTTTAGTATTTGTATTTCATCTGTCTTGGAAGTGCCTTTTTTCCCTTCAGAATTTTGCTAAGGGCAATTTTCTTGTTGCCATGTGTTCTTTTCCTACTTACCTCACCTATTCTGTAGTCCTGTAGACCGTGGGGGGAACCACTGAAGATTTTGCAACCAGCTTCCTCCACTTCTCACAGTCCTCTGCTTGTGTTCTCTTTGTGAGGAGCCAATTATTGAATATGTGCAGAACAGTGGACCTTGGTTTATCGTCTCATCCCAAAAAACTGGTACCCAAGTCACTAGCTTCACACAGGATTCAAACTTAGGCCTTGTGGTTTTTGAGACAGTTGTGTTACTGCCATTCCACCGATCACTGACCCACCTGTCTCTGGTCTTGTTGGTAATGTCAGGGACTGGTGTGCTGGAATGTCAGCTCGGTGACCTGATGTTTGTGAAGAGGTTGCTTGAACTGAGGCAGCCAGGGTGTTTTGCCTTTTGCTTTTTATTTTTTCAAAAAAGCCATGAAGCAAACTCACTTGCTGATGTAATGACATATTTTTTAACGTTTTGAAACGTCGTTTACGTAAGTTATGCATATCATTTCAGTAGGAAAAGCATCAGCAGCAGGTAAGCAGCTATTAATATTGCACACAGATCCAACATCACTCAGTCAAGAGTGCTATATTTAGCGCATCCATTCCTTTTACCTAGTCCAAATGTGGGCAGTTCCTGCTATAAATAGCACCAGTTGGCCCCTATCTGGGCTGGAATTGGATGGATTAATTAGCAGCTGAGAGGAGCTGAAAGTGGGGGAACACTGACAGCTGTGTTTAGCAAACTCAAAACCAAGCTAAAAACCAAAACTAATGTTTTAAATAGCCCAAACCACAACACAAATAATCAAAGAAATAAACAGCTCTAACAAAAAAGCAAGGAAACATGTCATGTATTCAACATAAACATTTATTCCTTGTTAATGTAATGTCTCCTTCTTGAGTTTAATTGTTCCCAATACTCACTTCCATTTTAGTATTTAAAAAAAAATGAAATTAATGTTTTACACCTTGTTTGCAATGTAGAAGGGACTATACTCAAGACACTGAAAACGAGGGACAGGATAGCCTAGTGATCAGACATTGCGCTCGCAATTTGACAATCCAGGTTCAATTTCCATTCAAGGGGATTTTTTCCCCTGGTTAATTACATCAGTGCTGACACCACTCTCCCCAGAAGTTCTTTGGGATGATGTCTAAACACGACACTTGTGTGCATGCTTTTTTTTTTTTTTTAACAAATGTGTCATCTGTTCCTACTGGCACAAAAAGGCCGACTCTTCCAAAAGGTGGAATGGGTTTTTAATGCGTGCTTAAGTTATTCTACATGCATTCGCACATGGGGTCATGGTTTATAGTCCCATCTGAAGGACTTTGACATTCAGTTAGATTTTCTCATCAAACTGGGAAGAAAGGGCAAGGCTTGGAATCGAACCCAGAACCTTACAGTGTACCTGTTAAGCAGGTGAACGTCTTAACTGTCCAGCCACTTTCCTTCCTTACAATTGATATGATTTTCATGATAATCAAAATGGGGGTAGATCACTGTGTTGTGAGTTCAATTAGAGATGTTTTATTTTGAGTGTGGATGACTAAACTATCATGTACATAAAACCATCTTTTTGTTTTAAATGTCATACCGGTGTTCATCATATTTAATATATGTATATATAGAAGATCATATTGTAATCTCTTTGTTAACCAGAATATATTTTGTGGGTGTTTTGTCCATGTTCAGAATCGCCTCTTTGGTGAATCAGATGTGTAATGAATGCGATGTAACAATGGCCGATAAAAACCTCATGTTCTGGCATGCAGTAACCACAAAGAGGTTTTCTCTCTTTTTTTTCTTTTTCTTTTTTTTTTCCCCTCTTCTTCTTTCTTGTCTTTTTTCTTGTCTCTCTCTCTTGTCATTTTTTCTTCTTTCTTCTGTTTTTGATTGAAGTGGTGTCTTTTGAAAAAAAAATTTTTTTTTGTTTTTTTGCACCTTTATTTTCTGTGACGTTATGGTTTTACTACCCTGTTCATTCTGATCTTACCACATAATAACCAGACCAACATCTGTTTTATCACGCTCTCAAAGATGGCTGACCACAGGGTCACTTTGGTGTTGTTGTTTTTTTATATATATATTTTATATTTATTTCTTTTATATCGAGAATAATGGAATAAGCACTCATGTAGTTTACAAGAGCCTTTTGGCATCCAGCATAATAGATCACCCACTAAACTTTCTTAAGGACAGTAGTGACTAAACCGTGAGACAGGATTTAGTAAGATATCTTTTCTTGTATGGTGAACAATGTCTTGGCTGTTCGACAAAACTCTCCTATGAATCTGCGCATTCTTTAGACTTTGACATGAACATATTATAGCTACAGAAGCACCAGCAGCAACAACTACAACAACAACAACAATGACTACAACAACAGACAAGAAAGCTGAAGTTGAGGGCTGCATTAAAACTATGCATGAACTGAATCAGACGAACAGAATCCAAGTTATTTTTGTTACGTTCAATAATGAGGATGGGGTTGATAGCAATGATGCTATGGGGATCTAGCTAGACTTGAGATATATAACAGGACTGTACAATTATGTAAGTTAGGTTTTATATACATAACAGGACTGTATAATTATGTAAGTTAGGTTTCATATATGTAACAGGACTGTGTTTGTAAGTTAGGTTTGATATATGTAACAGGATTGTATAATCATGTAAGTTAGGTCTGAGATATTTAACAGGACTGTATAATTATGTAAGTTAGGTTTGAGATATATAACAGGACAGTATAATCATGTAAGTTAGGTTTGGTATATGTAACAGGACTTTATATGCAAGATAGGTTTGAGATGTGTAACAGGACTGTGTAGGTGAGTTGGGTTTTAAATTCTAGGATGCTTTTTCATTATTATGTTGCTGTGGTCGTAAGGTTGTTTATTTTTTAAATTGTTGTTACTCTTGTCTTGGTTGAAGTGTGTTTCATATTTTTTGACTGCTTTTAAATTGTTTATGGTCATGGCAGGCTTCACCATGTGAAAGTTGTGTCTGCTCTACTCGATAAAACATATCAGCCTAGTGTACTTCCACCAACTTTTCTTCCTGTCTGTGAGTTTACTTGTCTGTCTGTACCATGGGTTTATTTACAAAATGCTGTCATTAAAAACCTCTTGGTTCTGGGAGATCTTTTACAGGCATTAAATGCATCCTGCTCATGGATCTCAGTTTATGGTCTCATCTGAAAGACAGTGTGTGTGTGTGTGTGTGTGTGTGTGTGTGTGTGTGTGTGTGTGTGTGTGTGTGTGTGTGTGTGTGTGTGTGTGTTCTTCTTTTTTTTATATGGAGGATAACAGAATAAGCAATCATGTGCTTTTTTTCATCCGGTCCCCAAGTGTATGCAGTTTTGTAAATAAATATTGTCATCTGTTCCCACCAGCACACGATGGCCTACTCTTACAAAAAGCGGAACAGGATTTAACGTGTGCGCAAGATGTTCTGCGTGCGTTCGCACACGGGGCCTCGGTTTAAAGTCTCATCCGAAGGACTTTTGGTGTGTGTGTGTGTGTGTGTGTGTGTGTGTGTGTGTGTGTGTGTGTGTGTGTGTGTGTTATTTCTAGAAGCATTTGAGATTCAACTGACATCACTGAGCCTACATATGTCATTGCAAAAGTACTTTTCTTATGATTCAATATGGTTGATAACAAAAAGCCAGTAGTTATTGTCATATCAATTATCACAATTCAAGAGATTGTAAGGGAGCAAGAAAGAAAAGTGGCAGTTTCTCTGGGTGGTTGTGCATGGCCAGATTCATCTTCCTCTTTGACATCTATTTTTATTATTTAAAAGAAAAAGTATAGTAATTATGATTCCAAGTTTATTTCCAGTTGTGCTTTTTTTGTGGTTGAAGCATTTGTATCAAGTAAATAAACATTCCAACTTGTTGACGTTTTGTTGGCAGTTCTTTCATTTTGATGCTTGTTCCTCTTTCTTGCTTCTTTTCTGGTTTTGTGTATAATATTATTGTACAGAGTCGGATTACAAAAAACACATTCAACTTTCAAGACTGGAATTCAACAATCAGGAAATATCTGTTGTTTGAGATAAGAGACTTAATACTTGCATCACATCAAAGTTAAAGTTAAAGTCTGTCCCGAGCCTAAGGCTCATCAGGCCGGTGCTTATCCCGGTTTCTGTGGCGTTAAGCGACTGAGAGTCATAGACTCCCCCCTGGATAGGACGCCAGTCTATCGCAGGGTTAACCCCCAACACAAGGTTGGTACCCCTTTTACACCTGGGTGGGGTGAGAAAATAACCGTTAAGTGCCTTTTCCAAGGGCACAACGCCATAGCCGAAAGCTGGGATCGAACCCGCAACCTTTAGATTACGAGTCCAACGCCCTAACCACTAGACTACCGCGGCGGCTGCATCACATCAAGAAGTGTTGGAATTGTGTTTTGCTGGACTCCTCATTATCATTATTTTTTTATGAAACAGTAGGTAAAACAAACAACTAAGTCGTATACAAAGCCAACTAGCCTTTGATGCGAAAACTCACATGGAAACCATGTCAACACAATTTGTCTTCAGATCACAAGGCCCTAGACAAGACAAGACAGAAGAGAGCAAAAAGCATTGGCCTTGTGTCAGCCTAGTTACCGGATAACCATTCCCCATGGAGATGCTGGGGGCTTGTCCGTTTAAATAGCATCCCCACCTTCTGGAAAGTTTGTCCTAGGAATCCTTTTTTTCTATCTCTCTCTGTGTTTCTGCCCATTTCCTTTTCTTCCTGTTACCTTCTAATCTATTTCCTACCTTCTTGGCCCATTCTCTTGCCATTTTATCCAGAAAAAAGAACATAACAATTCTCCCCCATGCCAAAGACGGATGCGGTAAGCCTGACTTAGCAGGGACTTAATTAAGTGCAGCGCGATGCATTTTCGCTCGTATGATAGACAACAATGAGTTACTGTCACTCAGTCAGAGTG
>CM060317.1:26066584-26069084 GCA_030674155.1 Stramonita haemastoma
TGCTTCTCTATCAGAATTCTCAGATTGAAAATTTGTTCCATTGTGCTGCGTTTTGGTCTAAAGCCCGCTTGTTCTTCTGCCAGGAGTTTTTCCGCTTGGTTTTTCAGTCTGTTGAGGACTACCTGCAGCATGATCTTGCTAGGATGACTTATGAGACTGATGGTTCTGTAGTTCTGGCATTGCTTAAGGTTTCCTTTCTTTGGCAGGGGTATTACAAGAGACTGTGTCCATTCTTTTGGCCATTCTTTGGTGTCGTGGATCTTCTGACAAAGTTCTGTGAATCGCCTTGCTGTTTCATTCCCTCCATTTTTTATGAGTTCAGCTGGGATGTTATCGATTCCAGGGGACTTCCCCTTCTTCAATTGTTTAATAGCTGCATCTACTTCACACCTTAGTATTGGTGGGTCTTTATCTTGGTGTTCAGGGGTTTGTCAGAAACTATGTTGGTATCTGGGCGTAGTGGGTAGTTATACAATCCCTCACAGTATTCTGTCCAGCGTTGGAGGATGGCATTGCTTTCCGTTAAAAGATTTCCTTCTTTGTCTTCTATAACAGAGGCTTTAGGCTGTGTGGTTTTCGTTAGTGCTTTCAAAGTGTCGTAAGCTGTTTTGCTGTTTCCCTTGGCCATTCCAGCTTCAATGTTGTTGCATTGTTCTTCTATCCACGCTTCTTTGGCTTCTCTCATCTTTTTCCTCACTTCTCTGTGGCTATCCATGTATTTCTTGTAAGCTTCTTGACTTGTGAACTTTTGTTTCTTAAGTTCTCTTCTTTTGTCGCAGAGATCAAGAACCTCATTTGTCACCCAGGGTTGTTTCTTTGTTCTGCTTCTTCCTAATGTTTCTTCTGCTGCTGTCGTTAGCACTTCTTTGATGTTGTTGGCCAGTGTGTCCACATCATTGTCGATGGCTGTGAGTGCCGCGAACTTTCCTCCAATGTTGGCTTGGAAGATCTCAACCACTGTTGGGTCTTTGAGTTTTTCCAGGTCGAATCTTATGCGTGGGCTTTTTGGCTGGTGTTTTGCTTTCAGTTTCAGCCTGATGGTGGTAAGTACAAGGTCGTGGTCACTGCCAATGTCAGCTCCTGGGAATGTTCTTGTGTTTGCCTTGTTTATGCTGGATTTGAATCTTTGGGGTGACAGAATGTAATCAATTTGATTATGAATCAGACCATTTGGTGAGTGCCAGGTTGATGTTCTGGATGGCTTGTGAGGGTGGAGTGTGTTAGCCAAAGTCAGTTTGTGCTTCTTTGCGAATTCCAGCAGCCGCTGTCCTCTGTCATTTGTTTCTCCCAGTCCAAATCGTCCTGTGGTTCCTGCCCAGGTGTCATAGGCATCAGGTCCCACCTTAGCATTCCAGTCGCCTTCCACAATAAGGATGTCTTTTTTGGGCGTTTTGGAGATGACGTTTTCAAGTTCTTCATAGAATTCTTCTATCTGGTCATCATCGTAGTCAGATGTTGGAGCATACACTTGGATGATGGTGAGATTCTGGGGTTTTGCAGAAACTCTGATTGAGATGAGTCTGCTTGATACTGGTGTGCAGCTGATGATGCTTGACACAATCTCTTTCCTGACAATAAAGCCTACTCCATGTTGATGT
Source organism: Stramonita haemastoma (assembly GCA_030674155.1). Lineage (NCBI taxonomy): Eukaryota > Metazoa > Mollusca > Gastropoda > Neogastropoda > Muricidae > Stramonita > Stramonita haemastoma. The sequence continues at coordinate 26,068,183 of CM060317.1, forward strand.
AGTTTCTCTTCTCCGCTGTACCATATTTTGTGGCCGTCTTGCGTGGTTGTTTCTCCGAAGCCAATCCATCTGACTTCCGCAAGCCCTATGATGTCCCATTTATACCTCTGTAATTCATGTGTAAGTTCCTGTACTCTTCCTGCTTGGTACAGAGTCCTCACATTCCATGTACCAATGGTTGCCCCTTTAGCTGGAAGCTTTAGTGTTTGTTCTGCCCCAGTAGCACACTTGTCACTCCCACCCTGGAGGCTTGCAGTGGGTAGCGCGGTCGTTGTTGATCCGGGCCTCGACCGATCCGGCATGTCTTTCTGTTTTGTTGTTCTCATCATGTCCTTTCAGTGGGCTTGAGGAAGCTTGGTGGCGCCCATCTCCTCTCCAAGACTCCTACTGGTGGTTAAGAATGCACCAGCCCCTCACAACGTTTCGCCCGCCAGTAGAAGCGGTTACCGGGGTGTGGGTGGGTTAAGGACCCGGACCCAGAAGTGAGAGTTGAGTGCCAAGTGAGGACCAGTGCTCCCGTCCATCCCGAGGGATGCTACTGCCAGGTTTACAAAGGTACCACCTCTCCTTAAGCACCCCATACACCCCAGGATCATGTTAGTGCCATTAATATATAAGCTCAGCGGCTAACACCGCACCCGGTGATACCGACAGATGATCTTCAAAATACTTGATCAACACTGCAGATGTCTGTATCTTTTGGGCCTGGATGACGCTGGGACACACACACCACACACACACACACACACACACACACACACACACACACACACACACACACACACACACACACCACACACACAGCACACACACACACACACTCCACATCACACACACGCGCGCGCGCGCGCGCGCACGCACGCGCGCACACGCGCGCACGCACGCACGCACGCACGCACACG
>CM060317.1:26074084-26121584 GCA_030674155.1 Stramonita haemastoma
TCGAGGTCAGAGTCCATATCCCCGAGGTCAGAAGTCCAGAAGAAGTCCATATCACCGAGGTCAGAAGTCCACAGATTCCATATCACCGAGGTCAGAAGTCCACAGACAGTCCATATCCCCGAGGTCAGAAGTCCACAGACAGTCCATATCACCGAGGTCAGAAGTCCACAGACAGTCCATATCCCCGAGGTCAGAAGTCCACAGATTCCATATCACCGAGGTCAGAAGTCCACAGACAGTCCATATCCCCGAGGTCAGAAGTCCACAGACAGTCCATATCCCCGAGGTCAGAAGTCCACAGATTCCATATCACCGAGGTCAGAAGTCCACAGACAGTCCATATCACCGAGGTCAGAAGTCCACAGACAGTCCATATCCCCGAGGTCAGAAGTCCACAGACAGTCCATATCCCCGAGGTCAGAAGTCCACAGATAGTCCATATCCTCGAGGTCAGAAGTCCACAAGAAGTCCAAATCCTCGAGGTCAGAAGTCCACAGGGAGTCCATCAATGTCAGGCCGTTGCGGGGCTCAAGAATACTTACACTTGGCCCTGCACTGCTCATGGGTCAGTTTGGTGACGTTCAGTAGTGTCCGTTCTGAGCTAACACACTTAGGACACCACCCTCTAAGCCAGCCCCCCACTGACAACAATAATGGCTTCGTTGCGGAACCAGCGCCTTGGCGCAGTAGTTAATGCCTTGGGTTACGGCCTGGAAAAGCGCGGGTTCGACTCCCGTAATAGTCATAGGTTTTTTTGTTTTGTTTTTTTATCTCCAGACGGCTTCTACCTAGAGTGAGTGTGCTATGAGCTCATGGGGGGGAGAGAGACTGGGACCACACAGTTGAGCTTCATCTTCTTTACAGATGCGAGTTTGAGAGTGTTCCTCAAATTATCTGACCAACACTGCAAGTGTCTGTATCTTTCAGGCCCGTTGGCGCGAGGATATGTTATGATAGGAAGCGTAGAGTACAACCCTGTCAAGTAGTCTCAAAGCACGCGCACTTCTATAGCAGCATCATTATGTCATTCTCATCATCATTGATTACCGTGCAATAAAAAAGATTGCCTCTAATTCGTGGCCTTAATTGCTCTGGTCTCATGGTGACATCAGATTCGGTTTCCTTATACACTTCTGTGCCTGTGGTGAGTTTGTGTCAAAGCCTTTGGGGTTGGAGGTTTGCAGGGGACGGTTGTTGGAGGGACGTTGTAGTGGTCGCCACCTCGAATGGGCGACTCGCTCAGTCTAGCTCTACGACTGAGCTAATACTTTTGTTCGTGGGGGCTTTGTGGGTGGTGTCCTGCTTATGTTAGCTCAGAACAGGCACCACTGAACACCATCAAAGTGATCCAGCAATAGTGCAGGACTCCTCTGGCTGGTGGCCCAATAGTGGCCTGACATTGATTGGATTCCTGTGGACTTCCGACTCTGAGGATGCGACAAAACGAATCCAGGCATTGCTTAGGAGGAGAGATTGAAGTGAGCGGTGTGTGAACGGCAGGACAGAAACGTCACAGAAGATGAGGCACCCAAAACAAAAAAAAACCCAACCCCCCAAATGTAAAAAGCTTCGTTGCAGGGCCACACTGAGTAACACGCCCACCCGGGGTGGTGACCACCTCAGCGTTTCTCCAACGACTTAATTTTTATTACACAGACATGTTTATTACACAGACATGTTTCTATTTTGCGTCGTTTTTGTTTTAGTTAAAAGCAAATTTGCTTTGCCTGTGTGTGTGTGTGTGTGTGTGAGTTCAACATTCCTTTATGCTGAGATCTTCTTTTACTGAAAACAATTTTTTAAACTTCTAATTATGTATGAAGAACATACATAATTATAGGTTTAAAAAATTGTTTTCAGTAAAAGATCTCAGCATAAAAGAATGTTGAACTCTCACACACACACACACACACACACACACACACACACACACACACACACACACACACACACACACACACACACACCACCACCACCACCACCACCACCACCACCACCACCACCACCACCACCACCACCACCACCACCCCTCTCTCTCCTCTCTCTCTCTCTCTCTCTCTCTCTCTCTCTCTCTCTCTCTCTCTCTATATATATATATATATATATATGTATGTATGTATGTGGTGTGTGTGTGTGTGTGTGTGTGTGTGTGTGTGTGTGTGTGTGTGTGTGTGTGTGTGTGTGTGTGTGTGTGTGTGTGTGTGTATATATATATATATATATATATAAAGCGGTACAAAATACAAATACAAAATATCACGACGACGGTGACGAAGACGATGATGCTGATAACAATATATTTGTGGTGCTCCACCACGAAATGAGTCGCTTAGCACATAACCCACTTTTCCGCTAGGAGCCATTTAAGGCAGGTAGGGTCAAGTTGCCAATTTTGAGATTTTGATTGATTATTAAAGTATAGCCATTATTCTACCTTATAGTGAAATATCAAATCATAATTTTGTTTCCTTTTGCCTTTAAACGTGTTTATAAAATACCCAAGCCCTTATTCTGACCACCTATTAGGATGCTTAACTTGTCAATTTCTCATTTTATCATTTCCTGCAGTGTAGTATTTTAACTTGCAATAACTTTTCATAGAGTTGTCCGATTTTCAATCTGTTTTTTGTATTGTATAGCCATTTTATTGCAGTTTGATAACATGTCAATAACTCAAAATTGACCTCTGGTGCAATGCGTCTCATTATGTGGTGGAGCGTCACATTTTTTTAATTTGATATTAGCTACTATCAAGTAGAGCGACGTGGAATCAGTTTGATCTGAACAAATATATGTTTAAATATCTAAAGATACATTAAAAAAGAGACAATAATACGAAAGCGTTTGCTTTGAAGGAAGCATTTCAAGAAATTGAGACTCCTGCCATTGGACGGGTGCAGGAGAAAGCATGCACTATTCTGTCACAGGTACTTATTACCCTCTGCTGTATTGATTGTACTGGCTGGCTCCTTTGTCGTCTGGTTATGAAACATTCAGATCCCTCTTCAAAAGCTTGGAAAGCCACAGTCTGATAAGACTAAGTCCTTCGGAGGAGACTATAAACCGAGGTCCCATGTGCAAACATGCAGAACGTCTTTGCGCACATGTTAAAACCCGTTCCACTTTTCGGAAGAATAGGCCATCGTGTGCCGTGGGAACGGATGACAAGTTTTACCAAAAAAACCTGCATACAAACAGGGACTGGAAAATAAAAAAATACACGGGTGCTTATTCATTATCCTGAAATAAAGGAAAATAAAGAAATAAAGAAATAAATAATTAAATAAATGAGGGAAAATGTATCGCACTGCCATTAAGCGCCTGACAAGTCAGGCCTAGCGCATCTGACTTTAGCGTGGGAGAGAATTGTTATCTTTTTAAGTCTTTCTGGGAAACAAAAGGCAGGAGGATGGACAGAGAATTCAGAAAGCAGACAAGAAGGAGGTGACAGGAAGAAAAGAAACAAGGCAGAAACAAAGAGAGGATAGAAAAGAGGAAATTCCTAGCAGAGAATTCCAAGGTGGGGATGTAAATTTATACTGACAGGCCCCCAGCATCCCCACTGGGAAATAAATACGTTCAGTTGACATTTTCATCGAAAGTTTGTCCAACGTGTTGCGGATTCGATCCCAGCTTTCGGCTATGGCGTTGTGCTCTTGGAAAAGGCACTTTACGGCTATTTTCTCACCCCACCCAGGTGTAAAAGGGGTACCAACCTTGTGTTGGGGTTAACCCTGCGAGAGACTGGCGTCCTATCCAGGGGGGAGTCTATGACTCTCAGTCGCTTAACGCCACAGAAACCGGGATAAGCACCGCCTGATGAGCCTTAGACTCGGGACAGACTTTAACTTAACTTTGTCCAACGTATCTAAACTTTTTTTTTTCATTTTTCAAGAAAAGAATTCTTTTGTACCTGGCGTGAAGATTCTTTGTGGGGTTCGTAGTAAATCTGAAAAATAAAAGAGGTGGTCATTGGTTTGCAGGACAGTCATAACCTCTGGCCTGGATCAGTTTATTTTACATAGATCAAAGCTAAGCAGATACAGGAATATGAATATCTATCTATCTATCTATCTATCTATCTATCTATCTATCTATCTATCTATCTATCTATCTATCTATCTATCTATCTATCTATCTATCTATCTATCTTCTATCTCTATCTCTGTGTATATGTGTGTGTTATGTGTGTGTATCTATCTATATATCTTTTTATTTGATTGTCTACCTACCAACTTACCACCTATCTATCTATCTATCTATCTATCTATCTATCTATCTATCTATCTATCTATCTATCTATCTATCTATCTATCTATCTATCTATCTATTTGTCTGTCTGTCTGTCTGTCTGTCTGTCCATCCTGCATTCATTGATACATACATACATACACACATATATAAAAAGGTAAAGGTGTCCCATAACCTTTGTGGTCGTAGGGGACAGAGGCGTCAGAGACCTCAGCTTCTCTAGGGCTCAGCATGTTGAGGGCGGCGCCCATCTCCTCTCTAAAGAGGGCAGGTACCCATTTACAGCTGTGTGAACTGGGGGGACTGTACTGAAGCCAAGGCGCGCAAACGGTCACCCAACTAACTGGTAACCACCCTCGACGCTGCCTTGACTTTGGGAAAGCGAGCGCTCTGACTGCTTAGCCATCCCGCCCCCTACATACATACATACATACATACATACATACATACATACATACATACATACATACATACATACATACATACATACATACATACATACATACATACATGCACAAAACTTACGCTGTATTGCCGTCAAAAATTTGCTCACAAACAATAATTATGATGAAGAACATGTTGCAGAACTATTGTCATTTTAATAAGTCCATGCGGTCTTAAAGATTTCTGTTTTGACTTATAAGCTTGGACGTGAAAAGAAGAGTCCTAAATCGTTGAGGACATGTATATAAAAAAAATCTTTGCTTTTGTTTCTTGGCTCGAGTTTCGATGCTCACCACTGGTGAGATTGCTGCGTATGCGACTGCTTTTGCCCACCATTAAAGTAGCTGCATTCGACTTCGGGGGTGTACGAAGAAATGAAAAAGAAGATCTGTAGGAAACTATGTTCCACCTTCAATCAGGAAATACGGTTGTCTTGAGTGTTGAATCGCTCCTAAAAGAACAGCTGTAACTGTAATGTTTTCAGTATGCCTGTGTATGACTCAAAGTTGTTCCGATCAACTCAACGTCCACAGGTGGATGTTACCCGTTTGTCACCCTGACGAATAGCAAGGACTTTGAACTGCTACCCATGACTGACGTGGCCTCGAGGACCAGCCTGAAGATGTCCTGCGTGTCCTGCATCCCTATCTGGGTGGCTCTGGCGGCAAACAGTCATCTGAAGGACGACTACATGGTGATTGCTGTCAAGCTGAGCAGAACCGTGATCCTCCGGAACTGCATGAGTGATATGGACTCTTGTCTCAATGATGTAAGTGTAAAGGTAAAGGTGTCCCTAACCTGTGTGGTTGTAGGGGAGCGAGGCATCAAAGACCTCAGCTTCTTTAGGGGCCAGCATATTGAGGGGGCCCCATCTCCTCTCCCTCGCTGCTTTATCTTCCCTGACCTTTAAAGAGGGCAGGTACCCATTAATTTACAGTTGGGTGAACTGGGGAACTGTACTGTAGCCAAGGTGCGCGAACGGTCACCCATCCAATTGGCAACCACACTCGACGCTGCTTAACCTTAGCTGGGGGGAAAGCGAGTGCTCTGACACTGAGCTATCCTGTCCGCAATTTGCGTGTAAGATTGCTAAAACAACAACAACAACAACAAAAGTCATTTAGTATGATCTTGTCATCTCTTTTTTTTTTTCTTTTTTTGGTGATGTCGTGGTTGGATTTTTTTTTCTTGTTTCTTGTACTGGCTCTTTTTGTCATCTTTTCTCTTCATTTCCTGTGTGTACTTAAAACGCAACACCCATGAAGGTTAATCGGTAAAACTGAGCCCCAATATAGAAGCAAGCGCTGTGTTCCATTAGCTGGGGCACTGTTTAGATGAAGGGACTTGTACAGGCGCATAGATATTGGATTCTGTTCAACTTGGCCAGTGTCCTATTAATCAAAAACCACGGCTTTGTTCCAGCCACATTATCTCCCAGTGATGACTTCAGCCTGTGTGGGGGGAGATGAACCACGGTGCAGAAAGATCGATAATCTCAATTTGTGTGGAAAGAAGAAAAAAAAAAACCAACAACCCAGCGTAGTGAATCGTCAATGGTAGCGCGTTTCACAGAGGAGGAAGATTAGTGAGAGAAATAGATTGCTGGCCAAAGGATTGAGATCTATATGAGGGTATTGTCATTTCGTGACAAATGAGGAAAAAAAAGACCCAGATGATCGAACAATGTTTATTGTTTGAAATACAATACATTGTTTGTGTATACATGTAATCTGTCTCGGTTTAACTGGCGAACAAGCAGTGAAGAACATATAGAAGAGACTGAAATGGGCACATTCTTTTTTTTCTTGATGCTTATTGCCCTAACCGACCACGAAAGCCACATCAGCGCTGTCCCTTCATTCAGTGTTAGTGGCTCCAGCAACTTTCATTTCAAGTTTAATACCAACTCCCCCAATCCCTTCAAATATCCAATAACGCCAATAATGAAAATAAACCACATCAAATGAGAAAGTACATTAATCATTTTTTTTTCTTTAAGGCTAAAAATCCAAGCTGCGCTGTCAGCCGTTCCGCTTGATTTGTTATAAGATTACAAAAAGAAAAACAAAGACAGGACAGATTTCATAGTACAAAAATCTATCTATCTATCTATCTATCTATCTATCTATCTATCTATCTATCTATCTATCTATCTATCTATCTATCTATCTATCTCTCTCTCTATCTCTCTCTCCTCTCTCTATCTCTCTATCTCTCTCTATCTATCTATCTATCTATCTATCTATCTATCTATCTAAAGCCATATGGATAAAAAAAAAAAACAACCACTGCACAATGAACACCCTGTGCCCATCCGAGTGTTTACAGTTTTAATTCTTGGTCGCCAGAAAAAACAACACAACAACATTGGCAAAATGTCATAAAGCATCTAAAACAATTTTTTTAAAGGTGGGGGGGGGGGGGGGGAAGATTTGTCAGATTTGCTTTTTTTTTTTTTATAAAAAAGTCCGGAAATTGGACTTTGAAGGCAGAAAATAGAGGATAGAACGGTGAGGAAAAAGACAAAAGAAGAGTAATAGAGAAGGGGAAATCTCTAACACAGAATTCCTATTAGGGGAAATGAGCGCAATATTTGCAAGAGTAGGCAATAATGTCCTGCAGCAAGGTTGCTGTAGGCTTACTTTTTGAAGGGTTGGGTGTAGAGTCAAAGCATCTGGCCAGGAGTGAATTACAGCTGTCACTTCAAGAAAATGTTGAAAAAAGACCACACAATCAAAATATCTTTTTTCATATTTTCATACAAAAGAAAATAGCCCGTATCAACAGGTTCTGTCTTGTTCGAGACAACACATTAATAATAATAATAATAATAATAATAATAATAATAATAATAATATAATAATAATAATAATAATAATAATAACAACAACAATAATAATAATAATAATAATAATACATGGAACTTATATAGCGCTATATCTTGTAAAAACAAAATTTATCGGACAAGTGATATTTACCCTTTTTCTTTGTTCCTCGGCTAGAGCTCCGAGGTTTACCAATGGTGAGAGTTTCACGTACGCGACTGTTACACAAACCTATTGGTGTCATTATGTGTACTGTGTCAAAACTGTGCAGAGTGCAAATCTCTTCGGGTAGACGAACTGCTGAAACTGATACAGAATTCAATTTGATAGTTTCACCGAAAGTCGGAAGGCAGCTTCATAAATGATGGAGGAAAACAGTTGCATACTAAAACAATTACACCATTGCTGAATCTTGGAGCTCGGGGGTTCGGGGCTGTAAGCCTTTATAGCAATGCTCTGGTGGCTCCTGCGACGGCACTGGAACTATTTGTATTGGCGATTGCCTTTCCAATGGATTACTCCAGCGACATAGAGAGGGGGTCTGCCGCACGGGTAACAGCTTGCCCTCCGTAGTAACTTACCTAGGCTTTGTGCTCTAGAGCCTAGAGCGTAACTGCATAGTCTTCCGAGACAGACGGATACCTACTACTATGTATGTAATGTATGTATGTATGTATGTATGTATGTATGTATGTATGTATGTATGTATGTATGTATGTATGTAGGTAGGTAGGTAGGTAGGTAGGTAGGTAGGTAGGTAGGTAGGTAGTAGTAGGTAGTATGTATGTATGTATGTATGTATGTATGTATGTATGTATGTATGTATGTATGTATGTATGTATGTATTTTACGTACGCTCAGCACCTGGGCTTTATCACAGTTCTTGATGAAACCATTTACACTGGGGGCAACAGCAAAGTGAGAGGCTGTATGACCAATGGCTTTCCAACTCATGGAATTCCACTTTACAGCTTAATCTTTAGTGATCGACTATGACTCTCTGACTAGGAGGCTTGACTTGCACAGTCCGTTATATGCTGCAGCTCTGGAGGCTAGTTGGCCTTTGGAGAACATCTCCAACGCTGACTTTCCTTATGTCTTCTTGGCCGAGAGAGTGGGGATGTACTGTGGGCAAGGCATCTCCACTGTAATCAAATTTCTGCCTAATTTCCAAAACAGCAGTTGCCTCCTCTGCTGTTTTGGAGGTCATTGTTGGACACGATGTATGTATGTATGTATGTATGTATGTATGTATGTATGTATGTATGTATGTATGTATGTATGTATGTATGTATGTATGTATGTATGTATGTATGTATGTATGTATGTATGTATGTATGTATGTATGTATGTATGTGCGCACGTGCATGTGCATGTGCGTGTCTGTGTACATTATATTCGTGCATATGCATGCGTGTTTGGTGGTGGGGGGGGGGGTTGCCGTGTGTACCTGCATGTATACACGTACACTCTCATACATAATCACACATATTAAGTGTGTATGCTTTCCCCCCTCCACGTCCTTGCACATGATGCGTACAATGAGACAATAAACCGAGGCCCCGTGTGCGAACGCACGCAGTACATCTTGCGCACACGTTAAATCCTGTTCCGTTTTTCGTAAAAGAGTAGGCCATCGTGTGCCGGTGGGAACAGATGACATTTACAAAACTGCATACACACGGGGACAGGATGTAAAAAAAGCATATGAATGCTTATTCTATTATCCTCGATATAAAAGAATAAATAATAAATAATACATAAATAAATACACGTGTATATGCAGGGTGTCAAAGAACCTCACTCCGGAATCCTGACCTGTGAACCTCTGGCTCTGTGGATTACCTGGTCCAAGCATGAGGTCCGTGTGGGCAAAGGGAACACCATCGGCTCCGACCTCTTGGTGTCCTATATTGACACCGCTGGCGGCATCAACGCGGTAAACTACATCTTTATGACCACCACGCGGGATGCCAATGCTTCCACATTGTGCATGTTCAGTAAGTTTCTGCCCGTCCTCTCCTCTGAACCCTCTTGCATTCGGAATCTCTGAACTACAAATTGTCCCTAGATTTCGCATTCCATCACGAAATCAGGTCGAGTCAGGCACACATGCTCGCTGGCCTTTCCTCCTTCTTAAGTAGCTGCCAGCAGCTCTCATTACTTCCAGACTCTCACACAGGATTTGTGCATGTGGCCTGATAGAGTCTTTGACATATGGTAGCAATGGGTGAAGTCACTGTCTGATGGAAAACTACTGTGTGTAAATCCCCGTTCGGGATTCAGAGGGGGGGGGGGGGGTCAATTATTCAATCCTGGCAAATCCGGTTCGGGAACTATTAATTATAGTTTGTCACAGCTAGGGGATTTACATAGGTGGATCCGTGGTTTAGAGGTAATGCACCCACCTGCCTAAAAAGCAAAAATTCTGGGTTTCAAGTGTGTGTGGTTCGATCCCCCGTTTGAGCCCGAAACTTTCCACCCATTCACTAGACGGTGATGTGGTTTGGGTACTAGTCTTTGGATGAGACAATAAATGAGGTCCCCTGTGCAATTCTGATTTATTGCACTTATAAGAATCCAATGGCAACTAAGAGAGTTGTCCCTGGCAACAAATCTGTTTTAAAAAAAGTAACTCTAAAAGGAACGAATACAATTATGCAGTCAGGAAAAGAACAAAAATAATGCGTGACGCTGCTCTTGTGGCGACGCGCTCTCCCAGGGGAGAGCATCCCAAATTTCATGCAGATAAATCTGCCGTGACATAAAGTGGTATACAATACAAAGCAATGCAATGCAATCCAATCCAATCCAGTAGTGTTCATTTCACATATCGTTTATGTGATGTGGTTTGTCCCACAACATGGTAAACTGTCCATGGTAGACTCTTCCAATTCTAACTACTTTATTATCTTAAAACAGACACATTCATTATCCCTATGGCGGGTAGTGCTCTTGTTATGTGTCCTTGACGCGGTTTGTTCCACAGACACGTGCAGTGACCTCTGGGTTGTTGACCTTTATAGTGGGTCAGGGTGTTGATACCAGGAACAAGAGTAGAATTGGTTTAAAATGCTGTTTTAGTAGCAGGCATCTCTCCTATCAGGTATGGAAAACACCTATGGCTTGTTACACCTCCGGTGTATGCAGTTTAAATGTTGTCTCTTCAGGCACACAATGGCCTACTTCCAAAACCTTTTAGGGTCAGTATGTTTGGGCAAGCTGTTCCCACTGGCAGATATCCATCACTTCCACTCTAGCCTCCACAAGCGGTCGGAATGACCGTCCATTGGAAGACTGGATCCACTCGATAAACAAAGTTGGGTGTTCCATGAGCTGCCCGTCGCAGGAATGGTCACAACAAAACGTTTGCCAGTTCAGGTCATTGTTAGGCCTCAGCCCACCGCTGGGGACTCCTACTCCCTGATTTTTCCTTAGGGATGGTGTCTAAGATGACCCCTGTGTGCATTTGGTTTTCTTATTTTGTTGTCATTGCTCCTACCGACACACAATGGCCTGCTTTTCCGAAAGGCAAAACAAGTTTTTAATGCATTCACAAGATGTTCTGCGTGCGTTCGCACACGGGCCTCGGTTTATAGTCTTATTCGATTAACTGCTGTTTTAATCTGTATCATTTGCACATTTCTAATCTGAGATTTAGAAATGTATGTTACGAAACAACAGCTACCCAGTATGGCTGCTTTGGTTGGCTGGGCGGTTTAAACAACAAGGTTGGGTTATATCAATAGTGCGGACCACTAGAAGCCATACACAGACACACGGAATATACACGCACGTAGATAAGCATGCATGCACTCACGACACACAAGCGTATGCACACATGTACGCAATAACACACACACCGCGCGCGCGCGTGTGCGCACGCACGCACTCATACACGTAAGAGAGCAGCAGGCACACAGAACTCCCAATATTGAATCACCAAAGCATCAAAACAAAGATATTTCAAATTTAAAATCTTAGAAAACAATGTGTCCAGGCATCATTCTTTTAATTCCTTTCATGAAGTTACCTTTTCCTGAAAGAAAACTGAATCATATGATTTCGATTACACGTTCACTGACAAGAGCAGCCCTTTCCATTTGAGTGGGCTGGTAAAAAAGCCGTCACATCAAGACTGCTGTATTCAACGTCCTTTTCCAGATGTAAGATACTGTGCAGAGCATGGGTATTCCCTTAATGGCGTAGCTGTCGACTACTTCTTATAATAAATTATTATTTGTGTTGTTTCTCTGATCTTCACAACTTTAAAGAATGCTCTCCACTGACTCCTTAAGCAACCAGAAACATGTTTGCCCGATTTCATGTTGGCTTTACAGGCCTAGTGGTCAGAACATTTGATTCATGGTCTGAAAGTGATATTGGGTCGCAGGTTCGACTATTGATACTGGGCTGTCTGTTTGAGTGGAGTTGACTCTTGGGATGGGCAGTGGTTCCTACTCCATACAACATGCATAGGAAGGGTGCATGAACTTGGCCTGGTCCCTGTAGGCCTAACTAATGAACGCGCAATGTCTTGATCCCACTTTCAAAACCCATCCACCTTTCGAGGAAGATGAGGACATTTATGACAGAAGCATACACAGGAGCATGGAGCCTGCCAAGTGAGAATACTTGCTGATGTCAAATGAGAATGAGTGACAATCAGTGTTTTTTACGTATTTATTTCCATGGAGAGATATTTTCCAAAGCAGTACGGAATTGTAAATCTTACTTTTAAAAAAACCCCGTTAAACATTGAAGTCCACTCAAGCCTGCACACACATGGTCACACATTTACAGGTATTAGTATACGACAGAAGCTGGTATTTAACGTAAGGAACTTTTATTTTCATTGAAAATGAACCCATGATAAAAGGACATAACTATATTTCCTTACAGATGCCCCATTTCCACAGTACTACTGTTCTGCATCTACAGTCGGGAGTACATTTTCTGATGCCCCCACCACCGAGAACATCACGACAAGCAACGATGATGAAACTACAGCCATCAGCCTTCCCCCATCCGTGAACAACCAAGCCACAGCAGTGACAACCTTGAAACCTACTGAAGACTCCAGCGTCGAAGCAGAGGATCCTGCAGTTGGCTGGCACAGAAGTACTAAACGAGATGACGCAACAACTGGCACATACACCAGTGCCGAACCAGATGACGCAACAATCAGCTCAGACAGCAGGACCAGAGCTAGTGATGCAACAACTAATACAGACAGCAGGACCAGAGCTGATGATGCAACAACTAATACAGACAGCAGGACCAGAGCTGATGATGCAACAACTAATACAGACAGCAGGACCAGAGCTGATGATGCAACAACTAACACAGACAGCAGGACCAGAGCTGATGATGCAACAACTAAACAGACAGCAGGACCAGAGCTGATGATGCAACAACTAACACAGACAGCAGGACCAGAGCTGATGATGCAACAACTAACACAGACAGCAGGACCAGAGCTGATGATGCAACAACTAAACAGACAGCAGGACCAGAGCTAGTGATGCAACAACTAACACAGACAGCAGGACCAGAGCTGATGATGCAGCAGACAGCAGGACCAGGGCTGGTGATGCAATAGTTGTTATAACCTCAGAAACCATCACCACAGAAGAAAAAGACGAAACCTCAACTCAAGACTTCCCCACAACAGCTGATGACCAGTGGACTGACGCGAATAACACCCAAACTACCGACAATGGTTTCACAACGCCAAGAGAGAAAGTTTCATCCCACACCGCAGCATCAGCATCGTCAGAGCATCAGAGGATGGAGCACAGCACAACAAACCAGGGAGGCCACTGAAATCAGCACAGCATCTCAGCACCTCGCCACAATGACAGGTGAAGTGACTACAGAACAGGCCAGCCAGGGAAACACAGATATCACAGGAATTGATGCAAGGACAGACAGACCAGTGTCAGAGACAAAGACACCACCCTAGCTGATGCCACCACAGAACAGATCTGGGTAGGAAACACAGATACCACCCAAACTGATGCAACGACAGCACAGATCCAGGTAGGAAACACAGATACCACCCAAAACGAAGCCACCACAGAACAGATCACGGTAGGAAACGTAGGAACCACCTTCTCCCTTCCTACCATCCCTGCAGAAGTCAGGCGTGATCTGTGTCATTGCAATTGTCTCGTGAGGAAAAAGAAAGAAAACAAAACGGCCGAGGAAGAACAGCAGATGGAGGAAAAGCAGCAAAAGATTGTTCAGGAGATCAAAGATAACCTCACTGTTCCGGTCTCCAACGTGTCTGCGATTCAACGGCGCTACACCAGTGCTCCGGATGATCGTCCGTCCTCCAAGGGCATAACACTGATCATGGCCATTATTTGTTTTAACACTCTGGCAAGTCTCATTCTGTCTGATTGTGTTTGTTTCTGTCTGTTTCTGTTTTCCGCAGGAAAACAATGCTTTCAAAGCTTTGGTGTCTGACAGTTAAAATAACTGAGCTGGATAGACTTGTTTTTTGGTTGTTTGTTTTTGTTTTTTTTTGGTCTGAACTCGATGTCTGACTCTATTATAAACATTCATAGCATCTTCTTTAATTACTTATACACCACTAGCTCTCTCTCTCTCTCTCTCTCTCTCTCTCTCTCTCTCTCTCCTCTCTCTCTCTCTCTCTCTCTCTCTCTCTTCTCTCTCTGTGTCTGTCTGTGTCCTGTCTGTGTCTCTGTCTGTCTGTCTGTCTGTCTGTCTGTCTGTCTGTCTGTCTCGTCTCTCTCTCTCTCTCTCTCTCTCTCTCTCTCTCTCTCTCTCTCTCTCTCTCTCTCTCTCTCTCTCTCTCTCTCTCTCTCTCTCTCTCTCTCTCTGAATGTGTCACCTATTGTCTAAACACGTTTACCATCCATATTGAGAAATGTTCTGTTCATATTTTGTACTCTCTATCTTAATAATCACGTGTGTTGAATGTATTTGATTTTGTGTAAACTTTTATATTAATGATCCTTTTAAGTAAGCTAAATAACTATGTCCATCATGATTACGATATGGTTATGAACGTGATTTTTATGACCATAATAATAAGATTACATAAGGTATTAGAATTATATATGTCCCAAAATATGTGCCTCACAGCCGATAGATTCCTCTTGTGTTCGTTACATGATGTTATTTAAAATTCCAGGCATAGATTTCCTTTAGAATGAAGTTTATCGATGCGATGATATGCGTGCGAACCTGTGTGTGTGTGTGTGTGTGTGTGTGTGTGTGTGTGTGTGTGTGTGTGTGTGTGTGTGTGTGTGTGTGTGTGTGTGTGTGTGTGTGTGTGTTTTCTCCCCTTTTATCAAAATGTTATAATTTATGTGACTTGTTTTTTATTGATAGATGCTGGTGGATTAATGTTTTCAGTTATTTACCTCAATACATTCTCTTGTTTGCACCTTAATTATCAGCACCATTAAAAAAAATCAAAATCATCATTTGATTCTTACTTCTTATTTTCGTTTCTGAATGAATGTATTGTTTTCTGTTTGTTTGTTTTTTTAAAAATTACCTTATTATTGTATTTCTGTCTTATTTCTTGTCTGTTGTTTGCTTGGTATGGTTTCTTACTCTTGGTATTTAGATCATTATTGTTGTTGTTTAGTTTGAGTTTTTTTTTAATTTTAAAATGTTTTTTTTATCTTGATCTTGTCCCTGATAAGGGCGGGGACTGGATGTAAAAAATCACACGAGTGTTTATTCATTATCCTCGAAATAAAAAAATTTGCCTTGCCTTGCCTTGCCTTGCCTTGCCTTGCCTTGCCTTGCCTTGCCCTCTCTCTCTCTCTCTCTCTCTCTCTCTCTCTCACACACACACACACACACACACACACACACACACACACACACACACACACACACACACACACACACACACACACACACACACACACACACACACACACACACACATAAGCCTTCGTTTCAACACTTCCTAATCAGTTTATTGGCGGGTTTTCTTCCGTGTAACACAATTTATTGGCAGACTATTTTCTGTGGTAAGCACACAGTTCATTGGCAGGTTATCTTTAGTGGTAAGCAAACAGTTTATTGGCACATTATCTTTAGTGGTAAGAACACAGTTTATTGGCACATTATCTTCTGTGGTAAGCACACAGTTTATTGACAGGTTATCTTCTGTGGTAAGCACACAGTTTATTGGCAGCAGGTTATCTTCTGTGTGTACTGTTACAAATTTTCACATTGTGTGAATATACAAATAACATATATTTATTTGTTCTTTACCAAGACTGTTGTGCTGATCATCAGTAGACTTTGGGTGTCTCAGGCATCGTTTAAACTGGTACTTGTTTGCTTAGTCAAACATGTCCACTGTGGCAATCGTACATTATCATACTTTTTTTTTCATGTTTCTGCATGTGGTGTGTGTGTGTGTGTGTGTGTGTGTGTGTGTGTGTGTGTGTGTGTGTGTGTGTGTGTGTGTGTGTGTGTGTGTGTGTGTGTGTGTGTGTGCATGTGTGTGTGTGAATGATAAGCATCGGCTTTTAGGCATACAGATTCTGCTTCAAGGATCTTGCTCACGTGTCAGGCTGACTTATTCCACAATTTACTTACAACTTCTTAGTGTTTCTTTTTTTCATATTCAAATGAGAGTTGTTAATGAACTTTGATACAATGTACCATTATCTTGCAGTTATGTATCAAATTCAACCATGAGCGCGATGTGCTTATTTATTGTGGTCAAATGTCAAAGTGGTTGCATCACTGTCAACTTTATTGGATTAAAAAAAAAAATTTGGCTTAAAAAGGACGGGAAACTTTATTAATTAAACAAATTTTGAAATCGTTGATTGAGTGAGTGTGCATGTAGGTTTGAGTATGCTCAAGTTCATAATTCATGTTTACAGTTCTGTTTGCATCCCACCCACCTCTTTTTCTCACATAACTTTACAACTCTTTGTCTTCTGTCCGTCCTTTTTTTAATTTTACGTTTTTTTAAGTTCAATGATCCACAGCCTACTTTGCAGAAAGCCTTCAAAAAGTATGTGAAATCATTGAAATGTCAGTTAATCTACATCCACTCCTAAGCTTTACTTCATACTCATCAGTTGAATGTTTTTGTCAACTGACTTACACACCACACAGTCAACTTAAGACTGCGTTTTCTTCAAAGCTGGAAGTGAAGGGGGTTGTTAGTTAGGGTCACCTAAGTCAAGTTAAAAACAGATTCAGCACAGATGCCAGACTTGGTGGGTAGATAGAACATTAAAAAATAAATTATTCTTTTATATCGAGGATAATGGAACAAGCACTCAGTGCTTTTTTACATCCAGTCCCTGTGTGTATGCAGTATTGTAAATCTTGTCATGACATCTGTTCCCACCGGCACACAATGGCCTACTCTTACAAAAAGCAGAACAGGATCTAATGTGTGCGCAAGATGTTCTGCATGCGTTCACACATGGGGCCTCGGTTTATAGTCTCATCCGAAGAACTTTTGGGAAGTGTGGAGTCAGCACTGATGTTAACTCCAGGGGAAAAATCCCCTCGACCAGGAATCGAACCCGGGTCGTCAAATTGCGAGCACAATGTTCTGACCACTATGCTATCCTGTCTCCCATCTGATCATATGTTGAACATCTATGCGCTCTGTATCTACTCCTTTCAGTAAGGATTTATTTGTTCCATTGCTAGAACTCTCCAGGTTCACCAGTGGTAGGATTTTGTGTATGCGACCATTTTCTCCTACTATGAAGGTAGCTG
Source organism: Stramonita haemastoma (assembly GCA_030674155.1). Taxonomy (NCBI): domain Eukaryota; kingdom Metazoa; phylum Mollusca; class Gastropoda; order Neogastropoda; family Muricidae; genus Stramonita; species Stramonita haemastoma. The sequence goes on from CM060317.1 coordinate 26,091,349, forward strand.
CATTCCGACTTCGGGGATGTATGCTGGGTGTCTTCATGTTTCTGTAACCCACTGAATGCTAATACGAATTACGGGATCTTTAGAATGCATGCTTGATCTGCTGCATGTGTGTATACATGGAGGAAATTATAGCACTGGCAGGTCTGCACTTGAAAATGTCCTGGGAGATTGTAAAAATCCCCACCCTTATTTCACCAGACGCTGCCAGGATTCAAAGCCCCAACTTCATGGACCCATGGGATTGAAGTAATACGGTCTCAACCACTCAGCTATGATGTCTGTCATTTCAGTAAGAATTATTTTATTATTATTTATTTTTATTATTTATTCTTTTATATCGAGGATAACAGAATAAGCAATCATGTGCTTTTTTTTATCCGGTCCCCGTGTGTATGCAGTTTTTGTAAATATTGTCATCTGTTCCCACCGGCACACGATGGCCTACTCTTACGAAAAGCGGAACAGGATTTAATGTGAGCGCAAGATGTTCTGGGTGCGTTCGCACACGGGGCCTTGGTTTAAAGTCTCATCCGAAGGACTTTTGGGGAGAGTGGAGTCCGCACTGATGTTAACTCCAGGAGAAAAATTTCCTCGACCGGACTCGAACCCGGGTCATCAAATTGCCAGCGCAATGTTCTGACCACAAGGCTATTATATAAGCATGTATCAATCCTGTTCACAACAATGTCAATATTATTAATTCGCATCACCTTCCATTCTGAATCATCCATTCTTCCTTCCATTCAAATCTATAACACAGTTAACAATATGTACAAATGTTATTTGGATATATTCAAATTGTACAAAGTCATATACAATCAGTACATTTCACATTAGTAAATGCAGTCCATTTGTACATTATCACAGAAGCCATCTAGAAAATATTTCTCCTAATGCAAAACTTTACAACTGTTTCTTGTTTGACTCTACAGATCGTTTTACAATGTATTTAAACAATTCATCATAACCAAAAAAGTAATGATAATGATAACAGGGATGATAGTGCTATTAGTGTTAGTAGTAGGGGTAGTGGTAGCGGTAGTAGTAGCGGTAGTAGTTGTGGTAATAGTAGTAGTAGTGGTAGTAGTGGTGGTGGTAGTGGTGGTGGTGGTGGTGGTGGTACTAGTAGTAGTAGTAGTAGTAGTAGTAGTAGTAGTAGTCTTAGCAGTAGTAGTTGTGCCAGAAACAACACCAACAACAATGATGAAAAAAAAAAAAAAAAGCGTTCAGCATTTACAACATCAGAAGAAAAGATTATCAGACAGATATTCACAACCCATTCTAATTTTATGTACCCTGTATGCACCCACAGAGGGCAAGTAAGGCATAAACGCAGATCACGTACATTCAGGTAATGGCATACATTTCTTGCTGTACAAAACCATATGAAATAAGCCTCCATTACAAGTTTCCAATGTTTGTGTAAAATACATGCAAAATTTACAGTGGTGAAATGTCCCTCAATGAGTAAGCAGCCTTTCACACATGTGAAAACTATCAGTGTGATATGCACCACAACAAGAAGACTGACATTTGTCAAAGTGGTTGGTGTCCCATAACTTGTGTGGTCATGGGGGAGCGAGGCATCAGAGACCTCAGCTTCTCCAGGGGCCAGCATGTTGAGGGCAGTGCCCATCTCCTCTCCCTCGCTGCTTTACCTTCCCTGACTCTAAAGAGGGCAGGTACCCATTTACAGCTGGGTGAAATGGGGGACTGTGCTGAAGCAAAGGCACGCAAACAGTCACCCATCCAACTGGTAACCAAGCTCAACACTGCTTAACTTGAGTGGGGGAAAGCGAGCACTCTGACCACTTAGCTAGTTTTGTCATTTACATTTGTCAAGACATACAATAAAGTTCGAAATGTCAGTAAAAAGAAACATCTGAAGTTTCTTAAGAATGGCAAGAATTATGTGGGTGAACTGTTTGATGAGAACCGTATACTGGTAAAAAAGCACACAGAACTATATGTTTAGAATATATCTCCTCAATAGGCCTCGTTACACCCTGAACTGTGAGTATAAAGTGTGCCTCCAAAAATGCCCCTTTTTATTGTGAAGGCACTCAAAGAATTATGTGCCATTTCAAAAGTCTTTGACATTTGTGATGATACATAGACAAATATATGAGAAGAATGATTCAATACATAGAGACTTTTAGATTTGTGAAGACGCACAAAAAAACCCAGTAAGTGGTATGCATGTACTTAAAACATAAAGCTTTATGTATTTATGAAGATGTTTAAAGAAAAGTGCAGGTAAGAAACTTTTTTCTTTCAAAAGATACGCAAAGGTGGATCGGTGGTCTAGAGGTAATGCACTTGCCTAGAAAGCAAAAAGTCCAGGTCGGAAGTGTGCAGTGGTTCGATCCCTGTTTGGGCCTGAAGCTTTTCCCCCCATCCATTAGACCATGAGTGGTGGTCTGAGTGTTAGTCTTTTGGATGAGGTGATAAATGCAGGTCCTGTATGTTACACACTATTACTTAGCACATGTAAAAGAACCATGGCAACAAAGGAGATGTTCCTGGCAAAATTCTGTAGAAAAAAGCCACTCTGAGAGGGAAAACAAATATAGCTGCAGACAGGAAAAGAAAAAAACAAACAACCAATAATGGGTGGCATTGCTCTTGTGGCAACGCACTCTCCCAAGGAAGAGCAGCCGGAATATCATGCAAAGAAATCTGCTGTGACATAAAGTGGTATAAATTTTGTTTAAAAAGCACCAAAACATCATACAGGAATCTCACACTGTGCCATAGAACAGGCAGATATATTGAATAAGGCATCCAGTCAGATGTTGTTTGTTTTTTTTAAAAAGGATTAAAAAAAAACCAATATGTGCCCATGTAACCAAAATATCAGCCTGCCACATGACCGACATAGTTTCACCTATCCTGGTTCCTTTTGACCCTCAGTTTATTTCTAGCTCTGCCACGGATATATGCTTGTCTGCACCACTGGGAGACAGTGTCACTAGCTGCACAAACTGCTGTCGATGCTGGGTGCAGGTGTTGTCCTGTTGGCACACAAACACCTGACATGTCAGCACCACGGTGAAGCTGTCGGCAGTCCCTTCTGGGTCTACTTGGAAAGCAGTCAGAGTTTTTGGAGACTGTGCGTCCACACACAGTTTGCCCTTGGTGAGTTGTGAGGGAACAGAAGTCAGTAACGCTTGGGTCTTTTCATCTGAAACACAGTCATGAAACATTCAGAATATTTAAAACACTCTGTTGTACACATGATGTGACTTTGAAAATATCTTCTTTTTTTTTTTTTTTTTTACACGTTAGTGATCATAATGATGGAGACAAAAATAGGATCTTTTAATTTTTATCTCCCCCCCCCCCCCCCCCAAAAAAAGAGAAGAAAAACAAATATCAGGTAAGATCAATGAAGAATTGATATAAATTTGAGTGGTCATCAATCTTTCAGTGGCTGCATAAATAGCTTCCTCAGCACTATAATGCCTTCCACTGATGTCCTGCAGATGTTCCAATTCTAAATAATAATAATGGATATTTATATAGCGCTATATCTTTCAAAGACAAATCAAAGCGCTTGCATTCAACCAATTTTTACACAGGCAACCAATAACAATACTACATTTTTAATAAAGTCAAATGTACACACAACATATACACATACACACACACCACACACACACACACACACACACACACACACACACACACACACACACACATACACACAATGGTTATACACTTTGGCAGGGTGGTGGATATTTCCGCTGTTGAGAAATAGCTAGAATAGGTCCTTGCCATTAAAGTGATTGGTTCTCCTTCCCCCCCAAAAAATATACATATAAGTTTTCAAGGCTGTATCTCAAATAGCTTATGTAGTAACATTTTTTTGTTTAATCATTACAGTCTTCAATTCTTCATAACTCCCTGGAACAGGAGACATACTTCTTTAATTTCTCCACGACACTGAAAGCGTTAATTAAACAAAATGGAAATGGAAACAGATTCAGTTTCATTGTTCTTGCTTGTTGTCTGTTTTCACTGACAAAGAGAATCCAACAAACAGGTATATATATATATATGTGCACAACCACCACAATACCTACCCCCTGCTGAAATCTTCCAGCTGTTCGGAGCCTCCTCGTTGCCATGGAGACCAGAGCCAAGCCTGAGGTTAAGGTTGAACTGAATGTTGGCACCGGATTTGAGAATGGCTTCAGGCAAACGGATCCCTTTCTTCACCGCTGCAAGGTCTAGTGCAACACCTCCACCTGTGGCCTTCTCCTTGCTGAACACCACTGGAAGCTGAAAATACACACATTTCAAATAGGCATTTCAAATAGGCATTTCAAATAGGCATTTCAAATAGACATTTCAAATAGGCATTTCAAATAGACATTTCAAATAGGCATTTCAAATAGGCATTTCAAATAGGCATTTCAAATAGGCATTTCAAATAGGCATTTCAAATTGGCATTTCAAATAGGCATTTCAAATTGGCATTTCAAATAGGCACTTCAAATAAGTCTTTCAGATGAGACTGTAAACCGAGGCCCCGTGTGCGAACGCACGCAGAACATCTTGCGCACATGTTAAATCCTGTTCTGCTTTTTGTAAGAGTAGGCCATTGTGTGCCGGTGGGAACAGATGACAATATTTACAAAACTGCATACACACAGGGACTGGATGAAAAAAAGCCCATGAGTGCTTATTCCATTATCCTCAATATAAAAGAATGAAAAAAAAAAAAAAAAAAAGGGATTACCATATAAACCGATGGATAAGCTTTGTCATCTGGCTTGCCTAATATAATGAGGTTTATATTGAAAAGGTACAAGACACATGCCTTGAAAATTATTCAAAACATTTTCTCATTTATAGGGGGGAGGGAGTGGAGTGGACATGGGGAAATCTGTTCCTAGCAGCACACAGTGGTCTACTCTTCCAAACGGTGAAATGGGTTTTAACGTGTGCAAGATGTTCTGCATACGATCGCACATGGAGCCTCTTATTACAGTCTCATACAAAAGACTTATCACTTGTTCAAGAACATTACTTTGCCCCAGGTCAAGAACTGTTGCTATAATCAAAGATTTTACATTTTACAACACAATCTCAACACACAAAAAAAGAAGTACATTCACAGTAAATTTTTCATTCAACAGCCAAAATTCTACAATCTACTCGAACGTGAGAGGTAAACATTACCTCTGACACAGTCTTGGTGCTCCAGTCCAGAACACGTATGCTGTGGTTGTTGGTGTCGGCGATGTAGACCAGCTGCCTTTCCTCATCCACACACAATCCACCTGGCTCGTTGAAATGCACGTCAGCACTGTCACCTTTGGCAGCAGGACCAGGTGAGCCAGTGCCCAACACAGTGCTGCAGCTCTTGCCTTTGATGTCTATGCTTTTGATCTGTAAATCATACACACAGTGCTGCAGCTCTTGCCTTTGATGTCTATGCTTTTGATCTGTAAATCATACACACAGTACTGCAGCTCTTGATGTCTCTGTTTTTGATCTGTAAATCATACACACAGTACTGCAACTCTTGCCTTTGATGTCTATGGATTTGATCTGTAAATCATACACACAGTGGTTGTTTTTTTTAATCATACAGAACTGCAGCTCTTGCCTTTGATGTCTATGCTTTTGATCTGTAAATCATACACATGGAGAATGGTGTTTGGATAATACAGCACTGCAGCTCTTGCCTTTGATGTCTATGCTTTTGATCTGTAAATCATACACACAGTGCTGCAGCTCTTGCCTTTGATGTCTATGCTTTTGATCTGTAAATCATACACACAGTGGTTGGTTTTTTAATCATATAGCACTGCAGCTCTTGCCTTTAATGCCTAGGTTTTCATCTGTAAATCATACACACAGTGCTTGGTGTTTGGGTCACATAGTACTACAGCTCTTGCCTTTAATGTCTATGCATTTGATCTGTAAATCATACACAAAAAGGATGGTGTTTGGATTGTATGCTTTTGTTAAGACTTAGATTACAGTGTCTTTGACAGTGTCACATAACATTAGAAGACAAGTACACTTTAGCAAAAAGCTTGATTGCAACAAATTTTGCTTTTTTTTTTTTTTTTTTTTTTTACTCTTAATTTTTTTTTATTAGGAAGTTGAATGCTTTGAGTGCTCAGGGAGGTTTCAATCCAAGACAGGAAACATTATCAACAATTGTTCAAAAAGTATTAACTTGTGAAAATGAACACAGAAAAGAGGCAGCAGTGAACTGTGGATTGCTATAGAAGATCAACAAGAAAATCATGGAATTTTACTCTCAAACTGCATTTGGTCAAAGACAACTCTTGAGGAATCAAATCAACGTCTCTTTCTTAAAGAATTAAGAAATTAAGAGTGGTGCCCTCTGTGATTTCATACAAAACATTCCACACACGAAAAAACATACCCAAAGCAAACAAAAAGACACTCCCCCCTCCTCTCAAAGTAATCCTCTGTTCTGCCAGCCTTACCTTATGGTTATAGGAGTCAGCCACAAGCAAAGGCCCTGAAGGGAGAGGAGAGACACAGCCAATGGATGCTGGAGTTTGGCTTCTATTCCTGCGCCATCCACATCTCCATAAGCAAACAGGTTCTGTAGACAATGTTATTATTTCTTCTGTATTGCAATAAAAAGTTTCTAGTGTGAGTATGCCTCTGTGTGTGTGTGTGTGTGTGTGTGTGTGTGTGTGTGTGTGTGTGTGTGTGTGTGTGGTGTGTGTGTGTGTGTGTGTGTGTGTGTGTGCGCGCGTGCATGCGCGTGCGTGTGTGTGTGCATGCAGATTAATACTGTACAACTATATGCAGATCAAAAGACAGTTACGCTAGACACATACAGCCAGCTGTGCACAGTATAAAAACAATAACTACCCACTCCCTATCCCTCTAAAGATCCAAACCAAACCAAACCAATCCAACCACCCCTCCCACAAACTCTCTCCAAAAAACAAAACAAAAAACACTTCAGTGGTTTCATACATTAAATAAACATTGACTGTAAACTTGTCACATGTATAACCTCTCATCCATACAGTAAATGAACATTGTAAACTTGTCACATGTATCACACTCTGATCCATACAATAAATGAACATTGACTGTAAACTTGTCTCATGTATCACCTCTCATCCATACATTGCATGAACATTGACTTTAAACTTGTCACACGTATCACACTCTTCCATACAATGAATAAACATTGACTGTAAACTTGTCATACGTATCACACTCTCGACCTCAGTTTTACCACGACTTACTCTGGGGTCCCTGTCTCCCCCCACCAATCCTTTGACACTGCCGTCTTTCAAGCTGATGGCTCGCACAGTGGAGCTCTCGCTGTCTGCCACAAACAGGGTGCCCAAGGCATCGCCTGGAGAGACGGCCAGGCCAGACGGCTGAGCCAAGGCGGCCTTGTCTGGGTAGCTGTTGTTGCGGTTTTCCTCGTTGCCACTGCCCACCACGCAGACGCAGGTGCCAGCTTCATACTTCCTGCAATGAATGACGACAGCGTCAATGGTTGGAGGTAGTCACTAATGTCGTCAAGGCTTTATGCTTCTGCTATGCTAACTCGTGTTGTGTGACACTACACAACACTGCTATCAGTGTACTACTGATATCAATCGATGACAATAATGCAAAGTAAGTGCTTTGAGCAAAGCGCAGCTCAAAGGATTGTGCACAAGTTCTGGGAACGGATGAAAAAATTTACAAAGCCACATGCATACAGGGACTGAGTGCAAAAAGGCATATGAGTTCTTATTCCATTATCCTTGAAATAGAAGAATGAATAAAAACAATCAATACAAAAAATAAGTTAAGAAAATTGAATTCAGCCAGCTTTTTGTTTCTTTCTCAGCCTGACTAATTCCTCTTTCATTCACTGTACACTGTGTTAGTAATTACTTTTTACTGACTGTGCTTTGTAGGGGCAGAGGAGCAGGGGGTGGGGTTGGGTTGGGGGGAATTAAGGGGTGGGGGATGGGGGTGGAATCTGCAAAGCATGAAGTTAAGCTGAATCCCCTAACTAGTTACAACATTTGATTACACTGGCTTCCTGATGATAGGTGGTAGGATTTCTTTTCATAAAAAACGCAATACTTTTCTAGTTTTAATCCACTCACAGAACTGATAACTCCTTAATAATAAAAGTGTGTCTGAATCTTTTATCACGACCTCAAAGTAAAAGTGTTTGTATCAGACAATAATCAACAGCTATAATGATAAGATATATCTGATGAAGACAAGTTCTGATCAACAGAATCATCATATCATTTTCAAACCCCTACTATGAACATTGCTTTAAAAAAAATATGGTAAACATGGAAAGATGAGGGAGGGGCAGAGTGAAAAAGAAAGGTGGGGTCCTTTTTACTCAATATGAAACTGCTGTATAGACAAAGCCACTTTACAGACTTATATCTGCTATCGATTGAAAGTACAGAAGCTTTCATCTTTCTAAACATACTTGTTTGATTGATGCTATAGCTCAGTGGTCAAAACCATTTGACTTCAATCTCTCAGGTCCACTGATGTTGGAGGTTCAAATCTCATCTGATGAATTAAAGGTTGGGAGTTTTACTATCTCCCAGGTCAGCTTCAAGTCCAGAAACCAGTGCCTTAATTCCCTTCAAGAATATACACATACAGAGGACCAAATATGCATGTTAAAGATCCCCGAATTCATGTCAGCATTTGGCGGGTTACAGAAACAAAAACATAACCAACATACAATCTGTACTATGAAAGCAGCAGACAGACCCCCTGCAAAATTAAAAGCACAGGAAAAGACCAGGCACTATGCACCCCACTTGGTAAGAGAAGGAAGGCACAGAGAGAGAGAGAGAGAGAGAGAGAGAGAGAGAGAGAGAGAGAGAGAGAGAGAGAGAGAGAGAGAGAGAGAGAGAGAGAGAGAGATTTGATTTGATTTATTGTTTTATATCCAGGATAATGGGATAAGCACTCTTGTGCTTTTTTACATCCAGTCCCCATGTGTATGCAGTTTTGTTAATGTCATCTGTTCCCACTGGCACACGATGGCCTACTCTTACGAAAAGCGGAACAGGATTTAACGTGTGCGCAAGATGTTCTGCGTGCGTTCGCACACAGGGCCTCAGTTTAAAGTCTCATCCGAAGGACTTTTGGGGAAAGTGGAGTCAGCACTGATGTTAACTCCAGGCGAAAAATCTCCTCGACCGGACTCGAACCAGAAAGAGACACAGAGAGAGAGAGAGAGAGAGAGAGAGAGAGACACAGAGAGAGAGAGAGAGAGAGAGAGAGAGAGAGAGAGAGAGAGAGAGAGAGAGAGAGAGAGAGAGAGAGAGAGAGAGAGAGAGAGAGAGAGAAAGAGAGAGACAAACACACACACACCAACACACACATAGTCAGACACACAGATAGAGAGACAGAGAGACAGAAATAGACAGACAGAGGCAGAGGCAGAAAGAGAAAGAGAGAGACACATACTTGTTTTTCCACCAGGAGACATCCTGCAGACAGTAGGCCCATATCTGGTGAGTTCCAGCCATGGCAATGTACAGCACGTCCACCTCCTCTCCCCCTGCAATGGAACCACACCCTTTTTTTTATTATTATTATTTAAAAATTTTTGTTTTTTGGTGTTTTTTTTTTTAAGGAACCACATCCTGGCTTCCATAACAAAAAACCCTGAAAACAGATTTGCAGGCACTTTACAAAAAGAAAAGATCTAGAAAGATGAGTTGAGCACTACAAATTTTCCTCAATTTTTCTTTATATTTGATCCCTTTTTCTTTCTTTCTTCTTTGGGAAAGATTTTCCCACAGGGTGGCTATTAGTATTACGATACAGACAACTAAGTAAAATAAATAAACAACCCCAAACAGCATCAACAAAAGGTTATGAAAGCAAATAATTATTTCCAACTCTGAAAGTTTAAATCAGCAAAAACAGTGCAGAGTATGAGGAGGGGAGAGAGAGAGAGAGAGAGAGAGAGAGAGAGAGAGAGAGAGAGAGAGAGAGAGAGAGAGAGAGAGAGAGAGAGAGAGAGAGGAAAAGAACAGCAGACAGAGCAGACAGACAGACGAGAAGATAGAAGTAGATAGATAGACAGACAGATAGATAGATAGATAGATAGATAGATAGATAGATAGATAGATAGATAGAAATAGATAGATAGATAGATAGATAGATAGATATAGGAAAAGATAGTGTCACTGACCAGGGGAAACAGCCGTCACCACATCCCAAGGTGAGGACAGAGGCTGCCGGTTTCCTGGCTTGCCACCCTGCTTGTCCTCCCCCTGCTGTCCCGTCCCTGCCAACGTGCTCACTGTCCCACTGCTCAGGTCCACCTGTCCACACATTATCCTTCACTAAAGATGGGAAAGTCTAGTGATCAGAACATTGCGCTTGCAATTTGACGACCCGAGTTCGATTCCTGTTGGTGGGGATTTTTCCCTGGAGTTAACATCAGTGCTGACTCCACTCTCCCAAAAGTCTTTCGGATGAGACTGTAAACCGAGGCCCCGTGTGCAAACGCACGCAGAACATCTTGCGCACACGTTAAATCCTGTTCTGCTTTTCGTAAGAGTAGGCCATTGTGTGCCGGTGGGAACAGAGGACAAGACTTACACAACTGCATACACACGGGGACTGGATGAAAAAAAGCACAGGAGTGCTTATTCCATTATCCTCGATATAAAAGAATAAAATAAAAAATAAATAAATAAAATAAACACTCTCTCTATACGTTTCTTTCTCTGTACACTGTCAAAACTTTGAATATGGCACAATACGAAACACACACGGCCTTAAAAACTCTGAAAACAATCCAAACCTAATCCAAAAACAGTCGAACCAAAGTCTTCTAAATCTTCTAAAAATATTAACGCTTTCTTTTCGCTTCATCTTCGCAAATCTAGATTTGATTTTATCAGAGAATATATTTTTTTCTAAAAGAAATAGACCCCCCCCCCCCCCCCTCACCTTCTAACCAACCGAACAAACGAACAAAAAAATACCTGTCACATACCTGTCTCAGAGCATGGTTCTCAGTGTCCGCAACGAACAGAAGATTGCCATGGCTGGCTACTCCTTGGGAGAATCAAACAGGGCCTCCTCTAGGGTGCCATCTTTGAACCCCTTCCCTTTGCCTCCAATCACGCGCTGTAAATATACCCACATAGAAACCATGACAATCAACCCGATAAAGATTACGTACATATCCATATGAACATGATGATTGTCTAGCCAAGTTTAAGTTTGGGGGTGAGATAGCCTAGTGGTCAGAACATTGCACTTGCAATTTGACGACCCGAGTTTGATTCCCGTTCAAGGAGATTTTTCTCTTGGAGTTAACATCAGTGATGACTCCACTGCCCCCAGAAGTCCTTCGGATGAGACTATAAACCAAGGCCCCATGTGTGAATGCATACAGTACATCTTGCGCACATGTTAAATCCTGTTCCGCTTTTCATAAGAGTAGGCCATCATTTGCCGGTGGGAACAGATGACATTTACAAAACTGCATAGACATGGGGACTGGACGTAAAAAAACACAAGAGTGTTTATTCCATTATTCTCGATATAAAAGAATAATAAAAAAAATAATAAAAAAAGTAAACACCATGGGTTACATTATCCATAAAAGTGTAGTGTTCTTACTTTTTGATGTTAATCTCTTTCAAAGCATAAAGTAACATTCCAAGTTACGGCCTTAATTTGTTTGTAATTTAACTTAGGTTGTAAATGGGGATAATAAGAAATCTGCCTGATAACTTTGAAATGTGTACTATCAGCAACACTTATTCTCCTCACATACATCTGTATGCACATACATGCATGAAGGATGCACACATGCATACATGCAAGCACATACAACACACACATACAAACACGTTGATAAATTTCCCCAAATCACACCACTTTTGAAACTTTCTCTGGCCAGACCTATTTTCTATACTTTCACAGACATGGAACCTTTCTTTCAAAAAGTCATACGAATATTTACACACAGACACAGACAGACACCACACACACACACACACACACACACACACACACACACACACACTCTCTCTCTCTCTCTCATTCTCACACACAGAAACAAAAACACACACAAATTCATCCCCCTCATCCCCACCCACCCCCGTCACATTTCCTACCTGCACAACACCAGTCGTTCTATCCAACACCAGCAGACGATGATGGCCGGTGTCAGACACCACCAGCTGATCGGCACCGGGGCCGGCATGGATCTTGCCAGGGAAGAGAACAGGAGACTCCTTCTGCTTGTCCTTCTCCAGAGCCAGGGGCAAGGCATGGGGACTCAGCTTTCCCTGGGCTCTGTAGTGCTCCATCGCTGCCTCCACCAACTCAAACAGGAGATCGCTGTGGCCCTCTCCCACAATGTAGTACAGCACCTGTCATGTAGGAAAGAAAGGAGTATGGTTTATTTATCAATTTATATGTTCATTATATTTTTTTTATTTCAAGGATAATGGAATAAGCACTCATGAATTTATTTATCTATTCATTTATTATATATTTTTATTTCGAGGATAACGGAATAAGCTCTCGTGTGCTTTTTTTTTGCATCCAGTTCACATGTGTAGTTGGGTTTTTTTGTGGTCATTCATTGTTCCCAGAGGTGTGTGTGTGTGTGTGTGTGTGTGTGTGTGTGTGTGTGTGTGTGTGTGTGTGTGTGTGTGTGTGTGTGAGTGTGTGTGTGTGTGTGTGTGTGTGTGTGTGTGTGTGTGTGTGTGTGTGTGTGTGTGTGTGTGTGTGTGGTGTGTGTGTGTGAGCATATGAGCACATGCAAGAGCCTGTGTGTGTGTGTCTGTGAGTGTGTGTAATTGTAAGCTCATGTCTGTATGAAAAAGTGTGTGTTTGAGTGCATGCATGTATGTGAGTGTGCTTGGAAGTGTGTTTTATATCTCTTTGATTTACAAGGTAGCATAATTCAGAAAAACACATCAAAACAACCACCCCAAACAACAGCATAACACACTGGAATGAATAGTTTTTTGTAGGAAAAAAAACCAACAAAATTTGCTGGCATAAAACTATCCCAAAGTGGGAATGCAAATAGAGTAGATAAAACGTTCCAGCTTTAGACAATCAAATGAGCTACGAAGGCAGTTTTACCTGTCCTTCTGGTCCGACAATAACAAATGTGGGCCAACACATGACAGACAGTTGTTGCCATAGGGATGTGTCACTGTCATTGACAACAGGGTGGGTGATGTCATAGCGTAAGACGGCACTCAAGATATTGGCTGTCACCTGTAACACCACATGGTAATAAAAGATTTACAAATGCATTTAAACAATATATTATATGTATATAATTTATATATATATACCTATATCAACCTGCCTGCCTGCCTATCTAATATTTATTATTAGTTATATGATTATCTTCTCACTACCTCTCTATAAATCTTATTGTATATATCATATGGTGTTTATGGTTATCTTGATATCTACAAAATATGTAATTGCCATAAGTTGTATTTGCATGACCTATTCCAAATTTATCATAAAAATTCAGAATTACTAGATTAGCAATCTGACATCCAACGCTCCACCCCCCCCTAAAAAAAACAACCCAAAACACAAAAAAACCCACAAAACAAACAAAACATAACAACCCAAAATGCCAACAACAGAACAACAAACCACTGACCTTTTCATTCAGGAACTTAGCAGAGTGAACTCCAACTACACACAGTCCTTCGAGGGGAGAGAAGCGTTGCTCCAGACGATGAAGATCTGGCAGGACGTGCAGACAGTTGACACAGCAGTAGGTGAAGAAATCCAACACCACCACCTTGCCCTGTAGTGACTGCTCACTGTAGAACTGCAGCGGCGATGAGACATTAAGCCACTCCAGACCTTGTTTTGGGAGAGAGAGAGAGAGAAGAATACTTAACTCACTAGAGTCCAAAGTGAGAAATTTTAATCTCAAATTATCAGAATTTAAAGTAAAAAAACCCAAACCCATCCAAACAAGAGATTAAAGTGAAAAAAATCCTTACCAACTAGACTTTAAAGAATAGAAAATACTTAAAGGGGATAGCTTACGATGACAAAAAAATTAACTAAAAAGCAAGAATAAATCAATCAGTCTCTATTGTCCAGAGAGAGAGAGAAAGAGAGAGAGAGAGAGAGAGAGAGAGAGAGAGAGAGAGAGAGAGAGAGAGAGAGAGAGAGAGAGAGAGAGAGAGAGAGCTATTTAATGTAATGATATTAAATGAATCCCTTTGTTTCTTGTTATTGCCTATTCTGAATTGAAGATTCTAAAATTTTGTGACATTGGTGAGTTTCCCATTCATTATTAATAATAATAATAATAATAATAATAATAATAATAATAATAATAATAATAATAATAAATAAATGGAATTTATATAGCGCTATATCTTACAAAAACAAATCAAAGCACTTATTATTAAAGATATATATATATATATTATATATATATCTATCTATTTCTGTGTGTGTGTGTGTGTGTGTGTGTGTGTGTGTGTGTGTGTGTGTGTGTGTGTGTGTGTTTTAAAATTTCAAAATTAGACCTAAAGAACAGAAGTTGGGAGAAGGTATGAGGAAATACTACTTACATTTCAAGCTTTAAAGGGTTAGAGAAGGTTGACATTCCTTTGCTATAATTCATAAACAGGCAGAATAGGATGGAAAAGGAACATGGGGGTAGAGGATAGATGAAAAATCAAGAAGCAATGTGTTAAAGTCAAAGAGGATGGGGTAAAGGCACAAGAGTGAAGACTGAGGGGGTGTGGAGATTACATTTTTTTATCTGAAATTTTGGTTTTGCTTGAGATTGTATTAGAGTCCCAGTGGAATTACTTGATTTAGGGACTGTGGCAGCAAGTCGTCCGACTATGGTGCCTTGGGCCACCACAAAAATAGTACAATTCTATAAAGCAACTGCGCTAGTCCCACGCAAGCACAAGAGTGCTATATTATTCACAGAGGTTGACGTTACTGCTTTGATTTAGTTTAAAGCTTAAAAGTTAAATTCAAGTGTTTGTTTCATTCTCTTGTAGAACTTTGTACGTGGGAACAAAGGCACTACCATCTAGCTCTTACTATTATGCAAGTATTTTCATACCATGCGTCTATTATGTGAATATATTGGATTTTAATTTAAAATAATGAGGAATGAAAAGATGGAACTTTGTCTGGCAGTGAATTTTTAGTTTATTTTAATGGCATATTTACCATCACCATGCCATTTCATTACCCAGCTTTCCATGGACCTCAATTTTATGAGTAAAAATATGTTTGACTTCAGAGAGAGAGAGAGAGAGAGAGAGAGAGAGAGAGAGATTTCAGTCCCAAAATCGGTAATCTCCGCCGAGACGTAATAAACAAGAACAGAAAATCATTCAAAAGCCACGATCAATATGACTATAAAATGATCAAATTTTGTACAAACTTTCATAGATTTTCACATGAAATCTTTAACTTATATAAAGGGTTTCAAGTTGTTTTAATAAAAGTTTAATGGGGGAGAAAGAGAAAGAAAACAAAACGTTCCAGAGCCAATGACACGGAAGCAACATCACTTGATCAAACAGGGCTCTCAAAAAATCCTCATTTACATACCTTTGTCAAAGTTTGGAATCCTGAAACATTTATTGTTTTTGTCTATCTTTGTAAAGTGTTGTAATATGGCTTGTTTTCGAGATTCTTTGGTGTCTTTCGAGCCCAAAACTTCCTCAAAATCGGCCTGAAGGGCCAAAAAGTCGTCTGCACCCGCCATCTCTAATCGGCTGCAATAAGAGTAATGTCCCTTTAGGCTAGCTTTAAATTTGCTCAGAGTTATTTCCTAGTAACTATGTTGTTTATTTATTTATAATTTTATTTCGAAGGTAATGGAATAAGCACTCGTGTACTTTTTTGTACATCCAGTCTCCATATGTATGCAGCTTTGTAAATTTTGTCATCCTGTCCCACTGGCACACAACAGTTTACTCTTCCGAAAAGTGGAACGGGGTTTTAATTCAATTCAAAATACTTTATTTTCTCTAAAACAGAGAAATTTAACATGTGCGCAAGGTGTTCTACGAGCGTTAGCACACGGGGCCTCGGTTTATAGTCTCATCCGAAGGACTTTTGGGGGAGTGGAGTCAGCACTGATGTTAACTTAAGAGGAAAAATCCTCTGAGATTGAGATTGACCCCCCCCCCCCCCTCGCGTGGCGTGCACGCGCGCGCGCGCGCGCGTGTGTGAGTGTAAGTTTTGTGCGTGTGCGCGTGTATAAGTTTAATTTTGTTACAACTATAAAGCTATTGTGATTGGTTGCATGAAAAATTATTTGCATGCGAGAGTTTTGATTTGT
This sequence comes from Stramonita haemastoma, assembly GCA_030674155.1. Taxonomy (NCBI): domain Eukaryota; kingdom Metazoa; phylum Mollusca; class Gastropoda; order Neogastropoda; family Muricidae; genus Stramonita; species Stramonita haemastoma. The sequence continues at coordinate 26,107,688 of CM060317.1, forward strand.
TTTAAAAAGACATAGCCCTCTTAAACTTCCGAGAGCATATTACTAGTATTACTTTTTCTTATGTACACATTTTGAAATTGGAGACTTTACATTGTTGATGCATCTTTATTTCTAACATGTATTTAATTTTATTTTAATTGGTTAGAGAGTTGTTCGTCTATATATTTAAATTGAGAGAGAGAGAGAGAGAGAGAGAGAGAGAGAGAGAGAGAGAGAGAGGGGGGGGGGGGGGGGGGGCGTGCATCCGAAACCCTGTGCACATACTTTACACTTGTAAATAAAACACTTTACACTTGTAAATAAAACGGTCATTCCTTCATAAATGGAACTCTGAACAAAGGCCTTAAGTTTCATTTTTATTTTTCGTCATTGTTTTTGTGCTAATTTGTATCACATTTCATCAAGTTTTGACAATGGGTTTTTTCAAAGTCATTCTGATTTCCTTTTTATTTCGTTTTGTTTCAGCTGCGAGCCGGCTACCCAACCCCACTCCAGCCTTTTACTGAAGGGGGAGGTAGGCTTTTCCCAATGCTCTGACCAGCAGTGGCACATGACTGACCAACTGACTACTTTTGAACTCTGACACCATTTAAAATAAACGGCTCAGACCAGAATGACATGTTAATTCCAAAATGCTTTTAAAACACAAGAGACAAAACGCTTCTTAATTCCTGCCATGTCTTTACATTAAAAAAGCACAGACACTTTGAACAAGTGCAAAACATCAGCTTGTAAGGTTTGAAAAAGGGACGTGTGCAAAGCTGGTATTTTTCTCAGGGAAGAAAGTCAGTCAAGTGCCTATGGTGTGTGCTCACCACTTGATTAAAACAATGTTTAAATAAGGTATACAATTTATCAATTTTGTAAGGAACTTAAGACAGGAAAACTGAAAGCAAAACTCGCTACAAACAAACTTGTTTTTGATCCTCTAAAGAAACTTGCAACACTTTCGCCAACAATTCAGATCATAATAATATGACATAGGTAACCAAAAAAAAAAAAAAAAAGTTCTAAACGTTCATCCACACCTTCGTACATTTCCAGTCAAAATTCTAGAACAAGCCTAACTGGTTCATGTACGAAGTTTTGTTAAGTGTACTAACAGAGCAAGAAAATCAGATACTACTTTCAACCCCAAAACAAAAAGTTTAACATACTACTAACAAATGGGGTTTCCAATTCATCCCTTCCTGTGAGTAAAATAGATTAAAAAGCAGCTTCATGGGCAAACATAACATAGCATAACATAAAACAACATAACATTGTTTATAGCCCTACCGACCACGAAAGCCATATCAGGGCTGTCACCTCATTCAGTTTTAGTGACTCCAGTAACTTTCAACTTCAGGTTCAAAACCAATACTTCCTAATACTTTCAAATATCTAACACCGTTCATATGAAAAACATTAACACCTGAATTAGTTCATTCCTTAAGGCAAATAAACCACACTATGCTGAGGACGCCAGCCATTCCGCTTAATTTATCATCCCCAGATTACCAGAATTTTTTTTTAAAAGGTAACAAAACATGCTAAAGTACAAAAATACACATAAAAAGTGCCACATGGGTAAATACCACTGCAGAATGGATATCCTGTGCCCACCCTAGTGTCTAAATCTCACTATCTGGTCGCCAGAACAAACAAACAAAAAAACCCAGAGCAGAGTGTCATATAATGAAAACACAAAATTGAAAGAGTTGCTTGAAAAAAAAGCAGTAAAGTGTACTGGGAAGGCAGAAAATAAGCACAAGAAATCAAAGATAAGGAGACAGACAGAAGCAAAGAGATAGAAAAGTGGAAATGTCTAGCACAGAATTTCCAGAAGGTGGGGATGCTGTTTATACTGAAAGAGCCCCCGGCATCCCCACTGGGGGAAGACTTCATGGGCAACACACAAACAGAATACACATAACACTCGGTTTCAACAAACATAATTATTTTAAAGTAATGCACACACAACTCTAATTTTGACCCTGGGAAACATAGAACATAGGGGGAGGGGGAAGCAAACAAAGCCGACGGTATTTGCTGAATGACAAACAAATCTTCCAGATATCATGCAAAACTATTGTCTTAGAACTACACACAATTCCTGTGCTGAAATGCACGTTTTCATTAACTTAATGAAATTGATTTACAGCACACAAATAATCAAGGTCTTTTTGACGTGACTTTAGATAGTCATTTTGTACAATTGCTTGTTAACAGTTTACGACCAACCAGCAATAAGATCACACATGCTAAACCATTTTCTACTTTTAACACAAGCCAGATTTCCTGAGAACACAACAGTAAAAGCAAGATGAAAGGCTGAACAAAACAACATGTACCACACTTATCGTAGTGATCTGCTAGAGTACATTATCTTACAAAATTTGCGACACTCGAATTCTGGCGTAGATTTAAAGCGGACTTTCTTGATAAAACTTCAGAAAAAAGCACGAATTTTTAAAAGAAACAAAGGTTGGACAAATACCAGAAATTAAAGAAATCATGCAGCAATGAGCACTGATTGATGTAAAATCTTGTTTTGTCTTGCCAATACAATTCTTTTCGAGGGCCTCCAACCGCCTTTTAAACATTTTTTGTACTTTTTTCTAATTTTTTCCAGCTTTTTTTGTTGTCTTTTGTTGTTTTTTTGTTGTCTTGTAAGAAAAATAATTACGATGTAGAACCTATAACCCTTTTGCTCTTTTTGAAATTTGAAAATGAGAAAAAAAGGCCGTGATAAAGAGTATAATACTTGTACATACAAAAAAAACAAAACTGCTGGGAGAGATACAGATGGAGAAGTATATCTATGGGCTGAGAGTGCTATAACTTGGGCAAACTGGCATGTCCCCGACCTATAGCAAAGCAAACGGCAAGAAGAAAATAAAGTAGCAGGACACACCAATACAAGATAAATAATCTTATACACAATATAAAATAAAAGGAGAACATTTTTTTTATCATAATATTGTCATACATATATGAAAATGCCTTTTCTAATTGAGGAAAAAAAAGATAAAGGTGCTCCATAGCCTATGCAGTCGTCGGGAAGAGAGTTGTCAGATCTCGGCTTCTCTAGTGGCCAGCATAGCGAGGGCAGCACCCATCTCCTCTCCTTCCCTGCTTTACTTTGTCTATAATGAAGACAGGTACCCATTTACAATGAGTTCTTTGATCACTGAGCTGTCCCGCCTTTTCTAATTTGAGATTGTCAAATAAGATGTACATAGAACATTTGTTGAAATGAAAATATTTTTACAACTTTTTAATCGTTTCCTCCACACCTCCATCCTTTCTAAATTTAGGAGATTCTTTTTATGTCGATGTTGGTTATAGATGCAAATCAAGCAATTTCAGTTTCTTTAAACATCGATATATGCGCTGTTGAGGTTAAATTTGTTTTTTTGGTAACAGCTTTTTTTCTAACACCCCCCCAGCACACAAACACACACACACACACACACACACACACACACACACACACACACACACACACACACACACACACACACACACACACACACCCCCTACAGACAGACAGACAGACAGACAGACACACACACACACACACACCCTTTCTACCCCTCTGTGATCATAACGTCCCTTTTCCGCAATGCAATTTTCCTGTTTCTTGCCCCAACGATTCTTCAATAATGCATTATAAAGCCAGCACCCCCTGACTTCTGTTTTAAATACACCTTTCTTCTAAAATTGGTCTTCCTTCAATTGATTACCCAATCGTGCGTTCTAGTACCCGTTTTTAAATGAACTTTTTTTAAACACCCACCTCTTTTCATATCCCTATGCACACACACACACACACAAAATTCTATCCCCTCCTAACGTTACAATTCTAGCACCCCTCCCACCAACCCTGAAAAAATGTAGACATTGTGTTAGCATAACAACCCCCCCCCCCCCGCCCCCCCCCCCCCCCCCCCCATGCTGGGGGCTCTTTCAGTATAAGTAGTATCTCCACTTTCTGGAAATTATGCGCAAGAAATTTCCCCTTTCCTATGACTTTTCCCATTTCACTTCTCTATCCCACCCACCCCCTAATCTTTCTATTGCTTATTTATGCCTACCAAGCTCATTCTCTTGCCTTTTTCTTGCAATTATGCTTTTTTCTTTCTTATGGAAACTTAATGAGCTTTAGTCGGAATGTGTCGGTTGAGGCCAGCGAGAAGACCTTCTGCCGATTAACAAACTGCCGGAGAAGACCAGGCACTACGCATTATATCCAATACTGAAGAACGCGGGGGGAAAAGGGCGAGTTTTACATCCTCATGGCAATAGAGCCTTTAGGGACAAGCTGGTGTACACCCACAAAGAAGTCGTTTTTGTTGTTCCTCGCGGAAGATGTGTCAGCATATATATCATATATCTACACTGCCTTTTGTGTCCGCATGTGGGGCCAGAGTTAGTGTTGAGGTTAGTGTTAACGAGTTAAGTAGTTAGGGGATAAGGGACGCCTGTCAGCTGGTCAGTCTGAATGTTAAGAGTACATGCGGACACAATAGCACATAGACAAATGGTACGTAGCTACAGACACAATGATACACAGCTCACAATATAGTATGGAGCTTGAAATCAGAATAATAAAGTCCCAGCAACAGCTAAGGCTGTGTGCACTGGACTCTGCAAATTTTCAGTTTTCCTATCGTTTTTTTTTTGTTCCTTGGCAACAGTTTCGAAATTCGCCAATGGTGACCTTTTGCGAATGCAACGGGTCAAATCGTTTTCAGACCCGAGACTTTGGGAAAAAAAGTTGCATCTGTTAAAAAAAGAAAAGCCCAGAGAGAGATAATAAAGCATTTTGAATTTGAATTTAAGAAAAAAATATATCAGCCAGCCCTCCGATTTTTTCTACCCCGACCCCCCTTCTAAAAGTGCACCGGTAGGCCTACCTCTGAACACCCCTTTCCCTTCCTTGCCTCTCCTGCCAACCAGATATCTCCTCCCCATAGCTTTCCCCACACACGCGTGCACGCGCAAGCACACACAAACACACACACTACCACACTAACACTCAAATATGCACACTAACACTCATTAACACACACACACACACACACACACACCACACACACACAACACAACACAAACAGACAACAACAACCAGACACAGACAGACAGACAGACAAAACACACACACACACACACACACACACACACACACACACACACACACACACACACACACACACACACACACACCATCTAAAATGTAAAAAAAAATTTAAAAAAAAAAAAAAACCCAACCCAAACCCACTAAGACTGTAAAATGAAGCTAAGATTTTCTTAACAGACCTATACAGCTATTAAATTTATTTGATGTGAAAACTCCCAACCAAACTATTTTTTTCAGCGTGTAGTTTCTTTGGACTTTCTTGCACTATTTTCTACTCCAGCGAAAATCAACTGCTACCAAATTTCTTATTGAATTTCTAATTTTTTAGATTTGGGACACTTTGCTGCCCAAGGGCTGCATAGGTTATGGAACACAGTGACCTCTTTTCCAATAACAGTGACCAGTTTGTGCCCTATTAAAAAAAAATATTACAGAGCATTGACAGGTATACAATTATCGAGGGCAGGTTATCCTAAAACCACCTCATTATATTACTTGATTTGATTCACTGGAAATATTGCCGGTCCCCACAGGACATATCAGAAAAAAACTTCAACCAATCATTAAATCAGATTCCTTAAAATAAAAAAAAACACACCAATTTTTAAAAACCCATTCTCAATCTTTTTCATTTGTTTAAAACGTATTGGTTCAAAAATGAGACTGTGTATGCGATTTTTTGCCCACCATTAAGGTAGTCGCATTCCGATTTCGGGGATGTCTAAACACAACTGTTGTGCATGCGTTATTTTTTTTAATTTTTTTTATCAATGTCATCAGTTCCCACCAGCACACTATGGCTCACTCTTCCGAAACGCTGGGCGGTTTTTTCAACGCGTGTGCAAGATGTTCTGCGTGGGTTTGCACACGGGGCCTTAGTTTATAGTCATTTGAAGGACTTGCCGGGGAGTAGTTGGCGCCGATGTTGACTTCAGGGGAAACTTTTTGAACGGGTGTCTTGGCATCCAAACCTGGAACTGGGGGTGTTGTCCTCCGCCGCCTCGTTGACCGTTACTAGTCTGGATTTGCTTTCAGGAACCATAGATGCTTGGTACTTTGGTTTGGCGCCAGAACCCCTGAAAACGGCATCAAGAAACAAGTTGTGCAATTCTGACAGTTAATATGCTCCAACAAAATTAATTTAGTCTCACTTTAAAATATATCAACATTGTTATGTGGAGAAAAAAAACAAACACCCTGCATTTTGAACACTTTATCAAGTCCGGAAGAAGTGATCTTGAGCTCATAAATTCACGTGTACATTACCATTTTCCTCAGTCATTTTTCGCTACATTTTCTTCATACCTGACAGAGGTTTAGCATAAGAAACAAAAGTTCGAATCTGCCGGATTAAAAGTAGTGACTATTGGTTAGAGCGTTGACCTTGGGATCTAATAGCTCGGGGTCGACCCACCACCCAGACTCCCATTTGAGTGGATTGTTTGGATTTTTTTTTTAATTACAAAATTAAGATGCAGACTTTTCAATGCTTTAGGTTCATTGGTGCAGACACACGCAGATAAAATATGTTGCCTAAAATCTGGCGTTTTCGTCTGTTTATGGCGTTGTAAAAACATTGAAATAATCAGCATCCATCTACAGCTTCACGACAGTACCAGGATATTGAAAAACCATAACTAAAAGTTAAAAATGTTTAGGGGGTGCAAAGGCCTGGTGGTGACATTCTTGTGCGTGTGATACGAGGACCTGAGATTAAGCCACCACTGAGGTGCCTGTTCAAGTGAACACTAGTACCCACTCCACTTCCCATGTGTGAATGCACGCAGAATGTCCTACGCACACGTTATAACCCATTCTGTCTTTCGGAAGTGTAGGCCATTGCCTGCCAGAAGGAAAGATTACAAGATTTTAACAAAAGAAGAAAACGCATGCATACTGGTGTGTTTAGACATCCCCGAAATCGGGTGCAGCTATCCTAATGATGGTTAAAACTAGTCCTATTGCAAAATCTCACTATTGGTGATCTCGGATTTTTAACAAAAGAAAAAACGCATGCATACTGGTGTGTTTAGACATCCCCGAAATCGGTTGCAGCTATCCTAATGATGGTTAAAACTAGTCCTATTTGCAAAATCTCACTATTGTGATCTCGATATCTAGCCGCGAACTAAAAACCAAAAAAAAGTGTACTTACGCTTGCAAATTCTTGAAGCTTTCTGAAGCCACGATGTCGGGTTTTTTTGTTTTCGTTTGCTGCCTCTTCTGTGATGCTCTGGTCCTGCCGTTTCCACGCCACTCATTTCAATCTCCTTGCCACAGCCACATTCAGATTCGTCACGTCACATCCTCGGGGTCAGAAGTTTACGATGTCAGGTCTTGGTACTGTTGCAGGCATGCACGATGTAAGAGACCAACCCAGAACTGAGATACGATCCCCATGACGACTGTCGACACCAATATCAGACATCTAAGGTATCAGAGCAAGAAGGGAGTGACCCAGAAGGTCTGGGAAGTGCTTGAGACAATGTTTGGGGGCATGAGGTGTCCCCTTTATGAGCACTGTGTGCTAGGGTTGGCAGGAAGTGCCAGTTTGGGACACCCAAATCCTTGTTCAACGACACACTATGTGGGCTCCCTTCATGACCACTGCGGAAGGTTTCACGGATACGGAGGTGTCAACCCTGTGGTCAATGAGCCTTGCAGAGAACTTCAGGGACACATTTTGATTCGAGCTCAGAAACTGAAGGACTGGGTGACTTTTGTGGACATTGAGCACACACGCGTTGACAGATTATACTCTGTACTGACACGCTGCTAAAGTGTGCAAGACAGGGGTTTTGCGTGTTCGGATACTTCGCAACCCTACCTCTTTCTTCGGTCCGTTCTATGTCGACCAGCGTATGTCCACAAGGACCACAGCCCCTCCTGCTCTCATCGCATTGAGTCCCTAAAGCGTTTCAGAGATGGGAGGTCATATAGACACCACTCTGATACGAAAGCCCCCAAACTCATTTTTCTGTTCAGTGGAAGACGGACATCCAGATTCTAGATCCCTGGGCAATGGAACCAGGCTGTGCACTGAGAAACGGAACCTGGCTGTGCACTGAGAAACGGAACCAGGCTGTGCCCTGAGAAACGGAACCAGCTGTGCCCTGAGAAACGGAACCCGGCTGTGCCCTGAGAACGGAACCAGGCTGTGCCCTGAGAAACGGAACCAGGCTGTGCCCTGAGAAACCAGCTGTGCCCTGAGAAACGGAACCAGGCTGTGCCCTGAGAAACGAACCGCTGTGCCCTGAGAAACGAACCCGGCTGTGCCCTGAGAAACGGAACCAGGCTGTGCCCTGAGAAACGGAACCAGGCTGTGCCCTGAGAAACGGAACCAGGCTGTGCCCTGAGAAACGGAACCAGGCTGTGCACTGGGTTTGCCCTTCAGGGATGTGTCGCAGCACTTTCTCCTTTCTCCCTTTCTAAACCCCTCCTCCCCATAGATCTGACATCTGTCTACTTTAGTCATGGGGATCTTGGACATGTTCAGGGTCACGTGCTCCAACATCGCGGCGATGGCGTCTCCATCATCTCTGGTGAGAAGGGTGACGATCACTGGCGAAGATCTGGTGACAAAGACCATGAACACAACTATAATCACAGTCTACATTACCATTTTTTCACAAAAATTTAGATCATACCACAAAAATGGATGCAGGGGGGGGGGGGGGGGGGGGGATTGACCTAGCGATTAGAGCGTTGCTCTCGTGATCAGATGGCCTAGGTTCCAGACACCACCGAGGCACCTGTTCGAGAGGATTTTTTCCCTGAACTTGTCAGTACCAACTCCTCCCCCAAAAGCCCCTCAGATCAGACTATAATCCAAGGTCCCGTGTGCCAACCCACGTACCAGAACATCTTGCAAATTCATTACAAAACCCATTCTGCTTTTCAGAAGAGTAGGCCAAGGTACGCTTTTAGGAGACCATGACAGCATTTGAAACACGCACCCAGGCTGGTGTCATGTTGAGACAGCACGCCCAGTAATAGGAATGTGGCTACCCTATTGGTGAGCAAAGCGGTGAGAGGTGTAAAAAAGAAATGCTACACTCTCCTTTTACCCCTGGCCCAAACCAAATATATTGTCTATGTAATCAAAGAGCTGAGACCGATATTTAAATAAATTCTTTAGATTATATCATATAAGATTATCTTCAATTTAACACAATCCTCTGAAGACTAAGTATTGAGGCTTGTATGGTCATCTTTGAACACAGCTATACAGACCAACTTTACTGTGTACTCAGTAGAGTTTTAAGTGTGAAAAGTGCATGCTGTGAGTGACCCCATGGTCAAGCTGGGGAACTTTCAACAAGGACAACGCCGACCTCAACAACACCCCACCCCCCCTTTCCCCAAACAATTACACCTCTAGAAAAAAATCTTCACTCACCAATGCATTCCATGGCTTGACAGGAAAGGTCTGGTCTTCTCTCCTTCCCTTTACGTGTCAGAAACGTTTGTTTTGTGTAAAGAGCTCTAGTTCCTGCTGGAGTTCTCTCTTTGTCTGGAGACAGGGATTGTAGGACTGACAGGGCATCGCGAAAAACACTACTTGCTGGCATTCATCTTCGGAGTGTATGACTGTAGCCACAGCTGGTTTCAGAGCTTGGGTAGTAGCACAGTAGAGCTTGGGTAGTAGTAGCACTGTAGTAGAGCTTGGGTAGTAGTAGCACTGTAGTAGAGCTTGGGTAGTAGTAGCACAGTAGTAGAGCTTGGGTAGTAGTAGCACAGTAGAGCTTGGTAGTAGCAGGTAGAGCTTGGGTAGTAGTAGCACAGTAGAGCTTGTGGTAGTAGTAGCATTGTAGTAGAGCTTGGGTAGTAGCAGGTAGAGCTTGGTGTAGTAGAGTAGTAGCACAGTAGTAGCTTGGGTAGTAGTAGCACTGTAGTAGAGCTTGGGTAGTAGTAGCACAGTAGAGCTTGGGTAGTAGCAGGTAGAGCTTGGGTAGTAGTAGCACAGTAGAGCTTAGTGTAGTAGTAGCATTGTAAGTAGAGCTTGGGTAGTAGCGCGGTAGTTGGTGCAGTGTGTTCCTGTTGGGGCATTTGCTGTTTCAACATCATCAGACAGGTACTGGATCAGAGCTCTGGTGAACTTGGGGCAGCCAGGAATCTCCAGGATGCAGTTTTCTGTTCAATGTTTCAGGGCAGTAGTTGGTTGATGTTTACTGCAGGAGGCCTTAACATGGCGCTGATGCTGCAGAAAGCTAGAGACAGGGCCAGCCAGGAGACAGTTGGCCAATGCGTCCCTCGTGTCTCTCTCCGATGACAACCTTGGTTATGGCGCTTCTGATGCCGAGGAGGTGTGGAAAATCTGGAAACAAACGCGTAACATGTCACCAATCATCACATTTTCCAGATCTGCGGGAAAAACGAATCATTAACTTTCATTGATATACATTTAAAAAAAATGTTTCCCCTTCTATAGATTTTTTTCTTTGTTTTTTTGTGTGGTTTGTTTTTTTTGTGAGATCAGATTTTCCGAATTTCCTGTCAACTACGATGTGAACCCTTCTGTAGACATTTTCATATTTTTTCATATTATATATATATATATAATCACTTTAAGTTTTGTAGCATTGTGGCTGGAAATCTTTTACAAAAAAATGCCTACATCACAAATGTTTTTAAAGCTTTTGGTGATTTTTTGGCGCTAAATAATTTACTGTTACTACTACTGTAATCTGCGCATCTATGTCAGATTAATTTTAAATATCGGAAGACACAAGAACAGCGTGTGGATAAAAATCTTCAAAATCTAAATCTTTTCCTCTTTTTATACAAAAAACCGACTTGTTCTTAATCCTTGCTTCCATACTCCATAACCCATATCAGAAGACCCCCATCCCCACCCAAACAAAACAGCATGTGAGGACAGAAGGGGGGGGGGGGGGGTCGTCGACTTGTGCTTTTGGTAAATGGCAACTGATCTATGTAATAAGTGGCTAACCTATGGATTCCTTACCCACAGCTCTAAAACTGGCACCAAGTACTGACCCCCCCCCCCCCCCCAGCTTGATAGCAATGAAAACCATACAATTATTTCAGTTGGGTTTTTCATGACATGGGAACGTTGATCTCGTTTGATGAGCATCTGTGTACAGGAAATCATCATGGATGGAACCTTCAATCAGCCACCAGGCTTTGGATTGAGCCAGTCCTTACACGACTACTGTTCTGAAGAAATCGCCATGATCATCACAATCGCTCAGATGGTTGCGGACATTTTTCCCTTCTTTTTGCCATCGCACGCTACACTTAGGATACGCGTACGCCCCCCCCCCCCCCCCAAAAAAAAGGAAAAAAATCAATGAAAAACATACTTTAAAATGTGAGACTATCAATATGAAGATTAAGCCTCTTACTGATTCGATATTGTACCTTTAAGTGTCCTCAGGTCCTCAGGTCCAACGAGAATAGACCTTTTTTTCAATTTGACACTTGCTAATCCAAGAATATTCTAGAGCCTTTTTTTAACCGTCAGCTGATATCTAGCATCCTGACTCTTAATTACAATAAAGATATAAACTCTCAATGACAAAGAAGACAAATACTCACGCTTTCTGCTTCTTCAGTCTTTACTGATCAGTAGGTTGACTGTCAAGCCTTCAGAGGTCTTTTTGATTTCCTCCCAGCACTTTAAGAGGTCGGCACTGCAGCTAAGGGCAGTTAGTTGAAATGACACCTCGCAAACTGCCTCGCACCATCCAGTGCACAGAAATGAACACTTTTCACGTAAAAGAAAACGAGCTCACAGTTCAGATCGCATGTTTAAAAAAAAAAAAAAAAGAGAGAGAGAGAAATACAAGGGGGGGGGGGGGGGGGGGGGGAAGGAGGGGGGGGGGGAGAACCCACGAAAAAATCAAGAAAAGAAAAGCTTGCAATGTCAGTAGAATGCGAACGCGCGCAGAACATCTTGTGCACACGTTAAATCCTGTTCCGCTTTTCGTAAGAGTAGGCCATCGTGCCGGTGGGAACGGATGACAGAATTTACAAAACTGCATACACACGGGGACTGGATGTAAAAAAAAGCACATGAATGCTTATTCCATTATCCTCGCTATGAAAGAATAAATGAAGATAAATTAAATAAAATAAATAAAAAAATTTCTCTCTCTCTCTCTCTCTCTCTCTCTCTCTCTCTCTCTCTCTCTCTCTCTCTCTCTCTCTCTCTCTCTCTCTCTCTCTCTCTCTCTCTCTCTCTCATCCATAAAAGTGCTATGTGAAAAAAGTTGCTGATGACAAACCTTACATGCATGTAGTTTTCAGGTTCACCAAGGGTGTCATTCAATACAACAAGTATTTAATAACCCATAAAAATGGAAACGTTTAAAACACATGTCCCTGCATCATCCCAAGTGATGATCATTATCACCAGGCAAAAACGTCAAGATATTCTCAAAAACTGCCAATTCTGTACTTCTAGTTAAGAAGTCATGAGTTAAAAGTTCTAAGAGTAAAGATTAACAATATTGATATTAAAAAAATGTAAAAACTCATATGTATCAATATTGCTATTCTAACCTCTAATATTTAGAAAACTGTACTTTCATTTGTACATTCAGTCCATTTTTGATTACACATCTACCCCTTGCAGATTTAGCAACTATAACCAATCTTAGACCAATGTTTACTATTCATAAAAGAGCAACATAACTTAATCACTAATAAATCTTCCTCATTAACAGACTGATTATAAACAAACACACCTTCAAAGCACTCTTACGAAAATAAAGCGTTCTTTATGCATAAAATACTTCAACCTCCCTTTTCACAACATGTAGATGTAGCTTGGAGCATTCTGGGGGTGGTATTAAAATCACCTTGCAGGACACCTAAATCCTGAACTCATTTTTACAGAACTCAGAACAGGACTTTACAATTACTCGCAAAACAAAACGTTCTAAGTCTAGCACCACTATATCCAGAAAGGATCTATCCAAGCTCTGTACAAATATAAAAAGACAAGACAAACGAACAAACAAAAATACTTTTACAAATAACGAGTTGGGGGGGGGGGGGGGGGCAAGGAAGCTACCCTTGAAAGTATTTAGGCTACATGCTGTGTTTTGTTTGTTGCGATACCTTGGTGTACAGCGTTGAATATCTCTATGTGTAAAACCACTGGCATTTTTTTTCTTCTGTCTCTTTCATGCTTATGTATATTACCTGTCACAGACAAATCAACTTTAGTATCTTGAAGATGTGATTAGTGTTTGGTTTTTAAAACTTTTACTGTGTTACTAATTGGATGGGTGACCGTTTGCGTGCCTTGGCTTCAGTACAGTTCCCCCCAGTTCACCAGCTGAAATGGGTACCTGCCCTCTTTAGGGTCAGGGAAGGGTAAAGCAGCGAGGGAGAGGATATGGGCGCCCCCTCAATATGCTGGCCCCTAGAGAAGCTGAGGTCTCTGATTCCTCGCTCCCTACGACCACACAGGTTGTGGGACACTTTACCTTTTTCTTTTTTGGTTCTATATTCAGTCTTGTTGCACCAACCAGAATTTCTTTCCCATGATGAAGCAAAGTTGTCTCGAGTGCTGAACGTTCACCAGTGTGGTAGGTCATGATTGCTTTCCAGAACCCAGGGAAGGGAAGTTAACACGGAGTTGTGCCCTACCTCTAGCTTTGCTACCGTAGGTGTGCTGATGTCATAAGTGATGTGTAGTGTCCGTTTATGGCATGTCCTGGGGACACCCCTCTCCCCTTTTGGCTGCATTACCATTACTGTGTTGTTGCTGCTGCTGTTGATGCGTTCTGCTGCTGTGCT
>CM060317.1:26126025-26128525 GCA_030674155.1 Stramonita haemastoma
TTCTTTGCACCTCTCCTTTGGAACTCTCCTTTGCAAATCTTCTTCTTCTTCTTCTTCTTCTTCTTTCTTCTTCTTCTTCTTCTTCTTCTTCTTCTTCTTCTTCTTCTTCTTCTTCTTCTTCTCATCCTCCCCCTTCTTCTTCTTCATTTATCTTTGCAGTCCTTCGCAATTCTTCTTCTTCTTCTTCTTCTTTTTTCTTCTTCTTCTTCTTCTTCTTCTTCTTCTTCTTCTTCTCTTTCTTCTTCTTTCTTCTTCTTCTTCTTCTTTTTCCTTCTTCTCCTTCTTCTCTTCTTCTTCTTCTTCTTCATCATCATCATCATCATCATCATCATCATCATCATCATCATCATCATCATCATCATCATCTTCTTCTTCTTCTTCTTCTTCTTTCTTCTTCTTCTTCTTTCTTCTTCTTCTTCTTCTTCTTCTTCTTCGCAATTCTTCTTCTTCGCAATTCTTCTTCGCAATTCTTTTCAATTCATGTTTGCAGTCCTTCTTCGCCATTCTTCACATCATCATCATCATCATCATCATCATCATCATCATCATCATCATCATCTTCTTCTTCTTCTTCTTCTTCTTCTTCTTTTTCTTCTTCTTCTTCTTCTTCTTCTTCTTCTTCTTCGCAATTCTTCTTCTTCAGCTGCTTCTCTTCTTCTTCTTCTTCTTCTTCTTCTTCTTCTTCTTCTTCTCTTCTTCTTCTTCTTCTTCTGCTTCTTCTTCAGCTGCTTCTTCTTCTTCTTCTTCTTCTTCTTCTTCTTCTTCTTCTTCTTCTGCTTTTGGTTTTGTGTGTGTGTTGTGTGTGTGTGTGTGTGTGTGTGTTGTGTGTGTGTGTGTGTGTGTGTGTGTGTGTGTGTGTTGTGTGTGTGTGTGTGTGTGGTGTGTGTTGTGTGTGTGTGGTGTGTGTGTGTGTGTGTGGTTGTGTGGTGTGTGTTTTGTGTGTGTGTTGTTTTCTCTTTTTATCAACACAGTCTCGCCTGTTTGTTTACATGAGTCAGAGGTAGCGACAAAAGGAACACAGGTGCAGAAAATGTTAGCCTCGCTGATGAAAACTCTTGAGAAGGACGGAGTGCAGGTAGACACTGAGAGAGAGAGGAGAGAGGAGGGAGAGAAAGGAGAGAGAGAAAGAGAGAGAGAGGAGTGAGAGGAGAGAGAGAGAGAGAGAGAGAGAGAGAGAGAGAGAGAGAGAGAGAGAGAGAGAGAGAAGAGAATATCTGGAGAGAGAGAGAGAGAGGAGAGAGAGAGAGAGAGAGAGAGAGAAAGATGGGAGAGAGAGAGAAGAGAGAGAGAGAGAGAGTCACAATAAAATGAGAGAGAGAGAGAGAGGAGAGAGAAGATGAGAGAGAGAGAGAGAGAGAGAGAGGAGAGAGAGAGAGAGAGAGAGAGAGAGAGAGAGAGAGAGAGAGAGAGAGAGAGAGAGAGGAGGATGGGGGGGGGGGGATGGAGAAAGGAACACGCAATTATTTTGTGGAAAAAAGCCAACTAACTGTGGTTGCTTTTCACCCAAAGGCCTTGGAACCGACTTCAGGCCTAGGCCTTCTTACTTGCCTGTGTCTTCACATCATGTCTCATACGGTAAGGTGTGTTTTGTTGGAGTGTTGTGTGTGTGTGGTGTGTGTGTGTGTGTTGTGTGTGTGTGTGTGTGTGTGTGTGTGTGTTGTGTGTGTGTGGTGTGTGTGTGTGTGTGTGTGTGTGTGTGTGTTGTGTCGTGTCGTGTCGTGTCGTGTCGTGTCGTGGTGTGTGTGTGTGTATGTGTATGTGTGTTATGTGTGTATGTGTGTGTGTGCGTGCGCGCGCGCGTGCGAAGAAATAATTATATCATTTATGTGTTAATTCTAATCTTTGACTATGTGTAAATGTTGAGTTTTGTTGTAAAGCGGTCTGGTACGAATTTTCCAATGAAAATGTAAAAAAATTGTTTTAGTTTTATTTATGCCAAAATAGTGAGAGAGTGGGGGAAAAAAAAGAAAAGATATCGGATAACAGAAAATTGCGTACAGTTTACCTGTCCAGGTATTGATTGATCTATTTATTCTTTATATTGAGGATAATGGAATAAACACTCATGTGCTTTTTTACTTCTAGTCCCTGTGTGTATGCAGTTTTGTAAATGTCATCTGTTAGAGAGAGAGAGAGAGAGAGAGAGAGAGAGGAGAGAGAGAGAGGGGGGGGGGGGGAGGGGGGGGGGAGAGAGAGAGAAGGGGGGTGATGGATGGATATCGGATAACAGAAAATTGTGTACAGTTTACCTTTCTAGTTATTTATTTATTTATTTATTTATATTTATTCTTTTATATCGAGGATAACAGAATAAGCAATCATGTGCTTTTTTGTTCTAGTATTAATGAAGATACTCAAGATAAATGTAACTCTACACCGTTTTTTTCCACACACAAAAAAAAATCCCTTGCAAGATAATTGAAATATTGAATGTGTAACATAATCATAATGTCAGAAGGCTACACACTGTATTGGCATTGAACATTTTGTTGTTTGTTTT
>CM060317.1:26151025-26153207 GCA_030674155.1 Stramonita haemastoma
TTGCACTTACACATAGGATAATATAATCATAAGAAACATGCATTGCTACTTATGCTTTCCTTTATTCTAAGCTTCAGTAGGCTTACTTCTGTTTTTTTATGAAGAAAAAGTCGCTTGCTTCTTGATGACACTGTGCCAGATAATTCTCTTGGCAACAACACACTGTCAGAATGCCACAGTGTCATACTGAAGTATTTTTGCAGAGTGCAGTGCGCTTGCGTGCGTGTGTGTCAGCGGAGAGACCGGAGGGGGTGACTTTGCCCCACTGGAATTTTCTTTTCCCCGTCGGCTGTTTTTAGAAAAAAGCCAGGCTGTTTTTTCACTGGTCAGTTTTTTCACCAAAAAGAACATTTAAAACACCGTCAGCTTTTTTTTCCCCAATCAAAACAAACTCCCCTTCTTGTGGGGTTTTTCCCCGTTTCCCCAACCCCCCCACCCCGGGGGGCAAGGGGCCGAGGTTTCTGGCAAAATCGCTCCCCCACATTTTTACCACTTCCGGCCGAAGACTGGGCCTCGTCCCCCCCTTCCTGCGCACGACTTGTGCGGAGGCAAAGCAACGACACCCCGGCGAAGGGCTGTTTGGTCGACACCTACTCCCCAGATGGCCAAAGGGGGGTCACCGCTAAAAACCTTCGTCTGCGGGCCCACGTTTCACTGGGCATGAGAAAAAACCATGAAAATTGTACGGGTGCTGGGAGTCTTGAAATGGGTGAGTGATGTAGGCTTTGGGTCGTATTGCTTAAAACTCTGCCCACTGAGTGCGATGTTTTTGGGGTTTATGTGTTGTTTTAAAAGGGTATTAATGTCTCCTGCGGGGTTTAAAGTACAAAATTCTATGTCTCTTTTTTTTCTTTCACAGGGGAATAAATTACTGTACATTAAGTGAAGCTTTGAACTTAATTTGATATACGGGCGGTTTTAAAGGTATTTTGACCTTAGACAAAAAAAAGTCAAATGAATAAACAGAAAAAATCCCAAGCAAAAGAAAACCTCTCGTACTCTTTGTTAAAAAGTTAAAAATTTTTTTCCACATTGGTGCATTGATTACGGCTTTAGTCCCCTTAAAAAAGGGATTCAGAGCGCAATGGAGTTAACGGGTTTTTTAACCTTTATGCCCGTTTGACCCGCTGGCATGCCCCGCTTTGTATCTCCCGTTTCTGTTGTGTGTTGTCTGTTCCGTTTACGTGTCGCCACTGCTGTATGTAAGTGTAAAACAACCTGTATGTCGCAATTTTTCAATCCTGTATGTGTTACGTTTTGTTATCTACCCCAGCTGTTTTTTGTTGTTGCTTCCGTAGTATTGTTATCCCGATCTGCATTCGGTTTTATCACTTCCCGTACCCCATTGTTTTATGTACCTGTTTTTTCAACTGATCATCGGGATCCCTGGGGTTTTGAGTGATGTGCATTGCACCGGGCTGTGACCCGGTTTTAATCTTGTTCAAGAGGATTTTTCCCTGGAGTTGATCAGTGCCGACTCCCTCCCCCCCAAAATCCTTTTGGTGAGACTATAAAATGGGTTCTGTGTGCAGTGCCGTAGAAATCTTGCCCACACTTTTTAAAACCCCCTTTGCTTTTCGGGAGTAGGCCGTGTGGC
Source organism: Stramonita haemastoma (assembly GCA_030674155.1). NCBI lineage: Eukaryota > Metazoa > Mollusca > Gastropoda > Neogastropoda > Muricidae > Stramonita > Stramonita haemastoma. Next base: position 26,152,623 of record CM060317.1, read on the forward strand.
CTGTGGGAACGTATAACAATTTCAAATCTGCAAACACGGGGTAATGTAAAAAATTCACTGAGTGTTACTCCATTACCTTGAAATAAAAAAAAAAAAATGAATAAAAAAATTACCCCTTTTACCATTATATCATCTGCCGATGTTTATTTGTCATCTGCCTGTTGTGGAAAATGCATCTTTGAAGGTCGATTTGTATCTGCCCCTATGCGGATTTGTCATTGCCTGTATGCCCATTTTTTCCCGTATGTAAATTTTTTTATTACCGTATGTCACATTTGTCCCTGCCGTATGTCCTTTGTCCCTGCCCCTATGTCCTTTGTCACCTGCCTTAGTCCCCAAATTTTTCCCTGCCTGTATGTCCTTTTTTTATGCCCCCTATGCACAAAATTTTATCTGCTTTATTATCTTTGCGCTTTTTTAATGATATGCTTCTGTTTAAAAAAACCCAAATGCTTGTTTGTGTGGATTTTGTTCCAGATAAAGAGGAAGCTCTTTTTTTCTCAGCACAACAAATTAGTTAATTAGTGCTTGTTCCTTTTTCGTTCACGGATTAGTGGTGCCTACCTGATTTTGTTTCTCGTAAAA
>CM060317.1:26163307-26165807 GCA_030674155.1 Stramonita haemastoma
AAGCTGGCAAATGCTACACGATAATAAATAAGGACCTCCCAAGCTAGGCTCGTTTTGGAAAGAGCAAAATGTAAACAATTTAAGCTGTACACAATATGCTTGTCTGTATTTCTTTTTTTCTTTTTTTTTTTTGTTCCATCGGCCAGAGTTCCGAGGTTCAACAATGGTGAGACTTTGCGTATGCAATCGTGTGTGTGTGTGTGTGGTGTGTGTGTGTGTGTGTGTGTGTGTGTGTGTGTGTGTGTGTGTGTGTGTGTGTATGTATGTATGTGCGTGCGTGCGTGCGTGTGTGCACACGCACATGTGTGTGTGCGTGCGTACGTGCGTGTGTGTGTGCGTGTGTGTGCGTACGTGCGTGTGTGTGTGTGCGTGTGTGTGTGTGTACGTGCGTGCGTGCGTGCGTGCGTGCGTGCGTGTGTGTATACATGTGTGTATTGTTATTGTTGTTTGTTTGTTTTGTTTGTTTATGGACTCATGACACACACTTTGTGTTATTTTATCTAAACAAAACAAAATGAAAGCAAAAACACACACACAATCGAAAACAATATAAAGGGATGAAATGGAAGACTATATGGCTTTACATTAAAGCATATAACACAGACCGAGAAATGACTTTATCACTTACTTCTAGTTTATAACAAACAAAAAATGCGTTAAGATGTTTCTATGCCCCAATTCCAATGCCACATACACTATATCATAAAATATTTATTTTTGTTTGTGCATAGAAAAAATATGTTCAGGTGTTAGAGCTAAGAATACGCGACCGGTATATTCTGCTTCACAGATGACAATGACGGACCAGCAGGATCAGAAGAAGAGCTTGTCAGCTTAACAGAACACCTGAATAAAGCCTCCAAAACATACGGCATGGAAAACAGTGCAGAGAAGACCAAACTGATGACCAATAACGCCAAGGGCATCAGCACTGATATCAGGGTCAATGACCAGAAGCTGGAAACAGCTCAAAGCTTTAAGTACTTCGGAACCGTTGTATCAGACCAAAGGTCCAAGCCAGAATCAGCATGCAGGATTGCACAGACAATAACAGCACTGCAAAAACTGAACACTACGTGGAGAGATAAAAAAAAAATCTCACTTAACTCCAAGATGAGACTAATGCACTCGCTTGTCAAATGTAAATTTCTGTGTGACTGTGATTCGTGGACCCTGACTGCAGATTTGGAGAGAAGAGTGCAGGCGGTAGAAATGAGATGGTTCCAGAGACTCCTTGGTATCTCCTACAGAGACCACATAAGCAACGAAGACGTGCTTAACAAAATCCAGCAAACCACTGGACCCTACGAAAACCTAACAATTGTAAAGAAGCTTAAACTTAAATGGTACGGGCATATCACGAGATCAAAAGGACTTGCAGAAACAATATACTACAAGGCACTGACCAAGGAGGAAGAAAAAGAGGCAGACCAATATTTGGATGAGACTATAATTGTGACGCTCTACCACATAATGAGACGGAGTGCACATGAGGTCAATTTTTAGTTATTGACATGTTATTAATGTGCAATAAAGTGGCTATCAAATACAAAAAACAGATTGAAAATCGGACAATTCTGTGCAACATTATTACAAATTGAAATGATAGACTGCAGGATGTGACAAAATGAGAAACGGGCAAGTTTATTTTAGTAACAGGTTGTCAGAATGAGTGCTTTGGTATTTTCAAAACACATTTTAAAGCAAAAGGAATAAAAATTATGCCTTGATATTTCATTAAAAGATAAATAAACAGATCTAGTTTAATAATCAATCAAAATCTCAGAATTGACAACTTGACACCCACCTGCCTTTAAAGGCTCCTAGCGCAAAATTGGGTAATGTGCTAAGCGACTCATTTCGTGGTGGAGCGCCACAATTAATAAACCGAGGTCCGGTATGTGATCACACACAGAACATCGTGCGCACACACTTAAACCCGTCCTGCCTTTTGGAAGAGTATGCCATTCGTGCCGGTAAAAACGGATAACATGTTAATCAAAAATCTACGGGCTATAGGGTAACCAACCATCTACTAACCCTTCCTTCCATATCGCCCACTACCAGGCTACAGTAGCATACAAATGCGCACAGTGCACATGTACTGGGAAAGATAATTTCTCTCCCTTAATGTAGGGACAGTAAAAGCATACACACCAATGTTGTGTTTAGACACAATCCTTGAAGATGGAAGGCTGTTGCCTTAATGGTGGGCAAAAAAACCAGTTGCATACACAAACATCTTACCAAGTGTGAACCCCAGACCCGGAACTCTAGCTGAGCACGGAAAACAACAACAACAACAACAACAACAACAACAACAAACAATTTTTAGATCAGATTTGGGATTTTTGTCTGGGGCAGGGTAATATTTCATTTTTGTCGCTAAGAAAAAAAAACTGAACACATAAAAGTAACGATTTCATGGGCGCCGATATTTTAATCACTTTCAGTCAAGTGTGTGTGTGTGTGTGTGTGTGTGTGTGTGTGTGTGTGTGTG
>CM060317.1:26170807-26178740 GCA_030674155.1 Stramonita haemastoma
GGATGAAAAAAAGCACATGATTGCTTATTCTGTTATCCTCGATATAAAGGGGAAAAAAATCCTCGATATAATTTGAAAAGATTAGAATAAATCAGATATCTCTCTCTCAGGAACAGGAAGAAGGCGGGGATATAGAGCAAAAAAGGGAAAGGCAAGAGAGAAGGGAGGAGAAAGAGGAGGAGATTGTGATGGCAGAATTGGGAGGGGGGGGGGGGGAGAGAAAGATGAAGGAATTATGATAGCAAAAGGGGGATGGGGGAGAGACGGGGGAGGAGAGGAAGAGAAAGAGATCATGAATGGAGAGAGAGAGAGAGAGAGAGAGAGAGAGAGGAGAGAGGAGAGAGAGAGAGAGAGAGTGTGTGTGTGTGTGTGTGTGTGTGTGTGTGTGTGTGTGTGTGTGTGTGTGTGTGTGTGTGTGTGTGTGTGTGTGTGTGTGTGTGTACATATGTGGGTTTATGTGTTAATGTGTAAGGGATGTAGGTGTGTAGCCTATGTATGCACATCCATGGATGTGGGTGTACACTATAGATGTGTATACATGCATGCGCATGTAGATTTTGACTGCTTGCCTCTAGAGCTTATTCACGAACAAACAACACACAAAAACAAAAAAGAACATCCCCCAAAAGACAACAACAACAAAAAAACTACAACAACGACAACAAGAGTTCAACTTATGAGTTTAAAAAAGGGGATATAAATGTGTATTCAACAACTTATGAGTTTAAAAAAAGGGATATAAATGTGTATTCAACATCACATGTTCCCCAACTGACCTGAACAGTAATGTCAAAACAGACACATAATTATATAATTAATTTGAGAAAAGAGATAAATATGTGTGCAACAAACACATAATCCCTAACTGACTCAAACATTAACATCAAGGCAGATACACTGATTATGATAAAGTACATTAAAATGGGTAAACTATTTATTTATTTTATTCCTTTAGAGAGAATGCGAATGCGAAATGTTTACTCAGACTAGGCCATAGCCCCCAACTGAAGGGGTGATCATTATATATACCATTTGTAAATCATTGCATTTTCAATCCGAAAATATAACACCAAAGCATATCATATCATAAAGTAGTTTACGACATTGCAACATCCAGAAGTTTTAAGGTTTTATAAATGTATAATGCCAAGTTATTCAACACATTTTCATTTTTCGATACCCATAATACATTGAACCGGAAACGACACGAATCTTTAAAAAGAGAGAGGGAGTGGGGGATAACTCCTCTGTCAAGCTCTTTCGCAGAGAAACCAGTTTTGATGTTGTGTCAATAGCAATCTCGTCTGCTGTTAGGCATTTCGAACAAGGTATTTGACGTTCTCCTGAGAAGGTATTTATTGTAAAGGTTGTTTTTGTAATGTTTTCTGTTTTCTACGAAGAACCAACATCTAGTCATTTGTAGAATCGCATGTTGGTCCCGAAGCTGTGGTACGTTTTCCATTAATTTTGGGGTTTTGTCTAGATCCCTCAAGTCTTGTCTCAACTTCGAAAATTCAATAGGCCTATTCTACACTCATGCATGCCATGTATGATTGTGTGGCGTCGCTTTGAAGGCTACATTTGTTTAAATGGCTGATACTATTGTTAACATTGAAGACAATTCACTCATTCATGTAGATCGCACACGTAAATTTATATAAATTTATGTTTGATGTCTGATCGTTGTCTATTCCTGGTTACTGACAAGCTGGGTGTGTGTGTGTGTGTGTGTGTGTGTGTGTGTGTGTGTGTGGTGTGTCAGTGTATAATATATTGTTTTGAGCCAAAACAATTTGTTGGCTCAAAACATGTCTAAGTTATCAGTTTTGAGGGAAGATAAATCAAAGTATTGCTCATCAGCACTCACATTCATTGATTTTTTTTTTTTTTAATTATTTTATATCAAGGATAATGGAATAAGCACTCTTGTGCTTTTTTTCATCCAGTCCCTGTGTGTATGCAGTTGTGTAAATATTGTCATCTGTTCCCACCGGCACACAATGGCCTACTCTTACGAAAAGCAGAACAGGATTTAACGTGTGCACAAGATTTCTGCATGCGTTTGCACATGGGGTCTCGGTTTACACTACAGTCTCATCCGAAAGACTTTTGGGGAGAGTGGAGTCAGCACTGATGCTAACTCCAGGGGGAAAATCCCATTGACTGATTTAGTGATTGATCTATAGATATGTCAGCTCAAACATTGAATGTAGCATTTTCTAATCATGACTTGATTGTCAAAGGTAGCCAGTTATTATGAATTATATGATCAAAGGAAATAGTGTACAAACTTTAATTAATCACATACTTTTCTTCTCAGTATGCATTACAAAACAGTAAATATTCCCTTTCCTTTTGTTACCAAAAGTGACTCTTTCTATATATATATATATATATATATATATATATATATATATATATATATATATAATATATATATATATGTTTTTGACTGTCTCAAACTTTCATGATGCTCCCAAAGAAAAAAAAAAAAGAGATTGCCAAAGGTCTTTGGATAGGTAAGGTTTTTAAAAAAAAGTTGTGGACCAGGGATTTAAATTAAGCTGAAAATAACTAGTAAAACTTGCACTGTAACTGAATTGTGTAATCTGGATGCTAGCCTGTAAATGAACTGCATGTTAATCATTGAATGGTCTTCTCTCTGAATTTGACTGCTTCTGCCATTCACTGTCTGAGCACTGTCTTCTCTTCTCTGTCTCACTCTCTCTCTCTCTGTCTCTCTCTCTCTTTCTCTCCTTCTCTTCCTTCTGTCTGCTCTCTCTCTCTCCTCTCTCTCTCCTCCTCTCCCTCTCTCTCTCTCTCTCTCTCTCTCTCTCTCTCTCTCTCTCCTCTCTCTCTCTCTCTCTCTCTCTCATGTTTTGTCTCTCTCTCAGTCTCTGAGTTTCATGTTTTGTCTTTGTCTCAGTTTTGTTTGTCCTTCTTTATTTTTCTATAATATATATGCACACCAACCCCCCCCCCCCCCCAAAGACTTTTAGCTGATCATGTTCATTTTGTACTTTCCATCAATTTAGGTGAGGAGACTTTGAGTTACCAACATTATTTCACATGTCAGACATCCCTGGTGTGGCCTTCTTATCATGAGGAGGATCCATTGGCGTGTGCACCATTTTCCTCGACGGCTGAAAAAGTGGGCAGTGGAAAAGATGGAGTACTGCCATCTTGTTCTCTTCACCCTGTGCTACAACCAGTTCACATCACACAATACCATTCTGGATACCGCCATGGAGCCCTTATTCTGGACTGTGGATCATTTTACAAAATACATGGGACCAGTGAGTGAAATCATAGCCATTTTTGTCCTTGTCAAAGAAGAAAAAGGATAGATCTGTGTTTGTGTGTATGTGTGTGTGTCGAGTCAAGTCAAGTCAAATTTTTATTTCCAGATGGTGCATTGAATAAGCCTTGATTTGCTTTTTTTCATCAAGCCATCTAAGAAAAAAAAGAAAAAAAAAGCCTTTCACCATTTTTGTTTAACTAATATGATTCAACAGCCTCAAAATTATACCATCTGGAAATAAAAATTTGACATTATACATGGATTTCAAAACAACCAATTGACTTTCCATCTAGACAACATTTCATCATTTCTCATTTAACAGATTTGTAAGGCTACATGTTGGGCAGAATTTATAATCAGTCATCACTTTCATTGTCAAGGGAAATTTTATAGATTAGATACACTAATATGCTCATATTTTGAAACTGTGTTTAACTTTTTACCAAGTTTATACGGCTGTGTACGTTTGTGTCCTGGCAGATTATGGTGACTTTGGTGGTGGTATTGACAACCATGGTGGTGACGGTGTTCTACATCTGTGTGTTCCCCCACATCTGGTATCAGACAGAGATGTTCTGGGTTGTCATCCATTTCTGCTTTGCTCACTGGCTTCTCATCAACATCGTCTTCAATTATGTCATGGCAGTTTTCACCAGTCCTGGGCTTCCTCCGGAAGTGAGTTCAGCAGATGTTTTGTTTGGGGTTTTTTCCAGTTTATTCTTTTATCAGTGTTTTAACTTAACCCCTTTCCTTCACTGTCCATTTTTTAAAACATAAATTGTGAGAAATCATTTAGATAGTATTGATAATAATTTTTTAATGAATTCTCCATGCTTTATAAACCTCCATGACCTTAGTGTTTGCTTAGTTTATAAAATATTTTTTATAATATATGTTTTGATACTCTTCTTTCACTCCTCAATTTTGTGAAAACAAATCTGTCAAAAATTGATTTTATCTTTTTACATCTAATAGAAATCAGCTTTTTTAGTTATAAAAGATTTTGTAAGATTCTTTAGTTGTGTTTGTTTGGTTTGATCGTTCTTGTTGTTTTTGTTTATTTGGGGTTGTTTTTGGTGTGATTTTTTTTTTCGGGGGGTGGGGGTGGGGGGTGGAGGTGGGGGGGAAGTGTGTTTGTGAGATGGATAGTTATTTTGTCAGTAATTACCTGCACTTGTTCTACACACATTCCTGTTACTTAAGATTTGTTTTCCTTGGAAATGTTGCTTTCAATGATTATACCATACCATAAAATGAACACGATAGATAAGCAGAGTGACTGAGCCAAGGGTGTTGTTTTCAGAGCGTGCCTCAGGTTGTGTCTATCTGCAAGAAATGCATCACCCCCAAACCCCCACGGTCACACCACTGCTCGGTGTGCAAACGATGCATTCTCAAGATGGACCATCACTGTCGTATCCTTTGCTTTGGTCAGCTGTCATTTTCTGATTTTTGTTCAGCTATCGTCATTTCCTTTACTGGCTTTAGAGATACAGTGCTGAATTTTTCAGCTGATAAAACATAAAGTACTGTGCTGTAGTGTAAGCATTGGTGCAACCTGTTATGATCTTGCATGAAAAATCATGTGAATGGCCATGTTTTCCTCACTAGTCAGGGCAAGGGGAACCTGATGGAGCCCATTCTTCTAGCTCTTCAGTGCATGCTGGGTATGTTCAACATTTTATATCAGCCCACCTGCCATAGGTGGCCTACTGAAAGCTAATAGGATTTTAGATACATATATGTGCAAGATGTTATGAAGTAATCACATATGTATAGTACCTAGGATTGTAGTCCCAGGGGAGTGGAGTCAGTGCTAGCAATTAATAGGAGTTAATCCAGAGGAAGTATCCCCTTGTAGGGACATCTCAATAAAAACTTGAACCTGTTTTCTCAGATTAAGAGTATGATGTTATAACCATTTAGCTAACCTGCATATTATGTAATATACAGTAACAGCGTACAATACATGTATTGATCTCATGACTGTCATGTATGTATGCTTACTCAGCTACTGTAATCAAAAAGAATTTAGCATGTTCATGTATTGATATCATGCCATGTGTGTGTGTTTGGGTTAGGGTTGACCTAAGCAAGCCTATTGGCATAATCTGTGGATTTTCCTACATGGCTCTCAATAGCTGGCCATTACATGAGATCTTTTCATTTTTCTGTGGAAAGTTTGTCTCTGTTAGCCCCCTTGATGAGGCACTTTTACTTCTGCATTTTCAGCAGTTTGCACTAAAGCTGCTGTCATGATACTGATAGAAATCCAAAATATGTACATAAGCCCCTCTATATCTATTAAGCATACACTTGCACAATTGCGAATCCGCTATCCAGTGTCCTGAAAAGCATCTATTGTTGTGTACACAACATAAAACAACCACGTTTTACATGGGCAAATATTGGGCTGAGAGGTGCATTCACTCTTAACTTAGTTTTGAAGGGAAATGATCAGTCCTGAATGAAAATGTTCTATCTATATATATGTACCACACAAAGCGAAAGTAGAACAACCAACATATTAAGGTGTTCCCCAATATTCCGGCTTTCACATGTATAGGTATAAACGTATACATACGTATGTATGTATGTTTGTATGTTTGTATGTATGTATGTATGTATAGTGTATGTATGTATGTATGTATGTATGTATGTATGTATGTATGTATGTATGTATGTATGTATGTATGTATGTATGTATGTATGTATACAGATGTATAGTGGTGAAAGTTTAGATTGCCCATGTACAGTATTGTACTGTCTCCAATGTGTTCCTGAACTGCCCTCAGCCTGGCTGAACAACTGTGTAGGCTTCTACAACCACCGCTATTTCTTCTTGTTCTGCTTCTACATGTGGTTTGGCACCGTCTATGTCACATTCGCTGGCCATGATGTCTTCAAACAACACTTTTTTGGGAAGGAGGTGAGACTACTCTGACGAATTTATTTGTTTCTTCTTCTTCTCCTCGTCAATCACTCAGACAGCAACTATTGTTGTTCGTCATATGCAAAAATGTGTTGCACTGCTGTTAAATGTCCTGACAAGTCAGGCCTAGCTCATCTGATTTCAGCATGGGAGAGAATCGTTATCTTTTAAGTCTTCCTGGAAAAAAAAAGCCAGGAGAGAATGGACTAAGAAGGCAGAAAATATACAAGAAGGAGGTGACAGGAAGAAAAGGAACAAGGCAGAAGAAAAGGAACAGGGCAGAAACAAAGATAGGGATAGAAAAGAGGGAATTTCTAGCACCGAATTTCCAGAAGATGGGGATGCTGTTTGTTCTGAGAGACCCCTGGTGTCCCCATGCAGGAGTTGGTTTATGTTTAACTTTTCATTGTTTAAGTAATGAGTATTTCCTCACATTGCACTTTGATCGAATTGATGTATACTTGGAATTTGCCTGTTTTAAAGAATAACTCATTCACAAATAAAGGGCATGGTTTTTTTCTGTAGTAGAAGGTAAAGGTGTCCCATAACCTATGTGGTCATAGGGGAGCAAGGCATCAGAGACCTCAGCTTCTCTAGGGGCCACCATGTTGAGGGCGGTGCCCATCTCCTTTCCCTGCTGCTTTCCCTCCTGACCTAAGACAGCAGTACCATTTACAGCTGGGTGAACTGAGGGACTGTACTGAACCAAGGGGTGGCAACGGTCACCCATCGTTGTACCACGCTCAATGTGCTTAACCTTAGCTGGGGAAAGCTGACACTGAGCTGTCATCCTGTTTTCTTTAAAAAGTTAGTTAAAGTCGTCGAGCATAAGGCTCATCAGCCGGTGCTATCCGTTTCTGTGGCTTAAGCGATGGAGTCATAGACTCCTGGATAGACGCCAGTTATGCAGGGTTAACCCCAAACAAGGTGGTACCTTTTACACCTGGGTGGTGAGAATAGCCGTAAAGTGCCTTTCCAAGGCACAACGCCATAGCGAAGCTGGATCGAACCCGCAACCTTTAGATTACGAGTCCAACGCCCTAACCACTAGGCCACAGCGGCGGCGGTTTTTTCTTTAGTTGTATCAAAATGAGTGGATGGTTAGCTGGTAAGAAGGATCATTTTCAGTTGACTTTAAAGTGGTCTATGTTTGGAATGGAAGCAGTGTACTTGTAGACAATAAAAACACAACAACAGTTGATAAGCAACACAGTATTCTTTTCCAGCACTGCTAAAAAAAAAACTTGTGTGCACATGCCTTTCTTAAATTCCTTACTAGTTGCTTACTCTGTTTATTTTAAAGCACATGTGTATGTGCATGCATGTGCTTGTTTTTGTGCATGTGGGTCATTGTGCATGCTTGTGTGTGTGTGCGTGTGTGTGTGTGTGCATGCATGCATGGGTGTGTGCGTGCGTGTGTGTGTAGCTGATTGCTTTTATTTTATTGATTGTTTTCCTTAATTTTCTTTTTTTTATTATTACTTTTGAAAAGTTTTGTACAGATTGTTTGTCTCTTCATGAATCATACTCAAACCATACACACACATATCCATACACAGTGTTTGGGGGAGGTGGGAAGAGGGTGTGTTACCTTAATATTTTCTGTTCAAGACTGCATTGTAATGCTAAGAAGAATATTGGACAACAGCTTACCCATGCATGCTGTAGTCTATAGCCTGTACCATACCATGTACCTGCAA
>CM060317.1:26178840-26181340 GCA_030674155.1 Stramonita haemastoma
CACACATGCACAACACTCACGCGTGCCCATGCACGTACCCACGAACGCGGGACACTCACACACACACACACACCACACACACACACACACACACACACACACACACACACACACACACACAACACACACACAACAACACACACACACACACACACACACACACACACACACACACACACACACACACACACACACACACACACACACACACACACACACACACACACACACACACACACACACACACACGTGTGCGCGCGCGCTAAAATGAAATTTAACTATTGATTCTGAGGACACGTGTTACTTGATTTTATATTATTTGCGTAAAAGAAAACACCGGTTTAAAAATCTGAAGTCATTTCAACATTAAAATCGAACAAAATTACATTACTATGAAATTGCGCAAATCCAACAAAAATCCCGTCCTCAACAAAAATTCTCTCTCTTCTCTCTCATCCAATCTCTCTCTCTCCATCTCCTTCTCTCTCTCTCTCTCTCTCTCTCTCTCTCTCTCTCTCTCTCTCTCCTCTCTCTCTCTCTCTCTCTCTCTCTCTCTCTCTCCTTCTCTCTCTCTCTCTCTCTCTCTCTCTCTCTCTCTCTCCTCTCTCTCTCTCCCCTCCTCTCTCTCCTCTCTCTCTCTCTCTTCTCTCTCTCTCTCTCTCGTGGGGACGGATAGCCTAGTGGTCAGAACATTGCGCTGGTAATTTGACGACCCAGGTTCGAGTCCGGTCGAGGAGATTTTTCTCCTAGAGTTAACATCAGTGCTGACTCCACTCTCCCCAAAAGTCCTTCGGATGAGACTTTAAACTCAGGCCCCGTGTGCGAACGCATGCAGAACATCTTGCGTACACGTTAAATCCTGTTCCGATTTTCGTAAGAGTAGGCCATCGTGTGTCGGTGGGAACAGATGACATTTACAAAAGTGCATACACACGAGGACTGGATGTAAAAAAAAAGCACAAGAGTGCTTATCCCATTATCCTCGATATAAAAGAATAAATCAAATCAAATCAAATCTCTCTCTCTCTCTCTCTCTCTCTCTCTCTCTCTCTCTCTCTCTCTCTCTCTCTCTCTCTCTCTCTCTCTCTCTCTCTCTCTCTCTCTCTCTCTCTCTTCTCTCTCTCTCTCCCCCTGCAGTCAAATAGTCAGTCAGGGAAGTCAACTAAACTCAAACTTCAAAGACGGCAATTACAATATAACAAAACGAAACAAGATCATAACTTACTGGCCATTTTGCAAGGGATCCAATCACACACGTTCTCTTGAAAGAGCTGACGGCTCCTTTCGAAAGTTAACCACCAAAAAAAAAACGAGAAAAAACTATCAATCTGAAGCCAAACTGAGCCAGCTAAAACCTGTTTAAAAGCTACACTTTTCCTTCAACAAGACAAGCCAATGTTTTCATCTACACATATACGCACTCTCTCTTTTTTTTCTCTCTCTCTCTCTAGCTGTCTTCCAACAAGCTTAACACCCAGAAACCCAGGAAAAGTCTGGCAGTATCAGCCAGGAAAGATCTCTGAAACTTCCACTGTCACTGTTAGCAGTAGCAGTCTGACAAACGCAGCGGGCGCTTGGCCTTAAGCCTACCCACCCTCCTCCCCTAATCGATGAGCGGCTGTCCATCCGCCCACCCCACCCCACCCACCCCAACTCGCACACAAGCAGAGAGGGAGGAGGGACGGAGGGAGGGAGAGAGGGAGAGAAGACAGACTCTGTCCCTCGCTACTTACACAGGAGGTTGGCAGAAAAGGAAGAAGAAGAAGAAGAGAAAGGAGAAGAAGAAGAAGAAGAAGAAGAAAGGATCGATCAGCAGCTGAGTCAGTTCCGTTCATTTTTACTCTGCAAACTTGTTGCTGACACTGGTATGGGGGACGGTAGGTAGGTAGGTAGGTAGGTAGGTAGGTAGGTAGGTAGGTAGGTAGGTATGTAGGTAGGTAGGTAGGTAGGTAGGTAGGTAGGTAGGTAGGTGGATTAGTAGGTAGGTAGGAAGGTGGATGGGTAGGTAGGTAGGTGGATGGGTAGGTAGGTAGGTAGGTAGGTAGGTAGGTAGGTAGGTTGGTGGATACGTAGGTAGGTGGATGAGTAGGTAGGTAGGCAGGTGTATGGGTTGGTAGGTAGGTAGGTCGATGGGTAGGTAGGTAGTCAGGTAGGTAGGTGGATGGGTAGGTAGGTAGGTAGATAGGTAGGTAGGTAGGTAGGTAGGTAGGTAGGTAGGTAGGTAGGTAGGTAGGTAGGTAGGTGGATAGGTAGGTAAGTAGGTAGGTGGATGGGTAGGTTGGTAGGTAGGTGGATAGGTAGGTAGGTAGGTAGGTAGAATGGATGGATAGGTAGGTTGGTAGATAGGTAGGTGGGTAGACGTCGATTCAAGTTCTAGCAGAGAAACACGTGTATCGGTTTCGGGTTTTCCTTTTCGCTGAAAGTGTTTCCTCATGGCAAAGACATGACGAAAGTTGGGGTATTCTGAGGAAAAAAATAAGGAAAGGGGGAGGGGGTTGGA
>CM060317.1:26188840-26201340 GCA_030674155.1 Stramonita haemastoma
AATTTATTATCGTTATCGAATATAACACAAAACCTGTATCAAAGTAGATAGATAAAGAACTATTCTTTTACATTTACATGCCAGAGGATACCATTCTTTTATGCATATGTATTAAATCCCGTATTGGTTAAGCGTCTACATCTGGTATCTAGCAAGAAAAATGTACTTAAACTGTGGCTTATCGCACACTAAAGGACCATAAAGATTATCATGAATAAGTCATCCACTCTAACAGACTTGGACTACAAACAAGCAATTACTCTTCCCCTCCTAGCCAATTTTTTTTCCACAACAAAGGGATTTTCGCGTATATATGCACTCCATGACAATGCTTCACATTCTCTGAATTCTCACACGTTAAATCCTGTTCCGCTTTTCGTAAGAGTAGGCTATCGTGTGCCGGTGGGAACAGATGCCATTTACAAAACTGCATACACACGGGGACTGGATGTAAAAAAAAAACAAAAAAAATATGATTGCATATTCCATTATCCACGATATGAAAGAATAAATAAATAAATAAATAAATAGATAAATAAAAAAAATAGGATATATTAATTTTTGATGGCTATCAACATTCATATGTCAAGTTAAAACCTTCCTTTCACAACGATTATTCTTATGTAAAATCTAACCTTGCGCATTCTGGGGGAATGCTTATGGAACCCTAATCCCAGTGTCCCTAAAGTCTGAATCCAATTTTATCAGATTTGAAACCAGCTTGTAGGATTATTCAAGAAATCTTTCCGATTTGATTCTGGTCACAACTTTCTAGCTATTGTTATTATTGCTATTGTTGCTATTGTTCTCATCATTATCATCATCATCATCATCACTATTATCATCATTATCTTCTTCTTCTTCGTCGTCGTCGTCGTTTGTCGTCATCATCATCATCCTCGTTATCACTACTGCTGCTGCTGCTGCTGCTGCTGCTGCTGCTGCTGCTGCTGCTGCTGCTGCTGCTGCTGCTGCTGCTGTTGATGCTGCTGGTACTACTACTACTACTACTACTACTACTACTACTACTACTACTACTACTACTACTACTACTACTACTGGAGGGATATATGTAAAAAGAATTGTTAAGCCTATTGTATTATCAAGGAATGAGAATACGTTTGTTTGTTTATTCGTTCGTTCTCTGTGAAAACGAGGACAATAAAGACCTATTTTCTCTTTCTCTTAGTGTTCACATTTTCTTGTGCTTAGTGAATCAGGAATTTCGGGAGAGAAAGAATGGGAAAACAGATAGGAAGTGGAGAGAGAAGAGAGAGAGAGGAGAGAGAAGAGAGAGAGAGAGAGAGAGAGAGAGAGAGAGAGAGAGAGAGAGAGAGAGAGAGAGAGAGAGAGGAGAGAGAGAGAAGAGGAGAGAGAAGGAGAATTGAATTGAATTGAATTGAAATTGAATTAAATTGAATAAATTTTATTTAAAGAGGGTAATGGCATAAGCAAACATGCTTTTTTACAACCAGCCCTCTGGATAGAGGGAGAGAGAGAGAGA
This sequence comes from Stramonita haemastoma, assembly GCA_030674155.1. Lineage (NCBI taxonomy): Eukaryota > Metazoa > Mollusca > Gastropoda > Neogastropoda > Muricidae > Stramonita > Stramonita haemastoma. Next base: position 26,190,345 of record CM060317.1, read on the forward strand.
GAGAGAGAGAGAGAGGAGAGAGAGAGAGAGAGAGAGAGAGAGAGAGAGAGAGAGAGAGAGAGAGAGAGAGAGAGAGAGAGAGAGAGAGAGAGAGAGAGAGGAAACAATTTCATGACGTAAGTGTCAGTTATAGATCTTTTTTTTTCTAAAATGGGGACACTAGTAGAAATGTTAACACGAAAGAAAGAAAGAAAGGGGGAAAAAGAAAGAAGGAAAACTTCGCGCTAAAACCATCTTTCAGCAACGTGAGGCTGAGGTCATATTACCTTCAGGAAGAAGATGGCTAGAAAGAGGGAGCAGTGACAAGCGGCATTGTCGTCTGCTTAGTGGGAGCTTTGCTTTATTGATTCGTACTGTCCTCTCTCTTTCTTTCTTTTGTTCTTTCTTTCTTTCGGTCTTTCTCTCCGTCTTCTTTTCTTCCTTTCTTTCTTTCTACTTTCCATCCACAGGAGGTTTGAGGCTGAGATTCCAGGATTTTTATTCACAGACTGGTGTATACTTTCAGTAATTGTAGATCAACGTTTTTTTTGTATATAAAGCTGATTTTTTTGTTGAAATATTTCAATCTTTCGTGCCATCAAAACTAGGTTATATAGCCATCATGATGAAGTTTTCTGTCCATGTATACATGCACGTTTATCTGTTGCCTAGGTGTTTGTGTTGGGATTTTTGTTTCAAATTTCGTGCGTCATCTGGACACTGCTTTCTTCCTGAGTAACAACTGTTGCAATGTTGTTGCTTTGTTTTTATTTCTCCATTCACTCTTTATTTAGAGAATAATGGAATGAGCGTTTGTGTGTATTTGTTTCTTTTTTAGCATCCAGTTTTCATATGCATGCTCTTTTGGAAAGTTTGTCATCCTTTCCCATCGGCATACAAGGATCTACTCTTCCGAGAAGCGGAACAGGTTTAAACGTGTGCGCAAGCTGTTCTGCGTGCGTTCACACACGAAACATTGGTTAACAGACTCATCCAAAGAACTCTCCGGGGAGTGGAGCCGGCACTGATGCTAAACTCGGGGGGGGGCGTCCCCTTGAACGGGTGTCTCGGTGGTGATTTAAACATGGGCCTGAACCCAGGCCGTCAGATCGCGAGTGCAACCCGCAACACTCTGACCACCAGGCTATCCTGTCCCCCATATCGTAATACATAGAACAAGTACCTTCTGCACAGTCCTCACCGCTATGATCAGGTCTGGCAGCAAAGACATCTCTCAAGCTGTAGCTCCTGCTTTCTTTATTTCACTTTATCCATCCTCTTGTACCATCTAAGGCATCGAGGAGAGAAAGAGCTTTCTGTCTGCGGCAAGTTTGAAGGCCTGGGTGGGTGGGATATTGTGGGTCTTCAGTGTTTCTTTTACACCCTCGATCCAGGTCTTCCTCGGTCTTCCCCTTGCCTTGTACCCGGACATCTTTATGTTGTACGCTTTACAGGCAAGCTGGTGAGGTGCCATGCGTGTCAGTTGCCCAAACCATCTGATTCTCTGCTGTTGGATGTAATGAAGAATTGGTATTGTTCCAACCATATCTCTGATCTTGGTGCTCTTGACATGATCACAACAGGTTTTACTGACGGCTCTCCTTAAACATCGTGTCTCGCAAGTGGTGATCTTTCTTTCCAGACTTTTGGTAAGGGTCCACGTTTGGCTCTGGTGGGTCAATATTGGTCTAAATATTGGCTCGATGAGTTTGGCTTCGGTCTCGATGGGGATGTTGGGGTATCTTAAGCCTTCTAAAGCCCAAGCCCTCGTCCTCGTCGTGGCAGGTGGAAACAGGTCAAGCTGGCTAGCGGGGCTCTGGTGAAGCTGTGACGGGCCTAGCAAGCCGGCAGTGGATTACTTACTGCTCAAGAAACTAAAAGGAGAAAGAAAAGTAGCTCTTGCTGCACACTAAAAAAAGCCATGAACTTCATACCATTTTTTTTTCATCTAGAAACCTTGTAAACCCTACTGCTGAAAAACTACTACCTCTCAAAAGAATAGTGTGGGTGGGAGTGTAAGGATATGTATACAGCTTCTCATTTTACCCTTTTTTGTTGTTGTTGTTCCTCGAATTTTGCGTATGCGACCGTGATTGCCCACCGTTCTGGTAGCCGTTTTCCGACTTTAGAAAAGATGTCCGCACACGACATCAGTCTGTATGCGTTTTTGAAATGTTATTATCTGCCCCTACCGATCCGGAATTGCCTCCTCTTCCAAAAGGCGGAAGGGGTTTTAATGTGTGTGCACGCACAGCGCACCAATCTAACATCACTTAGTCCAGAGTGCTAAATTTTAGCACGCCCCTTTCCTTTTACTTAGTCCAAGTGTGGTCAGTTCTTGCTATAAATAGCACCAGCTGGCCCCATTTGGGCTGGGATGGGATGAAATAATTCGCCTGTTAGAGGAGCTGAAAGTAGAGAAACTGACTGCTGTGCACGATGTTCTGCGTACGTTCGTACACGGCACCTCCGTTTACAGTCTCATCCAAAGGACTTTCGGAAGAGTGAAGTCGGTACTGATGTTGTCTTCTAAGGAAAAATCCCCTCAAATGTGTGCCTCAGTGACGGTTTGAACCTAGGCTATCAGATGACGAGCCCAACGCTCTAAACCACTAGGGTATCCTGTCCCCCTTGGATTTGATTTAAAATCACTCTAACACTATACACATCTATCTGTTGCTAATTAAGTATCACAACTGGACATATTTTCTAGTTAGAACCAGTCATGTCACTTTTGTTCAAACATTCATTAAAACGCCACCCAAAAGTTACAATATTTCGCTCAGAAGAAGAACGCGCATGCGCACTCATCGTGAACCCTCCTCCTACTTGACAGCATCCAAACTGAAAACCGGAAAGGAACCAAATGAAACAGGAACAGAAAATCGATCATCAGGAGCAGAATATCGCTAATGAGGAACGGAAAATCGATAACACAAAACTCACAAATTCAGCACAGAAACTCGCTAATCAGGAGCGGAAAATCTATAGTCAGGATCAGATCAGGAGCGAAGAATAAATAATCAGGAGCGGAAATTCAATAATCAGGAGCGGAAAATCGATGGTCAGGAGCGGAAAATCAATCATCAGGAGCGGTAAGTCGATCATCAAGCTTTTTACTTCAAAAATATGACAGATAGAACTGTTACTTCTTTTTTTTCTTTTGGGGTGTCATTGTGTCCAGTTGTAACAGACAAAATCCTGGCTTCTCTACACATACAAACCCCACTGCTTTGAGGCATGGCGTTTCTTATCCTTCCCTTTGAAGCAATTCTGGAGTTTTCTTTCCTAAACGAAAACAGCCGAGAGCTCCACTATCCCCAACCACCCCTGCTCCCTCTCCCTCCCCCCCCCCCCCCCCCCTTCTCTGAAGTGACCAGTTTTGTTTCTCTGTGTGTTGTTAATTAAGAGAACTGGCCTGCTCAGTGGTACAGTCGTGTGGAAAAGTGGGCAGTTTGTATCCCAGCGCCCAAAGGCTTGTGCTGTGGCCTTTGTTGTTTATAATGCCCTGTGACTGCTGTGACACCTTGCTTGTTCTTTCTTTCACAGCCTGAGGAAATGTCAAGACCTTCTTGTTCAGGGTTCTTTTTCTCTGATGGCAATGGAAAACCTCTTACACACACACACACACACACACATGCGCGAACACACACACACACACACACACACATGCGCGAACACGCGCGCGTGCAAACACATACACATACAAACACAAACACAAACACACACACACACACACACACACACACACACACACATACACACGCGCGCGCGCGCGCGCGCAAACACGCAAACACGCAAACACGCACACACGCACACACACACACATACACACGCGCACACACACACACTGTGACCTTTTGGGCGACCAGCTTATTCCTGTGTGCTGCTAAAAATCAGTAATGTGGTAGATTTGAACGTGACATTAAGTGTGGGATATAGGTCTTACCTAATAAACCTTAGCTGATCATCTACACAGTACACGACTGCTGACGTGGTATTGTTCCCACATCATATTCTGCTACTAGGAACACCTTTCAAGACCAACCTCTCTCTCTCTCACACACACACACACACACACACACACACACACACACACACACACACACACACACACACACACACACACACACACACACACACACACACACATGTGCGCCCGCGGAATAACCTGGTGGTTACATTGATACACGTCGCGCTCGTGATCTGCTGACCTGGGTTCGAATCTCGTTCATTTTTCTCCGGAGTTGACATTAGTGCCAACTCAGCTCCCCCAGAAAGCCTTTTGGATAAGACTATAAACTGAGGTCCCGCGTGCAAACGTACACAGAACATCTTGCGCACACGTTAAAACCCATTCCGCTTGTTGGAAAAGTAGGCCATTGTATACCGGTGGGAACCGATGACAAAATTAATAAAACTGTATACACATGGGAACTGAATGTAAAAAAAAATCACATGGGTGCTTATTCCATTATACTCGAAATAAAAGGGGGAAAAGAACACACACACACACACACACACACACACACACACACACACACACACACACACACACACACACACACACTGGAGTCTTTGTAGTCTAATACCCAAAACACGCAGAGAACAAAACAAGAAAGAGACGAAGAGGAGGAGGAGGAGGAGGATGGAAGGGGAGCTAGAAAAAAAAAGTCCACGCAGCCGAGTTGGACTTGTAACAAAGTGACCTATTTGCAGGTCAGCTACATGTCAAGTGATTTTTGCCACATCTGCGGGCCTTTCAAGCTCACAGGAAAACAATCACGGTCTCTTGTTTTTAATCCTATTAACTGCCGACTTAGCTGATTAGAGCAACACGCAGACCTCAAGCCCTCACAGCTAGGCTATACTGGCTTGGAAGGGGTACAGTACCTTTGTTATGGACGTCACTCTTATAGCCTGCCATCTTAGTTACTGCCATGCAGCGAGGCATGCTGGGTAAAACAAAATGGCGACGTGTTATCAAACATTTCGCGAACCAAGACTGAAGAGGAACTTTGTTAGCATTTCTGTGATAGTTTTTGGTTGTGTTCTTCATTATCGGTGATTCACAGTTTTTTGGGGGGTTTCTTTTTATATCGTTGCTGTTGTTGTTGTTGTTGTTTTATTTTCTGGACTCATACCTTGTGAGTTGACAGTGTAGTTGGAGTTGTATATGTTTTGGTTGTGAGACAGCTGTGTGTTTGTTGGTGGTAAATAATGCTGTGCAGACACACGGAGATTCAGGAAGCCTCAACCAAGAAGGATTACATGAAGGCAGTTCCTTGTTAGTCTACATCTAGATTTGTGCCATTTGTGGCACAGATATTGAAAATCTTTTTTACAATCATTTTTCAAAAGTCAGCAACACTTAGGTAGCTTTTTCCAGTTTAACTGTATATGTGAATAGATGCCTAGGTGTTTATCTCCTGTCAGTCGCATCATTGTTTACAACATAGATTTTTTTTCTTTTCAAAATATTCTATGAATGAGGAATGAGTTTGCGTGATACAGTTGACACAAACCCAAACTTGAAACCTTAAGCCAACTGTCTTGTGTACCCATGACTGTCTGATCCTGGGATAATGTGATGAAGGCAAGAAGTCAAAGTAACTACGGTACAAAACCTAAATCATTCCTTTCAATACCCGTATATAATATATAGAACATATCAATGCAAGCTCCTTTACAGAGACAGAGAAGAAAGTGTTTTGATTCCTTTTTCAAAGAAATTTACTTGAAAAAACTGTGCGGTAAGGTTTGAACTGATTTGTGTCCTCTCCTTGTATTAAACGCAAATTATCTCCAATAGGCTAGAAAAGTGCTTTAATTCTTTTTCAAAGAAATTCACTTGAAAAAGCTCTGCGGTAAGGTTTGAGCTGATTTTTTACCCCTCCTTGTCATAAACACAAATGATCTCAAATAGGCCAGGAGCAGCAAAGTGCATCAGCCATAAATGATTGCAGAGACATTGAACACCTGCAGGGATGTACATGAAAATGAAACTATGATCCTTCCTGCAGATTTCATCTATTGAAAAAACAAAAACAAAGAACGTGCGCCATTAAGCGTACTCGAGGTTTACTTTACAGGTCAGGTGAAGGGACATCTCTCTCCCTCTACCTCTCTCTCCTCTACGCAAAGCTGCACGTGCTATGTGCCCCCCTCACCCTCATGACCACCCCGAGCAAGCCTCCAGGCTGGCGACGCCTGTCCAAGACCCACGCCGCCTTCGAGACCATCCCCTCTTTCCGGGTGTCGGGGAAGGACTTGCACTCCAGCAGTTCCTCCAGCCTGAAGCCCCCTACCCCCAAAAAGCCGGCCCAGTATGCGGACCCCACGCTCTTCCCGGGGCGACGTCTGGACAGGCGCCAGCCCAGCTCCTACAGCGGGATCAGCGGGCACAGCGGGGTCAGCGGTCTGGAGCAGCTGACCCTCAACAGCTCCGGGAAGTTCCGGACCGCGGGGAGCACGGCGGGGTCCACCAAGCTCTCCCACGCCTCCCTGCCCAGCCTCAACCGCCCCATCCCCCTCAACGACGGCAGTGACCCTTGGGGCTCGGCCCGCCAGATCGCCAGGGAGGACAGCCCCCTGACCCTGCTGAGGCGGCAGGTGGCGGAGGCGGAGGAGGAGAGCAAGTTCCACCTGGTGGCGGCCCACCCTCCCCAGAACAGCATCTCCAAGGTCTCACGCTGGCAGCAGTCCAACTTCGCGCAAGGCAACAGACCCATGTCTTTCGAAACGCGGGAGCCTCTGCTGGAGTCCCCGGACTCCATGGAATCGCACGAATCAGAGTTGTTGGAGCCCCCTGTGGACCACGAGCTGCTACACCAGCGAGAGTTGAAGCGTCAGGAGCAGAAGGAGCGAGAGCGGCGTCAACAGCACGACCTGAAGAAGCAGAGGAGAGGGAGAACGACTCCCCCTCCTCCTCCTCCTCTGCCTGCCGCCCCTGCCCGCCCCCTCCCCCCCGCCCAGCCTTCAGGGGGCATCAGGCACCTCAACCCCCACCGTCGACCTGCAGACACCCCTGCCGTTTCCCCCACCCAGGCTGCAGGCTCCGGGCTGAAGCTCAACAAAATCCTCTGGGCCTTAGGTCAGTTTGGCAGTCACTCACTCACTACCCCTCTGTTCTGTCCTGTTCTGTCCTGTCCTGTCCTGTCCTTTTCTTTCCTATCCCAACCTGTCCTGTCTTGTCTTCACCTATCCTGCCCTGCCCTGTCCTATCCTGCCCTGTCCTATCCTGTCCTGTCCTGTCCTGCTCTGCCCTGTCCTATCCTGTCCTATCCTATCCTGTCTTGTCCTGTCCTCTCCTGTGCTAACCTCTTATCCTATCCTTCCTGTTCTGTCCTATCCTATCCTATCCTGTCCTAACCTATCTTATCCTATCCTGTCCTATCCTGTCCTGTCCTGTCCTGTCCTGTCCTAACCTATCTTATCCTATCCTATCCTATCCTATCCTATCCTGTCCTGTCCTGTCCTAACCTGTCCTGTCCCGTCCTGTCCTTTTCTTTCCTATCCTATCCCATCCTGTCCTGTCCATGTCCTATCCTATCCTGTTGTGTCCCGTCCTGTCCTTTTCTTTCCTATCCTATCCCATCCTGTCCTGTCATGTCCTATCCTATCCTGTCCTGTCCCGTCCTGTCCTTTTCTTTCCTATCCTATCCCATCCTGTCCTGTCATGTCCTATCCTATCCTGTCCTGTCCCGTCCTGTCCTTTTCTTTCGTGTCCTATCCCATCCTGTCCTGTCATGTCCTATCCTATCCTGTCCTGTCCCGTCCTGTCCTTTTCTTTCGTGTCCTATCCTATCCTGTCCTGTCCCGTCCTGTCCTTTTCTTTCCTATCCTATCCTATCCTACCCTACCCTACCCTATCCTATCCTATCCTATCCTATCCTCTCCTGCCCTGTCCTAACCTATCTTGTCCTATCCTCTCCTGTCCTGTCCTTTTCTTTCCTATCCCATCCTATCCTGTCCTGTCCTATCCTGTCCTATCCTGCCCTGTTCTGTCCTGTTGGTGTGTGCTGCACAGTTTGCAGTATGTCAGATAGAAACAGTCAGAGCATGTTGTTGTTGTCATTGTTGTTGTTGTGATTGTATATAGGTCTCAGCGGATAGTAGGAGCAACATTCGCCCAGGCTGTCATACTAAAAGCTTTTTTTAAAGTTTTTTTTTTTAAGTTTTTTTTTAAGTTGAAACAATTACATGTGCTCACACGATTAGACACACACACACACATACACACACATGCACACACGCACGCACGCACGCACGCACGCACACATACACAGGCACACACATACAGAGCAGTAGATAGATAGATAGATATACAGACAGACAGACAGACAGACAGACAGACAGACAGACAGAGACAGATAGATAGATAGATAGATAGATAGATAGATAGATAGATAGATAGATAGATAGATAGATAGATAGATAGATAGATAGATAGATAGATAGATAGATAGATAGATAGATAGATAGAGGTGACGAATAATGATAACAAAAAATCGTATTCATGCAACAACAAAACCAACAAGCAAACAACTAAAAGTACGTCATGACAACAATGACGAGATCCGGCACAGCACAGTACAGCTCTCCCTGCTCTTTTGATGCAAAGGGCGATGACTCCATCCCGGAAGTCGGAAACAAGGGAGACAAATGGCCATCTCCTGCTGACAGCCTCACACACAACAGGATCGTCATCAGCAGCTAATGCACTTTGCTTGTTAGAAGATCTCTGCCATTGTTCTGCCAGGGGCACTGATGGCGATAGCACACACTGACAGCGTGCCATTTCCTGTAATAGTGCTGCAGCCACAGAATCATTGCTAAAACCAGTGCATCTCTGTTTAGCCCCTGTGATTTTTGGGTCTAGTATTTGTGAAGCACTGTTTCAGACGGTCATTATATACCACTGTTGTTCTATGCCTGAATGTGCACAATGGGTAAAGGTTTTCCTTTAACTTTACACAGTGGGTACATGGTTAAATCTAGAGAAGCAATGTCAGATGGAGTGAGAGGCAGACAGACATGGGAAGTGAAAAACAGTTTAAATGAACGAATAGACAGATAGCTGGATACTCATATGCAGAATAGATAGTCCAGGAAAGAAAAACAAATTGTACAGGTCGACAGATAGAAAAACAGACTGATACGTGGGAAACAGACGGATATTCAGAATAAATAAACCCAAGAGGACATCTACATTTCTCAGATGTTACCACATTTTTTTCCAACACAGCAATACTGAACGTACCAATAATCCCACATAGTAAAACCCAACATGCCAATAGTCCAACACAGCAATATGCAATGTGCCAATAGCCCAACATAGCAATATTCCACGTACCAATAGTCCAACATAGCAATATTTAACGTTCCAATAGTCCAACATTGCAATATTCAACGTGCCCAATAGTCCAACATAGCAATATTTAACGTTCCAATTGTCCAACATTGCAATATTCAACGTGCCAATAGTCCAACATGGTAATATGCAATGTGTCAATAGTCCAACATCGCAATATTCAGCGTGCCAATAATCCAACATAGCAATATTTAACGTGCCAACATTGCAAAATTCAACGTGCCAGTAGTCCAACATAGGCCCAAGAAATTGAATACGCATTCAAACCAAGACAAGAAGCATACCATTGCAGTCTGGATAGACCTAGAAAAAGCATTTTGACCAAATTTGGAAAGAATGGCCTGAAACTCAAAATGCATCAGCATGGGATCACAGACCACGTGTACCCTTGGATCAGCCAGTACCTTACTGATCATCATCATCATCCATTTTGAATTAGCGTTCTTGGCTATGAATGAGAAAAGGAATCAGGGCTCTCTCTGTCTCTCTGTCTCTCTAGCTCTGTCTCTCTCTCTCTGTCTCTCTATCTGTCTATCTATCTCTCTCTCTCTCTCTCTCTCTCTCTCTCTCTCTCTCTCTCTCTCTCTCTCTGTCTCTCTCTCTGTCTCTCTCTCTGTCTCTCTGGCGCTCGGTCACGAGACGCGAAGCGGACAGGGCGTAAATTTTCTGTGAGCTACAGTAAAACTCGTAATTCATACAAAAATGCCAGTTACTGGACTTCCAGCGGCTGTGGAGAGGACCTTAGGCGCCCTGCTGACTGACAATGCAGTCTCCAGCTGGAAAGTGGCAGGAGAAGGGGACAGCGTGGTTTTTGTCTTGCGACTTAAACCAGTGGACACAGCAGTGTCAACCAACATGGCGGATCCAACAGTGAATCGCAGCACACAAGTACAATACTATAGGAAAAAATCCTACTCCCAAACCCGCAGGGATGTGGAACGCGCTCGAAAGCATAAAGAGAAGCAGGCAAGTGTTGTGTGTGAAAGTGACTGTGTCTTCAGTGCCTCGAGTCCACCTGACAAAAGTGTAGAACAGCAGAATGCAGCGTGCGCAGATACGCATAGAGTAGACCTACCAACAGCACACACACAGGACATCAACACAAAAACATCAGTTAAGTTGCCATCATCAGTTGATTTAGAACCTTCGTGTATGTCTGATTGTAGTGACTGTGCTGATATGTTGTTTTGCAGCCTGAGGTAAACGATGATAATATTGTTGGTGCATTCGACAAAGGAAATGTCAAACAGTATGTGGCTACTCTAACTGATAGATCAGTACAGAAAAGGCTGAGAGACAGACAAAGAAATACACACTTTAGAAAATCTGTCCTACATCATTCAGATGGTGAAGATATTGTGACGTGTGAATCAGATGACATTGTGATCCAGCTCGCATGCCAACCAGACACTGAGCCAGTATGTGTGTACTGGTTTGTCAAACAGCAAGAGAAAAACATGTTAAAAGAGGAACGTGTCAAACTCGCCAGTTTGCGGAATGGGAAGCGAATCCAGAACACACTACACACGGAGACCCTTTCGTGTGCTTCAAGGGACTTGGCGACACTTAGAGAACTATTACATCGCTGTCTTGGCTAGCGTAGGTGGAGGGCCTGTGACAATGACTGGACGAAAGAAAGGCTCG